>JAOPSE010000081.1:10179088-10779088 GCA_029449295.1 Zea luxurians | reverse complement strand
TAAGTGTGACTTATATTTCAACAGATAAAATTATGGCAGATCCTTTTACCAAGGGACTACCACGTAATGTGATAGAAATCACATCGAGAGAGATGGGTATGAGACCCGTATAAGTTGCCATGGTGGAAACCCAGTCTATGTGATTGGAGATCCCATGAATTAGGTCCTGGGAAGAACAAGCCATTGGTGAACTGAGGAGAGTAACTTTTGACCCTCTCTAAGTAAAGATGCAATACTCTCAAATGTTGTAAGGCAGGTTGGCTTTGTGCCTTAATTTGTTTTGTTGGCTTGTATTAGCAAAGATGTTGTCCTGCAGAACATTCTTGAAAGAACACACCTATATGAGTTAGACTGTCTAACGTCGCAGTATATGAGATCTGGGTGATCTCTAGTAAACTCATGAAGAGACCTTGGAGTACGACGTATATGCTCCACCCGAGAAGGGGACTACTGGTAGCCAAGTACTGGTCATGACTTTAAGTGAAACCCATTCACGCAAAACTTGCAATTCAAGGCATAGTCCATTGTCCAAGTTGTGGGTTGGTGTAGCTTGGAGTTCTAGGCGAGTTCAACTTAACAGTCTCTGCTGAAACACTAGTATATTAAATAGTAGTGAACAGTGGCGAAAACTGCAGATGGGCATTTGAGATCTGGTGGGGGATTGTTAGGATTTATGGGCTAGGCCCAATTGAGAAATTCAAATAAATCCCAGGAAAATCTCAAAAGCCCATATAAGTGTATGGCTAGGGAATGGTGGAACCAATAGCACCATATTGCTAGTCCTAGTGGAGTGGAACTAGTTTAAATATGGAAGCCACACTCACTCACCAAGTCATGGATGAGAGGAGAGAGTGTGGAGAGCCACACGCGCGCGCTTGCTCGCCTCGCCTCGCCTGGCCGGGGCGAAGGGCGCGGGCGCACGACATACGCGTGAATGGTCCGCCGAAATCCAGCCCCTCGTCTTGCGGGGGCGCGACTCCCTTTTGCCGTTTTAATTTTTTGGTTGCTTGGTGTAGCATCCCAAAAATCCAAATTTTGAAATTTTCTCAAACTCGCTCTAAATTCAAAATGAATTTCAAATTTCATTTCAAAATGTTTGTTTGCGAGTTGATATCAACAAATAAAATATAGTGGTCTATATTCTCTCCAAAATCCTCCTCAAAATATCCTATAAATATTTCCCCAGTAACCCCCCTCAAGTTCTTTCTAGAAATACTGCCTAGATGTTTCCCCAGTAACCCCCCCAATTTCTTTCCAGAAATATTGTCCAAATATTCCACCGATATATCTCCAAGTATTTTTTTCCTCCTAAGAAATACCTTCAGAATCATTTTTGAAGTCCCTACAAATATTTTCTCCATAACTTTCCTCATGCTCATACATATACGTATGCCTCCGGTGTCATACGGTGAGCTATACAAGCTAATTACACTCATATAAGACAAATCCATGCTAATCTCCCACTAATCCTCTCATCCTCCCACTAATCCTCTCATCCCTCCCCCTAATCCCCCCACCATGGCTATAAATAGAGGGGCAAGAGCCTCCTCTCATCCCACCCTAAGCCATTTCATGGCAACTCTCTCCACTCCCCCCCCCCCCCCCCCCCCCCCCACACGCCCACTCCCACTCCACCTCCCACACAAGCACACACTAGCATAAGGATCGTTCGGTCGTTCTTCGATCGTTCGTCCACCTGTTCTTAGTTTGTTCGTTCGTTCGTCCGATCGTTCATGGTTCGTTCGTCCGATCATTCGATCGTTCGTCCGTTCGTTCGTCCAAATAATCTTTTTTCCTGCCGTTATGCTGCCGAAATTCCGATCATTCGTTCGTTCGATCATTCGATCGTTCATCGTTCGTTCATAGTTCCTATTCAACGTTCATCATTCGTTCATCGTCACTATTCATCGTTCATCGTTCATTTATACGAACTATCCACCATCACTATTCATTGTTACTATTCGTCGTTATTATTCATCGTTACTATTCACCGACATATTCATTAGCGTTACTATTCGTCATCGTTACTATTCATCGATGATACCTATAATTACTTTTCCGTCATTACTATTCATCGATCATCTGATCACCCCAAATTTCAACTACTCATCCGTCATGCTGCCCAGTCCACCTAAGACCAGCCAGACCCATATTCTAGTCATACGAACTCCGATGACTGTGATTTTCCTTCTAGTAGGGAACTTCCCATCTGGTCACCCATTCCAGATTTCTCCAAGTTAAGCACGCTTAACTTTGGGATTCTTTTAAGCCAGACTTCCAAAAAGAAAGGCGAACCATGTTTGTATGGATACGTCTTCAATCCTATAAAACCTGGCCCAAGATACCACAGCCCCCTTGGACTAGAATACCACAGCATTCCAGCTATTTGGGTCCTGTCTTACTGTTGTCTGATGTGACACAGTAGGTAGGAACAGTTTCCACCAACATAAACCTCTTCCTAAGAAAAGCCCAAAAAAATTTACTCGCACCCAGCTCAAAAATACATTTGTATTTTTGATTTTCCAAATATCTCTAAATATTCAAATTCTAGAATATTACTTTCCTTTTCTTTTTCTCCCTATGATTGTAAAATCCAAAACTCCTCCATCCAAACTCAGATTTCAGTCATTCTTGTTTCTAAATTCTTGTCAAACTATTCTCTATCCAACCATGTCATCCCTTAAGCATGGTTCATATTCCAGAAAACTCCCAAAATACTCTTGTCCCATATTCTGCCTATAACTCTCCTGTCCATGCTAAGTCAGACGATTCTTTCGTCACTATTCTCACCAATAGTGAACTTCACTGAGCTACACCACATACACCCAGCTATAAATACACCCAGCTACCCTCTCCCACTCCACACACTCAACACCCTCAGCCAAGGCAAACACTCCACCCACTCAGTTACTCCGCTCTGCCGGCTACACGCACAGTGTCGCTTCGCCTCCAGTCCACCCTCCTGGTAAGCACCTCTGCTCCACCACTAGTAGTACCTCAACACCACATGACATAGATTCTACTCAAGACTCTGCCCATCCATATATCGCTATTCTGACCACTATACTAAATATTTGTTGGTATACTTGCTGGTTTGTTGTTTGCTTGTTCATGTTGCATAGTTATCGGAGCGTTCGTGCCATCTCGTGGAGGCCAGATCTGCAAGTCTACGCCAGGCAGTGGAGCTAGAAGCCAGTTCCGCGAGCTCCCCTTCCCCCTTCGCCGGATAAGCACGGCAAGCTCACTGGATCCCTTTGATGCATAAATTACCTATGATTTCTCAACCACAACCCTCAGTCTGTTATTTTATGCATGATATGATTTTGAGACAAGTTATTATGGCCACCCAGCCGCTTGCCGCAATCCATACTTTATATATTTGTTACAAATGATTTGAGAAAAGGTGTGAGTTTTCAAAAGAAAATGCTTTTCAAAATGTGTATGATGAAGGGTTTTCACCCTTATCACCTTTGAGTAGGGATGATCAGGGACTCCCTGGTTAGGGGAGGGCCTAAGGTGATGGCTCAGCTGGTTTAGGTGTGAGCAGAAGGATTGTCCCCTCACATAAGGACCGGTTTGTCATCCTTCACTACATGTACTCATGATAAGTACAACCACTCGAGACTGTGTGGGCAGTCACTCAATATGAACTCGTACGGCTCAAACCCCATTATGTAGGTTGGGGAGCACCGGGAGGATAAGGAGGGGGATGTTTTGTCTGGTTTGGACATGGCGGTGGCCTGACTCCTTCCGATATAACCGTTAAGGTAAGGACGTGCAAGGAAAGAAAGAGATTCGGCATTCGGGTCTCACGACGGTGAGATCGCAGAAACCGGACTAGTGGGTAAAGTGTACCCCTCTGCGCAGAGTTTCAAACCTATTCGAATAGTCTGTGTCCACAGGAATGGACGAGTCTGGTGTGGTATGGCAATTAGTGTTTTGTTTTAAAAAAAATGGTGCTTTTGAGAAAAGTGATTTTTAAAAGGTCCGGCGGTTGAGCCGTGAGCTATGGTGGACGGGAAGTCCAGTAGCTGTTTTTGAAAAAGAAAACCAGTGGGAAACTGCTAAGATGCCTGGATGGTTTAGTCCAGGGGATTTCGTTCTATACTGAAAAACTTCCTGGTCCTTTTGGAGCGGATGCGCTTTGCAAAATACAAAATGTTTTTTCAAAACAACCCTGCATAAAATATTGTTGTTTCTGCAAATATCCTGAGCTCCACATATTCCATGCATTATATCTGATTTCCCCATTCTGCGGGTGAAGGTGGGCTGCTGAGTACGTTTGTACTCACCCTTGCTTATTTGTTGTTTTTCAGAAAAAGGAGATCGGGTAAGAGTTACGTCTGTTCCCAACCTTGCATGTGGTTGTTGGACCGCTGATTTGCTTCGCTGCGTATATCGGGCTACTTCAGCCCCACTCTAATGATATGACCCGAGTTGTGGACCAACTCTTAAAGTTGATCGCCACCCTTATAGGTTTGTCTCGTTTAAGCAGATCTGGAATCATCTGTTGTGTAAATGTGTTTACTAGCCTCCTGGGACTAGTAATTGTATCACATTTGAGTCCCAGAGGATTGGGACGCTTCACTTGGCTGTTAAGATCAGAATCCTAACCGATTGCTAAAAAATCTAAACTGAACGCGAGATTTTTGCGGGCGGATCGGATCGAAGATATCTATCTGTTCGCAGACTTGGCTCTATAAAAGGCGCCTCGCAGTCAGCATCCAAATCATCCCAGTTTTCGCTTTCGCCTCTCTTCACAACTGAGCCGCTTTCAGTTCCCTTCACCCCGACCGCCGACGTGCATCTGCGATCGGGAGAGCAGGACTTCGAAACCCTTTGCCCTTCGAGATCCTGCACCGGGAAAGAGCGAATAATGTTTTTGGGAAGCGTCCTCACTGAAAGTCACCTAGAGGGGGGGGTGAATAGGGCGAAACTGAAATTTACAAATATAAACACAACTACAAGCCGGGTTAGCGTTAGAAATAATAAAGAGTCCGAGAGAGAGGACGCAAAACAAATCGCAAACGAATGAAGAATGTGACACGCGGATTTGTTTTACCGAGGTTCGGTTCTCGCGAACCTACTCCCCGTTGAGGAGGCCACAAAGGTCGGGTCTCTTTCAACCCTTTTCCTCTCTCAAACGGTCCCTCGGACCGAGTGAGCTTCTCTTCTTAAATCAAACCGGGAACAAAACTTCTCCGCAAGGACCACCACACAATTGGTGTCTCTTGCCTCGGTTACAATGGAGTTTTGATCACAAGAACAAGTGAGAAAGAAAAAAGCAATCCAAGCGCAAGAGCTCGAAAGAACACGACAAATCTCTCTCGCTAATCGCTAAAGCCTTGTGTGGAATTGGAGAGGATTTGATCACTTGAGTGTGTCTAGAATTGAATGCCTAGCTCTTGTAAGTGTTTGGAAGGTTGAAAACTTGGATGACTTGAATGTGGGGTGGTTGGGGGTATTTATAGCCCCAACCACCAAACTAGCCGTTTGGGTGGAGGCTGTCTGTCGCATGGTGCACCGGACAGTCCGATGCACACCGGACATGTCCGATGCTCCAGCCACGTCACCCGAACGTTAGGGTTCCGACCGTTGGAGCTTTGACTTCTGGGCCCGCCTTGATGTCCGGTGGCGCACCGGACATGCACTGTAGAGTGTCCGGTGCGCCACTTCGCGCGTGCCTGACTTCTGCGCGTTCTGGCACGCATTTAATGCGCTTGCAGGTGACCATTGGCGCCGAAGTAGCCGTTGCTCCGCTGTTACACCAGACAGTCCGGTGTGCACCGGACATGTCCGGTGAATTATAGCAGACTAGCCGTTGCGGATTCCCGAAGCTGGCGAGTTCAGAGTCGCGTCCCCTTGTAGCACCGGACACTGTCCGGTGTGCACCGGACAGTCCGGTGAATTATAGCACGACGCCTCTGAAAATTCCCGAAGGTGAAGAGTTCAGCTTTGGAGTCCCCTGGTGCACCGGACACTGTCCGGTGGCACACCGGACAGTCTGGTACGCCCGACCAGGGTGCCTTCGGTTGTCCCTTTGCTCCTTTATTTGAACCCTTTCTCTTGATCCTTTTATTGGCTTATGGTGAACCTTTGGTACCTGTAGAACTTATAAACTTGGGCAAACTAGTTAGTCCAATTATTTGTGTTGGGCAATTCAACCACCAAAATCAATTAGGAATATAGGTGTAAGCCTAATTCCCTTTCAATCTCCCCCTTTTTGGTGATTGATGCCAACACAAACCAAAGTAAATATAGAAGTGCAGAATTTGAACTAGTTTACATATGCAAGTGCAAAGGTTACTTAGAATTGAGCCAATAAATATCACTTACTAGATATGCATGGATTGTTTCTTTATTTTTAACTGAAAGTCGCCTAGAGGGGGGGTGAATAGGGTGAAACTGAAATTCTCAAAAATAATCACAACTACAAGCCGGGTTAGCGTTAGAAATATAATAGAGTCCGCGAGAGAGGGTGCAAAACAAATCGCAAGCGAATAATGAAGTGAGACACGCAGATTTGTTTTACCGAGGTTCGGTTCTCTCAAACCTACTCCCCATTGAGGAGGCCACAAAGGCCGGGTCTCTTTCAACCCTTACCCTCTCTCAAACGGTCCCTCGGACCGAGTGAGCTTTCTCTTCTCAATCACTTGGAACACAAAGTTCCCACAAGGACCACCACAAGATTGGTGTCTCTTGCCTCAATTACAAGTGAGTTTGATCGCAAGAAAGAATCAAAGAAAGAAGAAAGCAATCCAAGCGCAAGAGCTCGAAAGAACACAAGCAAATCTCTCTCTCTAATCACTAGGGCGTTGTGTGGAATTTGGAGAGGATTTGATCTCTTTGGTGTGTCTAGAATTGAATGCTAGAGCTCTTGTAAGTAGTTGAGAAGTGGAAAACTTGGATGACTTGAATGTGGGGTGGTTGGGGGTATTTATAGCCCCAACCACCAAACAAGCCGTTAGGTGAGGCTGTCTGTTCGATGGTGCACCGGACAGTCCGGTGCACACCGGACATGTCCGGTGCGACAGCCACGCCACCAATGCCGTTGGGTTCCGACCGTTGGAGCTCTGACTTCTGGGCCCGCCTGGATGTCCGTTGGCGCACTGGACATGCACTGTAGATTGTCCGGTGCGCCAGTATGGGCGTGCCTGACCTCTGCGCGCGCATTTAATGCGTCGCAGGTAGCCGTTGGCGCCGAAATAGCCGTTGCCCCGCTGTTACACCGGACAGTTCGGTGTACACCGGACAGTCCGGTGAATTATAGCGGAGCAGCTGAAGTGAATTCCCGAGGCTGGCGAGTTCCTGAGGCCGCTCTTCCTTGGAGCACCGGACATGTCCGGTGTACACCGGACAGTCCGGTGAATTATAGCGGAGTCGCCTCTGGAATTTCCCGAAGGTGACGAGTTTGGAGTTGGAGTCCTCTGGTGCACCGGACATGTCCGGTGGCACACCGGACAGTCCGGTGCGCCAGACCAGAGGTGCCTTCGGTTGTCCCTTGCTCCTTTGTTTGAACCCAATACTTGGTCTTTTTATTGGCTAAGTGTGAACCTTTGGCACCTGTATAACTTATACACTAGAGCAAACTAGTTAGTCCAATATTTGTGTTGGGCAATTCAACCACCAAAATTAATTAGGAACTAGGTGTAAGCCTAATTCCCTTTCAATCTCCCCCTTTTTGGTGATTGATGCTAACACAAACCAAAGCAAATATAAAAGTGCTTAAATGAACTAGTTTGCATAATGTAAGTGCAAAGATTGCTTGGAATTGAGCCAATAAAAGTTACTTACTAAATGTGCATGGATTGTTTCTTTGTTTTTAACATATTGGACCACATTTGCACCACATGTTTTGTTTTTACAAATCCTTTTGTAAATTCTTTTCAAAATCCTTTTGCAAGATAGTCAAAGGTAAATGAATAAGATTTTTGCAAAGCTTTTTCAAGTTTTGAAATTTTCTTCCTTTGTTCCAAATGCTTTTCCTTTGACTAAACAAAACTCCCCCTCAAATAAATTCTCCTCTTAGTGTTCAAGAGGGTTTTAAGATATCAAGTTTTGAAAATACTAGTTGCTCCCCCTTTAGAACACAAAGAGATACTAATTTGAAATTTTCAATTGAAAAACATTTATTATTTTAAAATTAGGGTGGTGGTGCGGTCCTTTTGCTTTGGGCTCATACTTTCTCCCCCTTTGGCATGAATCGCCAAAAACGGATACTTTGAGTGAGATATAAGCCCTTTCCTAACTACTTTCTCCCCTTTGGCAAATAAAACATATGAGTGAAGATTATACCAAAGATGGAGAGTGATGCGGAGCGACGGCGAAGGATGAGTAGTAGAGTGGAGTGGAAGCCTTTGTCTTCGCCGAAGACTCCAATTCCCTTTCAATATACCTATGACTTGGTTTGAAATACACTTGAAAACACATTAGTCATAGCATATATAAAAGAGACATGATCAAAGGTATATTTATAAGCTATGTGTGCAAATTAGCAAAAGAAGTTCCTGGAATCAAGAATATTGAGCTCATGCCTAAGTTTGGTAAAAGTTTGTTCATCAAGAGGCTTGGTAAAGATATCGGCTAATTGATCTTTAGTGTTAATGTATGAAATCTCGATATCCCCCTTTTGTTGGTGATCCCGAAGAAAATGATACCGAATGGCTATGTGCTTAGTGCGGCTATGCTCAACGGGATTATCCGCCATGCGGATTGCACTCTCATTATCACATAGAAGAGGAACTTTGGTTAATTTGTAACCATAGTCCCGCAGGGTTTGCCTCATCCAAAGCAATTGCGCGCAACAATGTCCTGCGACAATGTACTCGGCTTCGGCGGTAGAAAGAGCGACCGAATTTTGCTTCTTTGAAGCCCAAGACACCAAGGATCTTCCCAAGAACTGGCAAGTCCCCGATGTGCTCTTCCTATTAATCTTACACCCTGCCCAATCGGCATCCGAATAACCAATCAAATCAAATGTGGATCCCCGAGGGTACCAAAGCCCAAACTTAGGAGTATAAGCCAAATATCTCAAGATTCGTTTTACGGCCGTAAGGTGTGATTCCTTAGGGTCGGCTTGGAATCTTGCACACATGCAAACGGAAAGCATAATGTCTGGTCGAGATGCACATAAATAGAGTAATGAACCAATCATCGACCGATATACCTTTTGATCGATGGATTTACCTCACGTGTCGAGGTCGAGATGCCCATTGGTTCCCATGGGTGTCTTGATGGGCTTGGCATCCTTCATTCCAAACTTGCTTAGAATGTCTTGAGTATACTTCGTTTGGCTAATGAAGGTGCCCTCTTGGAGTTGCTTGACTTGGAATCCTAGAAAGTACTTCAACTCCCCCATCATAGACATCTCGAATTTTTGTGTCATGATCCTACTAAATTCTTCACATGTAGATTCGTTAGTAGACCCAAATATGATATCATCAACATAAATTTGGCATACGAACAAATCATTGTCAAGAGTTTTAGTGAACAAAGTAGGATCGACCTTGCCGACTTTGAAGCCATTTGCAATAAGGAAATCTCTAAGGCATTCATACCATGCTCTTGGGGCTTGCTTGAGCCCATAAAGCGCCTTAGAGAGCCTATAGACATGGTTAGGGTACTCACTATCTTCAAAGCCGGGAGGTTGCTCAACATAGACCTCCTCCTTGATTGGTCCGTTGAGGAAGGCACTCTTCACGTCCATTTGATAGAGCTTGAAGCCATGGTAAGTAGCATAGGCCAATAATATACGAATTGACTCAAGCCTAGCTACGGGTGCATAGGTTTCACCGAAATCCAAACCTTCGACTTGTGAATACCCCTTGGCCACGAGTCAAGCTTTGTTCCTTGTCACCACACCATGCTCATCTTGCTTGTTGCGGAAGACCCACTTGGTTCCTACAACATTTTGGTTAGGACGTGGAACTAAATGCCATACCTCGTTCCTCGTGAAATTGTTGAGCTCCTCTTGCATCGCCATCACCCAATCCGAATCTTGTAGTGCTTCCTCTACCCTGTGTGGCTCAATAGAGGAAACAAAAGAGTAATGCTCACAAAAATGTGCAATACGAGATCGAGTGGTTACCCCATTATGAATGTCGCCGAGGATGGTGTCGACGGGGTGATCTCGTTGGATTGCTTGGTGGACTCTTGGGTGTGGCGGCCTTGGTTGTTCATCCTCCTTGTCTTGATCATTTGCATCTCCCCCTTGATCATTGCCGTCATCTTGAGGTGGCTCATTTCTTTGATCTTCCCCTTCATCAACTTGAGCCTCGTCCTCATTTTGGGTTGGTGGAGATGCTTGCGTGGAGGAGGATGGTTGATCTTGTGCATGTGGAGACTCTTCGGATTCCTTAGGACACACATCCCCAATGGACATGTTCCTTAGCGCGATGCACGGAGCCTGTTCTTTACCTATCTCATCAAGATCAATTGCTCTACCTGAGAGCCGTTAGTCTCGTCAAACACAACGCCACAAGAAACTTCAACAAGTCCTGAGGACTTGCTAAAGACTCTATATGCCCTTGTGTTTGAGTCATATCCTAGTAAAAAGCCTTCTACAGTTTTAGGAGCAAATTTGGATTTTCTACCTCTTTTAACAAGAATAAAGCATTTGCTACCAAAAACTCTAAAATATGAAATATTGGGCTTTTTACCGGTTAGGAGTTCATAGGATGTCTTCTTGAGGATTCGGTGAAGATATAACAGGTTGATGGCGTAGCAGGCGGTGTTGACCGCCTCAGCCCAAAACCGATGCGGTGTCTTGTACTAATCAAGCATGGTTCTTGCCATGTCCAATAGAGTTTGATTTTTTCTCTCCACTACACCATTTTGTTGTGGGGTGTAGGGAGAAGAGAACTCATGCCTGATGCCCTCCTCCTCAATGAAGCCTTCTATTTGTGAGTTCTTGAACTCCGTCCCATTGTCGCTTCTAATTTTCTTGATCCTTAAGTCGAACTCATTTTGAGCCCGTCTCAAGAATCCCTTTAAGGTCACTTGGGTATGAGATTTTTCCTGCAAAAAGAATACCCAAGTGAAGCGAGAATAATCATCCACAATAACTAGACAGTACTTACTCCTGCCGATGCTTATGTAAGCGATCGGGCCGAATAGGTCCATGTGTAGGAGCTCCAGTGGCCTGTCACTAGTCATGATGTTCTTGTGTGGATGATGAGTGCCAACTTGCTTCCCGGCTTGGCATGCGCTACAAATCCTATCTTTCTCAAAATGAACATTTGTTAGTCCTAAAATGTGTTCTCCCTTTAGAAGCTTATGAAGATTCTTCATTCCAACATGGGCTAGTCGGCGGTGCCAGAGCCAACCCAAGTTAGTATTAGCAATTAAGCAAGTGTTGAGTTCAGCTCTATCAAAATCTACCAAGTATAGCTGACCCTCTAACACTCCCTTAAATGCTATTGAATCATCACTTCTTCTAAAGATAGTGACACCTACATCAGTAAATGGACAGTTGTAGCCCATTTGACATAATTGAGATACGGAAAGCAAATTGTAATCTAAAGAATCTACAAGAAAAACATTGGAAATAGTATGGTCAGGTGATATAGCAATTTTTCCCAAACCTTTGACCAAACCTTGATTTCCATCCCCGAATGTGATAGCTCGTTGGGGATCTTGGTTTTTCTCATATGAGGAGAACATCTTCTTCTCCCCTGTCATGTGGTTTGTGCACCCGCTGTCGAGTATCCAACTTGAGCCCCCGGATGCATAAACCTACAAAACAATTTTAGTTCTTGACTTTAGGTACCCAAACGGTTTTGGGTCCTTTGGCATTAGAAACAAGAACTTTGGGTACCCAAACACAAGTCTTAGAGCCCTTGTGTTTGCCCCCAACAAACTTGGCAACTACCTTGCCGGATTTGTTAGTAAGCACATAAGATGCATCGAAAGTCTTAAATGAAATGCTATGATCATTTGATGCATTAGGAGTTTTCTTCTTAGTCAACTTGGCACGGGTTGGTTACCTAGAGCTAGATGTCTCACCCTTATACATAAAAGCATGATTAGGGCCAGAGTGAGACTTCCTAGAATGAGTTCTCCTAATTTTGCTCTCGGGATAACCGGCAGGGTACAAAATGTAACCCTCGTTATCCTGAGGCATGGGAGCCTTGCCCTTAACAAAGTTAGATAAATTCTTTGGAGGGGCATTAAGTTTGACATTGTCTCCTCTTTGGAAGCCAATGTCATCCTTGATGTCAGAGCGTCTCCCATTGTAGAGCATACTTCTAGCAAATTTAAACTTTTCATTCTCTAGGTTATGCTCGGCAATTTTAGCATCTAATAATGCTATATGATCATTTTGTTGTTTAATTAATACCATGTGATCATGAATAGCATTGATATCAATATCTCTACATCTATCACAAATAGATGTGTGCTCAACGGTAGATGTAGATGGTTTGCAAGATTTTAATTCTACAACCTTAGCATGCAGTAAATCATTCTCATTTCTAAGGTTAGAAACAGTAACATTGCAAACATCAAAATCTTTAGCCTTAGCAATTAATTTTTCATTTTCAATCCTAAGGCTAGCAAGAGAGATGTTTAATTCTTCAATCTTAGCAAGCAAATCATCATTATCATTTCTAAGATTGGGAATTGAAACATCACAAACATGAGAATCAACCTTAGCAATTAAACTAGCATTTTTATTTCTAAGGTTATCAATGGTCTCATGGCAAGTGCTTAGCTCACTAGACAATTTTTCACTTTTTTCAACTTGTAGAGCATAAGCATTTTTAACCTTAACATGCTTTTTATTTTCCTTGATTAGGAAGTCCTCTTGGGAGTCCAAGAGATCATCCTTCTCATGGATGGCACTAATTATCTCATTTAATTTTTCTTTTTGTTCCATGTTAAGGTTGGCAAAAAGGGTACGCAAATTATTTTCCTCATCACTAGCATTATCATCACTAGAGGATTTATATTTAGTGGAGGATTTAGATTTAACCTTCTTCCTTTTGCCGTCCTTTGCCATGAGGCACTTGTGGCCGACGTTGGGGAAGAGGAGTCCCTTGGTGACGGCGATGTTGGCGGCGTCCTCGTCGTCGGAGGAGGAGTCGGTGGAGCTCTCGTCGGAGTTCCACTCGCGGCACACGTGGGCATCGCCGCCCTTCTTCTTGTGGTACCTCTTCTTTTCTCTCTTCTTTCCCTTCTTGTCGTCGCCCCTGTCACTGTCACTAGATAATGGACATTTAGCAATAAAGTGACCGGGCTTACCACACTTGTAGCAAACCTTCTTGGAATGGGATTTGTAATCCTTCCCCTTCCGTTGCTTGAGGATTTGGCGAAAGCTTTTGATGATTAAAGCCATCTCCTCATTGTCGAGCTTGGAGGCGTCAATTGGTTGTCTACTCGGTGTAGACTCCTCCTTCTTCTCCTCAGTCGCCTTAAATGCCACCGGTTGTGCTTCGGACGTGGAGGGTTCATCAAGCTCGTTGATCTTCTTTGAGCCTTTAATCATACATTCAAAGCTCACAAAATTCCCGATTACTTCCTCGGGAGTCATTAGTGTGTATCTAGGATTACCACGAATTAATTGAACTTGAGTAGGGTTAAGGAAAATAAGTGATCTTAGAATAACCTTAACCACCTCGTGGTCATCCCACTTCTTACTCCCGAGGTTGCGCACTTGGTTCACCAAGGTTTTGAGCCGGTTGTACATATCTTGTGGCTCCTCCCCTTGGCGAAGACGAAAACGACCGAGCTCCCCCTCGATCGTTTCCCGCTTGGTGATCTTGGTGAGTTCATCACCCTCGTGCGCGGTCTTGAGAAGGTCCCAAATCTCCTTTGCATTCTTCAACCCTTGCACCTTGTTGTATTCCTCCTTACTTAAAGAGGCGAGGAGTATGGTTGTAGCTTGAGAGTTGAAGTGCTCGATTTGGGCCACTTCGTCCGTATCATAATCCTCATCTCCTATGGATGGTACCTGTGCTCCAAACTCAACAACATTCCATATACTTTTGTGGAGTGAGGTTAGATGAAATTTCATTAGATCACTCCACCTAGCGTAATCTTCGCCATCAAAAGTTGGCGGTTTGCCTAATGGAACGGAAAGTAATGGAGTATGTCTAGATGTACGAGGATAGTGTAAGGGGATCTTACTAAACTTCTTGCGCTCTTGGCGCTTAGAAGTTACGGACGGCGCATCGGAGTCAGAGGTCGATGTTGATGAAGTGTCGGTCTCGTAGTAGACCACCTTCCTCATCCTCTTGTGCTTGTCGACTTTCCGATGCGACTTGTGGGAAGAAGATTTTTCCTTCTTCTCTTTGTGGTGTGAGGAAGAAGATTATTTCTCCTTCCGTTTGGAGGAGTCCTTCTTCTTCTCCTTCCTCTTGGTGCGGGACTCTTCCAATGAAGTGATCCCTTGGCTCGTAGTCGGCTTGTCACCGGTCTCCATCTCCCTCTTGGTGTGATCTCCCGACATCACTTCGAGCGGTTAGGCTCTAATGAAGCATCGGGCTTTGATACCAATTGAAAGTCGCCTAGAGGGGGGGTGAATAGGGCGAAACTGAAATTCTCAAAAATAATCACAACTACAAGCCGGGTTAGCGTTAGAAATATAATAGAGTCCGCGAGAGAGGGTGCAAAACAAATCGCAAGCGAATAATGAAGTGAGACACGCGGATTTGTTTTACCGAGGTTCGGTTCTCTCAAACCTACTCCCCGTTGAGGAGGCCACAAAGGCCGGGTCTCTTTCAACCCTTACCCTCTCTCAAACGGTCCCTCGGACCGAGTGAGCTTTCTCTTCTCAATCACTTGGAACACAAAGTTCCCACAAGGACCACCACAAGATTGGTGTCTCTTTCCTCAATTACAAGTGAGTTTGATCGCAAGAAAGAATCAAAGAAAGAAGAAAGCAATCCAAGCACAAGAGCTCGAAAGAACACAAGCAAATCTCTCTCTCTAATCACTAGGGCGTTGTGTGGAATTTGGAGAGGATTTGATCTCTTTGGTGTGTCTAGAATTGAATGCTAGAGCTCTTGTAAGTAGTTGAGAAGTGGAAAACTTGGATGACTTGAATGTAGGGTGGTTGGGGGTATTTATAGCCCCAACCACCAAACTAGCCGTTAGGTGAGGCTGTCTGTTCGATGGTGCACCGGACAGTCCGGTGCACACCGGACATGTCCGGTGCGACAGCCACGTCACCAATGCCGTTGGGTTCCGACCGTTGGAGCTCTGACTTCTGGGCCCGCCTGGATGTCCGTTGGCGCACCAGACATGCAATGTAGATTGTCCGGTGCGCCAGTATGGGCGTGCCTGACCTCTGTGCGCGCAGCGCGCGCATTTAATGCGTCGCAGGTAGCCGTTGGCGCCGAAATAGCCGTTGCCCCGCTGTTACATCGGACAGTCCGGTGTACACCGGACAGTCCGGTGAATTATAGCGGAGCAGCTGAAGTGAATTCCCGAGGCTGGCGAGTTCCTGAGGCCGCTCTTCCTTGGAGCACCGGACATGTCCGGTGTACACCGGACAGTCCGGTGAATTATAGCGGAGTCGCCTCTGGAATTTCCCGAAGGTGACGAGTTTGGAGTTGGAGTCCTCTGGTGCACCGGACATGTCCGGTGGCACACCGGATAGTCCGGTGCGCCAGACCAGAGGTGCCTTTGGTTGTCCCTTGCTCCTTTGTTTGAACCCAATACTTGGTCTTTTTATTGGCTAAGTGTGAACCTTTGGCACCTGTATAACTTATACACTAGAGCAAACTAGTTAGTCCAATATTTGTGTTGGGCAATTCAACCACCAAAATTAATTAGGAACTAGGTGTAAGCCTAATTCCCTTTCATTAACATTTTGGACCACGCTTGCACCACAAGTTTTGTTTTTGCAAATTCTTTTGTAAATTCTTTTCAAAGTCCTTTTGCAAGATAGTCAAAGGTAAATAAATAAGATTTTGAGAAGCATTTTCACGATTTGAAATTTTCTCCCTTTGTCTCAAATGCTTTTCCTTTGACTGAACAAAACTACCCCTCAATAAATTCTCCTCTTAGTGTTCAAGAGGGTTTTAAGATATCAATCTTGAAAATACTACTTTCTCCCCCTTTAGAACACAAAGAGATACCAATTTGAAATTTATCAATTTAAAATCATTATTTTTAAAATTAGGGTGGTGGTGCGGTCCTTTTGCTTTGGGCTCATACTTTTCTCCCCCTTTGGCATGAATCGCCAAAAACGGATACTTTGAGTGAGATATAAGCCCTTTACTAACTATTTTCTCCCTTTTGGCAAATAAAACATATGAGTGAAGATTATACCAAAGACGGAGAGTGATGCGAAGCGACGACGAAGGATGAGTAATAGAGTGGAGTGGAAGCCTTTGTCTTTGCCGAAGACTCCAATTCCCATTCAATACACCTATGACTTGGTTTGAAATTCACTTGAAAACACATTAGTCATAGCATATATAAAAGAGACATGATCAAAGGTATATTTATGAGCTATGTGTGCAAATTAGCAAAAGAAATTCCTAGAATCAAGAATATTGAGCTCATGCCTAAGTTTGGTAAAAGTTTGTTCATCTAGTGGCTTGGTAAAGATATCGACTAATTGATCTTTAGTATTAATGTATGCAATCTCGATATCCCCCTTTTGTTGGTGATCCCTAAGAAAATGATACCGAATGGCTATGTGTTTAGTGCGGCTATGCTCAACGGGATTATCCGCCATGCGGATTGCACTCTCATTATCACATAGAAGAGGAACTTTGGTTAATTTGTAACCATAGTCCCGCAGGGTTTGCCTCATCCAAAGCAATTGCGTGCAACAATGGCTTGCGGCAATGTACTCGGCTTCAGCGGTAGAGAGAGCGACCGAATTTTGCTTCTTTGAAGCCCAAGATACCAAGGATCTCCCCAAGAACTGGCAAGTCCCCGATGTGCTCTTTCTATTGATTTTACACCTCGCCCAATCGGCATCCGAATAACCAATCAAATCAAATGTGGATCCCCGAGGGTACCAAAGCCCAAACTTAGGAGTATAAGCCAAATATCTCAAGATTCGTTTTACGGTCGTAAGGTGAGATTCCTTAGGGTCGGCTTGGAATCTTGCACACATGCATACAGAAAGCATAATGTCCGGTCGAGATGCACATAAGTAGAGTAATGAACCTATCATCGACCTGTATACCTTTTGATCGATGGATTTACCTCCCGTGTCGAGGTCGAGATGCCCATTGGTTCCCATGGGTGTCTTGATGGGCTTAGCATCTTTCATTCCAAACTTGGTTAGAATGTCTTGAGTATACTTCGTTTGACTAATGAAGGTGCCTTCTTGGAGTTGCTTGACTTGGAATCCTAGAAAATACTTCAACTCCCCCATCATAGACATCTCGAATTTCTGTGTCATGATCCTACTAAATTCTTCACATGTAGATTCGTTAGTAGACCCAAATATAATATCATCAACATAAATTTGGCATACAAACAAATCATTGTCAAGAGTTTTAGTGAATAGAGTAGGATCGGCCTTGCCGACTTTGAAGTCATTTGCAATAAGAAAATCTCTTAGGCATTCATACCATGCTCTTGGGGCTTGCTTGAGCCCATAAAGCGCCTTAGAGAGCCTACAGACATGGTTAGGATATTCACTGTCTTCAAAGCCGGGAGGTTGCTCAACGTAGACCTCTTCCTTGATTGGTCCGTTGAGGAAGGCACTCTTCACGTCCATTTGGTAAAGCTTGATGCCATGGTAAGTAGCATAGGCTAATAATATGCAAATTGACTCAAGCCTAGCTACGGGTGCATAGGTTTCACCAAAATCCAAACCTTCGACTTGGGAGTATCCCTTGGCCACAAGTCGGGCTTTATTCCTTGTCACCACACCATGCTCGTCTTGCTTGTTGCGAAAGACCCACTTGGTTCCTACAACATTTTGGTTAGGACGTGGAACTAAATGCCATACCTCGTTCCTAGTGAAGTTGTTGAGCTCCTCTTGCATCGCCATCACCCAATCCGAATCTTGGAGTGCTTCCTCTACCCTGTGTGGCTCAATAGAGGAAACAAAAGAGTAATGCTCACAAAAATGTGCAACACGAGATCTAGTGGTTACCCCCTTATTAATGTCGCCGAGGATGGTGTCGACGGGGTGATCTCGTTGGATTGCTTGGTGGACTCCTGGGTGTGGCGGCCTTGGTTCTTCATTCTCCTTGTCTTCATCATTTGCATCTCCCCCTTGATCATTGCCGTCATCTTGAGGTGGCTCATCATTTTGTTCTTCCTCTTTATCAACTTGAGCCTCGTCCTCATTTTGGGTTGGTGGAGATGCTTGCGTGGAGGAGGATGGTTGATCTTGTGCATTTGGAGGCTCTTCGGATTTCTTAGGACACACATCCCCAATGGACATGTTCCTTAGCGCGATGCATGGAGCCTCTTCTTCACCTATCTCATCAAGATCAACTTGCTATACTTGAGAGCCGTTAGTCTCATCAAACACAACGTCACAAGAAACTTCAACAAGTCCTGAGGACTTGTTGAAGACTCTATATGCCCTTGTGTTTGAGTCATATCCTAGTAAAAAGCCTTCTACAGTTTTAGGAGCAAATTTAGATTTTCTACCTCTTTTAACAAGAATAAAGCATTTGCTACCAAAAACTCTAAAATATGAAATATTTGGCTTTTTACGGGTTAGGAGTTCATAGGATGTCTTCTTAAGGATTCGGTGTAGATATAACCGGTTGATGGCGTAGCAGGCGGTGTTAACCGCCTCGGCCCAAAACCGATCCGGTGTCTTGTACTCATCAAGCATGGTCCTTGCCATGTCCAATAGAGTTCGATTTTTCCTCTCCACTACACCATTTTGTTGTGGCGTGTAGGGAGAAGAGAACTCATGCTTGATTCCCTCCTCCTCAAGGAAGCCTTCAATTTGAGAGTTCTTGAACTTCGTCCTGTTGTCGCTTCTAATTTTCTTGATCCTTATGCCGAACTCATTTTGAGCCCGTCTCAAGAATCCCTTTAAGGTCTCTTGGGTATGGGATTTTTCCTGCAAAAAGAACACCCAAGTGAAGCGAGAATAATCATCCACAATAACTAGACAGTACTTACTCCCGCCGATGCTTATGTAAGCGATCGGGCCGAATAAATCCATGTGTAGGAGCTCCAGTGGCCTGTCAGTCGTCATAATGTTTTTGTGTGGATGATGAGTGCCAACTTGCTTCCCGGCTTGGCATGCGCTACAAATCCTGTCTTTCTCAAAATGAACATTTGTTAATCCTAAAATGTGCTCTCCCTTTAGAAGCTTATGAAGATTCTTCATTCCAACATGGGCTAGTCGGCGGTGCCAGAGCCAGCCCATGTTAGTCTTAGCAATTAAGCAAGTGTCGAGTTCAGCTCTATCAAAATCTACCAAGTATAGCTGACCCTCTAACACTCCCTTAAATGCTATTGAATCATCACTTCTTCTAAAGATAGTGACACCTACATTAGTAAAGAGACAGTTGTAGCCCATTTGACATAATTGTGAAACAGAAAGCAAATTGTAATCTAATGAATCAACAAGAAAAACATTGGAAATGGAATGGTCAGGAGATATAGCAATTTTACCCAAACCTTTGACCAAACCTTGGTTTCCATCCCCGAATGTGATAGCTCGTTGGGGGTCTTGGTTTTTCTCGTAGGAGGAGAACATCTTCTTCTCCCCCGTCATGTGGTTTGTGCACCCGCTATCGATGATCCAACTTGAGCCCCCGGATGCATAAACCTACAAAACAAGTTTAGTTCTTGACTTTAGGTACACAAACGGTTTTGGTTCGTTTGGCATTAGAAACAAGAACTTTGGGTACCCAAACACAAGTCTTGGAGCCCTTGTGTTTGCCCCCAACAACCTTGGCAACTACCTTGCCGGATTTGTTAGTAAGCACATATGATGCATCAAAAGTTTTGAATGAAATGTTATGATCATTTGATGCACTAGGAGTTTTCTTCTTAGGCAACTTAGCACGTGTTGGTTGCCTAGAGCTAGATGTCTCACCCTTATACATAAAAGCATAATTAGGGCCAGAGTGAGACTTCCTAGAATGAATTCTCCTAATTTTGCTCTCGGGATAACCGGCAGGGTACAAAATGTAACCCTCGTTATCCTGAGGCATGGGAGCCTTGCCCTTAACAAAATTAGACAATCTTTTAGGAGGGGCACTAAGTTTGACATTGTCTCCCCTTTGGAAGCCAATGTCATCCTTGATGCCAGGGCGTCTCCCATTACAGAGCATACTTCTAGCAAATTTAAACTTTTCATTTTCTAAGTTATGCTCGGCAATTATAGCATCTAATTTTGCTATATGATCATTTTCTTGTTTAATTAAGACCATGTGATCATGAATAGCATCAATATCAACATCTCTACATCTAGTGCAAATAGAAACATGCTCAATGGTAGATGTAGAGGGTTTGCAAGAATTAAGTTCAACAATCTTAGCACGCAAAATATCATTGTTATCTCTAAGACCGGAAATTGTAACATTGCAAACATCTAATTCTTTAGCCTTGGCAATTAATTTTTCATTTTCAATCCTAAGGCTAGCAAGAGAGGTGTTTAATTCTTCAATCTTAGCAAGCAAATCATCATTATCATTTCTAAGATTGGGAATTGAAACATCACAAACATGAGAATCAACCTTAGCAATTAATTTGGCATTTTCATTTCTAAGGTTGGCAATAGTGTCATGGCATGTGCTTAGCTCACTAGATAATTTCTCACATTTTTCTACCTCTAGAGCATAAGCATTCTTAACCTTAACATGCTTTTTATTTTCCTTGATTAGGAAGTCCTCTTGGGAGTCCAAGAGATCATCCTTTTCATGGATGGCACTAATTAGCTCATTTAGTTTTTCCTTTTGTTGCATGTTTAGGTCGGCAAAAAGAGTACGCAAATTATCCTCCTCATCACTAGCATTATCATCACTAGAGGACTCTTATTTAGTGGAGGATTTAGATTTAACCTTCTTCCTTTTGCCGTCCTTGGCCATGAGGCACTTGTGGCCAACGTTGGGGAAGAGAAGTCCCTTGGTGACGGCGATGTTGGCGGCGTCCTCGTCGGAGGAGGAGTCGGAGGAGCTTTCCTCGGAATCCCACTCACGGCACACATGGGCATCGCCGCCCCTCTTCTTGTGGTACCTCTTCTTTTCTCTTCTCTTGCCCTTCTTGTCGTCGCCCCTGTCACTGTCACTAGATAGTGGACATTTTGCTATAAAATGACCGGGTTTACCACATTTGTAGCACACTTTCTTGGAGCGGGGCTTGTAGTCTTTCCCCCTCCTTTGCTTGAGGATTTGACGGAAGCTCTTGATGATGAGCGTCATCTCCTCGTTGTCGAGCTTGGAGGCGTCGATGGGTGTTCGACTTGGAGTAGCTTCCTCCTTCTTTTCTTCCATCGCCTTGAATGCGACCGGTTGTGCATCGGGTGTGGAGGAAGTGCCTTGCTCGATGATTTTCTTTGAGCCTTTAATCATTAGCTCAAAGCTCACAAATTTTCCTATAACTTCCTCGGGAGACATTAGCTTATATCTAGGATCACCTCGAATTAATTGAACTTGTGTAGGGTTAAGAAATACGAGGGATCTAAGAATAACCTTGACCATCTCATGGTCATCCCATTTTTCGCTCCCGAGGTTGCGCACTTGGTTCACCAAGGTCTTCAAACGGTTGTACAAAGCTTGTGGATCCTCCCCTTGGTGAAGCATGAAGCGACCGAGCTCCCCCTCGATCGTCTCCCGCTTGGTGATTTTTGTCACCTCGTCTCCTTCGTGTGCGGTCTTGAGTACGTCCCAAATTTCCTTCGCACTTTTTAACCCTTGCACCTTGTTATACTCCTATCGACTTAGAGAGGCGAGGAGTATAGTGGTTGCTTGGGAGTTAAAGTGGTGGATTTGGGCCACCTCGTCCGAGTCGTAGTCTTCATCCCCTACGGATGGCACCTGCACACCAAACTCAACAACATTCCAAATGCTTGTGTGGAGTGAGGTTAGATGATGTCTCATTTTGTCACTCCACATATTATAATCTTCACCGTCAAAAACAGGTGGTTTGCCTAATGGAACGGAGAGTAAAGGAGTACGCTTTGAAATGTGGGGGTAGCGTAGGGGAATCTTACTATACTTCTTGCGCTCTTGGCGCTTAGAAGTAACGGACGGTGCGTCGGAGTCGGAGGTCGACGTTGATGAAGTGTCGGTCTCGTAGTAGACCACTTTCCTCATCCTCTTGTGCTTGTCGCCTCTCCGATGCGACTTGTGGGAAGAAGATTTCTTCTCCTTCCCCTTCCCTTTGTTGGAGGAGTCCTTCTTCTCCTTCCTCTTGGTGCGGGACTCTTCCGATGAAGTGCTCCCGTGACTTGTAGTGGGCTTGTCGCCGGTCTCCATCTCCCTCTTGGTGTGATCTCCCGACATCACTTCGAGCGGTTAGGCTCTAATGAAGCACCGGGCTCTGATACCAATTGAAAGTCGCCTAGAGGGGGGTGAATAGGGCGAAACTGAAATTTACAAATATAAACACAACTACAAGCCGGGTTAGCGTTAGAAATAATAAAGAGTCCGAGAGAGAGGGCGCAAAACAAATCGCAAACGAATGAAGAATGTGACACGCGGATTTGTTTTACCGAGGTTCGGTTCTCGCAAACCTACTCCCCGTTGAGGAGGCCACAAAGGCCGGGTCTCTTTCAACCCTTTCCCTCTCTCAAACGGTCCCTCGGACCGAGTGAGCTTCTCTTCTTAAATCAAACCGGGAACAAAACTTTCCCGCAAGGACCACCACACAATTGGTGTCTCTTGCCTCGGTTACAATGGAGTTTTGATCACAAGAATAAGTGAGAAAGAAAGAAGCAATCCAAGCGCAAGAGCTCGAAAGAACACGGCAAATCTCTCTCGCTAATCGCTAAAGCCTTGTGTGGAATTGGAGAGGATTTGATCACTTGAGTGTGTCTAGAATTGAATGCCTAGCTCTTGTAAGTGGTTGGAAGGTTGAAAACTTGGATGACTTGAATGTGGGGTGGTTGGGGGTATTTATAGCCCCAACCACCAAACTAGCCGTTTGGGTGGAGGCTGTCTGTCGCATGGTGCACCGGACAGTCCGGTGCACACCGGACATGTCCGGTGCTCCAGCCACGTCACCCGAACGTTAGGGTTCCGACCGTTGGAGCTCTAACTTCTGGGCCCGCCTTGATGTCCGGTGGCGCACCGGACATGCACTGTAGAGTGTCCGGTGCGCCACTTCGCGCGTGCCTGACTTCTGCGCGTTCTGGCGCGCATTTAATGCGCCTGCAGGTGACCGTTGGCGCCGAAGTAGCCGTTGCTCCGCTGTTACACCGGACAGTCCGGTGTGCACCAGACATGTCCGGTGAATTATAGCGGACTAGCCGTTGCGGATTCCCGAAGCTGGCGAGTTCAGAGTCGCGTCCCTTGTAGCACCGGACACTGTCCGGTGTGCACCGAACAGTCCGGTGAATTATAGCGTGGCGCCTCTGAAAATTCTCGAAGGTGAAGAGTTCAGCTTTGGAGTCCCCTGGTGCACCGGACAGTCCGGTGCGCCCGACCAGGGTGCCTTCGGTTGTCCCTTTGCTCTTTTGTTTGAACCCTTTCTCTTGATTCTTTTATTGGCTTATGGTGAACCTTTGGTACCTGTAGAACTTATAAACTTGGGCAAACTAGTTAGTCTAATTATTTGTGTTGGGCAATTCAACCACCAAAATCAATTAGGAATATAGGTGTAAGCCTAATTCCCTTTCACTCACGCGACTGCTCGCTGATTCCACTGATCATCAACCCCGCCGCTTCGACATCGTTGCCGCTTCGACATCGTTGACCCTGCTGATTTCGACAGCTCGCGCCATCTATCAGTATGTCTAATCAGTACGCATCATCTGATTTGACTTTTTACTTCAGTTCTTCTGATTTTGTCATGATTTATATTTGAAATTTAATCTGAAAATTGTCTAATTATTCAACACATCACAGATTGGCGTGGCTGCTGATATGGGATAGCATGTCTGATTTGGGATGACATGTTGGTCAGTTCGTATTTGACAAGCTGCATATTTTATACATGAATGTCAAATACTCAAATATTGGAACTGCTGAGTTTGTTAAAATAGTCTACATATCTATGGACGAGTCCTATCTTTCATTTAGGGTTTCATTTAGAGCTTGGATGGGAGCAAAGGTACTGAATCATTTTATTATTTAAATTAAATAACAATAAGATTTTAGCACCTCCAATCTCTCTTGTATCCTTACTACTTCCAAACAATCTTTTACAAGCAAATATGTACGTGTGTCGCACCCCAGGCGTTCACAACCAACAAGCTCTCTGAACGAGGCACAACACAGGTATATGCCTGGATAGTCCTGCACAAAATAATAAACCGAAGAATGAAACCAAATTAATCTGAATTGAAACCGAGCTAACCAAAATCGAATTAACCGTTAGGACCGTTCCATTGTACAGGAATGGACCTTAAATTAGAGAAGCAGTCCAGCTAATAATAGTTACGGATCACCAATCCGTGAAAACCAAGAGTATAAGTAATTTTGGTTCAGAAAAACTAAAGTAATTTCGGTTCTAAACTTCAAAAAACCAAATTAACAAAAAAACCCTAAATAAATAGAAGCCCAATAGACTAAAGGTCTGTTTGTTTCGGCTTCTGCCACCTTCTGGCCATCAAAAGCTGCTGCGGACATCCATACGCTCAGCTTTTCAGCCAGCTTCTATAAAATTCGTTGGGACAAAAACCATCCAAAATCAACATAAACACATAATCAAGTGAGTCGTTGTAATAGTAGGAATCCGTTACTTTCTAAATTCTGAGCCCTATGAACAACTTTATCTTCCTCTACACGTAATCGTAATTATACTTATATTCTCCTCACAGCTAGATTTTCAGAAAAGCTGGTCAGAAAAAAGCTGAACCAAACATGCCCTAATAGGAGCTAGTTTGGAAACCCATTTTCTCAAAAGAATTTAATTTTTCTCAAGTGAAATTAGTTCATTTTTCCTTGAAAAATTAGAAATTCCCGGAAAAAATTATGTTTCAAAACTAGCTCTAAAATTTAGTCATAGCTTAATATAACCTTTACAAATCCTAAGTATACAATCATAGAACCCCTCTAAGTCAATCCATTCATACAACCCCCAAGCAATAAAATTTTGCTAAACTCTAAAATTATTTATTTATTTATTTATTTTTTTGCTACACTTATTGTCGGGGACCATAATTAGGGGTACCCTCAAGACGCCTAATTCTCAGCTGGTAACCCCCATCAGCATAAAGCTGCAGAGGCCTGATGGGTGCGATTAAGTCAGGGATCAGTCCATACGAGCGACTCGATCACGCCTCGCCCGAGCCTAGCCTCAGACAAGGGCAGCCGACCCTGAGGTATTTCCGTCTCGCCCGAGGCCCCCTTTTCACGGCAGACGCATCTCCGGCTCGCCCGGGGCCTTGTCTTCAATAAGAAGCAACCCTGACTAAATCGCCGCGCCGACCGACCAAGTCACGGGGGCATTTAACGCAAAGAGTGAGACTGACGGGCAGCCAGGCCTTGCCGAGGGCGTCATAGGAAGCTCCGCCCGACCCAGGGCTCGGACTCGGGCTAAGGCCCCAAAAGACGGCGAACTCCGCTCCGCCCGACCCAGGGCTCGGACTCGGGCTAAGGCCCCGGAAGACGGCGAACTCCGCTCCGCCCGACCCAGGGCTCGGACTCGGGCTAAGGCCCCGGAAGACGGTGAACTTCGCTCCGCCCGACCCAGGGCTCGGACTCGGGCTAAGGCCCCGGAAGACTGCGAACTCCGCTCCGCCTGACCCAGGGCTCGGACTCGGGCTAAGGCCCCAGAAGACGACGAACTCCGCTCCGCCCGACCCAGGGCTTGGACTCCGCCCCGGCCTCTGCCGAACGACCTCCGCCTCGCCCGACCCAGGGGCTCGGGCTCGGCCTCGGCCATGCAGGACAGACTCGACTTCGGCTTCGGAGGAGCCTCCACGTCACCCGACCTAGGACACAAGTCCGCCACGTCAACAGGAAGCGCCATCATCACCCTGCCCCGAGCCGACTCGGGCCACAGAGAACAAGACCGGCGTCCCATCTGGCCAGCTCCGCCAGATAGGCAATGATGGCGCCCCGCTAGGCCCATGACGACGGCGGCTCCCAGCTCCCTTACGAAAGCAGGGGGACGTCAGCAAAGGCCCAACCACTTCGACAGCTGTCCCTCCACCAGGCTCCGTTGCTCCACCGACAGCCACGACACCACACCGGCTGGGTGCCAAGATCTCTCCGGCCGCCACCTTGGCGTGTACCTAGGGCGCTAGCTCTCCCCCGCTAGACACGTAGTACTCTGCTACACCCCCATTGTACACCTGGATCCTCTCCTTGCGCCTATAAAAGGAAGGACCAGGGCCTTCTTAGAGAAGGTTGGCCCCGCGGGAACGAGGGCAGGGGCAGGCGCTCTCTCGGGGCCGCTCGCTCCCCTCACCCGCGTGGACGCTTGTAACCCCCTACTGCAAGCGCACCCGACCTGGGCGCGGGACGAACACGAAGGTCGCGGGATCTCCGCCTCCCTCATCACGACCCGGCTCCGGCCACCTCGCTCTCCCCCCTTCGCGCTCGCCCACGCGCTCGACCCATCTGGGCTGGGGCACGCGGCACACTCACTCGTCGGCTCAGGGACCCCCCGGTCTCGAAACGCCGACAGTTGGCGCGCCAGGTAGGGGCCTGCTGTGTGTTGACGAACAGTTTCCCGTCAAGCTCCAGATGGGCAGTTTCCAACGACCTCTCCAACCCGGGACGGTGCTCCGTTTCAGGAGCCTCGGGTTCATGTCTCTCGACAGCGGCTACGACATGGTACTCCTTCCACCGCCGCGCGACGGTGACAATGGCGGTCGACAGCCCGCCCGCCGGCGGCGGAATCGACGACGTCTTTCCCGCGTGGGGGAAGAACAACATTCGAGCTCGCCCCATCCTCTCCCTCGCCGTCGGAGGAGGAGGCGGGGCAACCAGGGCCGAGCGGGAGGCTGCGCTCCGTCGACTGTCGAACGAATCGACATCCCCAGTGCCCCAACGGAGGACGCGTCGGGCGTCACCTCCGCGTTTGAGGCGAAGGCGAGCGTCGTCCCCCAGCATCACGCCGACCCCAAGCAGGTGGACGACGCCAGCACGCTCGCGGAGGGCCTGCGGGACGTCGCCCTCGTACCCAGGACGACGGCGCGATCAGCCCCCGGTGTAACCTCGTCGCTCCTCGTCGACAAAAAGGTACCGACTGATCCCCATCCTTCGTCGTTTCGACTCGACCTCAACCCGCCTAGCGACCTCGCTCTGGCGAGCACTCACGTTGAGGCGAGTGCAACCCCTCTGGGGTTCTGTGTGCGGTCGCCTTGGGACCGATTGACGGGCGTCTCGACCTACGGGCCCTCTGGGTCCGAGGAAGATGACGACCCCAGCATCCTCTGGGATTTCTCTGGATCTGGCAACCCCAGTGCCATGCGGGACTTCATGACCGCATGCAACTACTGCCTCTCCGACTGTTCCGACGGCAGCCGCAGCCTTGGCGACAAGGACTGCGGCCCGAGCCGCGAATGTTTCCACGTCGAGCTAGGGGATCCCTCCGGAGACAGCCATCTCGGCATGCCGGAGGGTGGCGATCTCCCTAGGCCAGTGCCTCGCGCCGACATCCCGCGGGAGCTAGCTGTGGTCCCCGTTCTGGCGTGGGGTCACGACCCACAGCTCAAACAAGTCCGCGGGGCGCAGGCCGGGCTCGACGAGGGGGCAGGAGCGCTCGAGTCGACCCGCCGGGACGTCGGGCAGGTATGGGCGAGCCAGCCCCCGGCCGGAGAAATACGTCACCTGCCCCAGGGCCTCCAGCACCGCATCGCCAACGATGCCAGGGACAAGCCGCCACCCGCGTCTGGCGGAACCGGTCAGGACCTGGCAGCCGCGGCGATGCTCCTCCGCGCAATGCCGGAGTCATCAACCACCGAGGGTCGGCGAATCCAGGGAGAGCTCAAGCATCTCCTGGAAGGCGCTGCGGCCCGGCGGGCCGAGAGCTCTGCTTCCCGACAAGATGCTCAAGGAAGCGTGCCCTTACCATCAGGGGCCCGTCAAGCATACCCTCGAGGAGTGCGTCATGCTTCAGCGCCACTTCCACAGGGCCGGGCCACCCGCAGAGGGTGGCAGAGCCCGCAACGACGACAAAAAGGAAGATCACCAAGCAGGAGAGTTCCCCGAGGTCCGCGACTGCTTCATGATCTGCGGAGGGTATGCGACGAATGCCTCGGCTCGGCATCGCAAGCGAGAGCGTCGGGAGGTCTGCTCGGTGAAGGTGGCGGCGCCAGTCTACCTAGACTGGTCCGACAAGCCCATCACCTTCGACCAAGATGACCACCCCGACCACGTGCCGAGCCCGGGGAAGTACCCGCTCGTCGTCGATCCCATCATCGGCGACGTCAGGCTCACCAAAGTCCTGATGGATGGGGCAGCTGCCTCAATATCATCTACGCCGAGACCCTCAGGCTCCTGCGCGTCGATCTGTCCTCCGTCCGAGCAGGCGCAGCGCCCTTCCACGGGATCATTCCCGGGAGGCGCGTCTAGCCCCTCGGACAGCTCGACCTTCCTGTCTGCTTCGGAACACCCTCCAACTTCCGAAGGGAGACTCTGACATTCGCGGTGGTCGGGTTCCGAGGAACCTACCACACAGTGTTGGGGAGGCCATGCTACGCGAAGTTCATGGCCATCCCCAACTACACCTATCTGAAGCTCAAGATGCCGGGCCCCAACGGGGTCATCACCGTCGGCCCCACGTACAGACACGCGTTCGAATGCGATGTGGAGTGCGTGGAGTACGCCGAGGCCCTCGCCGAGTCCGGGGCCCTCATCGCCGACCTGGAAAACCTCTCCCGAGAGGTGCCGGACGTGAAGCGACACGCCGGCAACTTCGAGCCAGCTGAGACGGTTAAGGCCGTCCTTCTCGACCCCAGTGGTGACACCTCCAAGCAGATCCGGATCGGTTCCGGGCTCGACCCCAAATAGGAAGCAGTGCTCGTCGACTTTCTCCGCGCAAACGCCGACGTCTTTGCGTGGAGTCCCTCGGACATGCCCGGCATACCGAGGGATGTCGCCGAGCACTCGCTGGATATTCGAGCCGGAGCCCGACCGGTCAGACAGCCTCTGCGCCGATTCGACGAGGAAAGGCGCAGGGTGATAGGCGAGGAGATCCACAAGCTGATGGCAGCAGGGTTCATCAAAGAGGTATTCCATCCCGAATGGCTTGCCAACCCTGTGCTAGTGAGGAAGAAAGGGGGGAAATGGCGGATGTGTGTAGACTACACTGGTCTCAACAAAGCATGTCCGAAGGTTCCCTACCCTCTACCTCGCATCGACCAAATCGTGGATTCCACCGCTGGGTGCGAAA
The DNA here is from genome assembly GCA_029449295.1 of Zea luxurians. Lineage (NCBI taxonomy): Eukaryota > Viridiplantae > Streptophyta > Magnoliopsida > Poales > Poaceae > Zea > Zea luxurians. Next base: position 10,749,694 of record JAOPSE010000081.1, on the reverse strand, counting down.
CCCTGTCATTCCTCGATGCCTACTCAGGGTATCATCAAATCAAGATGAAAGAGTCCGACCAGCTCGCGACTTCTTTCATCACGCCCTTCGGCATGTACTGTTATGTCACCATGCCGTTCGGTTTGAGGAACGCGGGTGCAACGTACCAGCGGTGCATGAACCATGTGTTCGGCGAACACATTGGTCGCACGGTCGAGGCCTACGTCGATGACATCGTAGTCAAGACAAGGAAAGCCTCCGACCTCCTCTCCGACCTCGAGGTGACATTCCGGTGTCTCAAGGCGAAGGGCGTTAAGCTCAATCCCGAGAAGTGCGTCTTCGGGGTGCCCCGAGGCATGCTCCTGGGATTCATCGTCTCCGAGCGGGGCATCGAAGCCAACCCGGAGAAGATCGCGGCCATCACCAGCATGGGGCCCATCAAGGACTTGAAAGGCGTACAGAGGGTCATGGGATGTCTGGCGGCTTTGAGCCGTTTCATCTCGCGCCTCGGCGAAAGAGGCCTGCCTCTGTACCGTCTCTTAAGGAAGGCCGAGTGCTTCACTTGGACTCCCGAGGCCGAGGAAGCTCTCGGGAACCTGAAGGCGCTCCTCACCCAGGCGCTCGTCTTGGTACCCCCAGCAGATGAAGAAGCCCTCTTGGTCTACGTCGCCGCTACCACTCAGGTGGTTAGCGCCGCGATCGTGGTCGAAAGGCAAGAAGAGGGGCATGCATTGCCCATTCAGAGGCCAGTTTACTTCATCAGCGAGGTGCTGTCCGAAACCAAGATCCGCTACCCACAAGTTCAGAAGCTACTGTATGCAGTGATCCTGACGAGGCGAAAGTTGCGGCATTACTTCGAGTCTCATCCGGTAACTGTGGTGTCATCCTTCCCCCTGGGGGAGATCATCCAGTGCCGAGAGGCCTCGGGGCGGATCGCGAAGTGGGCGGTGGAAATTATGGGTGAGACAATCTCGTTCGCCCCTCGGAAGGCCATCAAGTCCCAGGTACTGGCGGACTTCGTAGCCGAATGGGTCGACACACAGTTGCCGACGGCTCCGATCCAACCAAAGCTCTGGACCATGTTTTTCGACGGGTCGCTGATGAAGACGGGAGCCGGCGCAGGCCTACTCTTCGTCTCGCCCCTCGGGAAACACCTGCGCTACGTGTTACGCCTCCATTTCCCGGCGTCCAACAATGTGGCTGAGTACGAGGCTCTGATCAACGGATTGCGGATCGCCATCGAGCTAGGGGTCCGACGCCTCGACGCTCGCGGCGACTCGCAGCTCGTCATCGACCAAGTCATGAAGAACTCCCACTGCCGCGACCCGAAGATGGAGGCCTATTGTGATGAGGTTCGACGCCTAGAAGACAAGTTCTACGGGCTCGAGCTTAACCACATCGCTCGGCGCTACAACGAGACTGCGGACGAGCTGGCAAAGATAGCCTCGGGGCGAACGACGGTTCCCCCGGACGTCTTCTCCCGGGATCTGCACCAACCCTCCGTCAAGATCTGTGACACGCCCGAGCCCGAGGCGACCTCGGCCCCGTCCGAGGAGACCTCGGCCCAGCCCGAGCCATCCTCGGTTCAACCCAAGGGACCCTCGGCCCCCGAGGACGAGGCGCTGCGCATCGAGGAGGAGCGGAGCGGGGTCACGCCTGATCGAGATTGGCAGGCCCCGTACCTGCAATATCTCCACCGAGGAGAACTACCCCTCGACCAGGCCGAGGCACGGCGGGTAGAGCGACGCGCCAAGTCGTTCGTCTTGCTGGGCGATGAGAAGGAGCTTTACCACCGCAGCCCCTCGGGCATCCTCCAGCGGTGCATCTCCATCGCCGAAGGTCAGGAACTCCTGCGAGAGATACACTCGGGGGCTTGCGGCCATCACGCAGCGCCTCGAGCCCTTGTTGGGAACGCTTTCCGGCAAGGCTTCTACTGGCCGACGGCGGTGGCTGACGCCACTAGAATCGTCCGCACCTGCGAAGGGTGCCAATTCTATGCGAAGCAAACCCACCTGCCCGCTCAGGCTCTGCAGACGATACCCATCACCTGGCCCTTCGCTGTGTGGGGTCTGGACCTCGTCGGCCCTCTGCAGAAGGCGCCCGGGGGCTACACGCACCTGCTGGTCGCCGTCGACAAATTCTCCAAGTGGATCGAGGTCCGACCCCTGAACAGCATCAGGTCCGAGCAGGCGGTGGCGTTCTTCACCAACATCATCCATCGCTTCGGGGTCCCGAACTCCATCATCACCGACAACGGCACCCAGTTCACTGGCAAAAAATTCTTGGATTTTTGCGAGGACCACAACATCCGGGTGGACTGGGCTGCCGTAGCTCATCCCATGTCAAATGGGCAAGTAGAGCGTGCCAACGGCATGATTCTACAAGGGCTCAAGCCTCGGATTTACAACAATCTCAACAGGTTCGGCAAGCGATGGATGAAGGAACTCCCCTCGGTGGTCTGGAGCCTGAGGACGACGCCGAGCCGAGCCACGGGTTTCACGCCGTTCTTCCTGGTCTACGGGGCCGAGGCCGTCTTGCCCACGGACCTGGAATACGGCTCCCCGAGGACGAAAGCCTACGACGATCAAAGCAACCAAGCTAGCCGAGAGGACTCGCTGGACCAGCTGGAAGAGGCTCGGGACAGGGCCTTACTACACTCGGCGCGGTATCAGCAGTCCCTGCGACGCTACCACGCCCGAGGGGTACGACCCCGAGACCTCCAGGTGGGCGACCTGGTGCTTCGGCTGCGGCAAGACGCCCGAGGGAGGCACAAGCTCACGCCCCCCTGGGAGGGGCCATTCGTCATCGCCAAAGTTCTGAAGCCCGGAACGTTCAAGCTGGCTAACAATCAAGGCGAGGTCTACGGCAACGCTTGGAACATCCAACAGCTACGTCGTTTCTACCCTTAAGATGTTTCCAAGTTGTTCATATACCTCGCACCCCCACAAAGTTTAGTCAACAAGGAAGGGTCGGCCTCGCCTCGGCAAAACCCGACCCTCCCTCGGGGGCTAAAAGGGGGGAAACCCCCTCTGCGTCGAAATTTTCCTCGAACAGAAAATCTCTTTTACCAGAATACCTTTCGTGCTTTTTGACTACTTCGAAAAGTGGGTCCTGGAAACGACGGGGTACACGTAAGCAGTCAAGGCTGACCGAGCCGAGGGACTCCTACGCCTCCGGGATACGGATACCTCACTCATCACCTTCTGCGATAAGTAACTCGCGTTCGAATAAGGTGACTCCGCGGATCGAACAAGTCCCTACGCACGGAAGCCCTTCTGTCGAAGCGATTTTTCGAGTCTTCTCGACCAAGTCGGCGAAAGGGCCTCATGGACGAGTAAAAGTGCGCGTAAGCGGCAAGGCCGACCGAGCCGAGGGACTCCCACGCCTCCGGGATACGGATACCTCACTCCTCACCTTCCGCGAGAAGCAACTTTCGCTCGCACAAACATCCCTGTTACCGACAAAAAGTCCAGATACTCGAAACAAGAGGAAGAGAGACGCAGCTTTAACACGCAACAAGGGTGTGTGTTCCGGCCTCGACGGCCGCACAAAGCACACACTACAAGACAATCTGATCCTGCAGGCTCGAGTCTTGACGCTGGAAGGGGGAGGCAACGCCCTCGGCATCGACGGCACCTTCGGCGAGGCCCGACCTAGCCTCGGACGACGACGCGGTCCGAGGGTCTCTGCTCCGAAGACGATGTCATCACCACGCCCGAGCAATCACTGCCAGGGACTTCTCCGAGAACCCGGCCCGAGCAGGCGGATCAGCCGGTCACCCCTGGGGCCTCGGCCCACCATCTTCCAAGGGCGCCAGCCCGGTCCGAAGCCTCGGCTGATCAACTCCGACGTCGATCCAGCCAACGGACAACCTGGCTAGGTTCCGGCCAACCAGGTTTTATTCTCTAGCCAACTCCGCCTCTGCTCAAGCTGATATCGCTACCCCTGGCCTCGGCTCGACGAAGAGCGGCCGAGGGGTCTCTTTAACTAAGCCGGAGGAGCCTCGGACAGCAGGGCCGACCGAGCCGAGGGACTCCTACGCCTCCGGGATACGGATACCTCACTCGTCACCTTGACACGGGGCGACTCATGCTTGGTAAAGCGGTTCAGACAAACAACAGGCGAGTCTTAGTGCTCAGAAATGAGGAAAAAACACGGCTCCGTGCCGAAGTTACATACGTGTTCAGGCCCCGAAAGCCGAAATGAACAAAAAACCCGGCACTCGAAGTGCCATTACAAACGGAACTCCGGTTCCCCCCTCCGCAGGTACGAACAACCCCACTCGATAGGGGCGGGCCTGCGGGGCTACAGAGGACTGACGGGCGACTCGCCGCCGCCCGCTCTGACTATGACGACAACGGCCCCCGCTTCGGATGGCTGAACTGCAGCAGCGCAGGCCTCAGGGGTAGGCACTGCTGCAGTCTTGCCCTCGCCCATAACGCCACTCGAGGGGCGAGGACAAGTACAAAGAGCTGGAGGCCCGAAGCGCGGATGGTGGCGGTGATCCCGCCGGCGACGGAGACTTCTCGAGCCGCCTCCGCCTCGACGCTGACGGCAGGAGCCATCAGCCCTCCGGCAGATCCCCACTCAAATCCTCCCAGATGAGTGGGGCACCGGCCTCCGCGTAAGGGCGCTGCCCTGGTGCAAAGGCAGGACCACCCCAGAACACGAGCGCCGCCCTAGCGGCGCGCGGCGTCTAGGGTGGACCTCCCGTGTACACGGCGCGGCAGCCGCCCCCCAACAGAAGGGGCCGCCGGTGCCGAGCCAGCGGACCCGACACGCTGGAGGTGACGACGTCCGCCGCCGATCCATCCCACGTTGTCGAAGTCCGGGCCGCCCGCAAGGCCAGTGAGCGCCCTCTCCCTCGAACGTCGTGGGAGAGGATGACCCACGAACCCGTGCGAGAGGTAGAGCGCCGGCTCAGTCCGGCACCCACCCCAGCGAGGATGATGAACATCCTTGAAGCTGAGGGTGGGACCTAGATCGCAGTCCGGTTTGCCCCTCCCCACCCAGGAGCTGGTGGTCACCATCTCGGGTGACCCCCAGCGGAGGGAAGCAACCGGGCTGCATGATGAAAATCCTTGAAGCCGAACGATGGCTGAAAGGTACCAACTCCCACGGAGTTGCGTTCCTCCAACGATGGGGCGAAAAGACGACGGTTTCCCCCATCCGGGGGCTTGAAAGGTGGAAAGACACGATGCATGAGGGAGGAAGAAGGCATGGTCGCCTTACGGAAGGGGTCACCCTCCTTTTAAAGGCGACTCTCCCTGCTTGCGCCCCCAACCGTCGCGGGCCGAGTCTTCTCCAGCACGCCTCCAAAGCCCTCCCTTGTGGCGCGGGGGCTGGGTCCCGCATGTCATACAAGATCGGCTCCGAGCAGAAGAAGCCAAACCGCCGCGCACGGCGCACGCAACCACCCAGCGGTTACAAGCGACCCTCCACTTTTGCCCAGGCCAACGGGCGAAAAGGGGAGGCAGCCATGCAGACGGCATGCAACCGCGCCAAGTGGTCGCGCCTCTCCGACTCCTAACCTGCCAGCGCGGAGGCCTAAGCCCACGCGTCGCGCGACCGGCGTGCCGGATGCTGCATGCAAGCACCTATACCACTTGCGCCACCACCGCACCTCCTCGATCGCGGAACCGATACCGCGACCCGAGGTGACCCGGCGCGCGACCCAACAGCGCCAGCCTGACGCAGCGTTCAAACGCGGTCAAAAGTGGGCCGGCAGTAATGACGGTGGCAGGCGCGCGGGAGCAGCGGTCACGCCGTCAGCCAAGCTCACGTCCCATCCGGAGGCAGCAAGAGAACACCCTCTCACGGCGTGGAGACGACGCGCCCGTGATCCATTCCTTGAACGGCTCGCGCACGCGCAATGGCAGCCCCGCCAACTACTCGCCCCGGCGCATTAACTCCGCGGCTGGACAGGCGACGCTTCTGGCAGGAGCAGCTGGCAACGTTTCGCCTTCGCCAAAACGACCGCACCAAAAAAGGTACGCCACGTCGTTCAAATTCGTATCCTTTTTTCCCTTTTTCCTCTTTTCTCTATCTCTTGCAACAGGGACCGGGAAAGGGGATACCCCCAAAGGGATCCTTCCCCGTGAAGGAATTAGGCTCCGAGCCTCCTTACTGATCAGGGGTTCGAAGGCTGGCCCCCCGAAGGGTTTAACAGCCGCCTCAGATCGCGTGGGCCCGACACCCACTACTGGTCAGAGGTTCGAAGGTCGGCCTCCCGAAAGGTTCCATGACCGCCTCAGGCTACTCGAGCTCCGCGCCCATTACTGATCAGGGGTTCGAAGGCTGGCCCCCCGAAGGGTTCACAGTCGCCTCAGACACCGAGCGAGGGATGACCAGGGGTACGTTCGATACATAACCAAGGCTCGGGCTGCGCTCCCGAGGTACCCTAGGACATTTCCGAGACCAGCGGGAACGATCCTGTAACGGAATCCCATCGGAGGGAGGCATCGAGCCCTCGGACCCCGTCGCCAGGGGACCGGGTCCGGCAGATCACCCGCAGGTACTTTTGGGCGTGCCTCCGGGCCCCTAGCCGACCCCCAACGAACGGGGCACGGACGTCCACTCGGATTACCCGATCGCAGCTCACCGGAGACACCATGTTCGGTGCCCATCGAGGGTAACATGGCGCTCTCCCCCCCTCCTCCTTGCGGAAAGGCGACGTAGGGGCGTATGTAAAAAAGCCGAGTCTGTCCCTGATCGACCTCTCGCCCTGTGCGGAGGCTCGGGGGCTGCTCTCGCAAACCCGGCTCCGGCCAAACCGTTGGCAGCGTCAACATACCAGCCCGAGAACTTGGGCCCCGACAGTGCACCCGGGCTACGGCCTGTTCGCATGAGGGAACCGCCAGACCAGCCGAAGCATTACGCCAGGCATTAAGACCTCGAAGGAGTGAAACCACTCCTCCGAGGCCTCGGGGGCTACACCCGGCGGGTGCGCTCGCGCGCACCCACCGGAACAAAGTGCAACCGGGAAAGGCTGGTCCCCTTGCAAAAGAGTGCGACGAAAGCCTCCATGCGAGTGCTAACACTCCCTTCGAGGCTCGGGGGCTACTGTCGGGGACCATAATTAGGGGTACCCTCAAGACGCCTAATTCTCAGCTGGTAACCCCCATCAGCATAAAGCTGCAGAGGCCTGATGGGTGCGATTAAGTCAGGGATCAGTCCATACGAGAGACTCGATCACGCCTCGCCCGAGCCTAGCCTCAGACAAGGGCAGCCGACCCTGAGGTATTTCCGTCTCGCCCGAGGCCCCCTTTTCACGGCAGACGCATCTCCGGCTCGCCCGGGGCCTTGTCTTCAATAAGAAGCAACCCTGACTAAATCGCCGCGCCGACCGACCAAGTCACGGGGGCATTTAACGCAAAGAGTGAGACTGACGGGCAGCCAGGCCTTGCCGAGGGCGTCATAGGAAGCTCCGCCCGACCCAGGGCTCGGACTCGAGCTAAGGCCCCGGAAGACGGCGAACTCCGCTCCGCCCGACCTAGGGCTCGGACTCGGGCTAAGGCCCCGGAAGACGGCGAACTCCGCTCCGCCCGACCCAGGGCTCGGACTCGGGCTAAGGCCCCGGAAGACGGCGAACTCCGCTCCGCCCGACCCAGGGCTCGGACTCGGGCTAAGGCCCCGGAAGACGGCGAACTCCGCTCCGCCCGACCCAGGGCTCGGACTCGGGCTAAGGCCCCAGAAGACGACGAACTCCGCTCCGCCCGACCCAGGGCTCGGACTCCGCCCCGGCCTCTACCGAACGACCTCCGCCTCGCCCGACCCAGGGGCTCGGCCTCGGCCATGCAGGACAGACTCGACTTCGGCTTCGGAGGAGCCTCCACGTCACCCGACCTAGGACACAAGTCTGCCACGTCAACAGGAAGCGCCATCATCACCCTGCCCCGAGCCGACTCGGGCCGCAGAGAACAAGACCGGCGTCCCATCTGGCCAGCTCCGCCAGATAGGCAATGATGGCACCCCGCTAGGCCCATGACGACGGCGGCTCCCAGCTCCCTTACGAAAGCAGGGGGACGTCAGCAAAGGCCCAACCACTTCGACAGCTGTCCCTCCACCAGGCTCCGTTGCTCCACCGACAGCCACGACACCACACCGGCTGGGTGCCAAGATCTCTCCGGCCGCCACCTTGGCGTGTACCTAGGGCGCTAGCTCTCCCCCGCTAGACACGTAGTACTCTGCTACACCCCCATTGTACACCTGGATCATCTCCTTACGCCTATAAAAGGAAGGATCAGGGCCTTCTTAGAGAAGGTTGGCCCCGCGGGAACGAGGGCAGGGGCAGGCGCTCTCTCGGGGCCGCTCGCTCCCCTCACCCGCGTGGACGCTTGTAACCCCCTACTGCAAGCGCACCCGACCTGGGCGCGGGACGAACACGAAGGCCGCGGGATCTCCGCCTCCCTCATCATGACCCGGCTCCGGCCACCTCGCTCTCCCCCCTTCGCGCTCGCCCACGCGCTCGACCCGTCTGGGCTGGGGCACGCGGAACACTCACTCGTCGGCTCAGGGACCCTCCGGTCTCGAAACGCCGACACTTATAACCGAAACATAATCAAAGAACCGAGACTGAATTTTCCGGTTTCTCTAGCCTATGCCCGGATCATCTCCGACTGTTCCCAAAACCCACTTCCATCAATATGCTGAGTATAAGCAAGCGTTTTCAAAACTCATTTCCAATATTGATTTTTTTGCTAAGATTAAAAAGACTTTCCAACAACTATCCCAACTTCCGAGCTTTCAGTTAATCTAGAGGTGAAAAGATACGAGACAAGAATAAGAGACTGTTCCAATCTTTCGTCTAATTTCGGTGTGGAAGGTCGTGAGGAAGAATAAAAAGGTTTTGGAAGCGAGATTTTGGAAATTATTTGATGAATAATGCCGCGTTTGGAACAAGCAGGTTTTCAGAATCTGGATATTGCACATTACCCAATAAAATGCAATGTGAGGTTGATATTTGAAATTCTTTCATGTAACACAATCCAAGACACGGAAAGTAAAATGTTTGAAACTCTAGCAGATAAAATTTATCTCATCATAAGAATACCTAGGTAACCAAACACGGCTGAAACATGCTTACAGTTTTTTAGCCACTTAAAAAATCATTGATTAGCAATTCTGTCCAGGAACTCTTAAGGGCATGTTTGTTTCAACCCTAAACCATATAGATTGAAGGAGATTGAGGCCTTGTTCGGTTTGAAGTGGATTGAGGGGATTAAAGGGGTTTAAATCTCTTTCTAGTCAAATTTGAATAGCAGGGGATTTAATCTTCTTCAACCCCCTCCGATCCTCTTGCATCCGAACACGTCCTGAAAGGGTTTAAATCCCTAGTAAACTAAAATTTCTTCCAATCCATACTAATCTCCTTCAATCCATATGAAATGAAGATAACCGAAAGCCCTGAAGTAGCTCAGTGGTTACTACGTATGCCTAGGCGCGCAAAAGTACACCATATGTTACATTTCATTTTAAACAAATGTACACAAATACTCTGGGAAAATCGGTTTCATGGCCTTTGGCTACATTACATGGCTCCCAAACATACGAACTAACTTTACAACAGAATTGCAGTTTTTTTTCTTTTTGGTAAGAACAGCCTACTCCAGATTACAAGCGAGACATTATCAAGTATGTCAAGAATGAAATAAAAAACAAGGTTAACAGTTCATGTCTCGATTCAGGACAAACACCTGGCGAGAGGCTGTGGTAGTCATCATCTCTTGTATGTTGCAGAGTTACACGACCTGCCTTCGGAATCGTTCAGACCAAACACGTTTTAGCAGCTTAATGGGAAATCCTTTCACAAATTAGCAACTACTACCTATTGTGAATGTGCTGCTATTTTTTTTGGTGGTGTAGATACCGGAAGATCATAGGATGTACGGTACCGAAGGCCATTTCCAACAGTATTCAATACAGGGCAGAGCCAGCAAAATATGTTAGGCCCAAGAACCTGCAAACAACCAGTGGAACATTAATGGGAAGTGATGCAATTGTGGGTAAGATGAAAGCAAATAAGGTACATTAACATCATCAACATCAACATAGCCTTTTACGATGCGTTTGGTTGCAATGACAGGATGGGACGGGATGAGACGATCCCTCAAATAAGATTGTTTGGTTAGGATCAAGGGTTGAGACAGGAATATCCCAGTGTTGTCCCCAGTTATCCCTCAAAATTGGAGGGACGAGCGAGAGAGGACGCTAGGGGACGTCACCAAACGCACCCTTAGTCCCAAGCAAGTTGGGTTATGCTAGAGTTGACACCCAACAAGATGTCACCAAAAGGGGAAAGAGAGAGAAAGGGGAGGGGAAAGCTTTTAAGAGCACTAAAAAGAAAAAAAAGCTTAATCACGGTTCAGACATGTGGATAGTTTCTTTCCAAGCACTTCTATCCAAATACAACTCCATTGGGATATTCCATTCCTTAAAGTCCCTTTTGATTGCCTCCTCCCATGTCAAGTTTGGTCGACCTCTAGCTCTCTTCAAATTATTGTCCCATCTTATGATGCCTCTATGCACCGGTGCCTCTGGGGGTCTTCAGTGGACATGCCCAAACCATCTCAATCGGTGTTGAATAAGTTTTTCTTCAATTGGCGCTACTCCTAGCCGATCGCGTATGTCATCGTTTTTCACTCGGTCCAATCTTGCGTGCCCACATATCCAACGGAATACACGCATCTCTGCGACACTTAGTTGTGGATATGTCGTCTCTTAGTAGGCCAACATTCAACCCCATATAACATAGCAGGCCTAATCGCTGTCCTGTAGAACTTGCCTTTCAACTTCTGTGGCACTCTCTTGTCGCATAGGACTCTCAATGCTTGACGCCATTTCATCCACCCCACTTTGATTCTATGGCTAACATCTTCATCAATATCACCGTCTCTCTGAAGCATCGATCCCAAGTAACGGAAGGTGTCCTTCTCTGAAGCATCGATCCCAAATAATGAAAGCAACTAAGGTAGTATACCATAAATGTGGTACACCAAATCTTTATTGATTGATGTTTTGGGTGCTGAAAAGTGATCATTTTTATTTGATGTTATGATATTGGAAGAGGTATGCATATGCTCACTATTCAATTTAATATTTACAACAATTTAAGAGCCCAAACCTCTTGATCAGTCACAACTGGTGGTTTAGGGAACAAACAAGTTCAACGATGTGCCACGATCCTTATATTTTATTAGATACGAGACTAATTCATTCCTTGTTGCTTAAATCCGAATGGGTACACTACACTATAGATGACGTTAGCTCCTGACTAAAGCTTCTAAGATTCTAACCAAAAAAAAACAATGCAACTAACTCACCAACTAACGATGACATGCAAACTAACCCATCCAAACCTATGCACTGCAGCGCGCCAGCATGGTTTACTCATTCATATATCTCATTTCAAACTTCACTCTAAAATAGTGCAGTTTATGACGCAAAAACAGTGTTTTGCACAGCTATATGCACGATTTGTTGGCCATAGCCTTAATGGGGTGTAATATGCAATCCAGCGCATAACATGTTGTGTGAACCTTAATTGTGTTAGGGGCATATTGTCGCCCTTTGTTTATCCACTTAATAAGTGTGCACAAATCTAAAATATCTAATGAAAAATAAAAATCAAATATGAAATACTTGACTAATAAAATGAATAATGGCAGCATAACATGTCAAATATTGATGAAATCATTTTTCATGTTATGTCTTCATCTTGTTTCTTCTGAACAGACTGCATTGAACATCCAGATTATGGCTAGCAAAACACCAATTCCAATTTGTTGACGTCTTTAGACGGATGATAAGAAGATTGTCGGTTCTCATTAATATTTCTTAGTAAATATTGGCCTATTCTCATTTTGCACTTCAAATTGAATATGTGCAACATTTATGCTATCATAGAGAACCACAGAATAGGTAAAAGTTCTTACTGAAATAAGATTCTCATAGACACCAAGGTCATATGGATGATGATAGAGATCTCCACCTTTTTCTGCCAACCACATCGCTCTAACTCCTTCATGGTACTGCAAGCCATTAATAACAATCTTGTCAAAACTTCTATAAACAAGAGTACTATCCGACATAATGAGAAAAATATTAAGGCACAAACCTCAATTGTAGTTTTATTCTGTAATATGAGGTAAATATGCCAACCTAAGAGCACTGCCAGCGCTAACGCTAATGGAGAAAGAATGACCCCACAGATAATCTGCCAATTTTATAAGTTCTTCAAAATTATTATTCAAAGGGAATTCCTGGCGATGGTTCAGATCAACATACAAGAAGCTAGCAACTTCTGTAGACATTACATTCCAGAGTACTCACAATGGATGTTCGAGAAGAATCGCTGCCTGGCTGCTCATCTTTAGGAACACTGTGCAAAACGCTCCCTACGATCAGAATCTGATATCAAAATGAAACATTGTAATGCACTAAGCCTCAGGAAACATGGTTGCTAGAGTAAATCAAAGAAACTCAATTACCAACGCATAGAAGCTTGCAACCACAGCATATAATACAAAGACCAAGAAAATTTTGTAGTTCTCATGTCCAACACAGTTATTAATCCAAATGCAATGATGGTCCTGCACATGCGAACTAGGTGAAAATACAAAACTGGAGAGCAGTTAAAAGAATGGAATCGCAGAATTAACACTAGCAGCACCATTTTCAGAACACATCTCTTGCAAACACGGCAATGGTGTGCACGTGGAGGTTTATAGTGGCAACATTTCTGGCAATATCTCAAGTCACCACCCTGCAAAAGTAGAGAGGTTATCAAACATACTAATGAGAAACTACTTTTGTCAGGTAGAAGCAAGAAAGTATAACACAGTGATGGGCTGGCCCATGATTTTTCCAAATTAAAAGAATGTGCTCAACTCAGCTTACCCTCTCCCTTCCTCATCTTTTTTATGACAAACTAAAATCTGTCACTGTAGTGAGCATAAGCTAGAAACGGGCAATCATCTACTAAGGGCCTGTTTGGCAGAGGTGCTCTGCCATCCAGGAGGAGTTCTTCTGCCAAATAGTTTTTTACTGAGATGAATTAGGAGGCTGGAAGATAAAAAGAAAGTAGCTTCTCCTGATTACTCCATACACACGTACATAGTCATAGAGAAACAGAGTTTATCCTAGAGAATCACAGAGAAACATGCTTAGGCCCTGTTTGCTTCCTTCCAGGATTATATAATCCTGCTTATGGATTATATAAGCACCTAATGACCTGCTTATGGATTATCGTAATCTAGGTATCTAGATTATATAATCCACCTAATAATCTGTATTGTTTGTTTGTCACTTAACTTATTTAAGCTGGATTATATAATCTAGAGGGTAAACAAACAGGACTTAGTCAGAGGATCACTTATCTACGAGATTCTGGAGCAGGAACTCTACCAAAAAGGCACTAATAATCTAGAGAACAAATCAAAATCAACTTAGGGAAAATTTTAAAAATCAGTCTAGATCCACTCACTTGGTAAAAAGTACTGGCTGAACTCTCAAATCTAAATTATCTACTTGTAACACGTCTACCTACCATTGTCCCAGCTATCAGCTGGAAAAATCTAGAGGAGAACTATATGTACCCAAAATGGTCCAAAATTATCAACCAAAGGTGCATCTGAATCGCATTTGCTCGACTTTGAATAAGTTTCCTAAGTTTCAAATGAACGGTGTCAAATTTAGAATCAAAGATATGTACCAAAATTATCCAAAAAAATACTAACCAAGCTGCATCAGAATCGCATTTTCTCAGCTTTGAGGAAGGTCCCCAAGTTTGAAACGAACGGTAGTAAATTTCGAAGCAGCAGGCCCCTCTCCCACCCGCAGATCCAAGACAACCCCGACACCTAACAGCGAACGGAAACCCGCCCGTCGAACCGCAGCCGAGCAAGGGAGCGAGAGAGAGAGGAGGGGGGGGAGGGGGGGGCAACGCCACGCCAACGCACCTTGCGCTTGATCTCGTGGACGGTGCTCTCGGCGTCCTCGACGTCGGGCACAAAACCCGGGGGCACCCGCCCGGGGTCCCTGCGAACGGCGACGGCGTAGGTGGCGAGGCAGGCAGCTGCTAGCGCTGTGAACGCGGCGGCGTTGGCTACCCCCGCAGCCGTGGACAGGCCCAGCCACCGCGGCACGGCCACGAACACCGTGGTGTAGTAGACGTACCCGATCGCCGCGACCACGGAAAAGATCGGCAGGGTGAGATACCCCGGCCGGCCCCCCATCAGGGCGGCGAGGCGAGCCCTAGGACTAGTAGGGTTTTTCCGGCCGGCGGAGGCGCATCGGGACGCGTCCGAGCGCGGGGCAAGCGGGTCGGGCGCGCACGCGGCGTGCGCCCGTTTAAGAGCTCGCGCTCCCTAGATTCAGCGGGCGGAAGGAGCAGGGCCCGCTCGCTGGACCTAGGTCCTGGCCTCCTGGGATGGGGGCAGGGGGCAGGCAGCGAGAGAGCAAAGCGTGGGAGCGGTCGAGCGACCTGCCTGTGCGTGCTGGTCTGGTTGCGCCCTAGTGTATGCCTGATTGTTGCAGCAGCGCTGCGGCTGCAGCAGCATCAACGCACCAGCAGAGGCAAACAGTAGTAACTGCTGGTGCGTGATATGCAAGCCCTGATCTGGTGACTGGTTGAGGGAACTAAGGCAAACAGTAACCGCTGCAGCAGCAACGCACTAATACTTGTTTGGTTCGTGGCTAATTGTGTCATATTTTGCCTAAGATTAGTCGTTCGAAATTAAGAACTAAACTTAGGCAAAAAAGTGTGGCAAAGTGTGACAAATTAAGCAGCGAACCAAACAGACCCGAGCTGTAGCAGCCGGTGAAGCAGCACGTGAGCGGTCATGGCATTCGTTGGCTTTTGTTCAGTTAAGAAAAATGATTTTGATTTTTAGGGATAAAATCTCGCGTAGGGGTTGTTTGGCTTCTATTACTAAAATGTATTTCGTGTTTTGAATTTAATATTAAATAATAAATATATCCTAGTTATAAAACTAATTAAACAGATAAAAATTAAATGGCGAGATAAATTTATGACACATTCCATGTAGTGGTGCGAACGATGTGCGCATCATCTGTCACGCTATTGGTCTCGCTTCACATCTCAAGTTAGCGTGGAAGATGTGCTGCTCCACCTGCCACGTCCCAGACTTCCACAACGCGCGTAGGCTCAGCACACGTATGGGTGAGATGCAATGTGCATGGCATGTGTCTATAGGATCTGTCAACAGTAGAGATGACAATGGGTACCCGCGACTCGATACCCGATGGATATTTACTCCATTAGGGTATGTATGTGGGATAAATATTCTACCCGTGGGTTTGTTATTGGGCAAAAATCTTCACCCAATGGGTAAACGGGTATTAGAACGTTCCGCCTTCACCCATACCCGTTAACCCGTGGGTATAAAATACCCAATATAAACTTATCCGAAGCATGAACTTGGACTTTAGTCATCCAACTTTTTACTATTTAACAACAATTTAATGACCATATAATGGAACATATAATGTGCTATGTAGTAATATCATAGTGTTACTACTTTATCCAATTATCTTTGGTGTGTTGAATGGATGGTTAAATGAAGCTAGAAAAATTTGTAATGGTATTTATATGGATATACTTGACATTTATATAGTATAATATTTTGATAGTTGTTTAATTTTTGTGGGTATGGGTGACCCGATGGGTGACCCATACCCGCATGGGTATGGGTATGGGGGTAAATCCATACCCGCCAATGTATATGGGTGATCCGATGAGGTTATTTTTGTGTCGTGAGTATGGGTATGGGGTAGTAATACCCGATGGGTATTTACCCATTGCCATCTCTAGTCAACAGGATCCCCACTAAAATAGGACAGGTTTTGCACCTGCCTAGCCTCACTTGTCAACTGTAATCGCCACCCCTTGGTCTATAAAAAGGAGAGAGAAGGCCTCTACGCGAACACCCCTTCTACACATCCTTTTACGGTCATCTTCCCACTCATGTTTTAGACACTCTGGCTCTTACATCCACCTTTGTGTTGGTCATTTAGTTATTTCTAAGCAATACCACCTGTTTAAAGACGATGGAGGATATTACGTTTCGATGGTCTGAAACTCTCTAAATCCTTTGTCGCCCTCATAATTCTCTTTATAGTTGTTGTACTCACTTTTCTTTTAATCAGACTAGCATATAGCACGTGCTAACGCTACGATCCTGGAGAGAGAAAGAGTTGATAGCGGTGGCCTCAAGAGGGGGGAGGGTGAGTGCGACGAAGTCACGAGAGGAGGGGAAAGGATGAGGGATTATCTAAATAATAATGTCCATTGAATTTAAGTAAGGGAGAGGGTTATCCAGCGACCTGAATCGTTAGTGTTAATGATGTGTTAAGTCCGAGTGCAATTTATTTTGTGGATTTAGTGGAAGTTATGAGTGTGACCATGTGAGTGATTTGGTTGATTGATTTTGTAAAATTTAAACTGATGAATTATATAGTGGTATAGATATAGACTATAAGTCTATAACTGACCAGTCTTGTACGGTTGATCCGCCAACACACTTGCCGAATGTAACGGGGTATTTTATTTTGGGTATTCTTGACCGTGACACGACGACACAATCAAAATGTAATTGGACGCCAAACAACGACCAGCACAAAAAACTGCTGTAGATGTGGAACAACTTTCATCTTTGATTGGACCCAGTAAAAATTCACCAATACAATTGTAAAATAAAGAACAATACAATATACAGTACTTATTATGTAAAGAAAGGCTGGTCACTGCTGTATTTTACTACTACATGTTTTATTTTTACGTACATGTATAAATGTAACAAAGTATAAACTCAAACAAATCGGTGAGCGAAGTATTTGTGCCAGAGTCCAGATCTGGGCAAGGTGTAATTGTTAGTGGAGCAGGAACCCGAGGACTTCCTTCACGCGGCTCTGCCAAGCCAGCTTCCCGGCCGCCGCCGGCTTGGCGTTCAGGACGCCGTCGTTGCCGGCGAGCACCGTGTACTTGTCCTTCCTTGTGAGGGTGGTGCACTCGAACCCGAGCGTGGCAGCGAGTATCCGCTGAACGTAGTTGGCTACATCAACGGGGCTCTTCCCCGCCGCGCACGTCGCCTCTGCGGGGAGCTGGTTCAGGAACGTCACCTCGTACACGGGCCGCGGGTTCATGAAGAAGAAGATGGGGTCCATGGCTTTCCACCCGCGCGCCGTCGTCGGGTGGAAGAGCCCCACGCGGTAGTTCATCGCCACGGGCACGATCCTGTCGCTGAGCTCCGCGAAGAGCTTGGAGAAGCGGAGCAGGAAGGGCTCCCGGCACGTGGTGCCCTCGGGGCACACGGCCACGTCGCCACTGGCCAGCTCGGCGCGCATGCGTGCCGCGTCCACTTCCCGGTCTCGCGTCAGGCGCACCGTCGGGATCGGGGAGAGGATCTCGGAGAGGCGGGAGATGGAGTATGTCACGGCGGCCACGCGGCGCCCGAGCACGGTGGCCAGCACCACGGGGTCCATGAGCGTGCGGTGCGTGCAGACGAAGAGGACCCCCGAGGGCGGCGAGCCGCCGTCCGCGGCGTCGCTGGGCCTGACTGGGGGCGGCGCGCGGCCGTGAATGATCACGGCGCCGCCGAAGACCGGCGCGATGTAGGGGATGCTCCAGATGGGGACCATGAGGCCGACGGCGATGCGGACGAAGGCGACCAGCACGCCGAGAGGCAGCCAGAGGAGGATGACGAGGGACATGAATGGCGTGGGCCGGCACACGAGGCGACCGTCGTGGAAGATGACCGGCCGGAACGGTGGGGCGGCGTTCATCCCGTGGTCTCCAGTGAACGGCGGGCTGAGCTGCTCCTGCATGCATGAGCATAACGCACAATCATCAGATAAAATTTTATTGCTTAGCCTCTAGATGAGCCCAGAGAGTCTATTATCTCTCCAGCTATGTCAGCTAATATCCTTTTATTTTTATTAGCTACTCTATTATCTAAAAATGAAACACATTACTGCTAACTAAACTTTAGTTAGCTAATCCTTTTAGCTAAAATTTAGCTATAATAGAACTAAACAGTCTAAACACGGCCTAAACCATAAAACTGCTTACTTACTTACTGAGACCTCCGTCATATCCAAACGGAGAATGGTATCCTCGTTTAATTGTAACTCAACCTATTTTCCTAAGCCAAATTTATATAAAAAAGAATAGTAATATTTACTATATTAGTAAATATAAACGGCATAAATTCGTAGTAAAATATAGATTTTATGGTGTACGTATTTGGCGTTACAATATTAATAAGATTTATAAATTTATTTAAAACTAAAATAAATTGACTTAAAAATCATAAGAGGTATTTCTGTTTTTTCCCCTTTGATATGTATCTAGCATGTTCTTGCCGGTTGTTTCGTGGAAGAAAATTGCATGCTGAGTTAATTAATGCAGCTTGACTTTTTTGGCTATATTTTCTCACATGAACAAATGGCATAAAATGATTAAGGCGATGTGCTTGTAGTTATGGACTATTATGGTTCACATTTGTCCTTATCACAGGCCGGAGGACGGAGACATTCTTCAGCCATTGGCGAGAAGGTGTGCTGTGTACTACAAAATACAGTATACAAGTAACGAAAAAATACGGACAATGATCCATCCCGTACCTCGCAGAATGTGAAGGAGCGCGCCATCTCTGACCCGGCGATCCCGAGGTCCGGCAGGTCGTCGCCGGCGAACAGCGCGCGGACACGGCTGGCGACGGTGTCGTGGCAGGCGCCTTTGAGGAGCCCCGTGGAGCGCCTGAGCCGGCTGTACTCGAGGTCAGAGCCGACCACGGCGTGCGCGCCGAGGTGCTCCTTGGCGAAGCGCTCGACCATGACGCGGGGCATCCGCGTGACGACGACGCGCCTCCCCTCGCAGCTCCCGAAGGCCGCCCAGGCCGCGGGGTCGACGTCGTCGGCCATGAACTTGGGCAGCACGGCGCGGGACACGGCCTCCAGCTCGGCGCGTGTCACCCCCGCGGTGGCCACGAACGCGGCGGCGCGCAGCGCCAGGCCGCCACGGCCCGCCAGCTCCAGCAGCCGCAGCAGTGGGCACAGCGCCAGCAGCAGCGCGAAGCGCGGCAGTCCGGACGCCTCGAACGCCACGAGCATGAAGTACGGGAGCGTGTCCGCGCTCCGAAGCAGCGCGCCCTCCAGCTCCGCCACCACGGACCGCCGCGCGCGCGGCGGTGCCGCCTGGGACGCCGGCGTCATCAGCGTCGGCGTGGTGATTATTGACCCTGATCGAAAACCGAGCTCCTCCGCAGGTCCTGTGCGCTGGCTAGCTTTTGCCGTGATCGACGTGCCGGGACGTACGTGGAGGACTGATGCGGCCGTCGAAGGAAGCAAGTTTTTGCGAGTCGAGCAAAGGACGTGGACGAGGGTTATATGGGTTATGGGAGGCAGAGGCGGTGGGCAGCGTTTGGCTTGACCTCGACCACCTAGCGCGCGCGCATGGCGCCGGTGCGGGTAAGCGGCCGTCAACCACCCCGCACCTGCGGCCGCGGAGCGGTAGGACTTGCAGGGAGGGCTGCGCCCGCGCCTGGGAATGCGATTACGTAACGTGCGTGCAGAAGCAGCAGGGTGGCGCGCAGAATAAGCGCGGGAGATCGAGGTGATCACCTAACTCGCAACAAACAGAGGCCTGATAGTATTATACTATAAGCAACTGGCCGAGTAAACTGATGGGCTGATTGACCCCGATTCCCATCTATTGCCCGCGCTACCCAGCCACGCGGCTTCGCGGCGTTTGTCAACCGTTGCCTTCGTGTGAAACGATGAGATGGCTGGGTGTCCATGGAACAGAGCAGAAGCCGCGTGGTTGCGTGACTGACCGCGTCGCGCTAGCAGGCGCCGCGAGGTCGACGGAATTTAAAGGCGATGATAGCCACTGACGGTGCCCGCTAGAACGTTCCCGCCAGTGCCAGACTCGCCAACGACGCATCCATCGGCCATCGCCGGGCTCGCCGCGCGCGGCAGAAACCTACGGCGGCTAGGGCTGGGAAAAAAATATCGCGAGACGGCTCAAGCTTTACTCGAGTGAGACGAGCCGATCTAGTTTTTTTGAGCTAGTTGTCTAGCTGTCTAGCGAGCCGATTCAGCTCGTGAGCTATGCTAAATTAATTAAACTATAAAATAACGATGAATATCGAATAATTTTACTTATAATGTTGAATGATGATTATATTTTTTTCACATTTATATACTATTATATCACTATATAATGTAATATTAACTAGGTCTTGATAACCATTTGACCTCTCTCTATGATTCTGAAAAATCTTGTCTCCTTTCCATCGTGTCGCCGCCCTTGCCCGTCAGGAAAAAAAATTGGATGCAGCCGGCTGCAAATCAGACTTTTTGCAGTCTCTCACAAAAAGGAGGATAGACCACATCTGCAGGTGCAACAATACAATTAAAAGGTGACCTGCAGATGGGGCCTATCCTCCTTTATGTGAGAGGGGCTGCAAATAGTCTAGTTTGCAGCTGGCTGCACCCAATTTTTTTCCTGCCCGTCGCCCCATTCCCTATTTGCTTCTACGACGCAGCCGCAACGGAGGAGTAACCACGATCCTCGACTTTGCTCCCACCCTCGAGGGTTACGCATCCTTCCTCCCGTCTTTCCGGACCTTAATCATTTTAGTACTTTTTAGTAGAGTAGTTGTTGGATCTTTTATGGGCTTGGCCCATTTATTGAATAAACTCTATGGTGTGTAATGGTGGAGAATACCAATAGTACCACATTGGAAGTCCAAGAGTCTTTTACCTTGACTTATATGGTGAGATTTATTCCACTTAACTTGAGAAGTCAAGAAATGGACAAGGGCGTGCCACACGCGCGCGCGCGCCGCCGCCGCCGCCGCCGGCCGGGGCGTGGCGGGGCGTGGCAGGGGCGTGGCGTGGCGTGGCAGGGCGTGGCGTGGCGTGGCAGGCAGGCAGGCAGGCGAGCGGGCGTGGTGTGTTAATTTTTAGCACTCACTAACCGCGTACGTCAGCCGAGTGACCCTGTCTCTTCGTCGGCCGAGTGACTCTCCAGCCGAGTGACTCTGTCTCTTCGTCAGCCAGCCGAGTGACCCTTCTCCTTCAGCTGGCCGACTTATGGCGTGACTCGGCGAGTGCTGGCCGAGCTGGCCGACTCTTGGCGTGACTCGGCGACCTTTCTCCTTCAACTTCCCTCTGCGAGAGGTTAAATAGAGGAGCACCCCTGTCACTCGGTACACGTGAAAAACCACATTCAGAACCACAGTCCAGCCGCCGAGTGAGAGTATTTCCATCTCGTGACTCTGCGCGCACAGAGAAGCGAGAGGGCAGGTGCCTCCGAAGCCGGTGCCGTTCGAGACCTTGCACGGGGGATCGGCAATTAGGTTTTTGGGGAGCGTCTACGCGACTGCCCAAAACATCTGCGACATGACAATTGAAGTTGGACAAGGATCTAGATCCTCGGAGCGCATGGGAGGGTATGATCAATTCATCTCCTCACTATTTTACATTCTGCAAATTATATATGTTCATACCTGCTGTTTTATTTATAGCCATAAATTTATCCAATCTGTTTTGTCGTATTATATCATGACATGTCTGATGCCTGATTATACTAGTAATATGATAAATCTGTTTGTCTTAATTTTACAGTTATGCTGTTTATGTTGCTATCTGTTTATTTTCAGTTGTTCCATAATAATACATGTTCCATGTTTATATGCTTATTATATTTATATGATCCATATGCTTTACGTTCTCCTGATCCATATTGTTATGGATATATTTGAGATAGTGATTTCTATAATTAACCATATTTTATATGTCATCATCATAATGTTAATTTATGGAATTAAAATGATATGGAAAATGCCTATATTTCTAACAGTCCAAAAACCTAATGTTAGGCATTTTTCTGTCAGAGGTTTTGCTGCTGTGCTTAAGCCTGATCCTTTTGATGGTAAAAACTTCTTGATATGGAAAGCTAAGATGGAATTGTGGCTAACTGCAATGTCTTGTTTTCATGCCGCTGAGGGCAAGCCTGCCAACTTACCTCCTGAGGATGAGGCTAAGTTTAAGGCTGAAGACAACCTCTTTCGAGGAGCAGTAATTAGCGCACTGGATACAAAATTCCAGAAAAGCTATATCATCCTTCCCACAGGGAAAGAGCTGTGGGATGCTCTTGTTGGAAAGTTTGGAGTTACTGACGCTGGTAGCGAGCTGTACCTCATGGAGCAGCTGTATGACTACAAGATGGTTGAGAACCGATCTGTAGTGGAACAGGCTCATGAGTTTCAGGCACTAGCTAAGGAACTCGAACTTTTTCCTTGTCCTTTGCCTGACAAGTTTGTGGCTGGCGGTATAATCGCCAAGTTGCCACCTTCTTGGAAGGACTTTGCTACCTCTCTCAAACATAAGAGACAAGAGTTCAATGTGGAGGAGCTCATTGGTACTCTTGATGTTGAGGAAAGAGCTAGATCAAAGGATAATGGAAAAGGTGTGGAGACCTCTACTGCTAATGTGGTGCAGAAGAGAAACTTCCGCAAGTTTAACAAGAAGAAAAACCAGAACAAACCAGAGAACGCAAATAAACCTGTTCATACAGCACAGTTTAAAAAGAAGAACAACAACAACAAGGGAAAAGGAGGTTGCTTTGTCTGTGGCAGTGATCAACATTGGGCTAGAGAGTGCCCTGATCGCAAGTTCACACAGGACAAGAAATCAGCAAATGTTGTAACCACTGAAACTGGAGATGGAACATCTGGGTATGGTAATTCTTTACCATTTGTTCTCTCAGTTTGTAATTCACCTGAGTGGTGGATGGACAGTGGTGCAAATATTCATGTGTGTGCTGATGCCTCTATGTTCTCCTCCTACCAGGTCGGGAGGTCTGGCGCCTTGTTAATGGGAAATGGGTCGCGTGCTCATGTTCTTGGTGTTGGTACGGTCATTCTGAAGTTTACTTCGGGAAAGACGGTGCCATTGAAGAGCGTGCAGCATGTGCCCTCTATCAAGAAGAATCTCGTTAGTGCTTCTATGCTATGTCGAGATGGCTACAAAGTTGTTCTTGAGTCAAATAAATGTGTTGTGTCGAAACATGGTACTTTTGTTGGTAAAGGATATGACTGCGGAGGGCTGTTCCGCTTATCACTGCATGATGTGTGTAATAAACTCGTGAATTCTGTTCATTTTTCTGATGAGTCGGATTTATGGCATTCACGTTTTTGTCATGCAAGCTTTGGCTGTTTTATGCGGTTAGCAAATATAAATTTAATTCCTAAATTTAATTTGGTCAAAAAGTCTAAGTGTCATGTGTGTGTTGAATCAAAACAACCTCGCAAGCCTCACAAGGTTGCTGAGGCGAGGAGTTTGGCACCTCTAGAACTTGTTCATTCTGATCTGTGCGAGATGAATGGAATTTTGACCAAAGGTGGTAAAAGATACTTTCTCACTTTTATAGATGACTCCACTAGATTTTGCTATGTGTATCTCTTAAAAACAAAAGATGAAGCGTTC
Organism: Zea luxurians; assembly: GCA_029449295.1. Classification (NCBI taxonomy): domain Eukaryota; kingdom Viridiplantae; phylum Streptophyta; class Magnoliopsida; order Poales; family Poaceae; genus Zea; species Zea luxurians. The sequence goes on along the minus strand of JAOPSE010000081.1, from coordinate 10,726,201 downwards.
AATTATTTTAAGGCCTACAAAGCTGAAGTAGAGAACCAACTTGAGAGGAAAATAAAACGTTTAAGGTCCGACCGAGGTGGAGAATATTTCTCTAATGTGTTCGATGAGTTCTGCGTGGAACATGGTATTATTCATGAGAGGACACCGCCATTCTCACCACAATCCAATGGGATTGCTGAAAGGAAAAACCGCACTCTAACAGATTTGGTGAATGCCATGTTGAGTACAGCGGGATTATCCAAGGCATGGTGGGGTGAGGCGATTTTGACAGCATGTCATGTCCTGAATAGAGTTCCAACAAAGAACAAAGAGATCACTCCATTTGAGGAATGGGAAAAGAGAAGAGTAAATCTCTCGTATTTGCGCACTTGGGGTTGCTTGGCTAAAGTGAATGTGCCAATCAACAAAAAGCGTAAACTTGGGCCTAAAACTGTTGACTGTATATTCCTTGGGTACTCTTTTCACAGCACTGGGTATAGGTTCTTAATTATAAAATCTGATGTGCCAGATATGTATGTTGATACTATCATGGAATCAAGAGACGCAACATTTTTTGAGAATGAGTTTCCCATGAAGAATACACCTAGTGATACAAGTCATGAGACTATAATTTCCCATGAGCACGAACTGTCGATTCCTATAGATCATGCTGAGGATTCTCACGTGCACATCCCTGAGGAGGATGACACTATAGTCACTCGAAAGAGTAAGAGACAGAGGGTTGCAAAATCCTTTGGTAATGACTTTATAGTGTACCTTGTGGAAGACACACCAACTACCATTAGTGAGGCATATTCCTCTCCTGATGCTGACTTATGGAAGGAAGCAGTAAGGAGTGAGATGGAATCTATTATGTCTAATGGAACTTGGGAGGTCGTTGACCGTCCTTATGGTTGTCAACCTATAGGTTGCAAATGGATCTTCAAGAAAAAGCTTAGGCCTGATGGTACAATCGAGAGGTACAAGGCAAGGCTTGTGGCCAAAGGATATACCCAAAAGGAGGGTGAAGATTTCTTTGATACCTACTCACCAGTGGCTCGATTGACTACAATTCGCACATTAATAGCCGTGGCAGCCTCTTATGGTCTTATCATTCATCAGATGGATGTTAAGACAGCTTTCCTAAATGGAGAGTTGGATGAGGAGATCTATATGGATCAGCCAGAAGGGTTTATTGCGGATGGTCAAGAGAACAAGGTGTGCAGGTTGATAAAATCATTGTATGGCCTAAAACAAGCACCTAAGCAATGGCATGAAAAGTTTGATAATACTCTTACAGCAGCTGGCTTTGTTGTAAATGAATCTGACACGTGTGTATACTATCGGTATGGTGGGGGTGAGTCTGTTATGCTGTGTCTTTATGTTGATGACATTTTGATCTTTGGATCAAATCTCAATGTGATTGAGGAAGTTAAAAATCTTCTATCGAGCAATTTCGAGATGAAAGATTTGGGAGAAGCTGATGTCATTCTAAACATCAAGCTTGTTCGAGAAGCTGATGGTGGGGTAACTTTGTTACAATCCCATTATGTGGAAAAGGTATTGAGTCGCTTTGGTTTTAGTGACTGTGATCCTGCTCCAACACCTTATGACCCCAGTGTGCTATTAAGAAAGAATCGGAGAATAGCAAGGGATCAATTGACATACTCCCATATCATTGGCTCGCTCATGTACCTTGCAAGTGCAACAAGGCCAGACATCTCTTATGCTGTGAGTAAGCTAAGTCGGTTTGTGTCGAAACCAGGAGATGATCACTGGCATGCTCTTGAGAGAGTGTTGCGGTATTTGAAAGGTACTATGACATACGGTATTCATTATACCGGAAACCCAAAAGTGCTGGAAGGCTATTGTGATGCCAACTGGATTTTTGATGCTGATGAGCTTTATGCCACAAGCGGATATGTGTTTCTGTTTGGAGGTGGCGCTGTTTCCTGGAAGTTTTGCAAGCAGACTATCTTAACAAAGTCTACAATGGAAGCAGAACTCGCAGCATTAGACACTGCTGGGGCTGAGGCCGAGTGGCTTCGTGATTTCCTATTGGACTTACCGGTAGTTGAAAAACCGATACCGGCTATTTCCATGAACTGTGACAACCAAACGGTGATTACTAAGGTTAACAGTTCTAGGAATAACATGAAGTCTACAAGGCATGTTAAGAGGAGATTGAAATCTGTCAGAAAGTTGAAAAACTCCGGAGTTATAACTGTGGATTATGTCCACACCTCGAATAATCTGGCAGATCAATTCACTAAGGGTCTATCACGCAATGTGATAGAAAGTGCATCGAGGGAAATGGGTATGAGACCCATGTGAGATCTACTCTAGTGGTAACCTGCTCTATGTGATCGGAGATCCCGTGAAGTAGAGTGGAGAAACAAGCTAGGAGTAGGTTGTGAGGAAAGATCCCTTTCTTAACTCATTTCTGATGCACATCTTTTCTATCTGTAAGGCAGGATGGTATTTACCTTAATGTATTCCAAGAGTCTTATAAAGGTGAGATGTTGTCCTACAGAACATCTTTTGAGGAATACACCTATATGAGTCAGACTGCTGGTCACAGTCTATGGGACTTGGGTAATCCCTAAATACTCATGAAAGGCACTGAAGTGTGACTTATATGCTTCTAAACAGCGGGAATACCCTTTTGCAGCCAAGTATCAGCAAAGGATTTGAGTGAATCTTATTTCGCACAAAACTGTCAATTCAAGGCATAGTCCATTGTTCAGTTGTGAATGAGTGAAACTCTTATTCTAGATGGATGTTCAACTTAACAGTCTCCATCGAAAAACTGGTATATCAAAGGATTGTGATTCTGATACTTCATCATTACAAACCCTAGAGTTTGGTGGGGATTGTTGGATCTTTTATGGGCTTGGCCCATTTATTGAATAAACTCTATGGTGTGTAATGGTGGAGAATACCAATAGTACCACATTGGAAGTCCAAGGGTCTTTTACCTTGACTTATATGGTGAGATTTATTCCACTTAACTTGAGAAGTCAAGAAATGGACAAGGGCGTGCCACACGCGCGCGCGCGCGCGCCGCCGCCGCCGCCGCCGGCCGGGCCGGGCCGGGCGTGGCGTGGCGTGGCGTGGCGAGGCAGGCAGGCAGGCAGGCAGGCAGGCAGGCAGGCAGGCAGGCAAGCGGGCGTGGTGTGGTGTGGTGTGTTAATTTTTAGCACTCACTAACCGCGTACGTCAGCCGAGTGACCCTGTCTCTTCGTCGGCCGAGTGACTCTCCAGCCGAGTGACTCTGTCTCTTCGTCAGCCAGCCGAGTGACCCTTCTCCTTCAGCTGGCCGACTTATGGCGTGACTCGGCGAGTGCTGGCCGACTCATGGCATAACTCGGCGAGAGCTGGCCGACTCTTGGCGTGACTCGGCGACCTTTCTCCTTCAACTTCCCTCTGCAAGAGGTTAAATAGAGGAGCACCCCTGTCACTCGGTACACGTGAAAAACCACTTTCAGAACCACAGTCCAGCCGCCGAGTGAGGGTATTTCCATCTCGTGACTCTGCGCGCACAGAGAAGCGAGAGGGCAGGTGCCTCCGAAGCCGGTGCCGTTCGAGACCTTGCACGGGGGATCGGCAATTAGGTTTTTGGGGAGCGTCTACGCGACTGCCCAAAACATCTGCGACATGACAATTGAAGTTGGACAAGGATCTAGATCCTCGGAGCGCATGGGAGGGTATGATCAATTCATCTCCTCACTATTTTACATTCTGCAAATTATATATGTTCATACCTGCTGTTTTATTTATAGCCATAAATTTATCCAATCTGTTTTGTCGTATTATATCATGACATGTCTGATGCCTGATTATACTAGTAATATGATAAATCTGTTTGTCTTAATTTTACAGTTATGCTGTTTATGTTGCTATCTGTTTATTTTCAGTTGTTCCATAATAATACATGTTCCATGTTTATATGCTTATTATATTTATATGATCCATATGCTTTACGTTCTCCTGATCCATATTGTTATGGATATATTTGAGATAGTGATTTCTATAATTAACCATATTTTATATGTCATCATCATAATGTTAATTTATGGAATTAAAATGATATGGAAAATGCCTATATTTCTAACAGTAGTTATATAGTTCATTAGCAGTCACTGTAAATTGGATATGCTTTTCTTAGTTTTGTTTGTGCAGCAAGCATAGTTTGGTTGTAGTAATATGGAGGAAGGAGGATAGGGATTTTATAGAATCATGTGTTCGTGGGATTATGCAGATGAGATAGCTTGGTTTTACTTTGTGCTTGCTATCAGTCGGGATTAGTCAATTTCGCAGTACTAGATTGAGATGTGTAATAATTTCCCTCCAACAGATAGACACTAGCTAATTTATCTAGAAAATCATCCTCAGCACAGACCCTACAATTTCAATGAAGTAGCAATATGACACTTAAGTCTCTGGTATAGTGGATGTGAGGAAGCCAAATGTTTAGCTTCGATGTAAATTCCTTGTGGACTTCTTTCAATTCTGGCTAGCTATGCTTCTTTTGCCATGTGTTATGAGTGTGTTCCACATAGGGAGGGGGGGGGGGGGACAAAGTTATCTAGTCTCCAGAGTCCAGTACGCTCACTACAACATCCTATGTTTGTGATTTCTGTTGTCCTTGGCAAAAAAGAAATGATGAGTTGATGACAATATCAGGATGTTGTTTCACATATTATAATACCCAAAAAGATGTATTGTGTTGGTGCCTTTTTGGGGCGCCAATCACTCAACAAGAACCAGCGGCGGTGTTCTCTGATCAGGCGCGGACGGTCCGCGGCACAGGGCCAGACGGTCCGCGACCTGGCGCGAGGCTAGGGTTCCCTGCCTGACGGCCGGACGGTCCGCGCGCTAGGGCCGGACGGTCCGCGACCTGGCGACAGGGTCGTCTTCCTCCTTCTTGCTGGAATCTAGATCTCGTCCCCTGGGGGGAAAAGATCTTAAGGTGCTCTGGGTCGACAGGTCACCCGGGGCGTCCCTAGACGACGTGGAGTCGCCTAGGAATTAAGAGATCAATTCGAGGAAGATGTCTTGGATGGACAACTAGATCTTGCCCCCGGGAGGGGTGAGATCCTAGGGTCATCTTGGGATCGGCAGGCCACCCAAGACGGATCTAGACGTCGTAGGGTCGAATAGAGGTGGAGGTGGATATGTGGAAGATTACAACTAGAACTATGCTACATCTACTCCTAGGGCAGGAAAAGTAAATAAGGTAATTGGTTCGATTGGAATGTGTTCGGGGTTCTCAATCGGCCGTACCCCTTTATATTTATAGGGGAGGAGGTCTGGACCTTTTTCTAAGAGATAGCCAACAAACTCCCACGTGATTAGATGGATAACCACGCACGAGATAAGGATAAACATCCGAGTTAATCTAATCTCGGGACACGCGGACCGTCCGGGCCCATGAGCCGGACCGTCCGCTCATTTTGGTGTCCAACATATGCCCCCCTGCCTTTTGGTGGAGCTTGGCGAACCAAAAGCATCAACGAAAACTTCGGAAACAATTGACCTCATGAGGTTTTGTTCCCAAAGTAAGGACTCAGCTCGATGCAAGTCATCGGCTCTTGCGACCAGATAATATAAATACTTGATGGGACTTTAAAGGACAGAGGCCGTTTCGGATCGCATCCTCTTCGGCCATGTCTACCTGATCAACCTGTCAATAGGCAAAAACCTGTGGTGCCCCCCAGCCCAAATAAGCAAACGGATTAGGCCAGTAATACGAATTCATCGCCGTACCACCCCACACATGAGCAGGACAACACATCGGCGATGGATAGAACAGGACGCACCATGCTATCCCTAGAGGAGGATGACAAGGCGATCTTGGTCGTGCTACCCTTTGGGTCCGTTTAGTCGGCTTTTGCTTTCGCACAGGTCGCCCTTTTGACTTCGTTTGTTTTACTGGCCGGTTGTGTGGAACGACCTTCTTCATATATTTGGCAAGCAACTGACCAAAAGTAGGACCGACTCTACTGAGTCGTCCAAACGTCTTAGTAGTGTTTTGTTTCCTAACACTTATGTTGGAACGTTGTGGTCCGATGGTCTGAGGTTGCTGCTTCTGACCATCTGCGGACCGTCCGGCCATCATAGCCGGACTGTCCGCGCCTGTCTCGGACTGTTCTACCTTAGTACCCGGATCGTCCGGCGTACGCAGGACAGGTGACCGTGATAGGGTGTTCGATCGTGCTTGCCCCCCGGTGCCTCCGGTCTTTCTTTTGTCCAGAGCCTTCAGAGTAACCATTCTGCGTGACATATTTGGTGTGCGAGGATCACCAATGACGATATTTTTATTTTTACTTTTATCGGCCGCACAAGGCCGAATTATGGCCTTTCTGCTCGTTGGCTCTAATGTGGTGACAGGAACAGGTGACCTGTCAGTTTTCACCTCTTTTTGAAACCTCAACCGGCCTTTGTTTATAGCCGATTGTATTTGCCGACGGAAGACGACACAATCATTGGTGTTATGGAGAAAGGAGCCATGCCATTTGCAATAAACACGCCCTTTTAATTGTTCAACCGGAGGAATTACATGTGACAATTTAATATTACCATGTTTAAGCAACTCATCAAATATTTTGTCACATTTAGTAATATTAAATGTGAACTTAACCTTTTCCTTCTGTGTCGAGTGCGGGTGAGAGCGAACAGAAGGTTTGGCCTTAGTGGGCCAAACAAGCTCAGGGACGTGTGACTTTTTTGGTTCTTGGGGCTTGGGTGGCCGGTTATATTTATGCCGGCCTTCCGCACTAGGCGGATCATAGGTGACTTCTGATGCTTCGGACGGTCCGACCTGCGCAGTTGGACGGTTTGTGGATGGATCGGACGGTCCGGTACTATCCTCGGACTGTCCGGTCACGTCAGGTAACACCTGTGACCCTTGTGGTGGGCTCTGTGTAACTTCGGACTGTCCGGCGTAGGGTGCCGGACGGTCTGACGGAGGGCCGGACGGTCCGTGATTGTGTGCGGACGGTCCGACCGTGCTCAGAGTTGACTCACCATTTAGCGAAGATGGTGGTGACGGTCGTCCTGGATATGAGTCCATCGGCATACCAGAATATGGCTGAGGAAACCCATTTGTTGCCGATGTGTTTAGCGCAATTGTTTTGGTGCCTAATTTATGTGATAAAAAACTAGGCATGTGAGTTTTTCCTAATGCATGCGCCATCCTTTCTATATCCTCTGTGATACTTTTAATCCGATTATCAAAAGAAATTTTAATAAATGGAATATCATCGGCTGACCTGGCATCACCTATCGTGGGGAGCTGTTGCAGCACGGCTGACATGTACTCGGCGTTTATCTCCCTCTCTTGGACGGCCTTCTAGTGGCAATCTACCCTGAAGTGCGAGAGGAACCACTTATCCGCCACCTTGAGCACTTGATCTGCCTGTCGCTGGACCTCCTCGTCTATTTTCTTCATGTCATCTTTTAATCTTTCACGCTCAGCGGCCGATAAATTAGTCAGCCTTATGTTGCTGTTTGGAGAAGCACCGTTGAGATCTTTAGAATCGGTCATGTAAGCCTGATTTTGTAATCTGCAACCTCGTCCCCAGCGGAGTCGCCAAAAAGTATGGTGGTGCCTTTTTGGGGCGCCAATCACTCAACAAGAACCAGCGGCGGTGCTCTCTGATCAGGCGCGGACGGTCCGCGGCACAGAGCCAGACGGTCCGCGACCTGGCGCGAGGCTAGGGTTCCCTGCCTGACGGCCGGACGGTCCGCGCGCTAGGGCCGGACGGTCCGCGACCTGGCGACAGGGTCGTCTTCCTCCTCCTTGCTGGAATCTAGATCTCGTCCCCTGGGGGGAAAAGATCTTAAGGTGCTCTGGGTCGACAGGTCACCCGGGGCGTCCCTAGACGACGTGGAGTCGCCTAGGAATTAAGAGATCAATTCGAGGAAGAGGTCTTGGATGGACAACTAGATCTTGCCCCCCGGGAGGGGTGAGATCCTAGGGTCGTCTTGGGATCGGCAGGCCACCCAAGACGGATCTAGACGACGTAGGGTCGAATAGAGGTGGAGGTGGATATGTGGAAGATTACAACTAGAACTATGCTACATCTACTCCTAGGGCAGGAAAAGTAAATAAGCTAATTGGTTCGATTGGAATGTGTTCGGGGGTTCTCAATCGGCCGTACCCCTTTATATTTATAGGGGAGGAGGTCTGGACCTTTTCCTAAGAGTAGATGGATAACCACGCACGAGATAAGGATAAACATCCGAGTTAATCTAATCTCGTGACACGCGGACCGTCCGGGCCCATGAGCCGGACCGTCCGCTCATTTTGGTGTCCAACATATTGTTTCTTACCTAATTTGCACATCGAATTCGTAGTCAATTTGTGGTCTACAAGATGCTCGAACACCATAAGTTAAACTACATAAATACTTCACCGTCGAGCAACTAAAAATTAAACGTTGAATGTTTTCATCCTCTTTACAAGCCTGATGGTGCACACCTCTGTACGTTCGCTGAGGATGGTGAGAGTTAGTGTCTTGAATGATGCTCTCAAGTGCATGTATAATGTCGAGAAGCGTGGCAAGAGGCAAGTGATGATCAGGCCATCTTTAAAGGTGATCATAAAGTTCCTTTTGGCGATGCAGAAGCATGGTTAGTTCTCTTTATTTACATTTTGTTTGAAACTTGTTGGAAGCAAGGAAAGAGTTCTCAATTCTCGTGAGTCATGACTGTTGCCCTTTTCTGCAGGGTATATCGGTGAGTTTTATTATGTTGATGACCATAGAGCTGGGAGGATAGTCGTTGAGTTGAACGGCAGGCTGAACAAGTGTGGACTGATCAGTCCTCGTTTTGATATTGGTATGGAGGAAATTGAAGGGTGGACGACTAGGCTCCTTCCCTCTCGATAGGTCCGTTCCTTCGCTACACATTCTTGTTTCTAACTATAGATCCGGCATTGGTTATCTGTACATGCATTTCGATTCTATATTATAATCTAACTAGCTTTCCCTATCCATTGTGCAATTTGGTTTTATTGTCTTGACCACCTAGGCTGGCATCATGGATCACAAAGAAGCCAGGAGGAAGAATGTTGGTGGAAATGTGCTAGGTTTTTTCTACTAGATGGAAGTTTGATAAAAAAAGGATTTTGAATTAGTGTAGTAGGATGTTTGTCCTTAACTCATATTCCTAAAGTTTTGGAAGAGCGAGACTCCACAAATGAAATCTTGTGCTAAGTTGTTGAAAACCCAAAATTTGGAAGGTTAAGAGTCTTCTTGCTTTTTTATTGCACCCTCCATTTGTTTAGCAAAAGTTTTCAAACTTTGCACCACAAAAATTTGAAATGTTGGTACTTTTGGATCTTAACAGCCGGCAAATAGCCAAATGGATACTCTTTCTATTATATTTTGTTGTACATCGATGTTATAAAGTCATTGGTGATTCTATTTCTATTATATATTATTGTACATTGAGTGCAGTACAATGTCCACGTGTTTGTTTCATTCTTAAGATACTTTCGTGCCTAGCTTTTTGTCACCTTTTCTTGCCTTATTGTTTACCTTGTGGCACCGAAAAATATAACCACAACTTGGCTTTTTCTTGCCTAAATCGTCTAACTTGTACACCAAACAAAAAAGATAGTTAAGGCAAGAAACCAGATGTTAACTTGGCCTGGTCAAACCTAAGTGACATGATATTTGGCCATCAACCAAAAAGGTTTGTCTAGAGTCTTGGTCCTATCTGGACCCCAATCCCCATTAATTATATGCTTCTCTGAGAGAATGTTTTGGACATGTAGAGCTCTACTTGGATTTTATGTCGTTCTCTAGATGCTAAGCTGCTATGGCTACTTGTTACTGTGGTGTCATTTCTATTCTGCTTAAGATTGCTACTGCTCTACATTACTTTGATGTTGTCTTATCTTTTGTATCTGGCAAGAAACCATCCATCTTGTACGCTACACGCATCAGAGTTTCTACCACAAAATTTCTAAAATAAACGCCTTGATGTGAAATTGGCCAACCATTGAAAAACTCAAAATCCATTGTTTTAGATTGTTTACATAGAACCGCTTGATTGTAGTGTTAGAGCTCATATTTTCCGCATGAGAGTTGGGGATACCTTATGCAAAAGAGCACGTCTACACATCCCTTTCAAATAGAATTACTACACCAGTAGCCGGGCTTGATGCGGTGAAATGCAGGATTGTCATTACCCGCACTCGTAGATTGGTTTTATTAGTGCTATTGTAAACATCGATGTGACCAGATGAGCGCTTCCCAAATGGATACAAGGCTAGACTTGTAAAATTTGATAAACAACAAATCCACACCACATTGCATGAAATACACATACCTTATCCTTCCTCTCAGTATGACCCCAAGCTGGCATACAAATGCATCATCCATCAAATAAGGAGAGCATGAATAATGAACATCATGTACAGAATACCAAACTTGCCCAATTGTACAAATGTGAAACTATAACTCTTCCCAAAGGGGAAAAATAATGTACATCGAGTCATCAACATTTAAGTATAAATGGTTTTGAATGTGCATAACACTTATGTTGAAAATTAGGTATTATTATTACTCTCCCCATCACAAACAAGTAATAGTTTGCAAATTGATACTCTATAAAAACAACTTTGGCGGCAATACTCTAGTTTGATATAAATGGAACTTCAACTTTTTGAACAAATTTACAACAGATATTTGTGTTCCATGCTAATATTCACAAATAAATCGATAGGTAAATAGTTCAAGAGCTTTTTATCGAGGAAATTTCGATAGTGAATTTGTATAGGGTGGATCACGAGAAGAAGAACTGAAGATAAACACACAAAGGACACAAAAATTTAGATAGGTTTGTACTTTCAATACAAGACAATACCATGTGTCTAGTATGTTAGTAGCTATTATTTACGATTTGATGATTTACCCTGGATAGGAGCTATTGTCCTCCTTGTATAGTCCAAAGGGGCATGAAGCTTATCTAGCCGTCTGCTAGATAAGGATGGAGATTGGCCTAAAATAGTCCTCCCTACAATCAACTGATCAAGAAGGTTTATCTCTATCTTTACATGCGAGTTTCCTTATAAAGCGAGATATAAAAAACATTGTCCTTATCATGGATCATCATCTTCCTTATGTGTTCATGCATGTTGATTTAGTTTTGACATGCATGAGTCCGAGTGACTCGGTCGCACGAGTCATTGTCTCTGTTGTTAGCGTGTTCGAGTCTAAGTCCATTGGTTGAGTCCGAGTGACTCGGTTGCAAGAGTCACTGTCTTCGTTGTTAGCGTGTCTTGAATACCCCTGTTACTAAGGCTATCGATTGAAACTTGCCTAATCATACTCCCAACATTGTTTCTGAGTTATTAAAAAAAAAAGAGAGTCAGACCCCACATTTTGAGTTGGGCCGTAACGTGACCGGTTTCAAAATGTGCTTCGAGTAGCCCACGGATTCGTTGGGACGACGAGCGGCACAAGCCCCGGCTTGTTTGTTGCGCGAACGCCGCTGTCCTGTCTCGATTTCGCGAGATCGTGACTGACGTACCATACCAGCAAGCAGCAACCACCGGCCGATTGCCTGCCGGGACGCCGCCCAAAACATCGCCGTGGCGTCAGGACCACCGCGCATGGGCGTCAGCGACAATGCAACGCTGGTTCCCGGGCCCGGCCTATAACTCCACATGTCCTCCCTGCAGGCTGCTCCTCTCTCCATTTGCCACTGTCGGTGTCGACGGACGCAGATATTCTGTGGCTCAAACCTTTGGAGGCACGGGCACGGGGCACCGAAGTGTTGGTATACGCGGCAGCCGGGATAGCGAGCGTATGGCCACCTACTTCGTCCTCAACACCGGCGCGAAGATCCCGTCGGTCGGGCTCGGCACCTGGCAGGCCGACAACGGGCTCGTCGGCGACGCCGTCTATGCCGCCGTGAAGGTAAGTCCATTGTTGCCCCCTGGCTTCAGCTAGTATACTGTGCTGCACTGCTGCCCTGCCGCGCCGCAGCGGCCCTGTGATGTGTCTGCTGTTGTCACACTCTGTATGTTCGTTCCTCATTTCTGTGTCCATCTAGGTCCAATTTCAATGATTCTTCAGTCTACTTAATGCATACTACTAGTTCTCCTTTCCCTTCAACTGTTGCTTGAGTGTTGCAATTCCTGAATTTTCCCGCCCCCCGCTGAATGACTGAATAATGCGCAGGCAGGTTACAGGCACATTGACTGTGCTCAAGCATACAACAACGAGAAAGAGGTGATGTGCACCAACTCTTCAGCAAGCAGATGATCGATACATCATCTGAATTTCGAAACCAAAGTAACCGGTGCTCTGCTCTGCTCTGCAGGTCGGGTTTGGTCTCAGGAGAGTGCTGGACGAGGGCATAGTCAAGCGTGAAGATCTCTTCATCACCTCCAAGCTTTGGTCAGTTACTGTCCTTTCTCTCGTTCCGGCCTCCGGGGATCTGCCGACTTGGCACATCTGACTGAAATAACGATCTCGGAGCATTTGTGCAGGAACACTAACCATGCGGCGGAGGACGTCCCGGTTGCACTGGACGGCACACTGAAGGACTTGCAAACTGACTACGTGGATCTCTACCTCGTAAGTCTACAGGAATACCAACCACGCATTTTTTTTTGACAAAAAAAAAAACTCAAAACTTACCATCCGAAGGTCATGCTGGTGCCGCTCGTCAGATGCATTGGCCGGTGAGGATGAAGAAAGGCGCCGGCTTCGGCCCGCACGCCGTCGTCCCGTCAGACATCCCCGCGACGTGGGCCGCGATGGAGGAGCTGTACGACGCCGGGAAGGCGCGCGCCATCGGCGTCAGCAACTTCTCGAGCAAGAAGCTGGAGGACCTGCTGGCCGTGGCGCGCGTGCGCCCCGCCGTCGACCAGGTGGAGTGCCACCCTGTGTGGCGGCAGGGCAGGCTCCGCGCGTTCTGCGCCTCCCAAGGGATACACCTCTCCGTACGTGCAGTTAGTTAGTTATTACAAGGATTCTTTTGAAAGCCACTGCTGGTCTGATCGGAGGTTCTCGACGACCGGCTGTCGCCGCGTTGGTCGGTCGGGTAGGCCTACTCGCCGTTGGGCTCGCCGGGCACGGCGACGGTGAAGGCGGGCGCGGTGCTGGAGCACCCGGCCGTCGTCTCGGCGTCGGAGACGCTGGGGAAGACGCCGGCGCAGGTGGCGCTGCGCTGGGGCGTCCAGATGGGGCACAGCGTGCTCCCGAAGAGCACCGACGAGGCGAGGATCAGGGCGAATCTCGACGTCTTTGGCTGGTCCTTGCCGGAGGACCTGCTCGCCAAGTTCTCTGAGATCGAGCAGGCAAGTCGAGTGGCATCGGAAAGTCGGATTGCAGGTGCTGCATGACAAATGTCTTACCTTTTTTTTCCTCTCCGTGGGTGACTGTGATTTGCAGGAAAGGCTGATTCGTGCGGGCTTCTTTGTTGATCCCGATGGCGTGTTCAAATCCATCGAGGAGTTTTGGGATGGCGAGATCTGAACAACGACTGTCCTGACTGGGAGGAGCTGAGTGACGGAATTTGGCCACTGGCAAGGCGTACTGTGCCCGTGGTTGAATAAATTTATGCGTATGAGATATTAAAACCTCACCCGTTTTGTTGCGCTCGCTGCATTCGGTGGCCTCCTAGCCATCCATAGCACGACTTGTGTGACACCGGTGACCCGCTCGGCTTTGCTCGTGCGACTGCATTTCACGGACTCGAATTTTTTCTTGAATTTAACAGACCGGGCTACATCACGTCCGCCTCTCCCTCTCCCTCTCCCTCTCTCGACGACACACCAGGCCACCACACACAGGCTCTGTCCCATGGATGTCGGCCACCACATGGTGTTCACGACGCGCTCGCCGTCAGGTGGTAGTCCCGGCAAGCAATATCTCCCGACTCTAGGCTCCCTCCCATCGGTCGTTGCCGCCTCATGTTGTTCGTGGCCGTGCTCGCCGCCCGCGGCACGGAGGCGTCGATCCGACCGAGAGCCCTTCGCAGTGGACAAAGCCTTCCTCCTCTCCGGCAATGAGGGCATCGTCACTGACGTGAGCACGTGGCAGAGCTCGCTGCCCCATCCTTCTTCATCTTCACCAAGTGAGGAACTCTCTTGACCCCCTTCCCCCACCCTCCTTGTCTTCGGAGTTCGGATGGCTGGAGAACACGGTGTTTGGTCATGGCTTCTAGAAGGTGGTGTTTTGCATTTAAAAAAGGAAAAAAAATTGGAGCATAATCCAAAGCTTTGCTTGCAGATGGAGAAGAGGTGATGATAGAGGTAGGAGTAGGTCAGCAGTAAGATGGAGTGGCCAGGACAGCTCGATGCCCACCCGTCTTCATCGAACGGGACCCTCTTCCCCTCCAGCGGCTATTCTCAGTTTTGAGAACAAGATTAAAATAGCTTCATAGGCTTTTATGTGGTTCAGATTTGCAGATCTATCTCTCATTCATTAAGAGAAGCACAACTAAATCTGGTAGCTTGAGCTCCAAACAACAAGAAACATTGAGAGCTGTGAAGAGTCTAAGGTGGCTTATGTAAGCCCCGCGACTGATGATACATCAACAGATCTAGATACTGACGAGAAGAACCAAATGAGACTCCCTTCAGGAAGGTCATTAACTCCAAGTGCGGCTTCACCGCATCAGCGCCAACCGCAATCAGACATTCATAGTCGTGAGTACCATCAGCTTTCCCTTTTGCTTATGTTAGCCAACCTGACTCCTATTGTCCACCCCTTGTGTGCCTGGTGGACACGCAGATGGCCAAACCAGAGTACTAGGCTATGGAGATCGAACGGGGGTATATTTAGATATTTCAGCTCTTTATTTATCTATTTAATCACCAATTTCTTACCAGTAGGACATGATGGCAGGCTGATCAATTATTCTCTCACAGCCTCTGTCGGTACCCTGAATCAGGGGTACCTCTTACTACAGTATGAAGACACGGTGCCCGTGCGGCTGTCACTAGCCGCGCGGTGAACAGCACCTGACCCCCACCACGTGGGTGGCTCCAGGGGTGCCACGTGGCCAGAAAAGATGGTATATCCCAGGATGCGGACAGTTGAATCGGACCTCCGCGGGGGAGCGCCGGACCCCTGTACGTGCAGCCTGGACCTCCCGAGTACGGACCGGGACTCCCAAGTAAGCATGTCGGGGCCCTTGTATGGGGTCCGGATCCCTTCGAGTAAGCCCCAGACCACCCATAATAAGGTCTCGGGGCACAAAGTGTCGTGGCCTAGGCAAGGGTCCGGTGTTGACGCGTGTCCGGGCTCTATCCGGTGCGCCTCCGCTCCCCGCTCGGCCAAGGGCCCAATGCTGCCACATGGCTTATTGCCAGGCTAGCGGGTAGAGCATGACGTAGGGACTCTAGGTCGCGCGGCCTCCACATTTATTGCGGAGAGGATGCGTCACCTGTCCACCCTGCTGTCAGGTGATGTGCCCCTTCGACATTTAATGTGTCCTGTCTACTCCGCTGGCAGACGGTGCCCAGGCCATACAGCAGGCGATGTGCCCGTCTAATCTAAACAATATGCCCGTGCTGTAGGATACGCTATGTCTACCAGCACTTGTGCATTACCAGGGAAGCTTCCCCAGCACACCAACACTACGTGGATCACGGGTGTCAAAGCGCAGGAAGATTGCTCTGGCATCCAACTATTGCTGCCCCAAGTCTTACATCCATTGTGCTCCTGGGCCCACATGTCGGGGCTCAGCACTCTTGTACACGCCCCCTTGAACTATAAAAGGGGGTGAAAGGGAATTAGGCTTACACCTAGTCCCTAATTAATTTTGGTGGTTGAATTGCCCAACACAAATAATTGGACTAACTAGTTTGCTCTAGTATATAAGTTATACAGGTGCCAAAGGTTCACACTTAGCCAATAAAAAGACCAAGTATTGGGTTCGACAAAAGAGCAAAGGGACAACCGAAGGCACCTCTGGTCTGGCGCACCGGACTGTCCGGTGTGCCACCGGACATGTCCGGTGCACTAGAGGACTCCAAACTCAAACTCGTCACCTTCGGGAATTTCCAGAGGCAACTCCGCTATAATTCACCGGACTGTCCGGTGTACACCGGACATGTCCGGTGCTCCAAGGAAGAGCGGCCTCCGGAACTCGCCAGCCTCGGGAATTCACTTCGGCTGCTTCGCTATAATTCACCGGACTGTCCGGTGTGCACCGGACTGTCCGGTTGTAACAGCGGGGCAACGGCTATTTCGACGCCAACGGCTACCTGCGACGCATTAAATGCGCGCCAGCGCGCGCAGAGGTCAGGCACGCCCATGCTGTCGCACCGGACACTCAACAGTACATGTCCGGTGCGCCACCGGACATCAAGGCGGGCCTAGAAGTCAGAGCTCCAACGGTCGGAACCCAACGACTTCGGTGACGTGGCTGTCGCACCGGACATGTCCGGTGTGCACCGGACTGTCTGGTGCGCCATCGAACAGACAGCCTCACCAAACGGCTAGTTTGGTGGTTGGGGCTATAAATACCCCCAACCACCCACCATTCATTGCATCCAAGTTTTCCACTTCTCAACTACTTACAAGAGCTCTAGCATTCAATTCTAGACACACTCAAGAGATCAAATCCTCTCCCAAATTCCACACAAAGCTTTAGTGACTAGTGAGAGAGATTTGCTTGTGTTCTTTCGAGCTCTTGCGCTTGGATTGCTTTCTTCTTTCTTGATTTCTTCTTGCGATCAAACTCACTTGTAATTGAGGCAAGATACACCAATCTTGTGGTGGTCCTTGTGGGAACTTTGTGTTCCAAGTGATTGAGAAGAGAAAGCTCACTCGGTCCGAGGGACCGTTTGAGAGAGGGTAAGGGTTGAAAGAGACCCGGCCTTTGTGGCCTCCTCAACGGGGAGTAGGTTTGCGAGAATCGAACCTCGGTAAAACAAATCCGCGTGTCACACTCCTTATTCTCTTGCGATTTGTTTTGCGCCCTCTCTCGCGGACTCGATTATATTTCTAATGCTAACCCGGCTTGTAGTTGTGTTTATATTTGTAAATTTCAGTTTCGCCCTATTCACCCCCCCTCTAGGCGACTTTCAATTGGTATCAGAGCCCGGTGCTTCATTAGAGCCTAACCGCTCGAAGTGATGTCGGGAGATCACACCAAGAGGGAGATGGAGACCGGCGACAAGCCCGCTACGAGCCACGGGAGCACTTCATCGGAAGAGTCCCGCACCAAGAGGAAGGAGAAGAAGAAGGACTCCTCCAAACGGAAGGAGAAAAGATCCTCTTCATCACACCACAAGGAGAAGAAGGAGAAGTCTTCTTCTCACAAGTCGCATCGGAAAGGCGACAAGCACAAGAGGATGAGGAAGGTGGTCTACTACGAGACCGACACTTCATCAACATCGACCTCCGACTCCGATGCGCCGTCCGTAACTTCTAAGCGCCAAGAGCGCAAGAAGTTTAGTAAGATCCCCTTACACTATCCTCGTACATCTAGACATACTCCATTACTTTCCGTTCCATTAGGCAAACCGCCAACCTTTGATGGCGAAGATTATGCTAGGTGGAGTGATTTAATGAAATTTCATCTAACCCCACTCCACAAAAGTATATGGAATGTTGTTGAGTTTGGAGCACAGGTACCATCCATAGGGGATGAAGACTATGATACGGACGAAGTGGCCCAAATCGAGCACTTCAACTCCCAAGCTACAACCATACTCCTCGCCTCTCTAAGCAAGGAGGAATACAACAAGGTGCAAGGGTTGAAGAATGCAAAGGAAATTTGGGACCTTCTCAAGATCGCGCACGAGGGTGATGAACTCACCAAGATCACCAAGCGCGAAACGATCGAGGGGGAGCTCGGTCGCTTTCGTCTTCGCCAAGGGGAGGAGCCACAAGATATGTACAACCGGCTCAAAACCTTGGTGAACCAAGTGCGCAACCCCGGGAGCAAGAAGTGGGACGACCACGAGGTGGTTAAGGTTATTTTGAGATCACTTATTTTCCTTAACCCTACTCAAGTTCAATTAATTCGTGGTAACCCAAGATATACACTAATGACTCCCGAGGAAGTAATCGGGAATTTTGTGAGCTTTGAATGTATGATTAAAGGATCAAAGAAGATCAACGAGCTTGATGAACCCTCCACGTCCGAAGCACAACCGGTGGCATTTAAGGCGACGGAGGAGAAGAAGGAGGAGTCTACACCGAGTAGACAACCAATTGATGCCTCCAAGCTCGACAATGAGGAGATGGCTTTAATCATCAAAAGCTTTCGCCAAATCCTCAAGCAACGGAAGGGGAAGGATTACAAATCCCGTTCCAAGAAGGTTTGCTACAAGTGTGGTAAGCCCGGTCACTTTATTGCTAAATGTCCATTATCAAGTGACAGTGACAGGGATAACGACAAGAAGGGCAAGAGGAGAGAAAAGAAGAGGTACCACAAGAAGAAGGGCGGCGATGCCCACGTGTGCCGCGAGTGGAACTCCGACGAGAGCTCCACCGACTCCTCCTCCGACGACGAGGACGCCGCCAACATCGCCGTCACCAAGGGACTCCTCTTCCCCAACGTCGGCCACAAGTGCCTCATGGCAAAGGACAGCAAAAGGAAGAAGGTTAAATCTAAATCCTCCAATAAATATGAATCCTCTAGTGATGATAATGCTAGTGATGAGGAAAATAATTTACGTACCCTTTTTGCCAACCTTAACATAGAACAAAAGGAAAAATTAAATGAGCTAATTAGTGCCATCCATGAGAAGGATGATCTCTTGGACTCCCAAGAGGACTTCCTAATCAAGGAAAATAAAAAGCATGTTAAGGTTAAAAATGCTTATGCTCTACAAGTTGAAAAATGTGAAAAATTGTCTAGTGAGCTAAGCACTTGCCATGAGACCATTGATAACCTTAGAAATGAAAATGCTAGTTTAATTGCTAAGGTTGATTCTCATGTTTGTGATGTTTCAATTCCCAATCTTAGAAATGATAATGATGATTTGCTTGCTAAGATTGAAGAATTAAACATCTCTCTTGCTAGCCTTAGGATTGAAAATGAAAAATTAATTGCTAAGGCTAAAGATTTTGATGTTTGCAATGTTACTATTTCTAACCTTAGAAATGAGAATGATATACTACATGCTAAGGTTGTAGAATTAAAATCTTGCAAACCCTCTACATCTACCGTTGAGCACACTTCTATTTGTACTAGATGTAGAGATGTTGATATCAATGCTATTCATGATCACATGGCCTTAATTAAACAACAAAATGATCATATAGCAATATTAGATGCTAAAATTGCCGAGCATAACTTGGAAAATGAAAAGTTTAAATTTGCTAGAAGTATGCTCTATAATGGGAGACGCCCTGGCATCAAGGATGGCATTGGCTTCCAAAGGGGAGACAATGTCAAACTTAATGCCCCTCCTAAAAATTTGTCTAACTTTGTTAAGGGCAAGGCTCCCATGCCTCAGGATAACGAGGGTTACATTTTGTACCCTGCCGGTTATCCCAAGAGCAAAATTAGGAGAACTCATTCTAGGAAGTCTCACTCTGGCCCTAACCATGCTTTTATGTATAAGGGTGAGACATCTAGCTCTAGGCAACCAACCCGTGCTAAGTTGCCTAGAAAGAAAACTCCTAATGCATCAAATGATCATGCTATTTCATTCAAAACTTTTGATGCATCATATGTGCTTACTAACAAATCCGGCAAGGTAGTTGCCAAGTTTGTTGGGGGCAAACACAAGGGCTCTAAGACTTGTGTTTGGGTACCCAAAGTTCTTGTTTCTAATGCCAAAGGACCCAAAACCGTTTGGGTACCTAAAATCAAGAACTAAAATTGTTTTGTAGGTTTATGCATCCGGGGGCTCAAGTTGGATACTCGACAGCGGGTGCACAAACCACATGACAGGGGAGAAGAAGATGTTCTCCTCATATGAGAAAAACCAAGATCCCCAACGAGCTATCACATTCGGGGATGGAAATCAAGGTTTGGTCAAAGGATTGGGTAAAATTGCTATATCACCTGACCATACTATTTCCAATGTTTTTCTTGTAGATTCTTTAGATTACAATTTGCTTTCCGTATCTCAATTATGTCAAATGGGCTACAACTGTCTATTTACTGATATAGGTGTCACTGTCTTTAGAAGAAGTGATGATTCAATAGCATTTAAGGGAGTGTTAGAGGGTCAGCTATACTTGGTAGATTTTGATAGAGCTGAACTCGACACTTGCTTGGTTGCTAAGACTAACTTGGGTTGGCTCTGGCACCGCCGACTAGCCCATGTTGGAATGAAGAATCTTCATAAGCTTCTAAAGGGAGAACACATTTTAGGGCTAACAAATGTTCATTTTGAGAAAGACAGGATTTGTAGCGCATGCCAAGCCAAGAAGCAAGTTGGCACTCATCATCCACACAAGAACATCATGACTAGTGACATGCCACTGGAGCTCCTACACATGGACCTATTCGGCCCGATCGCTTACATAAGCATCGGCGGGAGTAAGTACTGTCTCGTTATTGTGGATGATTATTCTCGTTTCACTTGGGTGTTCTTTTTGCAGGAAAAATCTCATACCCAAGAAACCTTAAAGGGATTCTTGAGACGGGCTCAAAATGAGTTCGCCTTAAGGATCAAGAAAATTAGAAGCGACAATGGGACGGAGTTCAAGAACTCACAAATAGAAGGCTTCCTTGAGGAAGAGGGCATCAAGCATGAGTTCTCTTCTCCCTACACCCCACAACAAAATGGTGTAGTGGAGAGGAAGAATCGAACTCTATTGGACATGGCAAGAACCATGCTTGATGAGTACAAGACACCGGATCGGTTTTGGGCCGAGGCGGTCAACACCGCCTGCTACGCTATCAACCGGTTATATCTACATCGAATCCTCAAGAAGACATCATATGAACTCCTAACCGGTAAAAAGCCCAATATTTCATATTTTAGAGTTTTTGGTAGCAAATGCTTTATTCTTGTTAAGAGAGGTAGAAAATCTAAATTTGCTCCTAAAACTGTAGAAGGCTTTTTACTAGGATATGACTCAAACACAAGGGCATATAGAGTCTTTAACAAGTCCTCAGGACTTGTTGAAGTTTCTTGTGACGTTGTGTTTGATGAAACTAATGGCTCTCAAGTAGTGCAAGTTGATCTTGATGAGATAGGTGAAGAACAGGCTCCGTGCATCGCGCTAAGGAACATGTCCATTGGGGATGTGTGTCCTAAGGAATCCGAAGAGCCTTCAAATGCACAAGATCAACCATCCTCCTCTACACAAGCATCTCCACCAACCCAAAATGAGGACGAGGCTCAAGTTGATGAAGGAGAAGATCAAAGAGATGAGCCACCTCAAGATGACAGCAATGATCAAGGGGGAGAAGAAAATGATCAAGACAAGGAGGATGAACAACCAAGGCCGCCACACCCAAGAGTCCACCAAGCAATACAACGAGATCACCCCGTCGACACCATCCTCGGCGATATTCATAAGGGGGTAATTACTCGGTCTCGTGTTGCACATTTTTGTGAGCATTACTCTTTTGTTTCCTCTATTGAGCCACACAGGGTAGAGGAAGCACTCCAAGATTCGGATTGGGTGATGGCGATGCAAGAGGAGCTCAACAACTTCACGAGGAACGAGGTATGGCATTTAGTTCCACGTCCTAACCAAAATGTTGTAGGAACCAAGTGGGTCTTCCGCAACAAGCAAGACGAGCATGGTGTGGTGACAAGGAACAAAGCTCGACTCGTGGCCAAAGGGTATTCACAAGTCGAAGGTTTGGATTTTGGTGAAACCTATGCACCCGTAGCTAGGCTTGAGTCAATTCGTATATTATTGGCCTATGCTACTTACCATGGCTTCAAGCTTTATCAAATGGACGTGAAGAGTGCCTTCCTCAATGGACCAATCAAGGAGGAGGTCTATGTTGAGCAACCTCCCGGCTTTGAAGATAGTGAGTACCCTAACCATGTCTATAGGCTCTCTAAGGCGCTTTATAGGCTCAAGCAAGCCCCAAGAGCATGGTATGAATGCCTTAGAGATTTCCTTATTGCAAATGGCTTCAAAGTTGGCAAGGCCGATCCTACTTTATTCACTAAAACTCTTGACAATGATTTGTTTGTATGCCAAATTTATGTTGATGATATTATATTTGGGTCTACTAACGAATCTACATGTGAAGAATTTAGTAGGATCATGACACAAAAATTCGAGATGTCTATGATGGGGGAGTTGAAGTATTTTCTAGGATTTCAAGTCAAGCAACTCCAAGAGGGCACCTTCATTTGCCAAACGAAGTACACTCAAGACATTCTAACCAAGTTTGGAATGAAGGATGCCAAGCCCATCAAGACACCCATGGGAACAAATGGGCATCTCGACCTCGACACGGGAGGTAAGTCCGTGGATCAAAAGGTATACCGGTCGATGATTGGTTCATTGCTTTATTTATGTGCATCTCGACCGAACATTATGCTTTCCATTTGCATGTGTGCAAGATTCCAAGCCGACCCTAAGGAATCACACCTTACGGCCGTAAAACGAATCTTGAGATATTTGGCTTATACTCCTAAGTTTGGGCTTTGGTACCCTCTGGGATCCACATTTGATTTGATTGGTTATTCGGATGCCGATTGGGCGGGGTGTAAGATTAACAGGAAGAGCACATCGGGGACTTGCCAGTTCTTGGGAAGATCCTTGGTGTCTTGGGCTTCAAAGAAGCAAAATTCGGTCGCTCTTTCTACCGCCGAAGCCGAGTATATTGCCGCAGGCCACTGTTGCGCGCAATTGCTTTGGATGAGGCAAACCCTGTGGGACTATGGTTACAAATTAACCAAAGTTCCTCTTCTATGTGATAATGAGAGTGCAATCCGCATGGCAGATAATCCCGTTGAGCATAGCCGCACTAAACACATAGCCATTTGGTATCATTTTCTTAGGGATCACCAACAAAAGGGGGATATCGAGATTTCATACATTAACACTAAAGATCAATTAGCCGATATCTTTACCAAGCCACTTGATGAACAATCTTTTACCAGACTTAGGCATGAGCTCAATATTCTTGATTCCAGGAACTTCTTTTGCTAATTTGCACACATAGCACACAAGTATATCTTTGATCTTGTCTCTTTTATATATGCTATGACTAATGTGTTTTCAAGTGTACTTCAAACCAAGTCATAGGTATATTGAAAGGGAATTGGAGTCTTCGGCAAAGACAAGGCTTCCACTCCACTCTACTACTCATCCTTCGCCGTCGCTCCGCTCCACTCTCCGTCTTTGGTATAATCTTCACTCATATGTTTTATTTGCCAAAGGGGAGAAAATAGTTAGCAAAAGGGCTTATATCTCACTCAAAGTATCCGTTTTTGGCGATTCATGCCAAAGGGGGAGAAAGTATGAGCCCAAAGCAAAAGGACCGCACCACCACCCTAATTTTAAAAATTACTGATTTTCAATTGGTAAATTTCAAATTGGTATCTCTTTGTGTTCTAAAGGGGGAGCAAGTAGTATTTTCAAAATTGATGTCTTAAAACCCTCTTGAACACTAAGAGGAGAATTTATTGAGGGGGAGTTTTGTTTAGTCAAAGGAAAAGCATTTCAAACAAAAGGAGAAAATTTCAAATCTTGAAAATGTTTCTCAAAATCCTATTCATTTACCTTTGACTATCTTGCAAAAGGACTTTGAAAAGAATTTACAAAAGAATTTGCAAAACAAAACATGTGGTGCAAGCGTGGTCCAATATGTTAAAAATAAAGAAACAATCCATGCATATCATGTAAGTATTTATATTGGCTCAATTCCAAGCAGCCTTTGCACTTACATTATGCAAACTAGTTCAATTATGCACTTCTATATTTGCTTTGGTTTGTGTTGGCATCAATCACCAAAAAGGGGGAGATTGAAAGGGAATTAGGCTTACACCTAGTCCCTAATTAATTTTGGTGGTTGAATTGCCCAACACAAATAATTGGACTAACTAGTTTGCTCTAGTATATAAGTTATACAGGTGCCAAAGGTTCACACTTAGCCAATAAAAAGACCAAATATTGGGTTCGACAAAAGAGCAAAGGGACAACCGAAGGCACCTCTGGTCTGGCGCACTGGACTGTCCGGTGTGCCACCGGACATGTCCGGTGCACCAGAGGACTCCAAACTCAAACTCGTCACCTTCGGGAATTTCCAGAGGCAACTCCGCTATAATTCACCGGACTGTCCGGTGTACACCGGACATGTCCGGTGCTCCAAGGAAGAGCGGCCTCCGGAACTCGCCACCCTCGGGAATTCACTTCGGCTGCTTCGCTATAATTCACCGGACTGTCCGGTGTGCACCGGACTGTCCGGTGTAACAGCGGGGCAACGGCTATTTCGGCGCCAACGGCTACCTGCGACGCATTAAATGCGCGCCAGCGCGCGCAGAGGTCAGGCACGCCCATGTTGGCGCACCGGACACTCAACAGTACATGTCTGGTGCGCCACCGGACATCAAGGCGGGCCCAGAAGTCAGAGCTCCAACGGTCGGAACCCAATGGCTTCGGTGACGTGGCTGTCGCACCGAACATGTCCGGTGTGCACCGGACTGTCCGGTGCGCCATCGAACAGACAGCCTCACCAAACGGCTAGTTTGGTGGTTGGGGCTATAAATACCCCCAACCACCCACCATTCATTGCATCCAAGTTTTCCACTTCTCAACTACTTACAAGAGCTCTAGCATTCAATTCTAGACACACTCAAGAGATCAAATCCTCTCCCAAATTCCACACAAAGCTTTAGTGACTAGTGAGAGAGATTTGCTTGTGTTCTTTCGAGCTCTTGCGCTTGGATTGCTTTCTTCTTTCTTGATTTCTTCTTGCGATCAAACTCACTTGTAATTGAGGCAAGAGACACCAATCTTGTGGTGGTCCTTGTGGGAACTTTGTGTTCCAAGTGATTGAGAAGAGAAAGCTCACTCGGTCCGAGGGACCGTTTGAGAGAGGGTAAGGGTTGAAAGAGACCCGGCCTTTGTGGCCTCCTCAACGGGGAGTAGGTTTGCGAGAACCGAACCTCGGTAAAACAAATCCGCGTGTCACACTCCTTATTCTCTTGCGATTTGTTTTGCGCCCTCTCTCGCGGACTCGATTATATTTCTAACGCTAACTCGGCTTGTAGTTGTGTTTATATTTGTAAATTTCAGTTTCGCCCTATTCACCCCCCCTCTAGGCGACTTTCAGGGGGAGCACGCAACGTTACAAAGGTCAGACCCAAGTCATCCGGGACACACTTAGACTCCCTCAGTCTTACACACACCTCAAGCTCTCAAGCAATACAACACACAGTGGAGTAGGGTGTTATGCTCCGGCGGCCCGAACCACTCTAAATCCTTGCGTGTTCTTGTGTTCATTCCTACATCTCGCAACAGGCAAAACGCTCAAGCCCCCTCCACATCTTAGGACTTAGGGCGGGTGCACTCCGCCACCAGGCCGGAGAATTTCCTCTCCGACATTTGGCGCGCCAGGTAGGGGCTAGGCTTGAAGTTTTTGCTTGTTTTCTTGCTCGACGCCATGGTCCATATCGTCGAGCACCAAGATTTCATGCCCGAGGACTATATGCTGGAGGAGGAAGCTGCCTCTTCCGCTCCACGGGCCACCAACCTCCCAGTGCCTGGTGCGGCGGCAGCTGTGCACTCTGCACGACAGCACACTCCCACGTAGGCATCCAGGGCGTCTTGGGCTATGCCTGGGGCGCTGTCAGCAGCAAGGGAGTTGCTGTGCCACCCTCCAAGCTCACGGCCTCTCCAAGTGCCATGAAGCAGTGGCACGACGACGTGGATCGCCTTCTTGGCATGGCGCACTCTGCCTCAACCAGGCCCAAGCCTCGGTCATCCTGACGTCAGCATGAGGCATCGGCGTCTGTGCGCTCACCCTTGGTAAGGGCAGCGCCAACTGAGGACCTGAGGGCGGAGCTCAACCGCCGGCGCGCGGCGGAGGACGCTCCGGTCTCTCTGGAGAAGTCTAATGACCTGCGAGCAGAACTCAACCGCAGATGTGCGGGCGAGGACGCCCGCGTCTCTCTAGAGAGGGCGCGAGAGCGCCGACAAAACATCGAGGGTCGTAACCTCGATCAAGACTTTGCAGCGGTAACACCGCAAACGCCGGCGGGTGCCCGGATCCGGGCCGGTGTCCCATTGGCTGGCGTAGGCTGCGTCGCCCTCGCGGATCATCTTCGTGCGGCATCTTGGCCATCCAAGTTCTGACCGCACTTGCCGAAAAAGTACGACAGTACGTCAAACTCGTCGGAATTTCTGCAGGTGTACGTCACCGCTATCATAGTAGCAGGTGGAAACACCGTTGTGATGGCGACATATTTCCATGTCGCCTTGTCCGGGCCCGCCCAGACTTGGCTTATGAACCTTGCCCCAGGGTCAATCTACTCCTGGGAAGAGCTCTGCGCATGGTTCACAGCGAACTTCGCCCACACTTACCAGCAGCACGGCGTGGAGGCCCACCTCCATGCAGTGAGGCAAAAGCCCAGAGAAACTCTTCGGACATTTATCTCCCGCTTCACCAAGGTGCGAGGTACTATACCTCGCATCTCCGATGCTTCTATCATCACGGCCTTCCGCCAGGGGGTACGTGATGAAAAGATGTTGGAGAAGTTGGCCACGCATGACGTGGAAACGGTACCCACTCTCTTTGCTCTGGCCGACAAGTGCGCCAGGGCTGCTGAGGGCCGTGCGTGGCACTCAGCGCCATAGACCGGGGGCTGCCCAAATGGGCGGCTCAGGTGCCATTGCTCAGGACAGCAAGAAAAAGAAGAAAAAGAACCGCGGCAACGAGAAGCCGCACTCCGCTGCTCTGGTCGTGGCAGCTGTGACTGGGGGCCGGGGCGACCACAGCAAACGCCCACGGCCACAGAGGGGTAACGGCGGCACATGCCCCATGCACCCCAACGGTCGCCACAGCGTCGCAGAATGTCGCGAGATCATCGACCTCGCGAAACGCGTCAGCGCGCGGCGTGAGCAGTCTTCCAGGGATGGCTCCCCACCTCGTCGCCGACCCGGCAAGGAAAGGGCCAACGACGAAGAGGTGGCCGCGGCCGAACCGGACCTCGGGTATCAGTCACCCGAGGGGGTCCTGAAGGATGTCTTCGCTAGAGGCTCCAATTCCGGTGAAGACAACTAGACGGACCACCAGGGGCTCCGTGCTACCTGGTCTACGGGACCGAAGCCTGCCTTCCCCTGGAAACCCTTCTGGACTCCCCACGGATCCAGCCTTTCGATGGGTTTGTGTAGGGGCCACTACAGTGCAAGGACGTGGACTCAAGCGGCGAACTCAGATGTTAAGTGGCAACCCGAAATGCACATCGTAACCAGGCGCTCAAGTACTATGGCCGACGGTTCGTGCATAGTAGAGAACCTAGGGTCGGGACCTAATCCTGCGGCAAAGTACTGAACCAAGAGGGGGTCCGCAACCTCTCCCCCAGCAGGGAGGAACCCCTCAAGGCGATGGAAATAGGCCAACCCGGGGGACGCCAACTTTGCTATAGCTGAAGAAGTACCCCTTCCTATCTCTGTAAGTTCAATCCATAGAAGCAATTCTGAGGGGTTAAATTTTTCTTCTTTTATAGTTAAATTTCGCATATGTGTACACCAACCCGGTGAGGTCTGCCCACATAAACCCGACCTGATGGTTTACACCCATGCATGTCAAGTTATGAAGAGGAAATTCACCCCCTCGGACGCGTTTCTATGACAACTTTATCTTCCTGCTCCATGGATTTGGCCTACAGTTTTTAGATAATACCTTTTATCTAACCCACCCGCACAGTTCCCATCTGTCCTGACATAACGACGTCCGAATTAAGCAGCCACGCTTGTAGTTTAGGACCTCCCTTACGAAAGCTGGGAGGTCCGACAATCTAGGGGCCGGTTCTAAAGAACGGGAGCTCGTTCCATGGAGTGGTCCGGAGCAGTGTAGCCGCTTAGCCTGGTCCCGTACCGTAAGCCTATATAGCCCACCATTCTGTGACGGGTGCCTTAGTATTTGGAACTATAGTCCTGTGGGTCCGACAACCTGGGGTCCGGCTCCAGAAAATGGACACTTGTCTCCTGGGGTGGTCCGGAGCAGTGTAGCCGCTTAGCCTGGTCCCGTACCGTAAGCCTGCACACTCCACCACCCTGCGACGGGAGTCCTAGTATCTAAAGCGGCGATCCAAGTGGGTCCAGACACACAACTTGGCCACCCGGACCAAACCCTGCGAGTACCGAACTTGTATCAAAGGATGGCTAATGTCAGACAGGGGACCCTATGGGTGTGCTACAAACGCTCCCCAGCTGAAGCTGTGTACAGGTCCAGATCCCGGTCGAGGCTGCCTCTCGGGAGTTGTTGACAACTCTTTCAGATACGCTGGTATCCAACCTCGACACATCAAGCCTGCATCCTAGGCGAGGGTCCAGGTACTAGAGAGGAGTCAACAACACCACACACAACAAGGCCAAGTGGTACACAGATAAGTGCTAACACTGCTCGATAAATAGTGCTCAAAAGTACCTTACAAAAAGCAAAAGTATTACATCCGCCTTCAAGCAGAGTCCTAGCTCCATCTCTACTCTACAGGAATGGACTACTCTTCACCAGCAGGGTCGCGTTGGAAGCTAGCTCCGGGCAGCCTCACTAGCGGCGGCGACCACCTCTGCACCGAGCGACTCGCCAGCGAAGGTGACCATTGCACCAAGTGGCTCGCCAGCGGAGGCAACCACCTCTGCCCCGGGCCGCTTCACTAGCGACATCGACCACCTATGCGCCGATGGCTTGCCAGCGACGGCGTCCACCACAGTGCGTGCGCTGTGGCGAAGAGGCCCTCGCCCCTGTCCTCCTACGGGGTTGAGGACAAGACCATCCAAGAATGTGGCTGCCACCTCCACGGCGTATGACGTCTTGTACAACCCCCCGGGCAGCGTCGGGGCAGCGTGACCAGTGGCATAGGAGACGCTACGGATGCGGCGGACCTGCGCACGGCGCGACCGTCGCCCGTGCAGTGGACGGACAGCCACGCCCCGCTTGGCGGCGGGAGGCAGCGTTGGAGACGGTGAAAGTCGCCTAGAGGGGGGGTGAATAGGCGAAATCTGAAAATTATGCGTTAGAAATATAAACGAGTCCAAAAGAGAGGGCAAAAACAAATCACAAGCAAATGAAGAGTTAGACGCGGTGATTTGTTTTACCGAGGTTCGGTTCTTGCAAACCTACTCCCCGTTGAGGTGGTCACAAAAACCAGGTCTCTTTCAACCCTTTCCCTCTCTCAAACGGTCACCTAGACCGAGTGAGCTTCTCTTCTCAATCAATCGGGACACTAAGTCCCTACAAGGACCATCACGCAATTGGTGTCTCTTGCCTTGATTACAATTGAGTTGGGAACAAGAAAGAAAGAAGAAGAAAAGCGATCCAAGTGCAAGAACTCAAATGAACACAATTGTCTCTCTCACTAGTCACTATTTGATTGGAATGATCTTTGGACTTGGGAGAGGATTTGATCTCTTTGTTTGTGTCTTGGACTAAAGTCTAGAGCTCTTGTATTCAATGCAAATGGCTGAAACTTGGATGCCTTGAAGTGTGGTGGTTGGGGGGTATTTATAGCCCCAACCACCAAAGTGGCCGTTTGTAACATCCCAAAATTTCAACCGAGGTTTGGAACCCTAATCTAACCCCCCTATTTATCTCTCCCTAATCCCCCCATAGGTCTTCTCATCATATGCATACACTCTGTTTGATTAGAAGCACCTCACATAGATTATATTTTTAGCACCTAAGATTACCTAGTTAATTAATTGTTCAAGAAGAAAGGAGATAAAAGAAATAGAAATAGAAAATGGAAATTAGAAATTAAAATAAAAAAGAGAAACCTTTCCCCCCTAGCTGGGCCGATTCTCGGCCCAAACCCGCAGCCTCCCTCTCCCCGCGCTCGCGACTCCCCCCCTCTCAGCCCATCTCCAGACTGCTTCTGCGTGCGCGCCAGCCCGCCCTGCGAGCTCCCTCTCTCTCGCTGACGAGCCGACCCCACCCGTCAGCCCGCTCTCACCATCGCTCTCTCTTTCTCGCTGACAAGCCGGCCCCGCCTGTCAGCCACCTCTTCTCCCTCACCGCGCTCGGCTTCAGCGCGATCGCCGCCGACCACCGTCCTCTCCCCCCTCCTCGCCTTCACTCGCCGCACAGCAAAGTTCAACACCACTTCGTCCTCGCTCGCTATGGTCGCGTCCTCGCACGGCACCGCCCCACCGTGAGGTCCCGTCACCGCCGCTGTGCGCCATTACTCCATCGCTGTGCACCTCACTGGCGTCCACCTAACACCGCCGCTCCCGTCCCCTCGGGCGCCTATAAAAAGGCTGCCCCGAGCTCCTCCATGACCCGCACCAGCCTCGGCCACTCTTCTTCCCCCCTTCCCCGAGCTCCACCGCACCGACTCCGCCGCCCCTCCCTCCGCGCCGGTAAGCTCCTTCTCTCCCCCCTCTCTCTGGTGGTTCAGCGGGCAATTCACTAGGCTCAATAGCTTCGCCACACCACCATGGACTCGGAACACCACTCCCCTGCCCCCGATCACTACCCAAGCCTCACCGGCGACGACTCCCGCCGTGGAGCTCCGCCACCTCACCGCGGTCAGCTTCCTCCCAACCACCTCTGGCAAAATTGAGCCCACCATTAAGCTCGCCAGCCCCTCCTCGTGCTAGGGCACCTGCCCAATCCCCAGGAACTGGGCCACCGGCGGCGAATCACCGTTGAACCCGCCGGCGGCCGGGTTTTCCCCCACGGGTCGGCCGGTTCGCCCCTGCCCATCGGCCGCCGACGCCGTCTCCCCTCCCTCTCTCCCTGGTGTGTGGGCCCCGTGACCCCTACGCTGTTTCTCGCGCGCCCACGCCGTTTCTTGCCCGTGGGCCGTTATGGGCCGACGCGCTCGCGCCCCTGCACCCGGCTGGTCCGGAATTCCCCCCCGGCCCACAAGAGCCGAAAATCCTTTTTATTTTTCCTTTTTCATCCTTTTCCCTTTAGTTAATAATATCTTGATATTTTATGTGCCAAAAATTATCCAAACACTTTCTAAGTCACATAAAATGATAATGTTAGGAATTTGACACACTCCACTCAGTAAACCACTGGTTGATGTATTGTTTATTGCCTGTTTTGCTAGAAGAAGCGGGGACCGTCGATCCGAAACACGTAGCCTCGGAGGAAGGGCAGGAGCCCGACCCCTCCGAGATAAATCTTTTGTGCCAAGAAAGCTTCGACGAAGGCAAGTCCATCCTTCCCTTGATGCATAAATTACCTATTTCTTCTACCACTACCTAAGCCGGGATTAATGGATGGAATATTTGCATTATGAGCAGAGAGATACCCCGCATTAATAAACATCTTTTGAATACAAAATGTGGAATGTGGAAAAGGGCAGTGTGTTCCACTAAGCGGGTGTAATGCCTGAAATTGGTATAAGAGAAAGATAATAGGATAAATGAATAAATATTCTTTTATGCTAGAATTTTAGGATTTCTGGATCTTCTTTTCTTTGTGCATAGTTGACTAAAGGAAGTAAAAAGAAAGCCAAATGATAAATAAATAAACACGTGAATGTGCATTCCATGCTGGATTCTTGTATGTTGGCATTTATATTCAAATTATGAGACAAATTTAAGTTTGAGAATTTAGAATATGGACATAAAAGAGAAAAGAGAAAAGAGAAAAGAATACCCATGATAAGATAACAATAATAAATAATATTAATTCAGACAATAGAAGCATAATCCATGAGACTATTGTTTGATATACGAAATCTGGAATTTTATGGCACTTTTGCACAAAAACTTGAATATTGGAAACAGAATTGGATTCAAAATAGAAATTTGAAAACGAAAAAGGGAAAAGAATAAAATATTATAAAGAAAAATATAGATAAGTAAATATAATTCTTCAGACCAGTACTTTACTTGTAACTTGAATTGAATTTGGAATATGAACTTTAAACTTGAATTGAAATGAGAAATTAGAAATTGAGAAAGAAAATAGAAACAAAAGGAACCGATTTTGGGCCAAAACTCTCCTAACGCGGCCTGGGAAACAACTCCACCAGCCCACCTGGTCTCCTGCGCGTGGGGCCCATCTGTCAGTTTCTCTCTCCCTCTGTTTTCCTGAAACGCTTGCAGGTGGGACCGGGCGGTCAGCTCCTTCCCCCTTCCTGCGTAACAGACCCCGCACCGCGCGGAATCACAACAATATGGCGTGATTCGTCCGGATTTCTCCCGGCTGGGCCTCGATTCCAACAGAGTGCTCCTCGGGGTATAAAAATCAGAGTCCCTCCCTCCCTTCCATAGATACACCACGAGGTAGAAATTGCCATCTCAAGAACTCTGTTGTCCGTCAGAGGAGAAAAAGGGGAGGAAGAGGGTCGCCGAACAGAGAGGGATCCGCACCCCCCATATCTGGCCTTCATCGCCGATTTGGAGTATGCAGACGGTCGAGGGTGCTCGGATGTACGCGTGGAGCCTGCAAGAAGGAGCGTGGTGCGCGCGGTTTGCGTGACCCTGGGAATTTCTCGCTGTCGTATGGGTGCAGCCACCGAGATCCGCCGTGGACGTCCCTCGCCCTAGCCAGCAATTGATGCGCCTAGAACGGTCATTGGGGATCACCAGTGCTCTGTGAAGTTATCCGGGGTGGAGGACTAGCACATTAGGACTCAACGTCGCAGTAATTTCACGTCGCCGTTCGTGTATCACGGCCATGCCGCCCGTCGTCGTGGGCAGTTCCCTCTGCGCTTCCAACCCCGGTAAGATTCATACCAACGTACCCGCTAGGATCCAAGCATTGGTTAGCACCTGTCATTCAAAAGTTTTAAGCACTGTTGCGTGGGATGGCCATCGCCGACCATGGCTCCGTCGTGGGGAGCTATCGGCGCCGCCGCACCTGTCTGCCTGGGGGTTGGGGACGACCTGGCCGCCGTTGGTTTCCATTCGGACGGCTCAGATTAGAAGGCGCATAACGCTTCGGTCGGATTCGCGTTGGCCGTTGATATCCGATCGGATGGATCGGGTGGCCCTGGGTAAAATTAGATTTGCGCCATAGGATCGTGATCCTGTGGACGACATTGCGTACCGATTCACGCCGTCACGGATCTAATCTGGTGCGCACGCCTTAGATCGGATGGCCGTGATGGCTTCATACCTCTTCGGCTTGTAGTTTTGCATAAGGGACCTTGTGAAATTAGAAAATTAACCCGCGGTCCACTGGACTGTTCCCTGTGTCTTAAGAACTTTTACCCCGGGGTCCCTGCGTTTCACAGGAAATGAGGCCCAGTCCAGAACCCATTTAATTTGAATAAATGAAATAGAAAATGGATTTTTAATATGAAAATAATTACTAGAACTTGATAAATTCATAGAAAATTCATACTTGCTCCAAATTAATCCATTCCACTTTCTAAATTTTTATAATTTAATTCTCTATCACTTAGAGCCTCTGTTTTATCATGACAACACTAAGAAAATTAATCTCACACTTAATCTTATTTAAAACACATAAAACCTTTGAAAAGGCATAACTTAAAATTCTATAAGTCCAAAAATTATGATTCTTGTTCCTAGAATTTTATTTTAACGTGTAGATCATTATTATTCAGTCTGTTCTTATGTTTGGTGTGATGTTAATTTAGTCTATACCATGTCTGTTTGTATTGCTACGACTAGCGTGAGGACGCGTGTCACCTGAAGAGCAAGTTGGTACCTGGATTCTCAAGGCCCAGGCAAGTTGTGCCCTTGATCACTTCTTTTTACCCAGCCATGTTCTGATTAATCATAATGATCTGCATAGGTTAATTTTGATGGGACCCAATAGGTTACCCTAGTTTGTCTATCTTTATACCTTGTTCACCACTGATCTTTCTGGGTAGTACTTGCTAGTGCTATATGTGGTTTTGGGTATGGAGATACACTATTCATGATTACACTTTTTGTTATCAGTTGTTATTTAATGTTCATGTTAAGATCATTATGTTAATTGGAACATGGAGCGACCACCCGGGAAAACAGTGCTACCACAAGGGTGGTATGGGACGCCCTTGGCTGATTAATTAGGAAAGCTAGTGGAAGACTACCTTACCCGAAAGGGGCAAGGGCAGTAGGGGAGAGGTCAGTGTAGGGAGGCCCTCGAGAGGATTTTGCTGCGATGGCGGTCCTGCAAGGGATTCCTGCACTGGATCTTCCTATAAACTGTAGCGGGTTTTCTGAAGCTAGTGGAACTTTGTAAAGGCCTCGTAGTGTTACCCTGCCTCGCCTCCTCGGTAGAGGTGTATGGGAAGTCGCGATCCCTTGGCAGATGGGTAACATGACTTGTGGGTAAAGATGCGCAACCTCTGCAGAGTGTAAAACTGGTATACTAGCCGTGCTCACGGTCATGAGCAGCTCGGACCCTCACATGATTAAATTATGGAACTTAAACTCAATTTGTCACATGCATTGCATTGCAGGTGAAGTTGTTACTTTTGTTCTACTATTTAATTGGGCTGGTATTTACTTATACTTAGTAACTGCTAATAAAATTTTGACCAACTTTAAAAGCAATGCTCAGCTCTAACCATCTTCTTTGGTAAGCCTTACACTTCACGTGAGCTCCCACCTTTGGCGAGTTCATGCACATTATTCCCCACAACTTGTTGAGCGATGAACGTATGTGAGCTCACTCTTGCTGTCTCACATACACCACAGGTCAAGACCAGGTACTGCAGGATGATGCTCATGGAGGATGCTGTGTTGAGTTCGTGAGAGGTCTAGGCCGTCGTCTCCCAGTCAACTTTGGGTTGCTGGACCGTTGTCTCCTCTTAATGTAATTATTTATTTTGTATAGAACTCCTGTTATATATAAAGTTGTGACATTCGATCCTGTGCCACTATACATCATATGTTTGAGACTTGGTCCCAGCATACCTGGTGTTTATGTTAACCCCGGGTTTTGGACCCCTAAAATCCGGGTGTTACAGAAGTGGTATCAGAGGAATGTTGACTGTAGGACGAAACCTAGATAGAACTGGACAACCAACACTTACTTACCTCTGCTACTCTGATTCTTGTCTAAACTTTTCTTAATCTTTTCTCGTCTATTTCCGCTTTACTCTGATTATTCTTACCTTTTCATTCTAAAGACAAATGTGGATTTTACACTTTGAAATCCTGTGCCTGAAGTGACCTTTAGGAATAGGAGACCTAATCCTAGGAACAAAAACAAAACATTTTTTATAGGTATCTATGTGCTGCAATGTTTGTTATTATGACACTTGTCTGATTTGGATCTTTGATTGAGTGTGATGAGTTGTGGAGTAATATCCGCAATTACATCTGCATATACATATAGGCATAAATATAATTCATAAGAAAACTAAATAATCTAGATTATCCTTCATTAAAAATCTATCTCATCTCAATAGATCCATCTTATCTTAAAAGACTCTCTCTTATCTAAATAGATTCATCTTATTTGGAATGATTCACCTTATGCTAACCACTTTACTCATCTCATCCTAAAGTAACAACCATGATCTAATTAATGAGGACTTATCTAGTCTATCTAGTCATAACAATCTAACCTAGATCTGATCTAGTGTGATAGAATAATCTAACCTAATGAAGGCTAACCTTAAGTTGAGCTAATCTATAGTAAGTTACTTAATGTGGGTACAAAAGAAAAGGCCATACTTCTAATTCACTCGATCCTAAATTGGTGACTTAAATCAACTCGGCCATACCCAACAACTTGACCTACATAATAGGTTACATGACCTATCCAACCAATCTAGAGGCAAACAACCAAACCAAATTTTGACCAATCTCCTTTAACTTCTAAGCCACCCACTAACCTAGCTGCTCTACCTACTTGTCACCAACAAATCTATCTTAACCATAGGTCCCTAACTCTGGTGGCAACCTCAAGAATGAAGACACTAAGGTCTGAAAAGAAGAGCTCAACCCCGACAAGGAAGGAGATGAGTCAAATCCAACTCCAAGAGGAATCAAGATCCACAGTTCAGGATGAAGTCTTTCCTTATTATACTCTTCCTTCCCACGACCATACCTCATCAGACCTAATAAGATGGCTAGGCATACTATGTCCATGTTTTCCTAATCATCTACTAACTTTAAAGAACTTGGGACAGAACCTTTGGTCCCTAAACCTTATGGGAAACTAAATTTTTAAACCAAACTTGTTACATCCCTTTTCTTACTAATCTCGAGGACGAGATTATTTTTAAGGGGGGTAGGATTTGTAATGCCTGAAATTGGTATAAGAGAAAGATAATAGGATAAATGAATAAATATTCTTTTATGCTAGAATTTTAGGATTTCTGGATCTTCTTTTCTTTGTGCATAGTTGACTAAAGGAAGTAAAAAGAAAGCCAAATGATAAATAAATAAACACGTGAATGTGCATTCCATGCTGGATTCTTGTATGTTGGCATTTATATTCAAATTATGAGACAAATTTAAGTTTGAGAATTTAGAATATGGACATAAAAGAGAAAAGAGAAAAGAGAAAAGAATACCCATGATAAGATAACAATAATAAATAATATTAATTCAGACAATAGAAGCATAATCCATGAGACTATTGTTTGATATACGAAATCTGGAATTTTATGGCACTTTTGCACAAAAACTTGAATATTGGAAACAGAATTGGATTCAAAATAGAAATTTGAAAACGAAAAAGGGAAAAGAATAAAATATTATAAAGAAAAATATAGATAAGTAAATATAATTCTTCAGACCAGTACTTTACTTGTAACTTGAATTGAATTTGGAATATGAACTTTAAACTTGAATTGAAATGAGAAATTAGAAATTGAGAAAGAAAATAGAAACAAAAGGAACCGATTTTGGGCCAAAACTCTCCTAACGCGGCCTGGGAAACAACTCCACCAGCCCACCTGGTCTCCTGCGCGTGGGGCCCATCTGTCAGTTTCTCTCTCCCTCTGTTTTCCTGAAACGCTTGCAGGTGGGACCGGGCGGTCAGCTCCTTCCCCCTTCCTGCGTAACAGACCCCGCACCGCGCGGAATCACAACAATATGGCGTGATTCGTCCGGATTTCTCCCGGCTGGGCCTCGATTCCAACAGAGTGCTCCTCGGGGTATAAAAATCAGAGTCCCTCCCTCCCTTCCATAGATACACCACGAGGTAGAAATCGCCATCTCAAGAACTCTGTTGTCCGTCAGAGGAGAAAAAGGGGAGGAAGAGGGTCGCCGAACAGAGAGGGATCCGCACCCCCCATATCTGGCCTTCATCGCCGATTTGGAGTATGCAGACGGTCGAGGGTGCTCGGATGTACGCGTGGAGCCTGCAAGAAGGAGCGTGGTGCGCGCGGTTTGCGTGACCCTGGGAATTTCTCGCTACCGTATGGGTGCAGCCACCGAGATCCGCCGTGGACGTCCCTCGCCCTAGCCAGCAATTGATGCGCCTAGAACGGTCATTGGGGATCACCAGTGCTCTGTGAAGTTATCCGGGGTGGAGGACTAGCACATTAGGACTCAACGTCGCAGTAATTTCACGTCGCCGTTCGTGTATCACGGCCATGCCGCCCGTCGTCGTGGGCAGTGCCCTCTGCGCTTCCAACCCCGGTAAGATTCATACCAACGTACCCGCTAGGATCCAAGCATTGGTTAGCACCTGTCATTCAAAAGTTTTAAGCACTGTTGCGTGGGATGGCCATCGCCGACCATGGCTCCGTCGTGGGGAGCTATCGGCGCCGCCGCACCTGTCTGCCTGGGGGTTGGGGACGACCTGGCCGCCGTTGGTTTCCATTCGGACGGCTCAGATTAGAAGGCGCATAACGCTTCGGTCGGATTCGCGTTGGCCGTTGATATCCGATCGGATGGATCGGGTGGCCCTGGGTAAAATTAGATTTGCGCCATAGGATCGTGATCCTGTGGACGACATTGCGTACCGATTCACGCCGTCACGGATCTAATCTGGTGCGCACGCCTTAGATCGGATGGCCGTGATGGCTTCATACCTCTTCGGCTTGTAGTTTTGCATAAGGGACCTTGTGAAATTAGAAAATTAACCCGCGGTCCACTGGACTGTTCCCTGTGTCTTAAGAACTTTTACCCCGGGGTCCCTGCGTTTCACAGGAAATGAGGCCCAGTCCAGAACCCATTTAATTTGAATAAATGAAATAGAAAATGGATTTTTAATATGAAAATAATTACTAGAACTTGATAAATTCATAGAAAATTCATACTTGCTCCAAATTAATCCATTCCACTTTCTAAATTTTTATAATTTAATTCTCTATCACTTAGAGCCTCTGTTTTATCATGACAACACTAAGAAAATTAATCTCACACTTAATCTTATTTAAAACACATAAAACCTTTGAAAAGGCATAACTTAAAATTCTATAAGTCCAAAAATTATGATTCTTGTTCCTAGAATTTTATTTTAACGTGTAGATCATTATTATTCAGTCTGTTCTTATGTTTGGTGTGATGTTAATTTAGTCTATACCATGTCTGTTTGTATTGCTACGACTAGCGTGAGGACGCGTGTCACCTGAAGAGCAAGTTGGTACCTGGATTCTCAAGGCCCAGGCAAGTTGTGCCCTTGATCACTTCTTTTTACCCAGCCATGTTCTGATTAATCATAATGATCTGCATAGGTTAATTTTGATGGGACCCAATAGGTTACCCTAGTTTGTCTATCTTTATACCTTGTTCACCACTGATCTTTCTGGGTAGTACTTGCTAGTGCTATATGTGGTTTTGGGTATGGAGATACACTATTCATGATTACACTTTTTGTTATCAGTTGTTATTTAATGTTCATGTTAAGATCATTATGTTAATTGGAACATGGAGCGACCACCCGGGAAAACAGTGCTACCACAAGGGTGGTATGGGACGCCCTTGGCTGATTAATTAGGAAAGCTAGTGGAAGACTACCTTACCCGAAAGGGGCAAGGGCAGTAGGGGAGAGGTCAGTGTAGGGAGGCCCTCGAGAGGATTTTGCTGCGATGGCGGTCCTGCAAGGGATTCCTGCACTGGATCTTCCTATAAACTGTAGCGGGTTTTCTGAAGCTAGTGGAACTTTGTAAAGGCCTCGTAGTGTTACCCTGCCTCGCCTCCTCGGTAGAGGTGTATGGGAAGTCGCGATCCCTTGGCAGATGGGTAACATGACTTGTGGGTAAAGATGCGCAACCTCTGCAGAGTGTAAAACTGGTATACTAGCCGTGCTCACGGTCATGAGCAGCTCGGACCCTCACATGATTAAATTATGGAACTTAAACTCAATTTGTCACATGCATTGCATTGCAGGTGAAGTTGTTACTTTTGTTCTACTATTTAATTGGGCTGGTATTTACTTATACTTAGTAACTGCTAATAAAATTTTGACCAACTTTAAAAGCAATGCTCAGCTCTAACCATCTTCTTTGGTAAGCCTTACACTTCACGTGAGCTCCCACCTTTGGCGAGTTCATGCACATTATTCCCCACAACTTGTTGAGCGATGAACGTATGTGAGCTCACTCTTGCTGTCTCACATACACCACAGGTCAAGACCAGGTACTGCAGGATGATGCTCATGGAGGATGCTGTGTTGAGTTCGTGAGAGGTCTAGGCCGTCGTCTCCCAGTCAACTTTGGGTTGCTGGACCGTTGTCTCCTCTTAATGTAATTATTTATTTTGTATAGAACTCCTGTTATATATAAAGTTGTGACATTCGATCTTGTGCCACTATACATCATATGTTTGAGACTTGGTCCCAGCATACCTGGTGTTTATGTTAACCCCGGGTTTTGGACCCCTAAAATCCGGGTGTTACAGCGGGGTGTTCAAAAAGTGTGCGATGAAGGGTATTCACCCTCATCACCTTGTGAGTGAGATGATCAGGGACTCCTTAGTTTAGGGGAGGGCCTAAGGCAAAGGCTCAGCTGGTTTAGGCGTGAGCAGAAGGATTGTCCCCTCATATAAGGACCGGTTTGCCATCTTTCACTACTTGTACTCATGATAAGTACAACCACTCGAGACTGTGTGGGCAGTCACTCAATCTGAACTCGTACGGTCCAACCCCAGGGTTATGAAGGCTGGGGAGCACCTGGAGGATAAGGAGGGGGAATGTTTTGTCCGATTTGGACATGGCGGTGGCCTGACACCTTCTGGTACAACCGTTAAGGTTAGGACGTGCGAGGAAAGAAAGAGATCCGGCATTCGGGTCTCGCGACGGTGAGATCGCGGTAACTGGACTAGTGGGTAAAGTGTACCCCTCTGCGCAGAGTTCAAACCTATTCGAATAGTCTGTGTCCACTGGTATGGACGAGTCTGGTGTGGTATGACAATTAGTGTTTTACAACCTCCGGGAAAAAGGGTATGTGTGTGTGTGTGTGTGAATGCGTTCTTGGTAAAGAAAGAGATGCCATGGGAGCGAGAAGCTCAGTGGCGGTTGAGTATTGTGCTATTTCTATTTCCTTGGGGAAAACCCTAAAAGTACTGCCTTTCTCTGAGAAAAAGAAGAGTGATTTCAACTCCACCATATAAAGCATGTATGATATATGTTTTTCAGCAGCCGAAGACTTCTTTTCTGCTATGCTTGATTGAGAGGGCTGTGTCTGCACCCAGTTCTACCTGTGGCTTTGAAAGTTCCCTTTGACCCGGGAACAGGATCTAGATGTCGCCTAGAGGGGGGGTGAATAGGCGAATAAAACTTATCACTTCAAAACTTAAATTCTTACTCTACTCGAAGACTTAGTACGTAGTGGAGTGAGAAGACCCTTCGAGTAGGTTGCAGCGAAATAGAAGATCCTGTCTCAAAATGTCCTGCACTTCAAATAAAGCTTATACCACAGATAAGTATTGAAGTGCAGATATAAAGGCGAGTAAGAAAGAGAGTCAGGATACAATACAGAACAGAGCACACAGACGCAAGGATTTATCCCGAGGTTCGGCCAAGCCTGAAATGCTTGCCTAGTCCTCATTGGAGTTAGCCACACCTGGGCTTGGAGTCTATTTCAACTCCTTCCTCTGTTTGCTCAGATCTGTCAGTATGACAGATAGAGCCTTTCACTATGTAGAGTTGGGTTATAACAAAACCGTAGCTGCTTACAAACTTCTCGACAGCACCTCGGCAGAGTAATGATACACTCAAGACCTTGCTCTAGCTCTTAGCAGCTCTTCTCCACTCTCTAAAGGCTTATAGCTATGCCTTCTACACAA
This sequence comes from Zea luxurians, assembly GCA_029449295.1. Lineage (NCBI taxonomy): Eukaryota > Viridiplantae > Streptophyta > Magnoliopsida > Poales > Poaceae > Zea > Zea luxurians. The sequence goes on along the minus strand of JAOPSE010000081.1, from coordinate 10,685,033 downwards.
ACTATAGAGATACACACAAGAGGGAGAGTGAGAATTGATTCGAGTGATGTCTACACTTGTTGGCTGCGCTTGTACATTGCTTAAGGCGCCTAGGGGTCCCTTTTATAGGCACAAGGGGCCTAGGAGCCGTTGGAAGCAATCCAGGAAGGCAAATCTTGCCTTCTGTCGGGTGGTGCACCGGACAGTCCGGTGCAACACCGGACACTGTCCGGTGCCCGATTTCCTTCCAGAAATGGAGCAGTCGACCGTTGCAGTCCTGGAGCCGATGGCGCACCGGACACTGTCTGGTGCACACCGGACAGTCCGGTGCCCCCATCTGACCGTTGGCTCGGCCACGCGTCACGCGCGGAATCCTCGGCCGACCGTTGGCCCAGTCGACCGTTGGCTCACCGGACAGTCCGGTGCACCATCGGACAGTCCGGTGAATTATAGCCGTACGCCGCTGGCTTCTCCCGAGAGTGGCCTGTTCACCAGAGTTCAGCCTGGCGCATCGGACACTGTCCGGTGCACCACCGGATAGTCCGGTGTGCCAGACTGAGCTGAGTCTTGGCTGTGCACAGCCAAGCCTTTTGCACCTCTTTTCTTTTCTTCTTTTCTCTGTTTCTAATACTTAGACAAATATGTTAGTACACAAAAACCAATGTACTAAGTCTAGAAACATACCTTCTCTTGGATTTTCATATCTATAGCATTTGACATGCTTGAGCTTCGATGTTGGACTCATAGATCATCAAGTCAGCTTGACTTGATCTAGATTGACATTTCTTAGCTCCAACATCCTGCAAAGGTCACATAGAAGTTCTCCTTGCCTAGGAACAACCCAAACTAAAGGTCAGAGTGCACTTAGCTCTTTTGGGCTGCTTCCAGTTCTGTTTTTGACATTTGTTTTCGTTCTAGTGACCTTGATCTCCTTCTTAGAGCTTGGTCTTTAGCCTTATGACTTACACCACATAACTATAGACATTTCCTCATTGGTTGTAAGTCACGTCCTTATGTAGTGATCCTTGATGTGCCGTAGCTGTTCTCAACTCGATCACCCTTGACTTTGCAAGCCTTCTTCTTCACCCTTGGCTTTGGGTTCCTCAGCCTCCTTGACCTTCTCCCGTGCACTTGGTACCTCGAAGCTCTTCTTGCCTCTGTCCTTGGCTTGATCAGTTGTCTCCGAGCTACGCACCCGAGTATCACTTTTGCAATGTCCATCTTACTTGTGATTCCCATTATCTATCATCATCTAGTTCTTGGACCATCACATTTGTTCACTTGTGTTGAACCCTGTTAGCTTTACCTTAAGCACCTGTTCAACACTTAGTACACTTGTTAGTCCTTTAATTGGGTTGTCATCCAAACACCAAAACTCACAAGAGAGCTTTCAGGCTTGGGCTAGTGTATCTTCTACTGCTCGTTGTATTCTGGCTCTCTCGAGCTTGTACCCCAATATTGTAATAACTTTTATTCGAACTCTATACTATTTGAAGTAAGGAATGTGGTTACTAGCCTCCTAGAACTAGTAATTGTTTCACATTTGAGTCCCAAAGGATCAGGATGTTTCACTGTTGGGGATGGCTGCTGTCGTATGGCGCACCGCCACCGGACACTGTCCGGTGCGCCAGCCACGTCACCCAACCGTTAGGGTTCGACCGTTGGAGCTCTGACAAGTGGGGCCACCGGATAGTCTAGTGGTGCACCGGACAGGTCCTGTTCACTGTCCGGTGCGCCTGCTCTGACTTCTGCGCGCGCAGGCGCGCACTGTTTGCTCTCACTGTTCATTTGCAGACGACCGTTGGTGCGAAGTAGCTGTTGCTCCGCTGGCACACCGGACAGTCCGGTGTTACACCAGACAGTCCGGTGAATTATAGCGGAGTGGCTCCCCGAATTCCCGAAGCTGGCAAGTTCAGACTGAATCCTCCTGGTGCACCAGACACTGTCCGATGGCACACCGGATAGTCCGGTGCGCTAGACCAGGGCTGCCTTCGGTTTAACTTTGCTCCTTTGATTTGAACCCTTTCTTGGACTTTATATTGGTTTGTATTGAACCTTTGGCACCTGTAGAACTCATAATCTAGAGCAAACTAGTTAGTCCAATAATTTGTGTTGGGCAATTCAACCACCAAAATTCATATGGAAAAGGTTTGACCCTATTTCCCTTTCAGGCGGCACCGAAGCCATCCAAGCCAAGGAGCCAGACACGCGGCAGCTGACGGCGCCTGCAGCCCGTCCGGCTCCGTGTAGCCGAAGTTGGCCTCCTTCGCGAGGCTGGTGAACATCCTTTCCCCCGAATGCTGGAGGAAGAAGGGAGCCACGAGCGAGCCACCAGCCCATGCGGAAGGCAGGCCACAACCCAGCTCGCTCTCCACCCCTGCAAGGCTGATGAACATCCTTGAAGCTTAGGGCAGGGGGGAGGCCGCAGCCCGGCTCGCTTCTCTCCACCACAAGGCTGGTGGTCATCCTTGTAGATGACCACTGGCGGGAGACCGCAGCCGGGCTGCATGATTAAAATCCTTGAAGCTGAGCGATGGCAGAAGAGCGCCAACCCCCACGAGGTTGCGCTCCTCCAACTACAGCAAGAAGAAGACAAGATCAGCAGCACCACCGCGCAGGAAACAAAGAGTGCGAGCTCCCAGCGGTGAGATCGTTGAGGGGGATGACGCTGACGCGGATCCTTCCAGCGAACACCAGCGCGCCCCATCCAGAGGCCCGGAAGGCGAAAGGGTGCGACGAATGGAAGAGAAGCGAGGCATGGCTACTGCCCGAGGGATGAGCCCCTTTTTAAAGGTAGATTTCCCCGCTCGTGCCCCGAAGCATCACGAGCGAGTCTCCCCCAATGCACACTAGGGTATCCAGCCTATGGCATGGGGGCCCGACCCTGCATGACTTGCAGCTGGCTCGCTGGGGCGAAGAAGGCGAATCACCGCGCAAGGAGCGTGTTACCACCCCGCGGTAGGTGCACCGCTTCATCTTCACCGCGACCAACGGTCCAACCTCAGGCATGGGGGCCAGGTCTACATGTCAGGCACCTGGCGTACCGGTTCCTGCGCGCGGAGAAGACGGACCACCGCGGGAGAGGCACGCCACCGCCTACGGCCACACACCTCTCCGCCTCCACCAAAAGCAATGACCCAGTCTCTCACGCAGGGGCCCGGATCCACGAGTCGTCCACCGCGGGTGATAACCCCTAGGTGCAGGGGAGTCAAACCGCCGCTCGTGCCAATGCCGCGCCTCCTCGAGACAGCCGCCGAAGACGGGGAGGTTAAATTTTCAAAGCTAATGCAGCAGTAGCAAGGCGCCCTACGCGTGACCCAGCAAAACAGTCAAATACAGAAGTCACGGGTCAATAGCGGGCGAACTGAAGCAGCATGGCAGTCACCAATCAAAGCTTTGGCCCCACCTGCAGGCTCGTACCCTCCCCTGAGGCGGGCCCGGGGGCCACTATTGGTACCCTGAATCAGGGGTACCCCTTACTACAGTATGAAGACACGGTGCCCGTGCGGCTGTCACACCCGGTTTTTAGAAGGTAAACCGAATGCGAACCATGTACGTGCTAGGATCAGTTATTCACGTACACAGCAGTTACATAACATGGACATCATCACACAGTGCTCAAAATAGTATTAAAAGGGGAAATAATAGTCGATTACATCATACGTCTGAGACGTCCATATAGTCCTTACAATAAATCAAAGTGCGGAAAAGAAACGTAGATAACCGCGGCCTTCACAGGCAGCCGACTGGGGGTTGCCGCTAACCCACACCTAGAACTCGTCATAGTCTTGGAACTCCTGGAAGTCTCCTTCCACAGCTTCATCTTCTCCTAAGCAGTGGTTGCAATGCTGACAACCTGGGGGGGGGTTTGGTGTGTAGAGCAAGAGTGAGTACACATCAACATACTCAGCAAGTATCCTGTTTGGCTGTAGTGGACTAGCTTTATGTGGGGGTAAGTCAAGCCGTTGCTTTTAGTTGGTCAGTTTATTATTTACTAGTAGAAAGCCAGGTTTTAGCGTTAACCCAAGTTATTAACCCAAAGTACCCTTTCCAAACAGAAAGAATACCACTTACCAGCACCATGGTCATAATCAAAACCATCGATCTCATAGCCACCTGTACCAAAGTATCTCTGATCAAGTACCACTAATCACTGGAGCTCCCTTGGCCGCTCATAACCGCGAGCACGGCTGATATATCAGTTTTCAAACACTCTGCAGAGGTTGTGCACTTTACCCACAAGTCGTGATTCCCTTTCTGCCCGGAGATCATGACTCTCCATTGATCACTACCAAGGTGACCCAGCAGGGCATCACTATGTAGCCTTTACAAAGATTCCCCGGGACTGTAGTCGCCCGTTAGGTTTCCTAAATGTACCACACTCCTCCCCAAGGGACAAATCAACCTTGGCAGAGCGAGCCGCATACACCGAGCCCCATTGACGGCACGACGGCTAAGTGAACTACACCCCGGTTCCTCTAATTATTCAGCTAAGGGCGTCCCACTCCACCCTCATGGTTGCACTGTTTTCCCGGGCGGTCATCCATAGAACAGGTCCTTACGGAGAGGCACTCAAGAAACCGCTCGAGCCCCCTTAAAAGCCACAAGTATAACATCATAATAAGAGAGGGGAAAACAGCGTATCATATATAATCTCATCATGTTCATTGATTAGAGTTGAGCAATAGCATGAAGCTAAACAGTAATAATCCGACCCAAATAGGTAAACAAGGACATGGATAACAAAAGCTAGTCAATCCTTAGGTATAAATGTGTAATGCGGGAGGTGAATTAAAGAATGAATAGGACAGAGATAGGTCAAAGGACACTTGCCTCCACCAACCGACTGCTGCTCAGGGGCTTCTCCTGCGGGTTCTTCGGGTTCTCCGACCGGATCGTTCTCTATGCGAGCGCAAACATACATACATCCACATATTTAATACAAAAGAACAGTACACCATACAATAGAATGCAATAAGTAAACTGACGTTCCACGCGGGCTCGCAGTTATAGTTAAGAGAGAAAGAGAACAAGACAGTCGGGAAACGGTCACGTTACATGATTATAAATTAACTACTCGCTTAATGGAAGGAAATTTAATGTAGACACTATGTTTAGCGTAAAGTAAAGTCATGTTTCATGTCTAATCATTATAAGCAGGTGGAGATAAATAAAAAGAATGGTCGCGCGGCGAGACGCACGACGGCATACGTCGACCAAACTGAGTCCAAAGTGGAACGTCGCGTGAATACACACGCGGCGTTACACTTTAAACAACCTGAAATTAAAATGGATCGTCGCGCGACGAAGCGCACGACGCAACACACAGATAGAATCTGAAATTAGACAAACCGTCGCGCGGCGAAGCGCGCGACGCAGCACGCTAACTAACGGAGTTTGACGTTAACTACCGACAAAAAAATAATCACCGCGAGCGCGGGCGAGCGGGGACACGGTCGGACGAGGCCGAGCGCGGGAACGGGCGGCCGAGCCGGGGCTGGGGCGGTTGAACCGGGGGGGCGGTTGAACCGGCCAGGGGGCTGGGCCGGCCGGGGCCGCGCCGGGGACACGCCGGGGGCCAGAGGCCGCGCCGGGGGCCGCGCCGGGGCCGCGCACCGGCGAGCAGGGGCAGGGGCCGCGCTGCGCGCGAGCAGGGGAGGGGCGGGGCGGGCGGGCGCCGCCACGGGGCCGGGACGGGCGGGCGCCGCCGCGGGGAGGGGCAGGGGGCGGGCGCCGCCGCGCCGGGGAGGGGGCGGGGAGCGCCGCCGTGGTGAGGGGCAGGGGCGGGCGCCGCCGCCGCGTGTGGCGGAACCGCCCGAATTATTCCAACTTAAGTGTCTAAGTCCCGCCTTAGAGGCTAGACCACACTTAAATAGGAATAAAACGTCAGTCCCTCGGATCTAGTCCGATAAAGCCACTTAACCAGGATCGAATACCACTAACTCACACGAAGGTGAGGCACAGAGAAATACAATAAAACATAATACCATAAATTTAATAAGTATCAATAGTGGTTACATTATCGGAGTTTCAGAAATAATAATCATAAATTTTAATGCAGCGGAAATAACTAACGGAGAAAACCGAGTAACATGGCGAAGCCTGGCCACGCTACTCCTCCTGGTCCTCTCCTGCGGAGGCAATAACCCACTTGACCGTCTATCCCGGTGGCAGGGATGGAGGCCAAGTCACACCAGCAACCAATCATCCTAAGGAGTACCTGCAAAAATTGTGCCACAAGCAAGGCTGAGTATACTAATACTCAGCTAGACTTACCCGGTGTGAGGAGTCTATACTCCTCTACCTCTAGACATGCGGCTGTTTGGCTGAGGGGTTTGCTTTGCCAAAAGCACTAGCTGAGTCTAAAAATCAAGTTTTAGTTTTTTTCAAGTTTTAGTATGATCCTTTTAAAACTAGATGTGTACCTAGCTATTCATACATGGTATCAAACATTTTATCAATCAACATCTTTTGCTCAGTTCATCACATTTCCACTTGTTACTCAATGCAGTACAATGGATCAAGCAGTCTCATTAGCTGCGAGAAGCAGACGATTCGAATCGAGTTTTTATCCTTGCAAGGTAAACCTAAACACACGACATGTAGGGGCACTCCGTCCCCACACATATCAACCGTCCCCATCGATTCCCCGTCAGCAGATCAGGGCTCACCGCCTTGGCGTACAATGCCCCACTGACCCCGACTGCCGTCGTGCAGTGACCGCACTTGTACCCACCATAACCGGAATGGGAGACTACGTCTCAGGTCGCGTGAGGAGGTATGTCCACTGCCAGGTTCACTCAGGTACTAGGCTTACCGATTTACCATATTTCTCGGTATGTGTTTAGTACGTTCAAACGCTTGACACAGGTATCCGCACGTTAATCCTTATTCCAATTTTCATCTCGTAGACCACGCGTCCCCATGGACCCGGGTCCACAGACCAACATCAGTATGATATGAAAGTGGGTACAATCAATGTCCTGATCTCGCGCGAGTGCTAGAAAAATCACTCGACTTCTACCGAGACCCTAATTAATAAAGCAGCTACTCGACCTAGCATACTAGTATCCATCTCAAAAGGGAGTCCTGAGTTCATGCAACTAGGGTTTCAGTCAACTCCTACACTTAAGTGCACAGTACAAGCCTACAAACAATAAGTGTATTAAAATAGCATATATAAACGGTTATGCATAAAACCGGGGCTTGCCTTTAATTTAACACTAGATAGTGTTTGCTGGGAGGGTACTCGCTTGGCGAGCATCCAGTGGTTAAGTCCATCCTTCCTTGGGTCGTCCACCGACTGCATCTTGTGGTTGGCACCACATCACTAGCGCGATCATCATCTCTCGGTCCTATATGAGGTGCAAGATGCATATGTATGAATATAATGAAAGTAGCACAAAAATAGCACAAGATATACAAGACACAGTGGCGAACTAAATATTAAAGTGGAAGACACCGTAGATAACTACACGTCAGCTTTAGTTATCTACACGCCGTCGGCGTTCAACATAAACACCATTAAAAAGATGACAACATTTTATTTATTTACGCAACATGACCACGACATCACAAGTACACGCATTTACTACGCTCACCTTAATCGTTTATTTGTTCTTCTATTGACCGTACAAGAGCAACCAATACAACATAAGTTTAAATAGGACCTAGGCATTCATGTCTATGAACTCTTATATCACAATCAACTAGAGAAGAAACATGTAAAACAGGACACTTAGGCAATATTAAGCTTAGTCAGGGCAAGTCTACATTTATTTAAGTGCTAACCAAACATTTTTAGCCAAACGGGTGAACTAACAATCAAATGAGCACTAGCAGAATTTTTGGACAGCAATACAGCAGTCACTCGTTTCAGTCATAACTTTTCAAATATTAATCCAAAACTAGTAAACTAGGACTTTCTGGAAAGCTTAGAAAGTGCTCTACAATTTTGGTATTGTCATCACAACATGATTCAGCACTTAGCAAGGTCAAAACATGCTAATACCACAGCGCTGTCCAGATTTGGACAGATTCAGGCTAGCAACTTCAAAAATTCACAACTGAAAATTCAGACATCCAAACAAAGTGATCCTAGACTTTCTGAAAAGCTAATTAAATGTTCTACAAATTGTCTATAAACATCACAGGGTGATTCAATATTTAACTAAGCGTAAACATCACTAAAAGACCTTGCTGTCCAGAACTGGACAGATTCAGTTTTCATAATTGTAACATTCATAACTTAAGCTTCAGACCACCAAAAATAGTGATCCAAGACTTTTTGGAAAGCTTGGGAAAAGTACTACATAACTTTTATAATCACCAAGAAGTGATTCTAGGTTTATTCGAATCAAACATTACAGTTTTGGAAATCTGTTCTGACAGAGGACAGAACACAGCAAGCAGTTTATAAAATTCATAACTCTTAAACCGTCAGGCCTTTAGTTATGAAATTTTAACACAAGCAAGATCAGAAAAGCATCTACAACTTTCTTATAATGGTCATGAACAGATTGTAACATTAAATTGAACAAACAATACAGTTTCTGAAATCTGTACAGAATTTGGACAGATTCAGTTACTGAATTTGTAAAATACATAACTCCTAAACTATCAGACCTGTGGCTGTCAAATTTTAACACAAGTAAGATAATAGAGTTGTCTACAATTTTCTTGTGAACACCAATAACTGATTTCAACATTAACTTAATCAACCATTGCAATTTCTGAAATCTGTTCAGAAATTCGACAGATTCAGATGCTGGGCTTGCGAAAAACACAACTCCTAAACGATCAGGCTTATGGCTGTCAAATTTTTGTACAAGCAAGATAATCATGTTATCTACCACTTTTCTATAGCACATATTTACAGAAAACATAATTTAGTTCACCAAACATACAGCATAACTAAAACAGCGTGTGCAGTCCAAAACAGCAATCATTAACTTTCAGCTTCTCTATAATTCAAGAATTGCCATGTTTTAGAGACTTCAAGTATTCGAATACTTTACCATTTGTTAGAGTTAAAATAATCAAATGAGGACCAACAAGTCAACTTACAAATTTTATCTAAGTTATTTCGTGCGCTAGAGTTACCATGAAAGAGATACTTAATAATGTAAATTAGCATGTGACGATAAGTTAATTCTAAACTCTTTACCTCTCGCGACACATGATCATTTTATTGTCATCAAGGTACCACAATATCATACAAGGACATGTGCATACTAGTTTCCAGTTTTACATCTATAACTTCTTTACTAGTTATTTTCAACCACTTAATCGGCACTGATCGGATTAACCTCTAACTCAGCAATTTGGGCACCATAAATTTTAGAATTCTACCAAGACATCTAGCGTCACATAGAGAGTCTACTAATTAACTTGCAACCACTTGAAGTACTGGAAACACCTACATATAACAATGACTTAACGCAATTGAATTCCTCTATTTAACCAGAGTTGGCTAACACAACATGAAAAATAGTAATTCATACACAAGCTCATATTTTTCTCAATCATAACACCATGAGACCAACAAAACTAGTTTCACCACTTTAGACATCTTAACTTAAAATATAGCTAAAAGGAATTCGATTAGTTTTCTTAACTACTTTTCTATATTAGGTTACTTAGCTTCCAATAAATCAACACACTATATTCTTCGCCTAACCAATACACTACTCTCTACATACGTAGGATCCATTTAACATACTCGACGTATACACTTAATAGAACGTTTTTCATACGACCTATAAAATCAATCTAGCCTTTTTATCGCGCAACCTGTCTCATTCCCTATGTCGGACACAACCATCTTCGTCATGCATTCAAAATACTTCAAACGACTTTAACGCAATCACTATCATAATACATCGACATACATGTTCAATAATACATCCTACACACAAACCTACTATTTTTAAATTTACACATCATGTCCAATCAACATAACTGAGTTATATTCCCGATTCGCACACTAGTGCACGCCACTACGCATGAATAATAAACTCTACCAACATTCAACGCATTACAACTTATATTTTCAACCCACGCTATCCTACGCCACGATGAATACATAAGATATATTGAACATAGACTAACTCATTAGCTAACTATGGAAATTACTAAGTATGTTTTGCGCTTTATTTAATTTACCACAACTAACACACTACTTTACGACGAAGTGCTTTAGCAAACAATTAATACATCCGCGACCAATCCCGACGACGTACAAAAGAACTATCGCAGCCACATATATCCAAACACCAATACACCACATCGACTAAAATATAGTTAGATAACTACAAATCGCATACATCACATAACCTTTTGTTCTCCAACCGTAAACGTGGTCCTACCAACGCGCATAACCGAAATATATTACACACATCCACATATATACATGCACTGCCCGACATCAACCAAATCATACATAATGTAAACTATAAATCAATCAACCTGAACAGGATCGGATGTGAGTTGTGCAAGCACGTGGTTCACCCGACCGGTCTTGTGTCGAACACGCGTGCGCGACGAATGGCAATCGACGGCTAGCTGCGATTAGACACACACAACCGTTCAACAATTTCACCGAGCCCAAAAATAAAAATATAATAGCACCAAGGACAGCTGGGATTTCTCACCACGGGCTTTGACGGCGCGGTTGGGCTGCGCAAAACAGCGAGCACACGGCGGGCGTCGACGGCGTGCTGCTCACTGCTCAACACAAAACAGCAAGCCGACAGCGCGCGGAGCCGTCGGGCTGCTGCACATTCCGTCGAGCAGCCAAGGGGCATCAAGGAGAACAGCAAGGGCGCTCAGCTAGGGGAGCAGAGATCCGGCCAGGTGCTGGACGCCGACAGGGGAGGAGCTTGGACTGGACGCGACAGGGGCGAGCTCCATGGCACAGACGAGATCCAAGCGGAGGACGGACTTGGGCAGCTGTTGGACGAGCGGACAGGGAGCGCCGTGAGCAGAGAAACGCGCAGGGAGGGAGAAGCTTGGAGGAGCGTCGCTGGGCTTCTCTGGCTGATGTGCACGGCAAGAGCAGGGAAGGGGGAGGCAGGCTGTCGGCCTTGGACGCAGCCAGGGAAGGGGGCGAGCAGGGAGGGCGCTCTGCCGTGGAGGGGAGGGAGCTCGGAGAGGGGTGCTGGCATCCTGCGCGGCGTCCCTCGCAGGGGGATCCGACCATGGGGAGAATAAACACCTGCGTCCAGGGAGCTGAATGGAAGGGGTTGGAGCCAAGGAAGGAGACGCAGGGAACCCGGATGCCGTGACCGATGGCCGGAGCACTGGTCGAGGTGGAGTCGCGCCCAGGGCGCCGCGCGGCTTGCTGCTGCGCGAGGGAGGAGCAGAGAACTCGGCGGCCACCATGGCTAGGCTATGGAGCTTGCAGGGGCGAACGCCAAATGTGCCCTGCGCGCGTCGAGGAGGAAGCCAGCAGAGAACTCTGCGGCGAGCGACAGCTAGGGGAAATGGAGATCCGCGTGGGGGTTGCTGGCAAACTCGCGGCAGGGAGGTGAGCTCGGCCATGGGAATGGTGCTCACGCCATGGCTGGAGAGTTTTTTTCTGCGCCATGCACAGGGAAGGAGAGAGCTGTGCGTGTGGGGGAGAGGAGGAAGAAGGCTGTGGCGGCTGGGAAGAAATGGAGGGTGGGATTGCAAAATAGCCAAGGGCAAGGAGAGAGGGATCCTATTTATAGAGGGGCTCTAGGTTTAGGGTTTCTTAGTGGGCCTATTGGGCTTGAATGGGCTTGGCCCAAAATACGAATTCAGGCTGCGCTAATTTATTTTCCAGACTAAAATGTTCCTGCAGATTTCGTCTCTTCGGAGAACAGAGCGAAAATAAAATTCGGGCGAATGGACGATGGAGCGATTAATTCGGCCGAGAGTCTAATTTGATTTCGTTCGAAAATAATTACCTACGCGTGATTCGGAAATAATCACCCTGAGATTTGATCGGCTTTGGAATTTTAGTCGGAGAAGGCGAATCGTGGTATTTTAAAATTGCTGTCGATACGGGATTTTGAATTCGGTTCGGACACGAGATATTTGGCTGAGTCGAGTAAGAATTAATTAGAGGACGATATATTGAGTATTCCGTTTGAGGGTACGGAGTCGGATTAAAATAGTCAGACGTCGACTGAGGTTCGAGAAATTAGACTCGGGCTCAGGTCAAATAGCAGTCGCCGAGAGTTTGATTAAACGAGCTTCAGATGAGATTTATAAATCAAGATGGATAATCGAGTTCGCATTCGTTCCGAGAATAAAAGTTTTAACACGCTCCAAAATTGGGTGTTTCTCGCGATCGATTAACTCTGAATTCGGTGAACTTCCGAGAGAAAGCCTGATAAACAGAGATAGGCACGATCGAGAAATAGAAATTTTTACTGAGCATCCGAGATTAGGATTAATCTCCCGACGTAACACGAAACTGACACCTGGGGTGTCACAGCCTTCCCCCCTTAAACAGAATCTCGTCCCGAGATTCGAATGAGGGCCTTCAAGGGTGGAGAAGCTTGTAACTCCCAGGCTAGAGATAGATGCAAATTCATGAGATGTGATCTGACAAGATAGTGAAGATAGATTCAGATAGAATATCGCGGCATGCTGAGACAAAATGCAGCGATCACTCTGAGAGAAAGTTCACAAAAGATAGCACATCAGTATAGTTTCGTAAGGGATCACGACTATTGACCACGATACCATCGCGTGCCGAGCAGCTCAACCATGTGTGCACCATAGTAGGCCCTCGGTTTCGTCGCGGCACCATCGGTCGTTAGTCATAACACCATTACCAAACGTAACCAATGAGAATTCCACATAGCATAAATAGATGGAGCCCACGAGAGTATGGCTCAGAAAATGTAATCAGAGTTGAAGCAGAGATTGCTGGCAAGAAGAGCATCACATGAGAATTTTCGTTTAACTCAAAGAACCATTTTATGATCAGCATGGAGATTATCAGATCAGATATTAGCACGAGATTCGATATGAGGATGAACCGACCATGACATCAAAATAGATTGTTGAGCTTTTAGAGACATGAGAGAACTAAAGTCAACAGCATAATCCATTGAACCAAAGGGATTCACTGCTTAGAGATAAAATCGATAAAAACCACGTCATGATCCTCAGAGAAGGGGGTATGAGAATGATCAGAAATGAGAGATTTAGGCGAGATCAACATCCGATACTTGAGAACAGGTTATAGCAGATAACCAGATAGCAGGGCAGAATCATCGGATGATCTAGAGATTTGGATGGTAAGGCCATGACACGATTCATAAAGGTAAAGGTTACCAGATTCGGACAAAGGAGAGGTAGGCAAATAGGACCAGCTAGGATGATCAACAGAAATGCTATGAAGTTTTAGGGGCAAGGATTTATGGAAAGAAACATGGCTTGGTCATGGTTTGCGCAACTAGACACCAACAACAAATATATTTTTTTTTGACACAAGTGCACAAGGAGACGTGGGTTGGTCTAACGGTCAAGCTATGGGGGGGGTCTATAAGTTGTGCAGGTGTAACTTCAACGGTAAAACACTCAAGGGCTAGAAAACATGGGGGTTTACAAGTTGTGTAGGTGTAAATTCAAGTGTAAAACACACAAGGGCTAGAAACACCAAAACAAGCACATGAATTTTTTTTAAAAGGTTTTACTTGCTAACCACAAGGTTGTTTAAAGTGGGGGTGTATTTTTATGAGGAAACAAACAACACATTTTTTTGCAAAAAGGGTTGAACAATTTCGATACCACCTAGATAGCAAGGCAAGAGAAACACATAACACAACCTAACAAGACTTACCAATCTGACATGAGGTACGACATTTCTAACATAACAGTACATCACATTATTCACAAGTTTTTATTATTAGAATAAAGGTGAGAGAAGCATGTTGATGCGCGAGAGACAATTATAATGCGACAATCAGGATGCATGCTCATTCTAGTCGTCTTCTCCGACCTAACTAAGTCTTCGGGTGCTGCTATAGCATCCCTATTAATAGTAGTAGGAGCCTTTATGGCCTATATAATTAGCCACCTAGCTACCCATCTATTCCCTAAGGCTTCACGTCTTAGATCTATCCTTATCGTCCTGACGTCTATCCAACTGGATTTCTAAGCAAGTTTTACTTTTGAAAAGGTTGGTAATCATGACTTATTGACTTCTCTGTACTGGTATTCGCTCCGATACCAGCTGTGGCGGAACCGCCCGAATTATTCCAACTTAAGTGTCTAAGTCCCGCCTTAGAGGCTAGACCACACTTAAATAGGAATAAAACGTCAGTCCCTCGGATCTAGTCCGATAAAGCCACTTAACCAGGATCGAATACCACTAACTCACACGAAGGTGAGGCACAGAGAAATACAATAAAACATAATACCATAAATTTAATAAGTATCAATAGTGGTTACATTATCGGAGTTTCAGAAATAATAATCATAAATTTTAATGCAGCGGAAATAACTAACGGAGAAAACCGAGTAACATGGCGAAGCCTGGCCACGCTACTCCTCCTGGTCCTCTCCTGCGGAGGCAATAACCCACTTGACCGTCTATCCCGGTGGCAGGGATGGAGGCCAAGTCACACCAGCAACCAATCATCCTAAGGAGTACCTGCAAAAATTGTGCCACAAGCAAGGCTGAGTATACTAATACTCAGCTAGACTTACCCGGTGTGAGGAGTCTATACTCCTCTACCTCTAGACATGCGGCTGTTTGGCTGAGGGGTTTGCTTTGCCAAAAGCACTAGCTGAGTCTAAAAATCAAGTTTTAGTTTTTTTCAAGTTTTAGTATGATCCTTTTAAAACTAGATGTGTACCTAGCTATTCATACATGGTATCAAACATTTTATCAATCAACATCTTTTGCTCAGTTCATCACATTTCCACTTGTTACTCAATGCAGTACAATGGATCAAGCAGTCTCATTAGCTGCGAGAAGCAGACGATTCGAATCGAGTTTTTATCCTTGCAAGGTAAACCTAAACACACGACATGTAGGGGCACTCCGTCCCCACACATATCAACCGTCCCCATCGATTCCCCGTCAGCAGATCAGGGCTCACCGCCTTGGCGTACAATGCCCCACTGACCCCGACTGCCGTCGTGCAGTGACCGCACTTGTACCCACCATAACCGGAATGGGAGACTACGTCTCAGGTCGCGTGAGGAGGTATGTCCACTGCCAGGTTCACTCAGGTACTAGGCTTACCGATTTACCATATTTCTCGGTATGTGTTTAGTACGTTCAAACGCTTGACACAGGTATCCGCACGTTAATCCTTATTCCAATTTTCATCTCGTAGACCACGCGTCCCCATGGACCCGGGTCCACAGACCAACATCAGTATGATATGAAAGTGGGTACAATCAATGTCCTGATCTCGCGCGAGTGCTAGAAAAATCACTCGACTTCTACCGAGACCCTAATTAATAAAGCAGCTACTCGACCTAGCATACTAGTATCCATCTCAAAAGGGAGTCCTGAGTTCATGCAACTAGGGTTTCAGTCAACTCCTACACTTAAGTGCACAGTACAAGCCTACAAACAATAAGTGTATTAAAATAGCATATATAAACGGTTATGCATAAAACCGGGGCTTGCCTTTAATTTAACACTAGATAGTGTTTGCTGGGAGGGTACTCGCTTGGCGAGCATCCAGTGGTTAAGTCCATCCTTCCTTGGGTCGTCCACCGACTGCATCTTGTGGTTGGCACCACATCACTAGCGCGATCATCATCTCTCGGTCCTATATGAGGTGCAAGATGCATATGTATGAATATAATGAAAGTAGCACAAAAATAGCACAAGATATACAAGACACAGTGGCGAACTAAATATTAAAGTGGAAGACACCGTAGATAACTACACGTCAGCTTTAGTTATCTACACGCCGTCGGCGTTCAACATAAACACCATTAAAAAGATGACAACATTTTATTTATTTACGCAACATGACCACGACATCACAAGTACACGCATTTACTACGCTCACCTTAATCGTTTATTTGTTCTTCTATTGACCGTACAAGAGCAACCAATACAACATAAGTTTAAATAGGACCTAGGCATTCATGTCTATGAACTCTTATATCACAATCAACTAGAGAAGAAACATGTAAAACAGGACACTTAGGCAATATTAAGCTTAGTCAGGGCAAGTCTACATTTATTTAAGTGCTAACCAAACATTTTTAGCCAAACGGGTGAACTAACAATCAAATGAGCACTAGCAGAATTTTTGGACAGCAATACAGCAGTCACTCGTTTCAGTCATAACTTTTCAAATATTAATCCAAAACTAGTAAACTAGGACTTTCTGGAAAGCTTAGAAAGTGCTCTACAATTTTGGTATTGTCATCACAACATGATTCAGCACTTAGCAAGGTCAAAACATGCTAATACCACAGCGCTGTCCAGATTTGGACAGATTCAGGCTAGCAACTTCAAAAATTCACAACTGAAAATTCAGACATCCAAACAAAGTGATCCTAGACTTTCTGAAAAGCTAATTAAATGTTCTACAAATTGTCTATAAACATCACAGGGTGATTCAATATTTAACTAAGCGTAAACATCACTAAAAGACCTTGCTGTCCAGAACTGGACAGATTCAGTTTTCATAATTGTAACATTCATAACTTAAGCTTCAGACCACCAAAAATAGTGATCCAAGACTTTTTGGAAAGCTTGGGAAAAGTACTACATAACTTTTATAATCACCAAGAAGTGATTCTAGGTTTATTCGAATCAAACATTACAGTTTTGGAAATCTGTTCTGACAGAGGACAGAACACAGCAAGCAGTTTATAAAATTCATAACTCTTAAACCGTCAGGCCTTTAGTTATGAAATTTTAACACAAGCAAGATCAGAAAAGCATCTACAACTTTCTTATAATGGTCATGAACAGATTGTAACATTAAATTGAACAAACAATACAGTTTCTGAAATCTGTACAGAATTTGGACAGATTCAGTTACTGAATTTGTAAAATACATAACTCCTAAACTATCAGACCTGTGGCTGTCAAATTTTAACACAAGTAAGATAATAGAGTTGTCTACAATTTTCTTGTGAACACCAATAACTGATTTCAACATTAACTTAATCAACCATTGCAATTTCTGAAATCTGTTCAGAAATTCGACAGATTCAGATGCTGGGCTTGCGAAAAACACAACTCCTAAACGATCAGGCTTATGGCTGTCAAATTTTTGTACAAGCAAGATAATCATGTTATCTACCACTTTTCTATAGCACATATTTACAGAAAACATAATTTAGTTCACCAAACATACAGCATAACTAAAACAGCGTGTGCAGTCCAAAACAGCAATCATTAACTTTCAGCTTCTCTATAATTCAAGAATTGCCATGTTTTAGAGACTTCAAGTATTCGAATACTTTACCATTTGTTAGAGTTAAAATAATCAAATGAGGACCAACAAGTCAACTTACAAATTTTATCTAAGTTATTTCGTGCGCTAGAGTTACCATGAAAGAGATACTTAATAATGTAAATTAGCATGTGACGATAAGTTAATTCTAAACTCTTTACCTCTCGCGACACATGATCATTTTATTGTCATCAAGGTACCACAATATCATACAAGGACATGTGCATACTAGTTTCCAGTTTTACATCTATAACTTCTTTACTAGTTATTTTCAACCACTTAATCGGCACTGATCGGATTAACCTCTAACTCAGCAATTTGGGCACCATAAATTTTAGAATTCTACCAAGACATCTAGCGTCACATAGAGAGTCTACTAATTAACTTGCAACCACTTGAAGTACTGGAAACACCTACATATAACAATGACTTAACGCAATTGAATTCCTCTATTTAACCAGAGTTGGCTAACACAGCATGAAAAATAGTAATTCATACACAAGCTCATATTTTTCTCAATCATAACACCATGAGACCAACAAAACTAGTTTCACCACTTTAGACATCTTAACTTAAAATATAGCTAAAAGGAATTCGATTAGTTTTCTTAACTACTTTTCTATATTAGGTTACTTAGCTTCCAATAAATCAACACACTATATTCTTCGCCTAACCAATACACTACTCTCTACATACGTAGGATCCATTTAACATACTCGACGTATACACTTAATAAAACGTTTTTCATACGACCTATAAAATCAATCTAGCCTTTTTATCGCGCAACCTGTCTCATTCCCTATGTCGGACACAACCATCTTCGTCATGCATTCAAAATACTTCAAACGACTTTAACGCAATCACTATCATAATACATCGACATACATGTTCAATAATACATCCTACACACAAACCTACTATTTTTAAATTTACACATCATGTCCAATCAACATAACTGAGTTATATTCCCGATTCGCACACTAGTGCACGCCACTACGCATGAATAATAAACTCTACCAACATTCAACGCATTACAACTTATATTTTCAACCCACGCTATCCTACGCCACGATGAATACATAAGATATATTGAACATAGACTAACTCATTAGCTAACTATGGAAATTACTAAGTATGTTTTGCGCTTTATTTAATTTACCACAACTAACACACTACTTTACGACGAAGTGCTTTAGCAAACAATTAATACATCCGCGACCAATCCCGACGACGTACAAAAGAACTATCGCAGCCACATATATCCAAACACCAATACACCACATCGACTAAAATATAGTTAGATAACTACAAATCGCATACATCACATAACCTTTTGTTCTCCAACCGTAAACGTGGTCCTACCAACGCGCATAACCGAAATATATTACACACATCCACATATATACATGCACTGCCCGACATCAACCAAATCATACATAATGTAAACTATAAATCAATCAACCTGAACAGGATCGGATGTGAGTTGTGCAAGCACGTGGTTCACCCGACCGGTCTTGTGTCGAACACGCGTGCGCGACGAATGGCAATCGACGGCTAGCTGCGATTAGACACACACAACCGTTCAACAATTTCACCGAGCCCAAAAATAAAAATATAATAGCACCAAGGACAGCTGGGATTTCTCACCATGGGCTTTGACGGCGCGGTTGGGCTGCGCAAAACAGCGAGCACACGGCGGGCGTCGACGGCGTGCTGCTCACTGCTCAACACAAAACAGCAAGCCGACAGCGCGCGGAGCCGTCGGGCTGCTGCACATTCCGTCGAGCAGCCAAGGGGCATCAAGGAGAACAGCAAGGGCGCTCAGCTAGGGGAGCAGAGATCCGGCCAGGTGCTGGACGCCGACAGGGGAGGAGCTTGGACTGGACGCGACAGGGGCGAGCTCCATGGCACAGACGAGATCCAAGCGGAGGACGGACTTGGGCAGCTGTTGGACGAGCGGACAGGGAGCGCCGTGAGCAGAGAAACGCGCAGGGAGGGAGAAGCTTGGAGGAGCGTCGCTGGGCTTCTCTGGCTGATGTGCACGGCAAGAGCAGGGAAGGGGGAGGCAGGCTGTCGGCCTTGGACGCAGCCAGGGAAGGGGGCGAGCAGGGAGGGCGCTCTGCCGTGGAGGGGAGGGAGCTCGGAGAGGGGTGCTGGCATCCTGCGCGGCGTCCCTCGCAGGGGGATCCGACCATGGGGAGAATAAACACCTGCGTCCAGGGAGCTGAATGGAAGGGGTTGGAGCCAAGGAAGGAGACGCAGGGAACCCGGATGCCGTGACCGATGGCCGGAGCACTGGTCGAGGTGGAGTCGCGCCCAGGGCGCCGCGCGGCTTGCTGCTGCGCGAGGGAGGAGCAGAGAACTCGGCGGCCACCATGGCTAGGCTATGGAGCTTGCAGGGGCGAACGCCAAATGTGCCCTGCGCGCGTCGAGGAGGAAGCCAGCAGAGAACTCTGCGGCGAGCGACAGCTAGGGGAAATGGAGATCCGCGTGGGGGTTGCTGGCAAACTCGCGGCAGGGAGGTGAGCTCGGCCATGGGAATGGTGCTCACGCCATGGCTGGAGAGTTTTTTTCTGCGCCATGCACAGGGAAGGAGAGAGCTGTGCGTGTGGGGGAGAGGAGGAAGAAGGCTGTGGCGGCTGGGAAGAAATGGAGGGTGGGATTGCAAAATAGCCAAGGGCAAGGAGAGAGGGATCCTATTTATAGAGGGGCTCTAGGTTTAGGGTTTCTTAGTGGGCCTATTGGGCTTGAATGGGCTTGGCCCAAAATACGAATTCAGGCTGCGCTAATTTATTTTCCAGACTAAAATGTTCCTGCAGATTTCGTCTCTTCGGAGAACAGAGCGAAAATAAAATTCGGGCGAATGGACGATGGAGCGATTAATTCGGCCGAGAGTCTAATTTGATTTCGTTCGAAAATAATTACCTACGCGTGATTCGGAAATAATCACCCTGAGATTTGATCGGCTTTGGAATTTTAGTCGGAGAAGGCGAATCGTGGTATTTTAAAATTGCTGTCGATACGGGATTTTGAATTCGGTTCGGACACGAGATATTTGGCTGAGTCGAGTAAGAATTAATTAGAGGACGATATATTGAGTATTCCGTTTGAGGGTACGGAGTCGGATTAAAATAGTCAGACGTCGACTGAGGTTCGAGAAATTAGACTCGGGCTCAGGTCAAATAGCAGTCGCCGAGAGTTTGATTAAACGAGCTTCAGATGAGATTTATAAATCAAGATGGATAATCGAGTTCGCATTCGTTCCGAGAATAAAAGTTTTAACACGCTCCAAAATTGGGTGTTTCTCGCGATCGATTAACTCTGAATTCGGTGAACTTCCGAGAGAAAGCCTGATAAACAGAGATAGGCACGATCGAGAAATAGAAATTTTTACTGAGCATCCGAGATTAGGATTAATCTCCCGACGTAACACGAAACTGACACCTGGGGTGTCACACCGCGGGCGGGCAGGGGCGGGGGGCGCCGCCGCGCGCGAGGGGGGAGGGGGAGCGCCGCCGACGGGGGCGGGGACGGGGTCGCCGCCGTGGCAGGGGGCGGGCGGGGCCGGCCGCGCCGCCGGCGAGCGGGGAGGGGCAGGGGCGCGCGCGAGCAGGGGAAGAAAGGGGGGCGCGCGTGGGGAGGAAGAAGAGGAGGGGGAGGGAGAGAGAGAGGAGAAGGGAAGGGGAGGGGAGCTCACCTCGGGGTCCAAAATCCGGTGATCGCCGTCTCCAAATCCTTGGGCACCACGGGGAGAGAGAGGTGGAAGAGGGAGAGGAGAGGTTGTTGCGCGGGAGATCCAAATGAGAGAGAGGGAGAGAAGGGGGGCGCATGGGGGGGGGGGTTGGGCGCCAGGGGCGCGCAGGGCCGGGCCGGGCAGGGCTGGGCTGGGCCAGGCCACTTCGCGGATCGAAGACCCACGACGCGCGCGGACCACTAAACGGACTTAAATCGCGTATCGAAATCCAGAACGGAACGAGACGAACACTCAACATCAGACAAAGAAATGTGCTTCGGCATGATGCAACACCCATGACACTTAGGTTTTGGTTTATACATGACACGGACACCTGTCGCTATACTGGTTTGAAATTGGGAAGAAAGAGCAAAACGGGGAAAGAGAAAAGAGAGTAACGCCCGAATTTGGTGAGAGAAAAGAAGAAAAAATTCTACCCCCAAATTCAGGGTGTTACAAACCTATCCCCCTTAAAAGAATCTCGCCCTCGAGATTCAGGGTTGGCTAGCAAAGAGCTCAGGGTATCTAGCCATCAGATCATCTTCACGCTCCCAGGTTGCTTCTTCCTCAGAGTGGTGATCCCATCTGACTTTGCACATTCTGATGGTCTTCCTTCGGGTGACTCTGTCTGCAACCTCAAGGATCTGCACTGGCTTCTCAATGTAGGTCAAGTCCTCCTAGACTTCAAGACCTTCCACTGGCAACTGCTCTTCTGGCACACGCAAGCACTTCTTCAACTGAGACACATGAAAGACATCATGCACAGCGGACAAATTCTCTGGCAGACTGAGCTGATAGGCCACTTCTCCACGCCTTGAGAGGATTTGGTATGGACCAATGTAGCGGGGTGCTAGCTTGCCTTTGATTCCGAACCTTCTGACTCCCCTGATCGGTGACACTTTCAGATAGACAAAGTCTCCTACTTCAAAACTCAGCTCTCTTCTTCTTGTGTTTGCATAGCTTCGCTGCCTCGATTGCGCTATCTTCAGATTCTCTCGAACCATCTTGATGTTCTCTTCGGCTTCAAGCAAAATATCTGGCCCAAACACTTGCTTTTCTCCAGGCTGATCCCATTGCAACGGAGTTCTGCAACTCCTTCCATAGAGCGCTTGAAATGGTGACATCTTCAAACTGGCCTGGTAACTGTTGTTATAGGAAAACTCCGCATAAGGCAATCGCTTGTCCCATCCGGACTGATCTTGCAACGCACAGGCTCTCAACATGTCTTCAAGAATTTGGTTGGTCCTTTCGGTCTGGCCATCTGTCTGTGGATGATAAGCTGAACTGAAATTCAGATGTGTGCCCAAAGCTTCATGCAATTGCTGCCAGAAATGAGAGGTGAACTGCGTTCCTCTGTCTGACACTATCTTCTTTGGCACACCATGAAGACAAACGATCCGAGACATATACAACTCTGCCAATATGGCACTGCTGTAGTTGGTCTTGACTGGTATGAAGTGGGCTGACTTGGTCAAACGGTCCACTACTACCCAAATGGAATCGTAGCCGGCTCGAGTGCGAGGCAATCCGACTATGAAATCCATGCCGATTTCATCCCATTTCCACTGAGGGATCTGCAACGGTTGCAACAATCCAGCAGGTCTCTGGTGCTCTGCCTTAATTCTTCGACAACTATCGCACATAGCCACATGCTCTGCGATTTCCCTCTTCATTCCGTACCACCAGAATTTCTTCTTCAGATCCTGATACATCTTCTCATTGCCAGGGTGAATCGAATAGGCTGTATCATGAGCTTCCTTGAGAATCAACTCCCGAATGGACTGGACATTGGGAACACACAAGCGGTCTTTGAACCATATCACGCCTTCTGCATCTTCTCGAAAATCTTTGCCTCTGCCATCTAGAATCAGTCGCCGGATCTCACTGATCTTCTCATCATTCTTCTGCGCTTCTTTGATTTCGCGCTCTAAGGTAGGTTCCAACTCAACTGTGACTCCTCGCAAATTGTTCAGAAATCCGAGACTCAACCTGTCGAACTCCTTGGCCAACTCATAGGGCATCGGACGAGCGACCATCAGATTGACTTGACTCTTTCTGCTCAAAGCATCTGCCACTATGTTGGCTTTGCCCGGATGGTAATGAATCTCCAACTCATAGTCTTTGATCAACTCTAACCATCTTCGTTGCCTCATGTTCAACTCTGACTGAGTGAATATGTACTTCAGACTCTTGTGGTCTGTGTAAACATCGCATTTCTGTCCATACAGATAGTGCCTCCATGTCTTCAGTGCGTGAACCACTGCTGCCAACTCTAGGTCATGGATTGGGTAATTCTTCTCATGAACCTTCAGCTGTCGGGACGAGTAAGCCACAACTCTTCCCTCTTGCATCAATACGCATCCCAAACCTGTGTAACAAGCATCACAATACACCGAGAAGGGCTTGTGCACATTAGGCAAGACTAGGATGGGCGCTGTTGTCAACTTCTCTTTCAGCGCTTCAAAGGCCTCTTGACATTTCTGGGTCCACTTGAACTCAACCTTGTTGCCTAGCAACGCTGTCATTGGTTTCGCAATCTTCGAAAACCCTTCAATGAATCGCCGACAATATCCGGCCATTCCAATGAAGCTTTTGATTCCTCGAGCATCTGTTGGCACTTTCCTGTTCAAAATGTCTGCCACTTTCTTCGGATCCACAACCAATCCTTCTTTGTTGATTATGTGACCCAAGAACAGGACTTCACTGATCCAGAACTCACACTTGCTCAACTTTGCATACAACTGGTGCTCTCGCAATCTCTGCAATACCATCCTCAAATGATCTGCATGTTCTTCTTTGCTTTGAGAATAAACCAGAATGTCATCAATGAATACCACCACAAACTTATCAAGATAATCCATGAATACGCTGTTCATCAAGTTCATGAAGAAGGCTGGCGCATTGGTCAAACCAAAAGACATCACTGTGAACTCATATAAACCATACTTGGTAATGAATGTCGTCTTCGGAATGTCCGAAGGTCGGATCCTGAGCTGATGATAACCTGACCTCAGATCGATCTTGGAGAACACACTGGCTCCTCTCAACTGGTCGAACAGATCTTCTATTCTGGGCAAAGGGTATTTGTTCTTGATCGTGACTTCATTCAAAGCTCGATAATCGATACACATCCTCTTGGTGCCATCTTTCTTTTCCACGAACAAGACAGGGGCGGCCCAAGGCGAGGTGCTTGGCCGGATGTAACCTTTCTCTGACAGCTCATCAATCTGCTTCTTAAGCTCAACCAACTCTGGTCCGGATATTCTGTAAGCTCTCTTAAAGATGGGGGCGGTTCCAGGAAGAAGCTCTATGGCAAACTCAACTTTCTGCTCTGGTGGCATACCCGGTAAATCCTTTGGAAACACATCTGGGAACTCGGACACCACCTTGATACTCTCAATTGGGTCTGCTTCACTGCTATCGACAGCCATCTGATAACAACTTCCTTTCTTTGGCTCAGGCGGGACTAACTCGGTCACCACTTCCTCTCCTAGTGGGGACACCAACTTGATTGTCCTTTTATCACAACTGATAACTGCCTGATACTTATCTAGCCAATTCATCCCTAGGATGACATCTATTCCCTGAGTACCCATTACTATAAGGTTGGCGGGAAACGCTATCCCCCTTATTTCCACACTTATATTCAAACAAATGCTATCGGCTCGAATTCTACCACCGGCTGAGTCAATTTGAATGGGGGTTGACATGGTAGTAATTGGAAGATTATGTGCTTCTACCCATGATGCAGTAATGAAAGAATGCGTTGCTCCAGTATCAAATAACACTTCTGCAATATGGGAGTCGACTGGGAACATACCTACTATCATGCCGGGGGTCTCCTGAACTGCTTCAGCCTCCAAGTGGTTCAGTCTCCCATGATTATAGCGCGGTTGAGAGCGGTTGCCTGCTCCAGGCTGAGACACATTCTGCTTTGCTGGGGCATTGGGGCCTGACTGCTGCTGGGCTGCCTTCTTCGGACATTGCATCACCCAATGGCCTTGCTCTCCACAGTGGAAACATGCCCTGTTTCCAACCTGAGCTGGTGCTGCCTGATTGTTCTGCTGGTTTGCTGGGGCAGGAAGACGAGGTGTCTGCTGATTCTGCCTCTGAAACTGGCCTCCTGACTGATTGCTCTGACGGTTCTGGTACTGATGCTGAGGATACTGCCTTTGAAACTGCTGATGCTGCTGAGGTGGACGCTGGTTCTGCCTGAACTGCTGAGGTTGATTGCCTGAGAAACGAGGGCGGCTGCTGCTTCCAGACTGGGGTCCACTGATCTTACGCTTACGATCCTCCATCTCCTTACGCTTCCTTTCTGTCATGATTGCTCTGTCAATCAGGTGCTGGAATGTCGGGAAGGTGTGATTCATCAGTTGGTACTGCAGTGGGTCAACCAAGCCTCTCAAGAAACGGTACTGTCGCTTGGCGTCGGTGTTGACATCTTCAGGAGCATAGCGAGACAACTGCAGAAACCTGTCTCGATACTCACTGACAGATGATGACCCTTGCTTAAGGGCCAGGAACTCCTCCTTCTTCACTGTCATCAGACCTGCAGGCACATGGTACTAACGAAAGTTACCTCTGAACTCTTCCCAGGTGATGGCATCGGGGTTGGCATGGGTGGCGAGATAAGACTCCCACCATGATTGGGCTGCTCCTCTCAACAGACGGGGACCATACAGGACTTTCTCCCTGTCATCACACTGAGCGGTATGCAACTCTCGCTCCATAGTGCGTAGCCAATCTTCAGCATCCATGGGGTCAGAAGAGTGAGCGAACGTTGGGGGATGACCTCTCATGAATTCAGCACGCTTGTCTCTGGGCATCTGAGGCATCTGAGGCTGGGGTGGAGCCTGCTGCTGTTGCTGCTGCTGCTGAATGGCGGCCAGAGTCTGACCGATGGCTTGAACCGCTTGAGTCTGCATCAGAAACATCTGCTCGATCGACATCGGGGGCGGGGGTGGCAGGTGCTACTGCTGGGGCACCTCATCCTGCGGAGCGGCTCGCTCCTGCTGAGCACGCCTTTCTCCTCTGCGCCTGTTCTCTGACATCTGCAGAATGCAACCACACATCAGAACTGATCTGGCAAATCTTGCAGCATAAGGAAAGAGTATAGAATTCTTCAACAGCACTGAACAGATGAGCATCTTCACTGATCTCCAACACAGACCACACAGCTTCTCAGATAAATAGGAAAGTGGAATAAAGGTTTCCCAACTATATAACTAACTCCATTAACATAATATGTAAGCCAAAATGCAGGGGATACCCACACTCTGGTGACAATCATTACAAAGATCCAAACCAAACATAGTTCATCATGACAAACATAAATGCACAGGATATAGCAAACTACCCTGTCTAACTAAGACCAACTAAGACCGAGACTAACGCTAAGACTGAAGCTTCTACGTATATATTTTGTATTAATTACAGGATCCAACTCTAACGAGCTATGGTTCTAGATTTATCTTGGTCTTGCAGTCGGGATTGCCATAAGACTGGTGTCCACGCCGAGGTGAGCGGTACGGGTGCTGAGTCCCAACGGGAGCGGGGGAACCATCATCCAAGTGACGACGTTCCGCGCGCTCAGCCCGCAGCAGGGCGATCTCAGCACGAGCCCTACTCAGCTCGTCTAGTGCATGGTCCAGCTCCGTGTTTAGCACGGCGGCTTGGTTGACTGTGCTGCTCAACCTAGGATTGTCCTCACCAGCAGGTGAAACAATCACGCCTCCTGTGCTGCCAGATGGACGGCGGGGGTAATACTTCAGGTCGAGACCGTCAGCTACCCCACCGAAAACCGAGCAGTAGTGCGAAAGTGCACGCCGTGCAGCATCCTGCATGGCTGCCTCAGCTGAGTCCCGCTCAGAGATAGAATAGTGCTCTGAGCAAGCCTCCGTGCCCTGGAGACTGTTCTCCGGACGGCGCACCAAGCAGGTCGCCTCCCAGCGGTCCGGGTAGACCCCGCGACTATGCTGGTAGACCACACAGCGATACTCGATGGACCAAGTACGTCGGTTAAGTGCCCGACGTAGCAGGGTATCAAGCGCATCATGGAAGTGACATCCGCGAGCAGCGTCGCGAGTGATGGGTCGAGCAACCCATCCTTCCGGCTCATGGTTAGCAGAGAGGTCGGTGTCATGGCTCGGGCTGTCGTCGCCACCTCCGTCGTCTGGGTCTCCTCCAGCAGCTACTCCAGAAGCTGGGGCACCCAGTGGTGGTGCAGGGGGCACCTCTAGAGGAAGCACAGGAGAGCAGCTCCTCACAGACTCTATCTCCTGCTGGAGCGAGAAAGAAGAGCCCTGCTGCTCCTGTCGTCGACGTTCCTGCTCCTCATGCAGGCGGTGGTGCAGTCTCTCCAAGTGGCTGGACTGTCCGGCCACGGGACGGCGAAGCGGACGCTCAGCAAGGCGGGAGGGTAAGAAGGGGATGACGGACTTTCGTGCGGTGTGTCTAAGTCGAGCCATCTACAAAAGACATCGCAAGCAAAAGGGTGAGAACAGAATCAATATGACCAGCAAGTAATGAATCATAAATAAATGAAGGATTAGAATAAAACATGATTTTCAGCAAGGTATAATATATAGTAGAACATAGGTTTGGTCAGTATGACCAACTTTTGAAGGGATATCAAAGTCAAGGCAGGGACAGAGGTCTATAATCCTTAGAACGACCATTCTACTCTAGGTTAGCGGTCCTACAGTCAGCCTGGCTCTGATACCACTTATGTCACACCCGGTTTTTAGAAGGTAAACCGAATGCGAACCATGTACGTGCTAGGATCAATTATTCGCGTACACAGCAGTTACATAACATGGACATCATCACACAGTGCTCAAAATAGTATTAAAAGGGGAAATAATAGTCGATTACATCATACGTCTGAGACGTCCATATAGTCCTTACAATAAATCAAAGTGCGGAAAAGAAACGTAGATAACCGCGGCCTTCACAGGCAGCCGACTGGGGGTTGCCGCTAACCCACACCTAGAACTCGTCGTAGTCTTGGAACTCCTAGAAGTCTCCTTCCACAGCTTCATCTTCTCCTAACAGTGGTTGCAATGCTGACAACCTGGGGGGGGTTTGGTGTGTAGAGCAAGAGTGAGTACACATCAACATACTCAGCAAGTATCCTGTTTGGCTGTAGTGGACTAGCTTTATGTGGGGGTAAGTCAAGCCGTTGCTTTTTGTTGGTCAGTTTATTATTTACTAGTAGAAAGCCAGGTTTTAGCGTTAACCCAAGTTATTAACCCAAAGTACCCTTTCCAAACGGAAAGAATACCACTTACCAGCACCATGGTCATAACCAAAACCATCGATCTCATAGCCACCTGTACCAAAGTATCTCTGATCAAGTACCACTAATCACTGGAGCTCCCTTGGCCGCTCATAACCGCGAGCACGGCTGATATATCAGTTTTCAAACACTCTGCAGAGGTTGTGCACTTTACCCACAAGTCGTGATTCCCTTTCTGCCCGGAGATCATGACTCTCCATTGATCACTACCAAGGTGACCCAGCAGGGCATCACTACGTAGCCTTTACAAAGATTCCCCGGGACTGTAGTCGCCCGTTAGGTTTCCTAAATGTACCGCACTCCTCCCCAAGGGACAAATCAACCTTGGCAGAGCGAGCCGCATACACCGAGCCCCATTGACGGCACGACGGCTAAGCGAACTACACCCCGGTTCCTCTAATTATTCAGCTAAGGGCGTCCCACTCCACCCTCATGGTTGCACTGTTTTCCCGGGCGGTCATCCATAGAACAGGTCCTTACGGAGAGGCACTCGAGAAACCGCTCGAGCCCCCTTAAAAGCCACAAGTATAACATCATAATAAGAGAGGGGAAAACAGCGTATCATATATAATCTCATCATGTTCATTGATTAGAGTTGAGCAATAGCATGAAGCTAAACAGTAATAATCCGACCCAAATAGGTAAACAAGGACATGGATAACAAAAGCTAGTCAATCCTTAGGTATAAATGTGTAATGCGGGAGGTGAATTAAAGAATGAATAGGACAGAGATAGGTCAAAGGACACTTGCCTCCACCAACCGACTGCTGCTCAGGGGCTTCTCCTGCGGGTTCTTCGGGTTCTCCGACCGGATCGTTCTCTATGCGAGCGCAAACATACATACATCCACATATTTAATACAAAAGAACAGTACACCATACAATAGAATGCAATAAGTAAACTGACGTTCCACGCGGGCTCGCAGTTATAGTTAAGAGAGAAAGAGAACAAGACAGTCGGGAAACGGTCACGTTACATGATTATAAATTAACTACTCGCTTAATGGAAGGAAATTTAATGTAGACACTATGTTTAGCGTAAAGTAAAGTCATGTTTCATGTCTAATCATTATAAGCAGGTGGAGATAAATAAAAAGAATGGTCGCGTGGCGAGACGCACGACGGCATACGTCGACCAAACTGAGTCCAAAGTGGAACGTCGCGTGAATACACACGCGGCGTTACACTTTAAACAACCTGAAATTAAAATGGATCGTCGCGCGACAAAGCGCACGACGCAACACACAGATAGAATCTGAAATTAGACAAACCGTCGCGCGGCGAAGCGCGCGACGCAGCACGCTAACTAACGGAGTTTGACGTTAACTACCGACAAAAAAATAATCACCGCGAGCGCGGGCGAGCGGGGACACGGTCGGACGAGGCCGAGCGCGGGAACGGGCGTCCGAGCCGGGGCCGGGGCGGTTGAACCGGGGGGGCGGTTGAACCGGCCAGGGGGCTGGGCCGGCCGGGGCCGCGCCGGGGACGCGCCGGGGGCCGCGCCGGGGCCGGAGGCCGCGCCGGGGCCGCGCACCGGCGAGCAGGGGCAGGGGCCGCGCTGCGCGCGAGCAGGGGAGGGGCGGGGCGGGCGGGCGCCGCCACAGGGCCGGGACGGGCGGGCGCCGCCGCGGGGAGGGGCAGGGGGCGGGCGCCGCCGCGCCGGGGAGGGGGCGGGGAGCGCCGCCGCGGTGAGGGGCAGGGGCGGGCGCCGCCGCCGCGGGCGGGCAGGGGCGGGGAGCGCCGCCGCGCGCGAGGGGGGAGGGGCGGGGGGCGCCGCCGCGCGCGAGGGGGGAGGGGGAGCGCCGCCGACGGGGGCGGGGATGGGGTCGCCACCGTGGCAGGGGGTGGGCGGGGCCGGCCGCGCCGCCGGCGAGCGGGGAGGGGCAGGGGCGCGCGCGAGCAGGGGAAGAAAGGGGGGCGCGCGTGGGGAGGAAGAAGAGGAGGGGGAGGGAGAGAGAGAGGAGAAGGGAAGGGGAGGGGAGCTCACCTCGGGGTCCAAAATCCGGTGATCGCCGTCTCCAAATCCTAGGGCACCACGGGGAGAGAGGTGGAAGAGGGAGAGGAGAGGTTGTTGCGCGGGAGATCCAAATGAGAGAGAGGGAGAGAAGGGGGGCGCATGGGGGGGGGGGGGGGGTTGGGCGCCAGGGGCGCGCAGGGCCGGGCAGGGCAGGGCTGGGCTGGGCTGGGCCAGGCCACTTCGCGGATCGAAGACCCACGACGCGCGCGGACCACTAAACGGACTTAAATCGCGAATCGAAATCCGGAACGGAACGAGACGAACACTCAACATCAGACAAAGAAATGTGCTTCGGCATGATGCAACACCCATGACACTTAGGTTTTGGTTTATACATGACACGGACACCTGTCGCTATACTGGTTTGAAATTGGGAAGAAAGAGCAAAACGGGGAAAGAGAAAAGAGAGTAACACCCGAATTTGGTGAGAGAAAAGAAGAAAAAATTCTACCCCCAAATTCAGGGCGTTACAGCGGCTGTCTCTAGCCGCGTGGTGAACAGCACCCGACCCCACCACGTGGGCGGCTCTAGGGGCGCCACGTGGCCAAAAAAGATGGTATACCCTAGGATGCGGACAGTTGAATCGGACCTTCGCGGGGGAGCGCCGGACCCCTGTACGCGCAGCCTGGACCCCCGAGTACGGACTGGGACTCCCAAGTAAGCATGCCGGGGCCCTTGGATGGGGTCCGGATCCCTCCGAGTAAGCCCCAGACCACCCATAACAAGATCTCAGGGCAGGAAGTGCCGTGGCCTAGGCAAGGGCCCGGTGTTGACGCGTGTCCGGGCTCTATCCGGTGCGCCTCCGCTCCTCGCTCGGCTAAGGGCCCAATTGTGCCACATGGCTTATTGCCCGTGACGTAGGCCAGCGGGCAGAGCATGACGTAGGGACTCTGGGCTGCACGACCTTCGCATTTATTGCGGAGAGGATGTGTCGCCTGTCCACCCTACTGTCAGGTGATGTGCCCCTTCGACATTTAATGCGTCCTATCCACTCCGCTGGCAGATGGCGCCCAGGCCATACAGCAGACGGCGTGCCTGTCTAATCTGAACAATATGCCCGTGCTGTAGGATACGCTATGTCCACCAGCACTTGTGCATTACCAGGGAAGCTTCCCAAGCACACCAACACTACGCGGATCATGGGTGTCAAAGCGCAGGAAGATTGCTCTGGCATCCAACTATTACTGCCCCAAGTCTTACATCCATTATGCTCCTGGGCCCACATGTCGGGGCTCAGCACTCTTGTACACGCCCCCCTTGAACTATAAAAGGGGGAGCACGCAACGTTACAAAGGTCAGACCCAAGTCATCCGGGACACACTTAGACTCCCTCAGGCTTACACACACCTCAAGCTCTCAAGCAATACAACACACAGTAGAGTAGGGTGTTACGCTCCGGTGGCCCGAACCACTCTAAACCTTTGCGTGTTCTTGTGTTCATTCCTACATCTCGCAACAGGCAAAACGCTCAAGCCCCCTCCACATCTTAGGACTTAGGGCGGGTGCACTCCGCCACCCGGCCGGAGAATTTCCTCTCCGACATAGCCTCCAAAAGAAGGTGCATGATAGGGTATTTTAACAGAAACAATAAATTCCCTCGAAGCATCCAAGTCTCCAGCAACCTGCATAGGAAAGCAAATATTTATAATTATATCATGTTCCCAACAATTTAGTGCAAGGTATATCTGATTCAAGAATTATATTTACCTCAAAACTAACAACCGTCATTTGACTTTGGCAATGTCATGTTCAGGGTGACTTGGTAAGCCAGGATAGTAGACAGGAGCAATCTGGGAACAAGGGATAATATCAGTAGCTATTGCAAAAATAGGAACATATAATACCACTAATTTGTATACATACATCAATAAAAGAAACATGGTTGATGGTTCACACATTTGAATGTTCCTCTAAAAAATAGGCCGTCCGAAGTGCAGTGTTATTTTGACATTGCACATGGAGATGCAGTGTCTTCATACCTCAGAGGATAAGTTATGCAACATTCTAATATCACGGCACAAAATAATTATGAGGTAGAGAACATATTATTCATTGCTCCATATAGTATTAAGACAAATATTGAAGGTGTGAGAAACTGAGAACATTGATTTGGAAAGGTGTAACACCCTAAAGTTCGATCTTGTGAAATTAAGGAAAAATTTCCCAAGGGTTTTTTTAATCAAAACACCTTTCTTTAAAATAATATTCATAATTCCAAAAGTTACTACTCTAATATTTTATATAAATTAAAGTATTCTTGGATTGCAATTATATATAAGAATTATGATTAAACTATTCCTTAATATATAATCTACAATATAATTTATATGTCACTAAAATGTGAACTAGTCCCTATTTTATGATTGGAATCATGTATAAAATAACTAAAACAACTGTATATAAATAATAATAACAATATAAAGTTTTTCACTCATGCTGATGTTTTATTTGTGCAACTAAAAGTAAAAAAATGTGGAATGTAAACTTGAGTTTGGTTTTTGAAAATAGAAATTAGAAAAGTGAAAGAAATAAATATTATGTAGAGAAAAATAAGTAAACAAAGATATATGATTCCTACACTAGGGTTTGAATTGGTATAATTTACTCAAAGGTGAAGCTCATAACAAACTTTGAATTTAAATTTGAATTCAAACTGAATTTGGGAATAAGGAAAAATAAGAAAAATAAAAAGGAAAAGGTTAGAACGCTTACTGGGCTGCTGACCCCCCCATTTGGCCCACCAGGACAATCATCCTGTGCGGCCCAGCTCAATCCCGCACCCAACTCCTCCTTTCACTAACCGGTGGGGCCCACATGTCAGCCGCTGGCTTCCACACGCGCGCGCATTGCCTCTGTTCACGTTAACTCGCCGCCAGGTGGGTCCGTTGGATCCGACTCCGTCTTCCCCGAGCAACCAGGCGCAACAGCCCCGCCGAGCTCGGTGGATCGCGCCCGCCAAAATCGCGGGTCCGGCGACCACAACCTCTTCCCTGACTCGTCCGCGTGGAGTATAAATGCCTTCCAGGGTCTCAACCGTTGCGTATTACTCCGTCTCCTAGCTATTCCCGTGAACCGAGAGAGAGAGAGAGTGCTGAGTGCCGCCGCCACCGGGGGATTCGCGGCCTGGTCGTCGATTCGGCCTCGGGTAGCGGTCGCGGATCTTCGCAGTGGAACGCTGATACGTGTGATCCCATTGGCTGACCCTATTGGCGACTGCTTTGTGACGAATTGCTCGCCGCCGTGCCAAATTTGGGCAGATTCCGCCCCGTGCCGTGGTCGGCTCCCCCGCCGTGATCATCTGTCGCGAGGTACCTTCTACATGATCACATTGTCCTCAATTTCGTTTTGCGCGCAAATGCACTCGCATTGATAGTCGGGATTGGTTGCATTCGGGTGGCCGGCGAAGTGCTCCACCGTGCGGTGGTGCCTCTGCGCGGCTCCGTCGGGAGGTTGGGGGAGATCCCTCTGGCGTTGGATCTTAATTCAGCGGCTGGGATTAAATCGAGTGTACCGTTTCGTCCGGGGCGTTCTGGCGCGTCCGATTGTGATCGGATGAATCGGGTCCAATGTTGGGTGATATGAAGTGGTAGCCTTCAGATCATGATCCAACGAATGCGATTGAGTAGGCGCGTTTTAATGAGAATCTGATCCTGGCGCTTGGTTACGATCGAACGGCTTAGATTTACCCATACCGATTCGGCCTAGGAATCTTACTAAAAAGCCCCTCAGAAATCCTGTAAATAACCCGCCGTCCAGAGAGTGGTTTACTGTGTCTAGGGAATCTTTTGCTCTGGCCCCTGCGCTTCCTAGTATTTGAGGCCCGGTCCTGAGATCATTTAATTTGAATAAATGAAATAGAAAATGGGTTTTTAATATGAAAATAATTACTGGAATTTAATAAATTCATAGAAAATTCATACTAACTCCAAATCACTCCATTCCAGTTCCTAAATTTTTGTAATAATATTGTCTACCCATTAGTGCCTCTGTTCTGACATGACAAACACATTAAAATTATTTTCTCACTCAATCTTGTATTAAGCACATAAAACATTAGAAAACCCATAACTTAAGATCTATAACTCCAAATTTAATGATTCCAGTTCCTGTGATCATATTTTAATGTCTAGTTTATTACTGTATATTCTATTTGCAAGTTTGATGTGATGTTAATTTATGCTATGCTATGTGTGTATTGTATTGATGCGAGTAGACGAGCAACCCACTGTGGAACCTGAGCTTCAACAAGTTGAAGTAGCTGAGCAGGAGCTCGTTGAAGGCAAGTTGTGCCCTTGATCACTTCTTTTTACCCACTCATGTTCTAATTAATCATAATGATCTGCATAGGTTAATTTTGATGGGACCCAATAGGTTACCCTAGTTTGTCTATCTTTATACCTTGTTTACCACTGAACTTTTTGGGTAGTACTTGCTAGTGCTTTATGTGGTTTTGGGTATGAAGATATATTATTCATGATCACACTTTTATTATATGTTTATTATTACTGTTCATGATAAGATCATTATGTTAATTGGAACATGGAGCGACCACCCGGGAAAACAGTGCTACCACAAGGGAGGAATGGGACCCCTTGGCTGATTAATTAGGAAAGCTAGTGGAAGACTACCTTACCCGAAAGGGGCAAGGGCAGTAGGGGAGTGGTCAGTGTAGGGAGGCCCTCGGGAGGATTTTGCTGCGATGGCGGTCCTGCAAGGGATTCCTGCATTGGAACTTCCTATAAACTGTAGCGGGTTTTCGGAAGCTAGTGGAACTTTGTAAAGGCCTCGTAGTGGATCCCTAGCCATTCACCTCGGAAGTGTCTAAGGGCCTTGCAAACCCTGGCGACATGGGATACACGACTTGTGGGTAAAGATGCGCAACCTCTGCAGAGTGTAAAACTGGTATACTAGCCGTGCTCACGGTCATGAGCGGCTCGGACCCTCACATGATTAATTTATGGAACTAAATTCAATTTGTCATATGCATTGCATCGCAGGTGAAGTTGTTACTTTTGTTCTACTACTTAATTGGGTTTGGTATTTACTTATACTTAGTAACTGCTAATAAAATTTTGACTAACTTTAAAAGCAATGCTCAGCTCTAACCATCCTCTTTGGTAAGCCTTACACTTCACGTGAGCTCCCACCTTTGGCGAGTTCATGCACATTATTCCCCACAACTTGTTGAGCGATGAACGTATGTGAGCTCACTCTTGCTGTCTCACACCCCCCCACAGGTCAAGAACAGGTACCGCAGGATGAGGCGCATGGAGGATGCTGTGAAGTGTTCGTGAGAGGTCTAGGCCGTCGTCTCCCAGTCAACTTTGGGTTGCTGGACCGTTGTCTCCTTATAATGTAATTATTTATTTTGTATAGAACTCCTGTTATATATAAAGATGTGACATTCGATCCTGTGCCACTATACATCATGTGTGTGAGACTTGGTCCCAGCATACCTGGTGTTTATGTTCACGCCCGGGTCTTGGTGCCCCCGAAATCCGGGTGTGACAGAAGTGGTATCAGAGGAATGTTGACTGTAAGACGAAACCTAGATAGAACTGGACAACCCTTATCTACTTACCTTTGCTACTCTGATTCTTTTCTAAACTTATCTTAATCTTTTCTCATCTATTTCCGCTTGACTCTGATTACTCTTACCTTATCCTTCCAAAAACAAATGTGGATTTCACACTTTGAAATCATGTGCCCAAAGTGACCTTTAGGAATAGGAGACCTAATTCTAGGAACAAAAAAAAACAAAACTATTTTTATAAGTATTTATATGCTTGAATGTTTGTTCTTATGATACTTGTCTGATTTGGATCTTTGTTTGAGTGTGATGAGTTGTGGAGTAATACCCACAATTACATCTGCATATATATCTAGGCATAAAGGAGAGTGTTTATAAAATAACTAGATAAACTGGATTATCCCTCGTTAAAGTATCTAGCCTAACAATATTCATCTCATCTTAAAATATTCGTATTCTACACCCATAGATCCATTTTATCTCAAAAGATTCTACCTTATCTTGGATTCATCATGCCCTAATTAGCATATTTATCCCACTTTAGAATAACAACCATGATCTAATCCAAAGTAATTAGATATTATCTAGTCTAATCTAGTCATACCAATCTAATCTATATCCCATCTAATCTAATATGGTCCAATCTAAAGTAAGTTACTTAACGGACTAGTTAATACTAGTAAAATAGATTAGACCCTGCTGGCCATATTTTAACTTAAATTAGTACATCAGACCAAACCACCCATGAACAAATAACTTACCAGCATATTCATGGTGACCATCCCTCCCATCCTAAGATGTTGCCATAATACACTTATCGTATGCCACCAGCCTGTTAACCATCTTATCCTAACTACATGTCCCTAATTCGGATAAAGACTTCAAGAACGAAGATCGAAGATGATCGAGCTCATCAAATCAAAGAAGGATAAGATTCAAGCTAGATCTTCAAAAGTAATCAAGATCCACAATCTTGGATATAGTATTTCCTTACCCTATCCTTTCTTGCCCAAAACCTATCTATGCTTTAAAGGCATCTTCTATCCTACATAATAAATTGGACATACATACATACACCCATGCTTTCCTAACCACCAGTTCCACCCCGAGATAAGCATCGGGAATTCATGAGCCACAAACCACCAACCTTCTCCAACTCCACGGATCCACTGCAAGCTGACGACTGGCTAAAGTCTATAGAGAAGATGCTCAACATAGCTCAGTGCTCGGACCGAGAGAAAGTACTCTACGCATCAGGTCGTCTTGCTGGTCCTGCTGCGGATTGGTGGGATGCGTACTGCGCTGCTCATGTTGCTGTCGATACAATTACCTGGGCAGAATTCTCCACACAATTCAGGAATTACCATATTCCTGCTGGGCTCATGAAGATTAAGAGGAAGGAGTTTTTATCCCTCAAGCAAGGAAGTATGTCCGTGAGTGAATATAGGGACAAATTCATCCAGTTATGTCGATATGCTCCCAGAGATGTTGAGGATGATGAGCAAAAGCAGGAGCTTTTTCTGGACGGTTTGATTGGACCCTTGCAATATCAGCTGGTATCACACACCTTCCCATCCTTCCAAAGGCTATTGGACAAAGCTATTGCCGTAGAAAACAAGAGGAGTATATTTGGAGAGAAAAGAAAGGCTGCTAACCAAGGGCAGGCTGGAAGTAGTTCCCGTCCTCGCTATACTACCACTCCAAGTACACCAGCTAGTGGCAGTTCTGGACAACAAACTCATCAGGCACCAACTGCTCCTCCAAAAGCAAGCACTCCAGTAGGAACCGTTGCTCCTAACACAACCGCCATCAGGACATGCTTCAAGTGTGGACAACCGGGACACTACGCCAACTACTGTCCCAACCGAGCTGCCTACACTACACCGGCTCCGATGAAGCAAGGACAAGCCTCGGCAGGAAAGAGTCAGCCCCTATCTATCAACCGGGGATATGCCCATCATGCAGAAGTAGAAGCTGAACCCGGTGAACTTGAAATTCAAGAAGAAGAGCCAGTTGAAGATGAAGTAGTCGGTGAAGAAGTCAACGAGCAACAAGAATAGAGAGATAAACATAGATATAGATACATATATATATATATATATTTTTACTATTTGTAAGACCTAAATATTAGTTTAGCCTATTAGTTAGTATTATTACTATTTTAGTGATAATAGTAAGGTCTATTAAACCTATGTTTTGTTAAAGGATTATGCATCATGCCGAGATTTCTTTGTTTGTGCACATGTTCCGAGAACAATATGAGTATACATCCTTTTCTTACAAATCTCGAGGACGAGATTATTTTTAAGGGGGGTAGGATTTGTAACACCATAAAGTTCGATCTTGTGAAATTAAGGAAAAATTTCCCAAGGGTTTTTTTAATCAAAACACCTTTCTTTAAAATAATATTCATAATTTCAAAAGTTACTACTCTAATATTTTATATAAATTAAAGTATTCTTGGATTGCAATTATATATAAGAATTATGATTAAACTATTCCTTAATATATAATCTACAATATAATTTATATGTCACTAAAATGTGAACTAGTCCCTATTTTATGATTGGAATCATGTATAAAATAACTAAAACAACTGTATATAAATAATAATAACAATATAAAGTTTTTCACTCATGCTGATGTTTTATTTGTGCAACTAAAAGTAAAAAAATGTGGAATGTAAACTTGAGTTTGGTTTTTGAAAATAGAAATTAGAAAAGTGAAAGAAATAAATATTATGTAGAGAAAAATAAGTAAACAAAGATATATGATTCCTACACTAGGGTTTGAATTGGTATAATTTACTCAAAGGTGAAGCTCATAACAAACTTTGAATTTAAATTTGAATTCAAACTGAATTTGGGAATAAGGAAAAATAAGAAAAATAAAAAGGAAAAGGTTAGAACGCTTACCGGGCTGCTGACCCCCCCATTTGGCCCACGAGGACAATCATCCTGTGCGGCCCAGCTCAATCCCGCACCCAACTCCTCCTTTCACTAACCGGTGGGGCCCACATGTCAGCCGCTGGCTTCCACACGCGCGCGCATTGCCTCTGTTCACGTTAACTCGCCGCCAGGTGGGTCCGTTGGATCCGACTCCGTCTTCCCCGAGCAA
Organism: Zea luxurians; assembly: GCA_029449295.1. NCBI lineage: Eukaryota > Viridiplantae > Streptophyta > Magnoliopsida > Poales > Poaceae > Zea > Zea luxurians. The sequence continues at coordinate 10,645,941 of JAOPSE010000081.1, read as the reverse complement.
CCAGGCGCAACAGCCCCGCCGAGCTCGGTGGATCGCGCCCGCCAAAATCGCGGGTCCGGCGACCACAACCTCTTCCCCGACTCGTCCACGTGGAGTATAAATGCCTTCCAGGGTCTCAACCGCTGCGTATTACTCCGTCTCCTAGCTATTCCCGTGAACCGAGAGAGAGAGAGAGAGTGCTGAGTGCCGCCGCCACCGGGGGATTCGCGGCCTGGTCGTCGATTCGGCCTCGGGTAGCGGTCGCGGATCTTCGCAGTGGAACGCTGATACGTGTGATCCCATTGGCTGACCCTATTGGCGACTGCTTTGCGACGAATTGCTCGCCGCCGTGCCAAATTTGGGCAGATTCCGCCCCGTGCCGTGGTCGGCTCCCCCGCCGTGATCATCTGTCGCGAGGTACCTTCTACATGATCACATTGTCCTCAATTTCGTTTTGCGCGCAAATGCACTCGCATTGATAGTCGGGATTGGTTGCATTCGGGTGGCCGGCGAAGTGCTCCACCGTGCGGTGGTGCCTCTGCGCGGCTCCGTCGGGAGGTTGGGGGAGATCCCTCTGGCGTTGGATCTTAATTCAGCGGCTGGGATTAAATCGAGTGTACCGTTTCGTCCGGGGCGTTCTGGCGCGTCCGATTGTGATCGGATGAATCGGGTCCAATGTTGGGTGATATGAAGTGGTAGCCTTCAGATCATGATCCAACGAATGCGATTGAGTAGGCACGTTTTAATGAGAATCTGATCCTGGCGCTTGGTTACGATCGAACGGCTTAGATTTACCCATACCGATTCGGCCTAGGAATCTTACTAAAAAGCCCCTCAGAAATCCTGTAAATAACCCGCCGTCCAGAGAGTGGTTTACTGTGTCTAGGGAATCTTTTGCTCTGGCCCCTGCGCTTCCTAGTATTTGAGGCCCGGTCCTGAGATCATTTAATTTGAATAAATGAAATAGAAAATGGGTTTTTAATATGAAAATAATTACTGGAATTTAATAAATTCATAGAAAATTCATACTAACTCCAAATCACTCCATTCCAGTTCCTAAATTTTTGTAATAATATTGTCTACCCATTAGTGCCTCTGTTCTGACATGACAAACACATTAAAATTATTTTCTCACTCAATCTTGTATTAAGCACATAAAACATTAGAAAACCCATAACTTAAGATCTATAACTCCAAATTTAATGATTCCAGTTCCTGTGATCATATTTTAATGTCTAGTTTATTACTGTATATTCTATTTGCAAGTTTGATGTGATGTTAATTTATGCTATGCTATGTGTGTATTGTATTGATGCGAGTAGACGAGCAACCCACTGTGGAACCTGAGCTTCAACAAGTTGAAGTAGCTGAGCAGGAGCTCGTTGAAGGCAAGTTGTGCCCTTGATCACTTCTTTTTACCCACTCATGTTCTAATTAATCATAATGATCTGCATAGGTTAATTTTGATGGGACCCAATAGGTTACCCTAGTTTGTCTATCTTTATACCTTGTTTACCACTGAACTTTTTGGGTAGTACTTGCTAGTGCTTTATGTGGTTTTGGGTATGAAGATATATTATTCATGATCACACTTTTATTATATGTTTATTATTACTGTTCATGATAAGATCATTATGTTAATTGGAACATGGAGCGACCACCCGGGAAAACAGTGCTACCACAAGGGAGGAATGGGACCCCTTGGCTGATTAATTAGGAAAGCTAGTGGAAGACTACCTTACCCGAAAGGGGCAAGGGCAGTAGGGGAGTGGTCAGTGTAGGGAGGCCCTCGGGAGGATTTTGCTGCGATGGCGGTCCTGCAAGGGATTCCTGCATTGGAACTTCCTATAAACTGTAGCGGGTTTTCGGAAGCTAGTGGAACTTTGTAAAGGCCTCGTAGTGGATCCCTAGCCATTCACCTCGGAAGTGTCTAAGGGCCTTGCAAACCCTGGCGACATGGGATACACGACTTGTGGGTAAAGATGCGCAACCTCTGCAGAGTGTAAAACTGGTATACTAGCCGTGCTCACGGTCATGAGCGGCTCGGACCCTCACATGATTAATTTATGGAACTAAATTCAATTTGTCATATGCATTGCATCGCAGGTGAAGTTGTTACTTTTGTTCTACTACTTAATTGGGTTTGGTATTTACTTATACTTAGTAACTGCTAATAAAATTTTGACTAACTTTAAAAGCAATGCTCAGCTCTAACCATCCTCTTTGGTAAGCCTTACACTTCACGTGAGCTCCCACCTTTGGCGAGTTCATGCACATTATTCCCCACAACTTGTTGAGCGATGAACGTATGTGAGCTCACTCTTGCTGTCTCACACCCCCCCACAGGTCAAGAACAGGTACCGCAGGATGAGGCGCATGGAGGATGCTGTGAAGTGTTCGTGAGAGGTCTAGGCCGTCGTCTCCCAGTCAACTTTGGGTTGCTGGACCGTTGTCTCCTTATAATGTAATTATTTATTTTGTATAGAACTCATGTTATATATAAAGATGTGACATTCGATCCTGTGCCACTATACATCATGTGTGTGAGACTTGGTCCCAGCATACCTGGTGTTTATGTTCGCGCCCGGGTCTTGGTGCCCCCGAAATCCGGGTGTGACAAAAGGGTAACAAAGCTTAGAAAACTATAGGTCCAGAATCTACCCCTAACAAGCTTCTAGAGATAGAGGCACCCTACTATCCAACTTGTGAGCAGAGTACAACATGAACCATTTCATTTTGAGACAATAAGACAAGCATAATTTTAAATATTTAGTGAAGTGACATTCCAGTCTGCAACATAGAACTATGGATTAACAATTGGATATACATTGATGTGGACAGAACATATTCTATTTCTTCCTCTCAGAAATCCAGTTGACCTCATTTTATGGTAGTTAAAATAGAACTGAATGCAGCTTCTAACACTAGCGGTTACAGACCTTTTCCATTTACAACTGTCATCGCTTTTACTTCGTTACAAACATTTGTAGTTTTGTTGCTTTCAAGTAATTTTAAGGCATGCGATCTTCGAATATGTGGTGGTGGTGCCTTTATTCTGGAGTAAAACAAAATTTTGTCCATCTTAGGGGATAACTATTTCATGTTGTTTTGGATATTTAAATGCATACCTACACTATGCAGGAGAAAATGTTGAACTTGGACTGCCTGAAACAAATCTGCTTTGGTGAAACAACTTCCATTTGTTGTACTGTACATAGCTGGAGGTACACAATGCCCTCTATATAAAGAGCAGTGTTGCCCTCGTTCTGTGATCCAAACAGACACAAGTAGCAACCATTGCTTGCACTGTATCTCTCTTAGATGTTTTCTCTTGTTGAATAAAGATAACAAGAGGGAGTAAAAAAATGAGTTCGTCCTGGACCGAGAGTCAAAACAAGCTCTTCGAGATGATGATCACCTCAAATACTTGCATACTGAAATAATGAGTTTTTGTAACTTAGCACGACAATGGGGCATAAGCTTATCTCTATCGAGAGTCAAAACAAGCTCTATCGAGAATTTATTTTTATATGAGGACAATGAAGCGTAAGCTTATGTTGTTGCTTGCAACGTCTAAATCTTAATATTTTTGTCACATGTGCGTTACTCTTAATAAAGCTTTGAATTTTTAGGTGTGGACTTTATTTATGTTATTTGCTTTTCTCTTCTAAGGTCTCTTATAATGGTTACTAACAAACAGGTAACGTTGTTATGGCAGTGAGTTACCGAGAAGTAGTAGAGTTACCCCTCTATAGCCTTGGGGCATGAATATCTGCATGATAAAAGGTAAATCAAATGTTAGTGCCGTCCCATTCCTGCTTCTCCTTATCCTTTTATTCAGTGTTTGATATTCTTCCTGACTTGTCCTGGTTATAATGATATCAAAAGATTTGTTGCTACCATTACTCAATCATGTATTGTTATCTTTTTAAAAAGAAAGGGCATGCCGTTGTTTTTTTGTAAAGCTACCAAAGCGCCATATATTATACGCAATCTTTTCCAGGTTGAGAGACCATGCCTTCAAGTCGACAGTAGAAAATTATGTTTAGTAGCACAAGGAGCACTTGTGTAGCTGAAAGGATTTTCCTTTAATAGAGCTTGAAGTAGTTCTGACTATATGTAATTGTAGTTAAAATATTTTATCACACAACTAGATGCAGGTTATAACTGCTTGGGTCTCAGGAATTGAGGTGGCTGAAGTCCTTTGTACAAACATTATCTTAATGTGAAGGAGAGAAAAATTGAGATAAGTGTTTTTCGATATAAACTCACACGTGATTTTGCAACTCGTCTAATATACATTTGTATGGTAGAGCGCCTGATAGGGCGCCTTTTTTCTAGTGAACTCTGAAAGGCAGCGTAGTTTTCAGGTATTTTGTGTTCGGCACTCCAATAATTCCTTGACGCTCAAGTGGTCTATCTATCCTCTACAGGCCATGCCGCTCAAGCGGTCTTTTAAGCCAAGCATATGCACAATGGAAAAACAGGTGCTGAATAGATTCATTTCTACGACAGAACGCCAGGGACGTGATGTATATGCTACTGGAAATTTACAGTGGCCACAGGAAACGGTATTTCCAGCGTACACTCTTTCCTACGGGAAACGCTAGGAGCTAGCATGGGTGGCATGAATATAATTGAAAAGAAATAATATAATACGTGTTAGTTGATATAGAGTTAAAATATAAAGTAAACATGGCTGCCGAGTATTATAGTATAGGGTAAAGAATTTTGATGACGAGAACATATATTCCTTTTAGAGTAGGGATTTAGAATAGTATGAATGCGGATAGTCTAATATTCAGAGAATTGTTGGAGAAAAGGAATATTTTGCTTTCTATATTATTTGAGGGACTGGTTAAATCTAGAAGTTAGAGAGCATAAACATCGCGCTTCGTAGTTTTGCTATCCGAATCATTTGCTTCGCAAAAACTAGACTCCGAACATCTTCCATTTGAATACAATGGCATTTCATGTATTTGCTTTATTTATTTATTTTTTTCCTTGTATTCCGAGCCTGAATAGTCAAACACAAATATAGTTGACTACGATAACACCTTGTAGCTATACTCTGAAGTCGAACTGTAGTAGTATTTGTTAAGCAAGCAGCAGTCACATGTGGATAATCTTGTTGAAACACAACAACTCAACATACATAAGAGGAGCAGCAGAGAGGCCATTATTTCTCAGGGGTTTCTCCACGCGAAGAAGGCGATATTCTCGACTGTTCACGAAAAGCATCTCAAGAAATCAGAATGGTCCTGATTCTCTGTTCTTTCGTCCTCGTATTCCACTTCACCGTCCCAAAGATCGTCCAAGGTATTGTATCCACTGTTCGGGTGAACTACAAACTCGACTTTTAGCAGCCTAACCTGCATGTTAGGAATAAAAAGAAATATCAGATAGGAAAACCAAATCGAAACCCTAAATAGAGGATGCCTGCATTAAAAAGAGAGAGAGAGGAGGCCATTGGTCATCATTCATAGCGATTCTCCATGAGAAGATCAATGTACAAAATTACAAATACCACATACTGAATTCAGATAGATTTTCATTTGCATGATGCTCTCCTGCAAATCGCTGTATTGAAGTAGTAACAAACATAGGCAAGAAGCCAATGGCACGCAAAACTGATGGAAAAAATGTTGTTTTGATGCATGCCTGTTTGATTGCAGAGAACTTCGCCATCAGATCGTGAGGGATGGACCAATCAAATATGTCGAAGTTCTCTCCGATCCTTGTTCTGTCGGCACTCTTGGGAAGCACACTCTGGCCCATTTGAATCCCCCAGCGCAGAGCGACCTGGGCAGGCGTTTTCTGCAACCTCTCGGCAACAGACATGACAACGGGGTTGCTAAGGACGTTTGGCCCACTGTATCCAGGTGATCCGGGTGAGCCTAAGGGCGAATATGCCTGCAGCAACGGAACCAGGGACTCAGCCAGCCAATGGGAAGTGAGAGCAGATGCTGGAATGTTAGGCTGTTATGTATGTTCTCTGAAACTTACAGAAAGATGAACACCCGTTGACTGGCACAGCTTGCGTAGCTTGTCTTGCTGCCAAACTGGATGGCACTCGACCTGGTTGACCGCTGGAGGCACACGCGCAACAGCGAGCAGATCCTGCAGCTTCTTGCAGGAAAAATTGCTCACACCGATCGCGCGAGCTTTGCCTGCGTGGTATAGCTTCTCCATCGCTCCCCACGTAGCAGGGATGTCCGTAGGGATTAGGTTTTCTGGGATAAACATGGTTCCTTTCTGGATACGGATTGGACCATGAATCTGTAAAGTAAGGTCATTACCAGAGATAGATCTTAGCAGGTAAACAGTAGGCGGACTATTATCTGGTAGGTACCAAGATCAAGAACAGGAATTTACAAGGTACAGATCTACGTAGTCGAGCCGCAAATCTTCGAGGGCCGAGCAAAGATCCTCCTGCACATCTTCAGGAGCATGGTTACCTGGCCTGCAAAATTCAGAGTTTCTGATCTTAGAGCAGAAACCAATGATCCGCATCATTGCTTCAGATAAGCTTGAGAAGAGATGCCTTACCACAGCTTAGAGGTGACAAACAGATCTTCACGCTTGACCACGCCATCCTCAAATAGTTTCTGTAAAGCTAGCCCAACCTATAAAAGAGAATAGACTTCAATCTAACAACTGATTGTTTATGAACTTGGCAATGAGTTCATAGGAATTTCATAACTTAACTTGTGTATCTACAAATATAAAACGCTATATGCCTTAAATATTTTTGCTGGACTAGTAGATAAATGTGAGTAGTATTGACAAAATGTATCCATATTACAATTCTAACAACAGCCACAAAGCCTTTCGCAATTCGCTCCATCCCAATGGGTCCTCCCATTTTATACATGCTCCATCTTTTCCACCTTATTTTCAATCTTTGTGATAATTCAAAACAAATGCGAAGAAGTTGATATATTAAGATAATACAATGGGGGAGAAGTTTACACAAAGGGGAGACAAATGACAAAGTTAAGTTAGCACACAAGTAAAGGAAGCAAGCTCATGAACTTGGTTATTACATATGATTGCTTGCATTGCATTTGCACAAGTATAATATGATTTGGTATCACACTCATTTGTCAAAGTAGATAATTCTTATCAAATGGTATCTTTCTCACTTGTGTGATGCATGTTTTTGGTTGATGATTTAATAAACTAGCATGCATAGGCTAGGTAATAGTTATACTTAATATTTTGTACTTTTCAATTGGTATCTACGGACCTCTTTTGTTGATCTCACTAAAATTTTTAGTATGTTTAGCTATCCCAAATGCTAAGGATGAAAATTTCCAAGTGGCATCTACAAACCTCTTCTGTTATGTTGATCTCACTAAGATTTTTAGTATCACCTCTAATAAAAAAATTTAGCCTCAGAAGATAACAAATGAATCAGAAACAAAAATATTACGTTCTTTTTATGTAGTTTTTAATTTCCAGGGTAGACGATTTCCTTACCCTCCTGTTGACCGGTGGTCCCCGGTAGTCTAGAGTATAGGTGTACATTCGGGCTGCCCGGTCCGGCCCGGCCCAAGCCCGAAAAGGCCCGTATTGTTTGAATTTCGGGCCGGCCCAGCCCGTTTGAATTTCAGGCCATGCCGGGCCGGCTCATGGGCCTAGCCCTCGGCCCACGGCCCGGCCCGTAATTGCTTAAACGTGCCGGGCTCATTTCGGGCGGCCCGAAATTATAAAAGCCCGAAATACACATTAGGGCCCGAAATTCAATTTTTGGCCCGAAATTCACATTAGGGCCCGAAATTCACATCAGAACCCAAAATTCAAAACAAATTTATTAAAACAAATAAAAGATAAGACAAATAAATTTGACCAAAAGCAAACTTAATATTTGTATTAAGTTACCAGAGCTATGCAATGACTACCTCGTTTACAAATCATTTTATTAGAAAGAAAAAGAGTATAATCAGCTCTATATATAGTTCGTAACTTCATTTCATTATCTAATGTTCATAACAAAAATAAAATTACATCACATACTCTAATTCAAAGCTACAAAAAACATCTAACTAACATTATCTCTAGCTTTGGGTTCTTTATCAAGTACATGAAAGTGTGGAATGAAGTGTGATTTTAATAAATATATGGGCCTTTTCGTGCCTCTACATGGGCCATTTCGTGTCTGCCTTAAACGGGCCGTACTCGTGCCCGCCCATGGACCGCGACCTCGGCCTAAACACGGCCCAATATATCGTGTCGTGCCGGCCCGGCACTAAAATATTTCGGGCCGTGCTTTTTTTTTTCCGTGCTTTGGGCCGGCCCATCAGGCCCGGCCCAAATGTACACCTATAGTCTAGAGGTCTTTCTCCCATGCTCTCTCTGACTGGTGGGCCTCATAGGCTCGGAGATATTTCCCCAACAAATTTTTATAGGCTATTCACTCTCTCTAGCCATCTAAATCCTTTCACAACAAATCTAGCATAATATATGCATTAATGCAATACTTAGTTGTTAAACATATCATTTTTATGTGCCAACATTCTGCTCCATACAGTATACGAGGTCTAATCGTCATATAGAACCAAAATTCACATTGACAATATCTATTATTATCACTGTTCCGTAAAGAGTGATAAGCTTTGTTCTAAGCCAAACAATCTTAAAATTTTACTAAACTTATATAAAAAACTAATATTTATAATATTAAATAAGTAATATTAGATTTATCATGACATATACTTTCAAATTTATATTTGAAGTTAAAAATGTTCATACTCTTGTTTATAAATTTGGTTACATTTAACATAATTTGATTTAAAGATAAAACTAAATTATTACTCTTTATAGGACGGAGGTAGTACACATAGGATGTAGATGGACGCGTGGACAGCGACTGCGGCTAATTGTTTTTGCAAAAGGATATAAAATTTAGAGCTAACAGATACTGGCGTGACAATGGGACACGACACCCTCTAGCTTACCGCACATCCACATTTTGAAAGCTGGCTTTTCTGAAGAAGAACAAAGCGCACATAGAAGACGAGCCTCTGAACTGCTTAGCAGCCGGAGTGCCGGACTATATACATTTGTATATATATGTGGCCTATACTGGTAGAAGGTAACATTTTACCAACTACAGGTAACACCTACTACCATGGTCCATGGCTTACATCACTCATACTACCAACTAATAACAACAAGGTCATGCTGGCCATCTAGATTATAAATTAATAAAATTATTTCTTTATCGAATCTTCCTGTTTTTTTAACTGTGATTTGCAGAAGCTGAAAGTAAGTTCATACTTAGGACGTGTTTGGCAGGGCTCCAGAGCAAAATTCCAAAGAGAGTTGGTCAGGGCATGCCAAACACTCTAACTCCAGAGTTGTAAACTCTATGGAGTTTTTAGAGCTGCAGTACAATTTTTTGGAGTACCTCTTTTGCTGCTCTGAAAACTCCAAAAAAACAACCTGGTCATGAAGTTTGGAGTTATTTGCCCATTATTGCTACTAGCTAGTTATGAAAAACAATCTAAACTCTGGAGCAGAGTTGCTCTATCCGGAGTTTTGGAGTAGAGCTGCTCTGGGGTGGAGCAGAGTCATGCCAAACACACCCTTACTGTATGAACTTGATGTTTTTAAGAAAGTATTAACTCGATGCAATTGCTATAAATTAATAAAATTCCTCATTTATCAAAAATATTCTGGAAGTATCAACTCGAATGTTTTTTAAGAAAATGTTAACTCGATGTAATCAGTGACGGACCTATAAAAATCTTCGAGAGTCTGGACAAAGATAATACTCATACTATAAATACATAGCTTTGACTAGTTTTTACCGACATTTAACTATATTTTACTGCTTGGTACACGTTTACAGGTTCATTAGCACTAATGGAAGAGCCTGAGCAAGAGCTCAAGCTTGCCTGCCCTTGGGTCCACCACTAAATGTAATGGGCTAATGGCTATAAGTTAATAAACTCTTCATTTGTAGAAAAATATATGGGTCATAATCTTTCTTGTTGCAATAAGCGCAGGATGGTAAGAGGGTGGGTGACAAAACCTGACCAGATTATTGTTCAACTAAAAAACAGAATGATGTCATGTTCATGGGAAGCGAAAAATCACTTAAGTCAAAAGCCTGAAAGTACCAACCAATCACACAGTCACCTCGATGGTAGACACCGAGTTATTGATTAGTAATTACCTCCTTCTGATTGCGGTATGCTACAGCAGAATCAATATGCCGATACCCAGCCTGTGCCATGAAACCAGCAAGAACTTCAGACTGGAATAGGATAAAAGTGTAATGGATAGATAGATATTACTCCGTAGAACATAAGAACAATAAACTCCCGCCTTGTACTTCTTGCTAAAACAACATTGGAGCATACGAGCACTTCAAGAGCAAGCTAGCCTAGAATCTGACAGTTATAACAAATGAAACAAGCTACTAGGTGACTACTTGGGTAAGTTTGTCAAAGCTCAATCTAAAGATCCAATGGTCTCAAGATAAAACAAGGATGGTTCGGCTCAACTCATACACATACAGGCAAAAATTTTGAAAAAGAGAAAGGAAAAGCACCAATGAGCAATCTGGTGAAACTTTGGGGAAAAAATCAAAGGGAAAGAAGCGACAATAGCGGCAATAGCAACCAGAAAAAAAGACCTTAACAGCAGCATAGATGGCGTCGCTGACAGCTCCATGCTCTATTTGCCATGTGCCAAGGCCAACCGACGGGATTCTTGCGCCGGTATTGAGAACAAAGGATTCAGCCATCTTTGGACAGGAAGGGAAAAACCGAGAGTGGAGGAAATGGCTTGGGAAAACAGGTTGTCAACGAAGCTATGGGCAGCGGCGCAGCGTGATAGTGGTTGCTGTTATAAATATTTAGGCCTGATATGTGATATCCTGGATCTGATGGAGCAGGCGCTCCGGCTGTCCGCAGCCGCGTCCGCAGCCCCATCCCCTTATCTGGCGGCTACATAAGCCCCCACTTCCCTCTTCATCTGGTGTGCCCCTGCAAGACCTCCTAACTATGTGAATAATGAACCGTCACAGTCAGCATGGAGCCGCCGTCCCTCCATTCACTGTTCATGCTTACGGTGCTCTTTTATAGTTAAAGAAAAATGGTAATACATGATGAATAGGATTGGATAATGATATTTTATGGTTGTAGTGAAGTATAGGGAGAGAATATAGAAGGAACCACCGCGTGAGATGAAAAAATAGAGGATAAAACATTGATGATGTGACAAAAAAGATAATATAGAGAAAGAAATCTAGGAGAAACCGCTGCACACAATCTCAGTCAAACAATTACCGGTATATATCTGTGCGTGACTGACAGCCGTATGGTATGGCACGCACATTGGCACCCCATCGTTGGTACTAGCGCACAATTTTTGTATGCTCAACATCATGTTATTTTGCTACTACAGTCTGCCATGTTTTAATTAAACTGCATATAGGGGACATCACGTTATTTTGCTTTGTATGCTCAACATTGTGTTATTTGAATTGTTACTGTGAGAATGATGTTAAATTTAGTGTCTGTCATATGTAAATTATTTTAAATTGCTTCAGAAATCATGATATATTAGTGTCATGGTTCTGGAAACATTCTGGAAAACATGGATAGTAAGATTTGTGTTTAGTGAGTGAGGCTAGCGCGGACTCGCTCCGAATGGTGAATCGCTGGGACTCGAACGGTGAACAAGAGACATTGGGTTTATACTGGTTCAGATCGGAGCCCTAATCTAGTATAGTGATGATCGTAGTATTGCAATAAGAAGTGTTGCAACTTGTGTGCTTGTGTGTTGAGAAGAAAGAGGGCCTACACTTTTATAGCTTCAAGGGCTGGACCTTGCATTGGTGATTGGTTTCTACCAGAAAAAGAGAAAGGGAGAGAGAGATCAACTACTCCTAATCGTAGTAGTGGTCCCTCCGTAGGATCATGCGTAGTCATATCTGTTAGGATTTATGGGCTAGGCCCAATTGAGAAATTCAAATAAATCTCAGGAAATCTCAAAAACCCATATAAGTGTATAGCTAGGGAATGGTGGAACCAATAGCACCATATTGTTAGTCCTAGTGGAGTGAAACTAGTTTAAATATGGAAGCCACACTCACTCACTAAGTCATGGATGAGAGGAGAGAGTGTGGAGAGCCACACGCGCGCGCTCGCTCGCCTGGTCTGGGCGGGGCGGGGCGAATGGCGTGGGCGCACGACATACGCGTGAATGGTCTGCCGAAATCCGGCCCCTCGCCTTGCGGGGGCGCGACTTCCTTTTGCCGTTTGAATTTTTTGGTTACTTGGCTGTTAAGTTTAGAATCCTAACCGATCGCTATAAAATCTAAACTGAACGTGAGATTTTCGTGGGCAGATAAGATCGAAGATAGCCATTTGGTCGCGGACTCGGCCCTATAAAAGGCACCTGGCAGCCAGCATCCAAATCATCCCAGTTTTCGCTTTCACCTCTCTTTACAGTTGAGCCACCTTCAGTTCTCTTCATCCTGACCGCAGACGTGCATCTGCAATCAGGAGAGCAGGTCTCCGGAACCCTTCGCCCTCGAGATCCTGCACCGTGAGAGGGCGAATAAGGTTTTTGGGAAGCGTCTTCACGCGCTGCTCGTGTTCTTCTGACCTCATCGACCTTGCTGATTTCGCTGCTTCGACGTCATCGACCCTGCTGATTCCGGCCCGCGCCATCTATCAGTATGTCTTATTAGTACACATCACGTGATTTAACTCTTTATTTCAGTTCTTCTGATTTGGTCATGATTTATATTTGAAATTTAATCTAGAATTATTCAACAATCCAAAAACCTTATTGTAGATAATTTACTAGTTTTTCTATGGCTGCTTTTGCTGATGCACTGAAGCCAGAAAAGTTCAATGGTATGCACTTTAAGAGGTGGCAAGTCAAGGCCACGCTCTGGCTTACTGCTATGAGTGTCTTCCATGTTAGTAAAGGCAAACCTGAGGGCGCACTGACTCCTGAACAGGAGAAAGAGTACGATCATGGCAACATTATCTTTACAGGAGCAGTTCTTAGCGTCCTTGTTGTCCGTCTGGTTGATGCGAATATTCAGCACATAGACGGAAAAGAGTTGTGGGATGCACTTACTACTAAGTATGGTGCATCAGATGCTGGCAGTGACCTGTATATCATGGAGAGCTTTCATGATTATAAGATGGTTGATAATCGCTCTATTGTAGAGCAACCTCATGAAATATAGTGTATAGCCAAGGAGCTCGACCACCTTAAGATAGTCCTTCTTGATCGATTTGTGGCTGGATGCATTATTGCAAAGTTGCCTTCTACATGGAGGAACTTCGCCACATCTCTGAAACATAAGAGACAGGAGATATCAGTTGAAAATCTGATAGCGTCTCTGGATGTTGAGGAGAAAGCTCGGGCTAAGGACACGGGATCTAAAGGAGGCGAGGGCCACTCCAGCGCCAACATGGTTCAAAGGAACCACAACAAGGGCAAAGGAAAGCCAAAATCTAACAAGCCCAACAAAACTACCAACTTCAAGAAGAAGAAGAACAAGGCTAAACTGACATGTTTCGCATGTGGCGAGACGAGTTATTTTGCCAAGGATTGTCTTGATCGAGCGGATCGTTGTGGCAAAAAGAGCAATGTCAACACATTGATCGCTAGCAATGAGGAAGACAAAGGGTATGGTAATTTACCTTTCATCTTCTCAATATTTCAATCACCTAGTTGGTGGCTTGATACTGGTGCTAATGTTCATGTGTGTTTTGACATTAATTTGTTCTCTTCTTATCAGAGTATCCGGGATTCTTCCGTCCTAATGGGGAATGTGTCACATACTTCTGTTCATGGCACTAGCACGGTGGATCTGAAGTTTACTTCGGGAAAGATCGTGCAGCTGAAGAACGTGCATCATGTCCCTTCTATACACAAGAATCTCGTTAGCGGAACCCTTCTATGTAGAGATGGGTTCAAGGTAGTTTTGGAGTCCAATAAATTAGTTGTGTCTAAGTTTAGACAATTTATTGGTAAAGGCTATGATTGCGGAGGCTTGTTCCGCTTTTCTCTGTTAGATTTGTAACACCCCAGGTGTTTATATTTCGCTCGACAACGAGTACGGATTTAAGCACGTAATCAGTGGATAAAATGAATGCTAGATTTTAAACATCTTTGCCTATCGTGATTTTTATATCGTATCTGTTTCGTTTGTCGGAAGTGCGACATTGCTTTTATTTTGATTTATCCGGGCTCTTCCGAAATTTTCGTGATGTTCGGAACATAGTCGTTCCGAAAATCGGTGCGTCCGATGATTATTTAAAATTCGTCGCTCGCACGAATACGAATTCGGAAACTCGACCCACTGAGATGATTTTATCCCAAACAAATTTATTTAGAACTCGACGAATAAAGTTTTCAGAACAAGTTATTAGAGCCGGAATCAGTTAATTCTATTTGTCTCATTTGTCGTCACCAATAAAATTTTGGTCCGACTAAATTAGACCCCGCCCAAATCCTAATACCAAAACCCGGACGTCTGAAATTTGTTTCGCCAAAATAAATAAGATTCAGATGAATTCGATTTGGTTTCGATTAAAACAAACCATGTCGCAAGTATTATCGACCATTTAGTTGTCGCTAAAAATCTCGATTCTAAAATATCTGCAATTTTCTTAATTAAAAAAGAGAAAATCGAAAAATAAAAAAAAATCTTCCTCCAGCCGTCCCTATCTACAGCCGCCCAACCCTGCTGATTTTTTTTCAGCGCCGCCCTGGGATTCTTCAAATATCCCACCGTGCTCTGCTCCTCTCGCTCCCTACGAGCTCCCACGGCGCCCTGTGTCTTCCTCCTCTAACGACCGCGAGTTCTTCCCTGCTAAGCTCCATCCATGGCCGTCGGTCGAGTTCCTCCCGGCCATGAGTTCTCCCACGGCGCCCACCTCCCTGCGTGCTCCTCCCGTGCAGCTCACCGAGCGCCCCTGCTTGCTCTCTGTCAGCCGAGCGCGCGCCCAGCCGGCTCCCAGCGCTGCGCTTCTCTCTCCCTACCGAGCATCTTCCCCAGCCGAGGCTCCTGCTCCCTGCGCGCGTCCTTGGTTCCTTGCTCGCCCCGGCTCCTTGTACCTCCATGGCTGCCGTTTTTCCCCAGCTCCGATCTCGGTCGCTCGCCGTTCACAGCGTCATGGAGCTCCCTCAAGTTCGCCGTGCCCTACGCTGGTCGAGTTTCTCTCTGCCGCACGCAGCTCGCCCCTGCTCTGCTCCCCTCGTCGCGCGTCCTACTTTTTGCGCTGCTCGGAACCACTCCCATGGCGAGCTCGCCGGCGTTCATCCCCTACGTCTCCTCGTCGTGGAAATTCCCAGCTTCCTGCGCCACGGCAGCTGAGCTGCTCCCTGGTGCAAAGCTCCCTTGTCATGGCTTTCTGCTTCCTCGTCGTGCGTGCAGCGTTTCATCGTCCCTCGTCGTGCCGAGTTCTCCTCTGCACGCAGCCGCGTCCCACTGCTTGGCTATGGCTCAACCGTCGCGCTCGGTCCTGCCCATTTCGCCGTGCGCGGATCTCGTCCGTGTCATCGCCGCCGGGTTCCCTCGCCAAGTCCAGCCCCCTGTTGATGCACCATCATCGCTTGGTCGCGCCGTGTTGTTTCCCTGTGCGCGTCGAACTCCCGCGCCGAGTGTTTTTCCTGCTCGCCAGCACGCCCTCTCGGCTTGCTTGGCTTTAATTTCCAATCGCGTCGTCGAGCTCGCTGGTTGTCGTCGTTCACCGTCATTCGTCGTCACGTCGTTCGCTGTCGAGCCTCACTGCCATTCCTGCTGTGCCTCGCTTCGGTTGTGTTCAATTAAATGTCGGACCAAGAATCCACGATGTCGCTCATCCTCGCTCTGAAATCCTCACGCTCACCATCCCCTATTCGATCTCGTCGTCAAGCTTCGCCTCAGCCTTAGCTCGTCGGGCACACTCGCCTGGTGTTCGATCGAAGACTTCAATCGAAGGTCATCGTCGTTCGTGCATCCCCAAGAAATCCCAAGAACCGGGTGAAGACGAAGGCCAGCAGCGTGGTATTCACAAGTGCGCGACAAAAGCTCAAACATCCTGCGCGACTCAAGATCAATTCGTCAAAATTATTCCGTCGAGGAAAAGATCTTCAGCAATTGATTATCGAAGAAAAGAAGGCCCCTGATGACGTCAACCGGAACCCGTAGTCGTGCTTGCGACTATCGCGTCGAATTAGTCAGGGTAAGTAAATTTGTTACTCGTGTTAGTGGATTGGTGGATGGTTTGACTAGGTTTAATATTTATTAGATTGCCTAAGTCGTTTTAGTAATTTGGTCGATGTCGTAGGATGAAAAAGATCTCAATAGGTCTCAGTGTTTGCGGGATTGTAGGTGTTAAAAATGGGAAGTTATATTAATATATATATATGATACACAGGTTAATCGGTAAATCAAGTACTTAAGATACACAGTTTAAAGAATTAATAAAAAGCTAGGAATAAAAATAGATATTCTAGTGTTATATGTCAATTTGGTTAATGGATGTAGTCGATGCCCTGCTGTAATATCTATGATGCTTAATGCTTGGTTTTAAGTGTTTCATCCTTTTTAGCGTAGATTATCTATATTATACTCGTTGTACTTGTGCTCATACATGTGCATCGTGCATCTCATGAGGTACGATAAATAATCGAGTGATACGGAAGACGATCCAAGTCGACCCCAAGCGCGGGCTAATCCGCAGGATGAAGCTGATGGACCAACCTAAAGATGGTTAAATCAAGCAAGTGTTCGGTCGAGGGATACTCGTCAAGCGGACATCGCCTAACAAACACTAACCTAGTGTTATTTAGGCAAGCCCCGGCGCATTCGCCACCTCCTTGATGTTTTAAAATCTTTATCACCTTGTTTGATGCATTAGGTGATAGGAGTTGTGTGCTAAACCGTTGATGCATTTCCTTCCTTGGAAAATTGATTACCCTTCCTTGACACCCTTTTTGAAAAGAGTTTTTGATGCTTAGCCTTGCTTTAGTAAACAAAAATGTTTTGTTTTAAAACAAAGGTGATGCTTCAGTGGGTGGGAATGTTTTCGAAAATAAAACTTGATGGTGAATCCATCATGGCCATGATGGGTTCAACATCGGAAAATATGTACCTCTGCCAGGTACCAAACTTAGGGCCTTCGTCCATATCACAATCTGAATTCATTATTCTAACAAATTAATATTGCGAGGGGCTACTGTTGGGGGCCTTCGGCTTCCGAAGGTCCTCAAAAACATGATTTAACAATGTTTCTAGAGTATAATACATGAACAGGTACCTTTGGACTCGGATCAGAACCACAGTGTGAAGAAGCACAAAGAATACGAAGGTTGGCGCAGAGCCGAAGCTATGTGCAGGAGGGCTTCGGCATGATAGCAGAAAAGAAAACCGACTTAAAAAGGAAAAGGCTATTCAGACCTCGATGGGTTACAATAGAGCCATTAACAAATGTAAAGGGCATGGGTGTAATTTTACATGGGCTGCGTCCTGTACCTATAAATAGATGAACAGTACTCCCGTACTGTGCACGTTGACTTGGCATTTGCTTTTGCGTCACGCTTGTACTTTTACCTTCTTTCAAGCCGAAGGTACATTTGTAATTTGATTTTATTTCTATTCTCAATAATAATAAAATAGAAATGAGTTGATAGTAATACATGATTGTTTATATTATTTTATATTTCGTATCATTCCTTCTTCATCATTATATGTTATGCTGCTGAAGGTATGTCCTTCATCACCTTCGTCCGAAGATCATTATATCCCAAGGGAAATAATGCTTCGAAGGACAAAGGACTTTAACGTTTAACATTTTTCGTGTTGCCTTGTTCTTGACTCATAGCATTTGAGAACAAGTCCTCAACATCTATGATGCTTAATTCTTGGTTTTAAGTGTTTCATCCTTTTTAGCGTAGATTATCTATATTATACTCGTTGTACTTGTGCTCATACATGTGCATCGTGCATCTCATGAGGTACGATAGATAATCGAGTGATGCGGAAGACGATCCAAGTCGACCCCAAGCGCGGGCTAATCCGCAGGATGAAGCTGATGGACCAACCTGAAGATGGTTAAATCAAGCAAGTGTTCGGTCGAGGGATACTCGTCAAGCGGACATCGCCTAACAAACACTAACCTAGTGTTATTCAGGCAAGCCCCAGTGCATTCGCCACCTCCTTGATGTTTTAAAATCTTTATCACCTTGTTTGATGCATTAGGTGATAGGAGTTGTGTGCTAAACCGTTGATGCATTTCCTTCCTTGGAAAATTGATTACCCTTCCTTGACACCCTTTTTGAAAAGAGTTTTTGATGCTTAGCCTTGCTTTAGTAAACAAAAATGTTTTGTTTTAAAACAAAGGTGATGCTTCAGTGGGTGGGAATGTTTTCGAAAATAAAACTTGATGGTGAATCCATCATGGCCATGATGGGTTCAACATCGGAAAATATGTACCTCTGCCAGGTACCAAACTTTGGGTTTGAAATGATTAAGCTGAGACCGGGCGGGTGACTTGCACGAGAAGAGAGTCTCGGTGTAGTGTCTCCGTCTGAGTCGATTAAGGACCGTCTCGATGTAGGCTTGATGATCGAGGACCCTTTAACTGGTCACATGCCTCGTCATGGGTAAGCTTTGCCTCGGGCAGACTAATACCAGAATAAGATACCACGCAATGGGAGTGGAGAGATGGCGAGAGTAGCGTGTACCCTCCATGGCAAGAGGCTGGACGGTGGTGTATTTGTGCTCTCGGTTGGCGTGAACCTGATCTGGTCTTAAGAACCCCGGTGGCGAGTGTTGGAACTTGCGCTTTCGTGCAAGTTGATCCAACGGGGGGGGGAGAAAGATGTGAACATGGTTTAACTCGAGGCGACAATTGCTCTATTAATCCAGCCTCTCAAGGGCACTGTACGGGGGTATTTATAGGTGCCTGAGTGCCCAACGTCTCGATGTAAGGACGCATGTACCCTTAGGCACCTGGACTATCCCTAGAATATTCCCATAAAGGAGGGTTACAGACTGTCATTACAGAAAAGCTATTACAAATCAAGCCTGTAACACACGACGCCGTGCAGGGCCTGTTACAATGGGCCGAATCCCACGTGGGCCTCGTGGTCAGGTGAACACACGGGACGGGGCGACGCCGTCGTAGGCCTTCGTCTCGTAGTGTAGAGGACGAAGGGTGGACCCCACCGGTCGTATTGCCTCCGTTGGTGCAGCGAGATTGACGAAGGCTGGAGCGAAGGGTGGCGTCTTCGCCTTCGCCCCAACATTTGCCCTTCGAGGGACTAGTTCGACTAAGTCATCTGGTGCCGAAGACGTCGCTAGATGGTGGAGACGCTGCCCTCGCTCGAAGTGGTTCCGCGGGGGTTTTTGATGTGACCGTTGATGGACGCGGTACTATTGGACTGTAGGTTTCCCGAAGCATCATGTCCTGTGTATAAAAAGGGGTGAGGCGGCGCGGTTCAGGTTTTCTTTCTATGCGCCGCAAAACCCTAGCCTCCATTTGAAATCGTTCGCCCGCTCGCCTGCCCTCCTTGCTCCTGCTCGCCAGAGATCTGGCCCGCGTCAAGCAGACCGCTCGCCGCCGCCGACGGTACGTAACCATGCCGTCTTCTTCCTCGTCTGCTGCAAACTCGCCGCCGGTAGGCACGTCATCCGAGGATACCTTGAGCAATGTGGCGGTGGAGGAGCTGCGACTGGGTGATACGGTGGAATTTGGTGTTTCGCGGATTTCCTTGGTCCGCGTTCAGGATATGCAGCAGCTTGGTTACTTTGGCAATGGAGTGGGGCGTATCCCGGGGGTGGAGGAGGTCCCCGAGCCCGAGGGCGAGTTGGTCGTGTTTGAGGCGTTTTTACCGCTGGCCTTCGTCTGCCCACGCATCGCTTTGTGGCGGAGGTCCTGCAGAGGTTTGAGGTCTAGGTCCACCAGCTGACGCCGAATGTCGTGGTGGCTCTGGCGAAGTATGTAAGGGTGGTGACTTCGTATGGTGGTCAGCCATCTGTGGAGGTCTTCGCCAAACATTACTGTCTGCATTGGCAGAAAAGGAAAATTGGACACAAGATTGCACAGTTTGGATCGTGCACGTTTACGCCGAGGACCGAAAAGACTTCGATGGAAGTCGTGGAGTTAGTTCCTTGCACCCACAACAAGTGGGGCAACTGCTGGGATTTCTGGTTTTATGTTTCTGAAGGCGAAGTCGAAGACCACCCAGGGCTCCCTGTGGCCGTGATGTGCTCCCATTATTATGTGGCGTACCCGCAATTTGAGGTGGCGGAGGATGATGAAGATGAAGGAGCCCTTCGGTGCGCTGCCCGCATGAGTAGCGGGCGCGATTTAGTTGAGGAATTCATCGGGTATGGGGTATGGCCCTTGGCACATGGCTGGGCGTTGGGCGAAGTATGCCTTCGCGAAATGCCCTCCTTGGGCGGGCAGCGGGTGCGAAGTCCTGCCTTCGCGTTAGATCTGCATGGCTGGGATCCCGCCGCATTCGTGCGTGAAGCAGAAGACGGTGCGGCGAGGATTGTGGGGCGCTATGTGTCGAGAACAAAGGGTCTGCGAAGCTGGGATATCCGTGGGTCCAACGTTAGATTGAATCAGGTCTTCGAACTAAACCGCTTGCCATACTGTGGTTATCCCGGGGAAGACGCTGTCGACCGTCGCGGGAAGAAACCGGTGGACGTGACCGAGGAAAGGCCTTCACAGGGGGCTGCCCCGGCCACTAAGAAGAGAAAATTAGGTACTGCAGTTGGGGGAATGGGGGTCTCTGATAGTTTTGCTGTGGATTTGATGGGGACGTGCGCAGCCGTCGAGGGATGGATGTCTTCGCCCGCGCTCCGGGAGTCTTCGACGTGAATGCTGGAGGTTACCGGGGGTCGATGGCCCAAGAATGTTCTGATCCCCCGCGCGGCTGGCAAGGACTTCTTTACGTCTCGCATGGCTCGCGAATTGAAGGTTTTTCCTTACGGGCGTAATATTGCTGTTGTTGTATCGGCAGTGATGGAGAGGGACCATCAAGACGCTGCGCAGAAACGCCGGGCGGTCGTCTGGATCGCGGATCCCATGCGTGAGGCGAAAAGGGCGTGGGGGAGCACGAAGGCTGCTGCCACTGGTGGTAGCAAACTGGCGCCGGCTGCGAGACCGGCCGCCCCCTTGCCCAGCAAGGCGTCGACCAGTGCGAAGGCTGCCGCCTCTAGCGGGAGCAAGCCGCCCCTGGGCGGGCTCGTGAAAGGACGAAGGGCGCCTTCGCCGGTGCGACGTGTTGCCGACTTCGGCACGGACATTAGTGTCGAGGATTATCTTGGTAAGTTAAAACTCCCCTTTTTTTTACTCGGCGAGGTTTTTAACCGGTATCGTGGTGCAGGTTCGGGTGAAGGGCAACTGGCCGTTGTCCCGCCTCCGGTGACGACCACTTCACCAATGACAGTGGCGAAGGCGAAGGGAGCCGCACGAGACCCGTGGCCACTTTTTGCGCGAGCGGTGAGATTTTATCGGCCGCTGCCGTTAAGGACGTGGTGGGCTCCATGTCTCAGCGACTGAGGGAAGCGTCGCAGCAGCTGTCACAGTAGCTGAAGCAGGTAAGTTGTGTTGGACTTCGATGCTTGTTGTTTTTATGAGGGTTTGGGTCTCATGGGTTTATGTGTCAGGCGGCCGACTTCGCCGACCTCGTCGCATCGGGCGCTTTGACTGTGGACGTTGCCACCGAGGTCGAGCGTCTCCGGGCACAGCATGCGGATGCCGTGCGGGAGAAGTCGGCCGCGAAAAGCAAAAATCGCAGGCTGTTGGAGAAGGTGGCCGCCATGGAGGCCGAGAAGATGGATCTCTGGCGCCAGCTGGTGGAGGAGAGGAGGGAGGCGAACAAGGCCATCGCTGATGCGCAGGCCGAGGCCAAAGTGGCGCGGGCGAAGGGCAGTCTCGCCCGCCAACGCGCCGAGGAGCTGGAGGCGAGGTTCGATGCCCTGCGCAGCCGCGTGGACAAGGCCGAGACCTCGACGCACGTGGAGGTCGAGCGGACGCACGCGCAGTTCGTGGACGCATACCGCGAGCTGGGTGCGCGGACTGCTGACTTCGAAGTGCCCGGCCAAGAAGCGGGCCTTCGCTTCCTCGAATGGTTGCAGGAGGAACTGCTGGTGCTCCCAACCATTGTGACGGGTTTCATGTCCTTCGCCTCCCTCGTCACCTACGAGGGGGCCATGAATGCTTTGTCCCACGAGGGGTGCAGGCATTACGAGGTCTTCGACCAAGCAGACGAAAACTTTGAACGTGAAATCTTCAAGGTTGAAGACCCCGTGGTGAAGCAGTCGGCGGGGGCACTCTTTGATAGGATGTGGGGTCCGCACGGCCGAGAGGCGGTCAGGGAGCGGTCCGACCTGGCAATAGAGCAGGTAAGGGCTCTTTTTTTGTGTGTGGTTGTATGTGTGGGTATGTGTGGCTTTGCTGAATGAGTGTGCTGTTGCTACAGATGGCTCGTGACGAAGACGTCAAGGACCTTGTTGGTCTGGACAGCGCGCTGCTCGAGGCCATGGAGGTCGATCCGGTGCCGCCCTCGGATGCCGGTGAAGGCCCTTCGGCGACCCCTGCGCCCGCTGCGGCCAACGAAGACCCCACACCAGCCCCTGCGCCGACTGGCAAAGACGCCCTGAAGTTGGTGGCCGAGCCGGGTGCCGAGCCGGCGGCCGAGGACCCCACAGCCGCAGCCGGGCCCTCGCAGGTGGCCGAATAGGTGTTGAGGGGTTTGTAAATTTTGTCTGTGTGATACTGAACCTCGGTTGCTGCGCAGGTTCTGGGGTTTGGGCCTGCGCACGCAACCGCTACTAACAATGCTATTTTTGTGGCGGCTTCGACTGTGGCTGCTGATGACGATTCGTCTGGCTCTGTGTCTAAGTGTTTTGGGTCTGATGATTCTGGGAGTTCGATTGCATGGTCGGAGGAGTCTTCAGATGAGGACTTGGATTATTTCGCGGCATTGGATGTGGCTGTGTCAGAGCCCTCGCCGCGCGTGGAGGGTCCCGAGGAGCCCCCGGACGCGAGTACTAGGTATAGGCGGCGAAGGGTGGTGGCGAAACGGAGGGTGAGTGGATTGTCGTGAAGTGGTGGGCGTCAATGTTGTGAGATGGAGAGTGGGCTTCTTCGTGTGGACGGGACTGGTAAGCGAGAATTGTTGTCCTCGCCAATTGGGGTGAGTGTGGGTGAGGGAGAGCTGCGAAATCTTTTTGAGGGTGAGGAACTGAGGATAATGCTGTTCAACTATAGGGAGATGGGTATCATCCCGAAGGTTGAGCCAATGTAATATGCGATGCCCTCGCTGTGTATTTGTGACCATAATTTTTATGATAAGGCTGCGCGCCTTCGTTGATCCGGCCGCTCTTGTAGGCGACTTCTGCACGACGAGGCTTTTGGAAAGGCTTCGATTTTGCGCCCTTATTGTGCTAGTCCGGCTGCACCCTTAGGCGACTTTTGCGTGGACAATCTTTTGGAAAAGACTTCGATTTGCGCACTTATTGTGCTAGTCCGGCTGCACCCTTAGGCAACTTTTGCACGACGTCTTTTGGAAAAGACTTCGATTTTGCGCACTTATTGTGCTAGTCCGGCTGCACCCTTAGGCGACTTTTGCACGGATAGTCTTTTGGAAAAGACTTTGATTTTGCGCACTTATTGTGCTGGTTCGGCTGCACCCTTAGGCGACTTTTGCACGGATAGTCTTTTTGAAGAGACTTCGCTTTTGCGCACTTATTGTGCTAGTCCGGCTGCACCCTTAGGTGACTTTTGCGCGGAGTGTCGCACGTGAGGGTGGCCAACGCTGCCCCTCGCGGTGACTTCGGTGTGGTCGAATGCTGAAGACCGTCGATGCGGTCTTTTTCGACATAGTCTTAGTTTTTGCGGGGGATTTTTGCGGGTATATTACATGGCTCCGCCTCATTAAAAACCTCACCCCCCGGGAGGAAAAGAGTGCGGGCCGAAATGTTACTGTTTGGTGAATTACAAGGGCGTGTTAGCCCTGAGGATTCAAACAAAAAATTTGCGGAGATTCTCGATGTTCCAAGAATGCTATAGGTCCTCGCCGAATGGCGTTGTTAGCCTGTACGCGCTGAGGGACGCCTTCGTCTTGACGATGAACGACCCCTCCCACTTTGGCTCCAGCTTGCCCCGTGACTCTGTCCAAGTTGTTCGGACGAGTATGAGGTCCCCTTCATCGAATTCTCTTGGGATGATGGCGTGGTCGCGCCAGGCCTTCGTTTGAGCTTGGTATTTGTTGAGAGCCTGCAGGGCGAAGACACGGTCTCCGTCGATGAGGTCTTTGGAGGTTGGTTCGTCTACATCGAGGACGGCTGAAGCACTTGTTCGCGGTGACCCATGTTTGATTTCCTGCGGGGTCATGGCCTCTAATCCGTATAGCAAGCGAAAAGGGGTGAACCCAGTTGCCCGGCATTCGGTCGTGTTCAGCTCCCAGACTGCTTCAGATAGCAGGTCGACCCATTTGCCCTTCTTGTCATCGAGAAGAATTTTCTTGATGGCAGTGAAAATTTTGCCGTTGGCGCGCTCCACAAAGTCGTTAGATTGTGGGTGATATACTAAGGCGAAGGCTAGCTTAGTGCCGATGGAGAAGCAAAAATCCCTGAAATCCTGGCTGTCGAACTGTTTGCCATTGTCAACTATGAGCTCAGACGGGACTTCGAATCGGCAAATTATGTTTTGCCAGAAAAATTTCTGTGCAGTCTTCGATGTGATTATGGATACTGCCCTTGCCTCGATCCACTTGGTAAAATACTCGACGGCAACGAAGGTGAACTTGAGGTTTCCTTGGGCTGTGGGCAGTGGGCTGACGATGTCTAGCCCCCAGCGTTGAAGAGGCCATGTGTGGGCGATCAGCTTTGTGAATTGCGAGGGGTTTCCCGGGCGGGGAGAGAACTTCTGGCAGGCTTCGCACGACCTCGTGACTCGGTTTGCGGCGCCGATAATAGCGGGCCAGTAGAAACCTTGATGGATCACCTTGGCAGCGAGGGCCCTAGGCCCCGAGTGAGAGCCACAAGTGCCACTGTGGACTTCGCGCAGGATCTGGATGCCTTCGGTCTCGGTGACACATTTGAGCATGAGTTGACTGATCCCTTTCTTGTACAGCTGGCCCTCAATAAGTGTGAAGTCCCGACTTTGGTATTTGAGGCGCTTGGCCTCGTTGACATCACCTGAATGGTAGTATCCTTGCAAGAACCGGGTTATTGGGGCCCTCCAGTCTTCAGCCATGATGAGATTGACAATGCGATGGCCCTCGGCATTGGTGGTTATTTGCAGGCCCTCTGGGTTGCGGACGGCTGGAGTGCCAATGACGTGGTAGAACATGTCGGAGGGTAGGGCTTCGCCTCTGGCTGCTGCTTTGGCCAACGCGTCGGCTTCTTCGTTTCTAGAGCGGTCCACATGCTACAGGGTGAAACCCTTGAACTGTTTCTCAAGACTGTGGACGGCTGAAAGATACTGCAGAAGTGCGAGGTCTTTTTCTGAATAGTCTTTTTCGATCTGGCCAGCAACAACTTTGGAGTCTGTCTTGATTATGCAGGTGGCCACGCCAAGTGCTTTCAGCTTGCGAAGACCCAGGGTGACGACTTCGTATTTTGCTATGTTATTTGTGCACCTGTCGGATTCCAGAGCAAAGCTGAGGCGTGCAGCGTATCTGTGCTTGACGCCGGTAGGTGATGTGATGATTGCAGCTACGGCTGCCCCTGCGTGGCACCATGTGCCGTCACAGTGGATGGTCCATGCTTTTTCCGAGGGCTCTTGTTGCTGCCGTGCCGGCCCTGTCCATTCGACGATGAAGTCTGCGAGGACTTGCGACTTGATTGCTGTCCTGGGCTCGAAAGTGATGTGGTATTCAGAGAGTTCGGCTGCCCATTTGGCGATACGAACAGACGCTTCCGGGTTCCTGAATAATTCGCCGAGTCCCATGTCCGTGGTGACTCGCACCTTGAACGCTTCGAAGTAGTGGCACAACTTGTGCGATGCCATGACGACTATGTATGCAATTTTTTCTAACTCTGTCATGTTGCATTTGGAAGTCGTGAGGACTTCGGAAACGTAATAAACTGGACACTGCCGAGTTGTGCCTTCTCTGTCTTGCTCTTGGACCAAGGCTGCGCTGACCGCGTGTGGCAAAGCTGCGACGTAGAGCAACAGAGGCAGCGAGGGGTCGAGGCTTGTAAGGGTTGCCAACTCTGACAGGTGCTGTTTGAGTGAAGCGAAGGCTGCCGCTTGCTCTGGTCCCCACGTGAAGTCTTTTGCACCGCGTAGCGTCTTGAGGAAGGGTAGGCTTCGCTCTGCGGACTTGGAGATAAATTTGTTGAGGGCGGCCAATCTGCCTGTCAGGCGTTGGATGTCTCTGGTTGACTGCGGAGGCGTCATGTTGTTGATGGCCTGGATCTTGGTCGGATTGGCCTCGATCCCGTGGTGCGACACCAGGTAGCCCAGTATCTTCCCCTGGCGAACTCCGAAGACACACTTTTTGTGGTTTAGGCGAAGTCGTGTGTCCCGCATGTTCGCGAATGTTTCTACGAGGTCGGTCAGATGGTCCTCTTTGTTTTTGTTGGCGACGACGATGTTGTCCACGTACGTGAAAATGTTTCGGCCTACTTGGCTCTCGAGCACCGTCTTGGTGAGGCGAGAGAAGGTGGACCCAGCGTTCTTTAGTCCCTCTGGCATTCTGACGAAGCAATACGTGCCAAAGGGCGTGATGAAAATGGTACTGGCCTTGTCTTCCTCCATATATATTTGGTGATAGCCAGAGAAGTAGTCAAGGAGTGACATGACTTCGCATCCGGCCGCACTGTTGATGATCTTGTCGATCCGAGGCAGCGGGAAATTATCCTTGGGACAGGCCTTGTTGAGGCTAGTGAAATCGATGCACATCCGCTACTTGCCACTCTTCTTTTGCACCATGACTACGTTAGCAAGCCACGTGGGGTAGGCGACTGGTTCGATGAATTTGGCCTCAAGCAGGCGGTGTACCTCGGCTTTGGCGGCTTCTGTTTTCTCATCAGACATTTTGCGCAACTTCTGCTTCTTCGGCCGCACTGAAGGGTCGATGCCCAGTCTGTGTTCGATGATACTGTGACTGACTCCGACTAGGTCGAGGGCGGACCAGGCGAAGAGGTCCTTATTTCTGGAAAGACAGGAGATGAGTCTCTCCTTGTCGTGCGAAGTCAGGTCTTCGCTTATGATGACTGTCTGCTTGGGTGTTGCCTGGTCAAGAGGGACTGTCTTCATTGCATCGTTGCTCTGCAGTTGTGCCTTTTCATGCTCGTTGGCGGTTGGGCGGGTGGGCTCGGGGACTTCGCGCTGCGTCGTATGGCAGTGTACGTTCCGTTGCCCTGGAACGAAGTCTCTTTCAATGTTGCGCGCGGTCTGTTGATTGCCATAGACTGTGATCGCGCCTTGCGGTCCCAGGATTTTCATGCACAAGTAAAGTCCGTGAATGGCCGCTTCAAACTTGTTGATGGAGCCCCGGCCCATTATAGCGTTGTACGGGTATACCATATCGACGATGTCGAAGGTGATCTGCTCGCTTCGTGCATTGGGTGCTACACCGAAGGACAAAGGTAGCTCGATCTTGCCCACAGGAAAGGTGCCCTTGCCGCCGAAACCATAGAGGGGGTTGTCCAAAAGCTTAAGCAAACTGTGGCTTATGCCCATGCGGTCGAAGGCGTGGAGGAAAATGATGTCTGCCTGGCTGCCGTTGTCAACTAAAACTTTGTGCAGGTCCCAGCCTGCCACACTGCAGTTGATGACCATGGCATCAATGTGGGGTGCGCTGCGTAGGTCGACGTCTCTGGCGTCAAAGGTCAGCGGCACGTGGGACCACTTCGTTTGCATGACTGGGCCGGTGACGGCGACGTGGTTGATGCTTCGGTAGTGGTCCCTCTTCTGTCGCTTCGTGTCGAAGTCGACACTGGATCCCCCAGTGATCATGTGGATGATTCCGCGATACGGCTGATCGGCGAAGTCTTCTTGCTTTGGCGCTTGGGGGTGGTTTGGGTGGTGGATGTTTAGCTGATGCGGGTGCGAAGGCGGAAGTGGAGGTGGTACGATTTGTACCTCCTAATGGTGTTGGTAAGCGTGGTTAGGTGGATGCTGGGCGGGGCCGTGGTTGTATGGTTGTGGTAGGTGGTGTTGATATGTGTCCGCGACAACCCGTGGGTTGTCGGCTGGTTGCGCCCGAGACATCCTGTCCCTGGTGGCCTTCATTTCTGGGCAATCCCTCGTTGGGTGCGCGCAGTCTTCACCGTGGAACAGGCAGTAGAATCTGTGCGGCTGCTACACCCATCCTCGGCCCCGACCACGGGTGCCACTGCCGCGGCCCTGGGGGGATAATCTTGACGGCGAGGGGCCTCTCCTGCGGGGTGCTGGTTGGCAATGTTATGGACCTGCTGTTGACTGCGGTTGTCTCGACCGGAGTCTGACTGCGAAGGTCTTGTCCATGTGCGGCTAGACCGCGGAGGGTCCTTGGGTTTCCTCTGGGACTCAACCTTGCGCTGGTGGAGCTCTTCGGATCTGGCGTATTTTTCAAACAGCTGATATAGCTCTTGAAGGTTCTTGGGTGGGTCCCTGATGCAGTGGCTGTAGAGGACGCCAGCCCGAAGGCCACTGATGGTGTAGTGGATGGCAATTTGGTCATCGACCGAAGGAAGTTGTGACTTGAGAGTCAGGAACTTGCGGCAGTACTCCCACAGGGTTTCTTTCTCCAGCTGCTTGTACAGTGACAGTTCGGCCAAGGCGTCGGTGTCTGGGCGGTACCCCTGGAAGTTGAGCAGAAATTTGTCCCGGAGACTTCTCTAGGAGTCGATGGACAACGGGGGCAACCTGGTGTATCAGGTTAGGGCCGGACCCTCGAGGGCGATGATGAAGGACTTGGCCATCGTGGCATCGTGCCCTCTGGATGATGCGACAGCGACTTGATAGCTCATGATGTACTACGCTGGGTCGGTGCTGCCGTTGTACTTAGGGTAGGTCCATGCCCTGAAGTTGGCGGGCCATGGTGACACCTGCAGTTGCGGCGCCAGGGGGATCCGCTCATCAAGGTAATTGATGCCTTGGAAAGCTGCGGCGTGCGGTATGAAGGGTTTGCGCTGAGGAACGAATAGGTCTCCGACTGGCGCGCGCTGCTGGGGGGCGGGCCGTACTGTAGATCATGTTGGCCTTTGCGCTGCATGAGCACAATTTCCTGCTCAAGCTCTTGAGCCCTCTGCTCCTCATCTCGTATCATTTGGCGCACCTTGGCCTGCGCAGAGACACGTTGGCGCTTGGCCTCGAGGATTTCCTTCTGCTTCTGGAGGTTGTGGTTTTTGAGGCGCAGGGCCTGTAGTTGTAGCTGTTCTTCTACGGAGACGCCGAGGACTTCGCCGTCCTCTGCTGCGTCCTCGCCCTCTAGTGGAGCGAAGCCTGAGGGTGGTGCTTGTGGCTGCCCTTTGGAGCTGCAGGTGTGGAGGGTTCCCTTTGGAGTGTGTTGATCGTTGCGCTGTCTCTTGCTATGTGCTTCCTTCGCTGCTTCGTCGACGGATGGGGCTGCCTTCGAATTAGCTCTTTTGGGTGCCATCGCGGGTGGTCTGCTCGTAGCACGAATGGTGGGCGCCAATGTTGGAACTTGCGCTTCCGTGCAAGTTGATCCAATGGGGGGGGCGAGAAAGATGTGAACACGGTTTAACTCGAGACGGCAATTGCTCTATTAATCCAGCCTCTCAAGGGCACTGTACAGGGGTATTTATAGGTGCCTGAGTGCCCAACGTCTCGATGTAAGGACACATGTACCCTCAGGCACCTGGACTATCCCTAGAATATTCCCATAAAGGAGGGTTACAGACTGTCATTACAGAAAAGCTATTACAAATCGAGCCCATAACACACGACGCCGCGCAGGGCCTGTTATAATGGGCTGAATCCCACGTGGGCCTCGTGGTCGGGTGAACACGCGGGATGGGGCGACGTTGTCATAGGCCTTCGTCTCGTACTGTAGAGGACGAAGGGTGGACCCCGCCGGTCGTATTGCCTCCGTTGGTGCAGCGAGATTGACAAAGGTTGGAGCGAAGGGTGGCGTCTTCGCCTTCGCCCCAACAGCGAGTTGACATATGCAAAGGTTAAGTGCTACATATGTCGTGTGATTGGAGATCCTCAGCCGAGTATAATCGATTCAGATCGCCGTACCTTTGCGGTTATGAAGACTTGGTCACTGCCCTACACGTAGCAATCTAGTGAAGATGAAGGGTTGATAAGAAATTGGCTAGTGCAGGCCAAGTGCTTGAACTAGGGTAGAAAGAACTCTAGATGCAAGTAACTTTACCTAACCTGACAATAAAATTGGATTTTAAGGATCCACTCGTAGTAAGCTTTTCTGCAAAACATAGTCTTTGATTCTTGGTAAACCATACCTTGAATCCCTCTTGCCAGCATACCCTTGAGAGTCTTTTCTTTAGTCGGGTAAGTCTTGCTGAGTAATTCTGTACTCAGGGTTTTATTCCTTGTTGTTTTTTAGGTTCTAGTTTTATGCTGCTGATGATGGTGTTAAGTGCCGATGGGCTCGGCCTTCTTATAAGTCTAAGTACTTCTTCTATACTTCTTATTGAGGATGGTCACTTGAGCTAGCATATATTTCAAACTTATACTTTTGTAATCACTCCGATAAAATAATGTAAATTTTTTGTAACTTGTAAAATTTGATAACAAGATTTCCGCTGCAAAAATATTGGTGTGTGTGATTTGTATTACTTAATCCCACGATCTTGGTTGTAAGTGGTTTATCCGATGTCCTTGGGGCAATCAGACAGATCCTATTAAGTTATCTGGTGCACATGCATAGCCGTCTGAGGTCTTTGGGACAAGGACAGGTGCATGTGGGCCCAATAACTTAGAGGTTCTGCCACAGGCTGGTATCGGAGCAGGATTAAGTATATACGATCACATACGTATTTTCAAAACAAAAGTTTTGGTTTTGAAAAACCTATTTTCAACTAAACACATTGTTTGGCTTTGAAAAACAGTTTTGAAAAACTATAATGCTAGCGACATCCTCTATTAAGCCCTAAGTTAAGGACTATCAGGTGGCTTAGATCAAAACCACTAACCCACAACCGGGGGTATTGCATACATGTGTAATGTTATTTTTGAGGCCATTCAGTTTTGAATGGATCGACGCTCAGGTAAGGTGAGATGTGAGAGCATGACCGAACAACCGTCGGTCTAGGGGAGTGCTTAATTGTGGCGCTTGATTATATACATGTTTTACATATGTATATATGAAGGCTGCAATGTGGAGTAATTACTTTTCTGGGAATTCAGTACCCCATGGATGTGTATGGGTATGCAGACATGGGAATACTGAGAAGTGTAATGTACTTGTAACGACACACCTACGCTCAGGTAAGAAGGTAAGTTACCATAATGGGTTGCCCTATGGTTAAAGTGTGGCAACGGCGCCTATGCGTGGCTCGGCGCTTAATGATGAGCTGGCCTGCATATAGCAATATATTGAGTATAAACTGTGATAAACTGTCATGTGTGAACTGCATCATGAGAAAATGGGATGTGATGGATTTTTCTGCAGGTACACTAACCTCAAAAACGTATGTGTAGCTGACGACTAGCAAAATACCGTGAGAGTCGTAAGTATGCCACCGAGATAGAATGTTATTGCCACAGTATGTTGGCAAAATCAGTGAGGACGTATAGGACGAGCATGCATCCTGATTGTTGCATCATGTTTGTCACCTATACACCCAAAATGCTTCTCTCATCTTTATTCCAGTAACCATTGATTGTAGATAATTTGGTGTAATGCTGAATTATGAACTTCAATGAAATAGGTGTCCTGCATTCTTTAGGTGACCTCTTAGGGTGCTATATGTGCTTGCTCTTGTGCTTGATGTGTCGATAGAAGGTTATTGACTTGTTTGCCTAAATCTAGAATTAGGCCATGTTCTTAGTTGGTGAACCGAGACCCAAATTTGAATTTACCATTATCCCTCCATGACCAAACTCATACAAATTTAGGTTATGGCCATGCCCTGTTCATTTCATAGGGCCATGATCTGTTTGGCTCTCTACTTGTAACCATCCTTACAAGTGGAGTATCTCTTTGTACATTGTCACCCTTGCCCAATTCATTTGTGTCGCGTGAGATTTCTTATTGGTTATTATGTCTGATAATGGCGTTATGACTAACACCAGTGGTGCCGTGATGAAACTGAGGGCCTTCTGTGTGTGAGCACATGGTTGCGCTACTCGGCACACGCTAGTATCACAGTTAGTAGTCATAATCCATTATGAGATTATATCAATATGTTATCTTCCGTAGGCCTCTTCCTTGAAACAATTTCTATGTTGTTTGTGAAGTGATCAAGCAACATCTATCATCTCCGTTGGATCAAAAGGGCATACCACTTTCATGTGTGGTCTTATTTCTTTTGATCTTGGTAGTGACTACTCATACAAGTTCCCTTTACATCCTTTATGTAAAGGTGGAGCCTTGGAGCTTTTTAGTGTTGGAAAACAACTGATTAGCTCTCAAATGGAGATTGGCTTTCCCCTGTTGCCGAGATGCAGGATTTTGTTCATTCGCTCTCTTATTTAATCCAAGTATTCCCTAACCAAGTGGATAATTCATCTCGCATGAAGAAACGGGTGAACAACCTGACCAAATGGATTTCTACCCAAATGCATGACCTTTTGTTTGCAAATGTGAACTCTCGACTGTTGGCTTACCGATGGTACTGAGAGGACATGCCCAATGTCAAAAGTAGTTCAACCAGTTAGTTTTACTAACTTGTAACTACATTGTGAACAAAGGTTGAGTTTAGAGGTCGTTTTATTGAATTGTCTGAACTCACTTTGGTTCAACCCATCTTAAGAAAGTACTCACAAAAATTAAGTTAAGTCGACTAGTAACCCCTAATCATCGCTCTAGTCATGCCTTGATCGCCTCACGTGTGCTTTTCCAGCATGTGTGATCAAGTCGAGCCATGGTTAGTGCTTGCTAAAAAAGACTAGTTGCAAAGTCTGCATCTACAGATCCCTCCGCTGGTGATTCTCTCGAATCTATACATCTTTCGTGGACTTGAATTCTCGGGTTAGCCATATGTTAACCGCGACAGTGTTCGACATCCACACCCGTCCCCTATGCTATGAATTTACTGTGACCGCTTGTTGGTAAACCTCTTTCTGTGTGTTTTACCCAAGAGGTTGCATCTGGTTCTGTTTGGGTAAGGTCGCGTATTTATCGCTCGCCCAATAGACTCAGATAGTACAGTGTCATCAGAGAAAGCAAACTGCACATATGGAACCTTATGTGTTCCTCTGGCAGACATCGTCTCTATCGGTGGACATCTCTAAATTGGCTTAAGTCGATATATGTTATGTCCGCTAGAGAAACCACATTCTGAGACACTCATTTTCGCTTGAGACTGCCTTGTGATTATCGCTGATATGGACATGGGTTACATGCTTCTCTACTCTTAAAAATCTTTCGCTCCGAATCTCGGGACGAGATTCTTTTAAGGGGGGAGGGCTGTAACACCTCAGGTGTTTATATTCTGCTCGACAACGAGTACGGATTTAAGCACGTAATCAGTGGATAAAATGAATGCTAGATTTTAAACATCTTCGCCTATCGTGATTTTTATATCGCATCTGTTTCGTTTGTTGCAAGTGTGACATTGCTTTTATTTTCATTTATCCGGGCTCTTCCAAAATTTTCGTGATGTTCGGAACATAGTCGTTCCGAAAATCGGTGCGTCCGATGATTATTTAAAATTCGTCGCTCGCATAAATACAAATTCGGAAACTCGACCCACTGAGATGATTTTATCCCGAACAAATTTATTTAGAACTCGACGAATAAAGTTTTCAGAACAAGTTATCAGAGGCAGAATCAGTTAATTCTATTTGTCTCATTTATCGTCACCAATAAAATTTTGGTCCGACTAAATTAGACCCCGCCCAAATCCTAATACCAAAACCCGGACGTCTGAAATTTGTTTCGCCAAAATAAATAAGATTCAAATGAATCCGATTTGGTTTCGATTAAAACAAACCATGTCGCAAGTATTATCGACCATTTAGTTGTCGCTAAAAGTCTCGATTCTAAAATATCTGCAATTTTCTTAATTAAAAAAAAGAGAAAATCGAAAAATCAAAAAAATCTTCCTCCAGCCGTCCCTATCTACAGCCGCCCAACCCTGCTGATTTTTTTTTCAGCGCCGCCCTGGGATTCTTCAAATATCCCACCGTGCTCTGCTCCTCTCGCTCCCGACGAGCTCCCACGACGCCCTGCGTCTTCCTCCTCTGCCGGCCGCGAGTTCTTCCCTGCTGAGCTCCGTCCATGGCCGCCGGTCGAGTTCCTCCCGGCCATGAGTTCTCCCACGGCGCCCACCTCCCTGCGTGCTCCAACCGTGCAGCTCGCCGAGCGCCCCTGCTTGCTCTCTGTCAGCCGAGCGCGCGCCCAGCCGGCTCCCAGCGCTGCGCTTCTCTCTCCCTACTGAGCATCTTCCCTAGCAGAGGCTCCTGCTCCGCGCGCGCGTCCTTGGTTCCTTGCTCGCCCTGGCTCCTTGTACCTCCATGGCTGCCATTTTTCCCCAGCTCCGATCTCGGTCGCTCGCCGTTCACAGTGTCACGGAGCTCCCTCAAGTTCGTCGTGCCCTGCACCGGTCGAGTTTCTCTCTGCCGCGCGCAGCTCGCCCCTACTCTGCTCCCCTCGCCGCGCGTCCTACTTTTTGCTCTGCTCAGAACCACTCCCATGGCGAGCTCGCCGACGTTCATCCCCTGCGTCTCCTCGCCGTGGAAATTCCTAGCTTCCTGCACCGCGGCAGCTGAGCTGCTCCCTGGTGCCGAGCTCCCTTGTCATGGCATTCTGCTTCCTCGTCGTGCGCGCAACGTTTCGTCGTCCCTCGTCGTGCCGAGTTCTCCTCTGCACGCAGCCGCGTCCCACTTCTTGGCTACGGCTCAACCGTCGCGCTCGGTCCTGCCCATTTCACCGTGCGCGGATTTCGACCGTGTCGTCGCCGTCGGGTTCCCTCGCCAAGTCCAGCCCCCTGTTGATGCGCCGTCATCGCTTGGTCACGCCGTGCTGTTTCCCTATGCGCGTTGAACTCCCGCGCCGAGTCTTTTTCCTTCTCGCCAGCACGCCCTCTCGGCTTGCTTGGCTTTAATTTCCAATCGCATCGTCGAGCTCGCTGGTTGTTGTCGTTCGCCGTCGTTCGTCGTCACGTCGTTCGCCATCGAGCCTCACTGCCATTCCTGCTGTGCCTTGCTTCGGTTGTGTTCGATTAAATGTTGGACCAAGAATCCACGATGTCGCTCATCCTCGCTCTGAAATCCTCACGCTCACCATCCCCTATTCGATCTTGTCGTCAAGCTTCGCCTCAGCCTTAGCTCGTCGGGCACGCTCGCCTGGTGTTCGATCGAAGACTTCAATGGAAGGTCGTCATCGTTCATGCATC
Organism: Zea luxurians; assembly: GCA_029449295.1. Classification (NCBI taxonomy): domain Eukaryota; kingdom Viridiplantae; phylum Streptophyta; class Magnoliopsida; order Poales; family Poaceae; genus Zea; species Zea luxurians. The sequence continues at coordinate 10,610,492 of JAOPSE010000081.1, read as the reverse complement.
CCCAAGAAATCCCAAGAACTGGGTGACGACGAAGGCCAGCAGCGTGGTATTCACCAAGTGCGCGACAAAAGTTCGAACATCCTGCGCGACTCAAGATCAATTCGTCAAAATTATTCCGTCGAGGAAAAGATCTTCAGCAATTGATTACCGAAGAAAATAAGGCCCCTGGATGACATCACCCGGAACCTGTAGTCGTGCTTGCGACTATCGCGTCGAATTAGTCAGGGTAAGTAAATTTGTTACTCGTGTTAGTGGATTGGTGGATGGTTTGACTAGGTTTAATATTTATTAGATTGCCTAAGTCGTTTTAGTAATTTGGTCGATGTCGTAGGTTGAAAAAGATCTCAATAGGTCTCAATGTTTGCGGGATTGTAGGTGTTAAAAATGGGAAGTTATATTAATATATATATGATACACAGGTTAATCGGTAAATCAAGTACTTAAGATACACAGTTTAAAGAATTAATAAAAAGCTAGGAATAAAAATAGATATTCTAGTGTTATATGTCAATTTGGTTAATGGATGTAGTCGACGCCCTGCTGTAATATCTATTGTTGGGGGCCTTCGGCTTCCGAAGGTCCTCAAAAACATGATTTAACAATGTTTCTGGAGTATAATACATGAACAGGTACCTTCGGACTCGGACCTTCGTACTCGGATCAGAACCACAGTGTGAAGAAGCACAAAGAATACGAAGGTTGGCGCAGAGCTGAAGCTATGTGCAGGAGGGCTTCGACATGATAGCAGAAAAGGAAACCGACTTAAAAAGGAAAAGGCTATTCAGACCTCGATGGGTTACAATAGAGCCATTAACAAATGTAAAGGGCATGGGTGTAATTTTACATGGGCTGCGTCCCGTGCCTATAAATAGATAAACAGTACTCCCGTACTGTGCACGCTGACTTGGCATTTGCTTTTGCGTCACGCTTGTACTTTTACCTTCTTTCAAGCCGAAGATACATTTGTAATTTGATTTTATTTCTATTCTCCATAATAATAAAATAGAAATGAGTTGATAATAATACATGATTGTTTATATTATTTTATATTTTGTATCATTCCTTCTTCATCATTATATGTTATGTTGCTGAAGGTATGTCCTTCATCACCTTCGTTCGAAGATCATTATATCCCAAGGGAAATAATGCTTCGAAGGACGAAGGACTTTAACGTTTAACATTTTTCGTGTTGCCTTGTTCTTAACTCATAGCATTTGAGAACAAGTCCTCAACATTGGCGCCCACCTCCGGTGAACTCTTTTCGACCACCTTCGAGAAGCATTGACCTTCGTCATGCCACCGAAGAAAGCTTCAGCAACAGGGGCTGCCGCTCTGCAGCAGCTGGACCCGAACCAGGAGACCTTTTCTCTTCGAGAGGCCCGAAGCCAAAAGAGGAAGGCCACTAGTCCAACACCCCAGGAGGACGAGTTGGACCAAGAAATCAGGAACATGGAGATGCTTCATCAGCAAGTACAAAGGAAGAAGGAGAAGATGGCTCGACTAGCCGACCTTCAAAGGCAGATTGACGAAGCTACTGAGGAAGTACGCCATCTTGCTCAAGATGAGCAAGAGCGAAGGCCTCAACATAGGGGGCTTCATCAAGAAGGCTTCTTCAACGAGGATGAATGGTACGAGGATTTCCATCATGGAAATTTTGCTTTTGATGATGCTTCTCCTCTGTCAGCAGAACTACAGGCTGCACCTTGGCCCCCATCTTATAAGCCACCCCAGCTCCCCATGTATGATGGGCACTTAGATCCGAAGCAGTTTCTGATGAGCTACGAAGCAACCATATCTTTATATGGAGGCAATACTGCAGTCATGGCGAAATCTTTTGTCATGGCAGTCAAGAATGTTGCGCAAACCTGGTACTCCTCTCTTCGGCCAGGAACAATTACATCATGGCAGAAGCTGAAGGACATGCTGTTCACCAGTTTCCAAGGGTTTCAGACAAAGCCGGTTACTGCTCAAGCTTTGTTCCAGTGCACGCAAGATCATGAGGAATACCTCCAGGCATATGTCCGAAGGTTCTTGCGTCTGAGGGCACAAGCGCCAACAGTGCCCAATGAAATTGTCATTGAGGCCATGATCAAGGGGCTTCGGCCAGGACCTATGGCCTAATACTTTGCCAGGAAACCCCCTCAAACCCTGGAGAAATTGCTGCAAAAGATGGATGAATACATCCGCGCTGACAATGACTTTCGTCACAGAAGGGAGGAAGCCTACAGGTTCTCTGAGATGACCAGGGGCTTCGGAGGGAGAATACACCCAAGGCATGTCAGATCAATCCACTCCACTCAGAATGACGACAGAGGAAGTCAGCAACAGAGGCCACAATATTCCTCGTAAGCTTTGGGGCAGCAACAAAGCTTTCCTCAGCCGCAAGCTTCAAGGGGCAGAGGCGCCAGGGGCTTCAGAGGAAGGTTTGGGGATCAGCCTAGGAAAATTTATTACTTATTCTGCGGTGAGGACAAAGGCCATACTACAAGGATGTGCCATGTCACCATTCAGAAACAGAAGGAAATAGCAGAAGCTGCAGCTCAGCAGAACCAGCCGAAGCAGGTCATGCATACTGCTTCATATCACTCACCCTACATACCAGAGTATGTAGGTAACCATCCTGCAGCGTCTGTTGCTTCGGCTAGTCAGCCACAGGCATCCTAGCCTCAACTCCCACCTCTGCCACTACCACAACCAGCATATTCACGCGGCCAACAGCCAGAAGGGAGTCAGCAGACCCATCAGCAGAGAGACTTCAGGGAGGAGTCCGAAGCTCGTACAGTCAACAGTATTGTGCCAGAGTCGAAGCATATCTACTAAGAGATATCCTACCCCTGAATCAGTTTTTACATTCATTGTCATTCTATTTCTTACTAAGGAACAGTTGTTGAAAACTTAGTTTTCTTGTCGTTTTCAATTCCTTGTAATAGCTTCGTTTTTGCCATAGCAAAAATATATCTTCTCCACAGACTTATGTAGTCCAAAAAGTAGCCAAGGCACAAAAAGTCATTCTTAAGTCACAAGTATCTTCGAAGCTACAAAAATTCGTTCTACTGAACGCAGCGTAAGTTTGCCGAAGCTACAAAAAGTCGTTCCTAAGGGAGCACAAAGTAAGTTTTCCGCTCAAAAGTCGTTCCAAAGGGAATGCAGAGCTTACAACGAAAAGTCAACGCTGATTCCGCCAAAATATAAGGCGAAGCGCGAAAAGTCAACGCGAATGTGACGGAACCTCCCAAGTCATTAGGCCCACCTACAGTTGTCCTTGTCTAACAGACATCAGACAACCCTGTAGATGTTCCTTAACCACTTGACAAGTTCGGTATCTTATCTTACCTTTCCAGGAACGTTCCACCTGTCTTGCAGACATTACAGAACATCGGAGATATCGAAATGCGGAAGTGATTACATAAACTTACATTTATTAAAAAGTAAGATCAAGTTGTTTATTACAGACCAGAAATATAAACGAGTGCAGAGTAGTATTATTACATAACCAAGGGAGGCAAAAACTCCTCCCGCTAAGTTTTTCATAAAAGTTTTCTTATGGAGGACCAAGTCCTCCCGCATCTTCACTCTTGCTTTTCCTCCTGAGGAACCACCTTGGTACAGAAGCAACAGAAATCTGCTACTTCCTCACCTAAAAACAACGAGGGAATAAACCCTAAGTATGAAATTACTCAGCAAGTCTTACCCGACTAAAGAAAAGATTCTCAAGGGTATGCTGGATAAATAGGAATCAAGGAGAGGCCTTAGCAAAAATCAACTTAGATACTTTTGCAGAAATAGCTTACTAAAGTGAGTCCTTACTTTCAACATTTTAACGCCAGATTAAGTATTAATAGACTCTGTTTGCCTCTAGTCTAATTTTATCATTTCATCAATACAATATCATTTTTATTCACGAAGTTCACATCCTAACTTAGGTTGTAGGGAAGTGACCAAGTCTTCATAACCGCGAAGGTACGGCGATCCGAATCGATTATACTCAGCTGAGGATCTCCAATCACACGACATATGTAGCACTTAACCCTTGCATATGTCAACCCGCCACCGGGGTTCTTAAGACCAGATCAGGTTCACGCAAACCGAGAGCACAGATACACCACCGTCCAGCCTCTTGCCACGGTGGGTACACGCTACTCCCGCCATCGCTCCACGCCCATTTCGTGTTATCTTATTCTGGCCTTAGTCTGCCCGAGGCAAGGTTTACCCATGACGAGGCATGTGACCAGTTAAAGGGTCCTCAATCAGCACGCCTACATACGCATTCAATCCTTAACCAACCTGGGTAGAACATCACCTGTTCCAAACCCAAGTCTCGATTTAAGTACTTCCATCCTTAGGATTGTTTCTGTTCCTTAGGATGAAAAGAGCATCACAGAGAACTTTGCAGTAAGATCCCATCTTTGCTCCTCAAAAGAAAATATTCTTGCGGGTAAAAGCCATCCTTTCTCGAGCTAGGCTAAGGACAACCTCTATCCACAAGATCTAAGCAGGGCTAAGCATTTTTGTAAATCATGTTTTTGATACTTCACCAGAAGTATCTATAAAGGTATGGATATCAAGGAAAACAATGCATCAAAGGGTTCCAAGCAACTCCTATAAACCTAATGCATATTTCACAAGACTTAAAGTGTGCAAAAATTATTTAAAAACACAAGGAAAGGGGTTGCATGCACCGGGGCTTGCCTTCGTTAGTAGGTGAGTCTGGCTCAGGCCCACAGATGTCAAAATAAAGACAAGATCCTGCCTGAGAGTCCGAAGGTGGTGGTGCCTTTTCTTCACTTACTTCAACTTCTTCTTCGTTTTCTAACATAACCACATATATGTGTAAGAACGAATGCCATGTAATGCTCATGAGAGTGCAAAGATAATAGAAACTTATTATCTAAGTCTTGAATACAACTTTCCTTCACGGAACTCCGAGAACTTAGGGTTTCCGGAGTCAGTAAAGGAGTTAACAGGGCAGGGGTGGGGGTTTTGGGTTCTAGTTATCAAACAAGGTCCAAATCAACTAAAATTCTACCCAAGGCTTCTAAATAATGTATAGGACCCATATAAAACGTTTGGACATTTTTGGAAATTCCATTTACTTTCTAAAAATCCAGAACCACTCCCTTAAACTACTTTAAATACCTTAAAATTCCTAATTTAACCTAAAAATCATGAAACTATTTTTATTAAATTCTAGGGAAAATAAGAAGCCTAGGAAAATTGGTTTCACAATTTTAGGATTTTTCTACAATTTTCTACAAGTTATTTGGTTCTGAAGTAAAAAGAAAAGGAAAAAGGCAGTAACAGTAATGGGCTGACTTCGGCCCACACGGCCCAAACTTAAGCAGAAGCGTGCCCGCGCCCGCGCGCTCTGGCGGCTTTGCATAGGGGCCCTCGGGTTTTAGGCTAACTAGAGACAGGTTCTTCCACTGTTTCAGTGAGTCGCTGACACATTAGAGACAGACCCTCCGGTTTCTAATTCTTCGCAGGGTGAAGTCCACGACGGCGGCAGTGCGGAGGATGAACTCCGGTGAAGTTGTAATGGCGGATTTACGCTACGACCGGTGCTCCCGAGCGACATACACCGGATTGAACCCTCCCTGAATGATTCCCCTAAACTAATTTCACTAACGGCTAACTAATAAGCTTTGGCCACGGCATCCATGAGCATCTTGGCTTGACAGTCGTGTTCCCGGCAATTGGTGAGTTCCCAGCGCAATTGCATGAGTCGGCAAGCATCACGAAGCTATAAGGGTGCTCAAACGAGGGATAGAGAGGGGTGAACTGACCGGAAAGGGGCTGGCCGCGGTGAGCTTGATCCTGCGGTGTTTTAGAAGAGAATTAGGGGAAACTTGAAATTGGAGCACACGGTTGCAAGATTGGGAGCGATACTAGACGGTGTGGTGCGTGATGAGGTTGCGGAGCTAACGGTGAGCTCAATTTATAGATTCCAGGGGCGGTGGCGCTTGAATCGATGTTGGCGCGGTGGCGGTCGGAGGTGAAGAAGAACGCTGGTGCGGTGAGTACGTGTTCAGTGTCGTGGCAGTAAGTCCGGTGGTCGACGGGAAGCTAGAGGGAGTCACGGTGATGCGGTGGGGGTCCTCGGATACGTGGCGCAAGGCCGGCGACGACAGTTCACCGGTGAGCTTATCTGCTCAGCCGCAAAACAGAAAGGAGAAGGTGACGGTGAGTCACCGGAGCGTCCTCCAGCTCACCGGCGGCAAAGATCTTTTACCTCGCGACGTTATCCACCCACTCCGGGCGCGAATCCTAACGTCGGTGACATGAATCACGGCGGAGGAGCGATCGACGGCGGTGAGGTTTTCTGAATTCGAGCAGGCAACTGTACCATGGACTATGTTCATCAGTGTGCCTGACAACCAATTTTGAAGCTAAATTTTCTCCTATTTTCCAAAGGCAACATATCCAGTGATCCACAGCAAAGTTGTAGAGCTCTAAACCATCTACAATTCGACTACAGGAGTTGAACTTAGTTGAACACTGGACCATGCTTAGAATTGAGCTTGAAGTTGATGTCAGTCCACTGTTAGTCTGAAAATTCAGACCTTAACAGCCTGACAGCCAGACTTTGAGCATGATTATCTTCAAATTTTCTTAACAACTATGCTCACACCCTTAAACAAAGTTGTTCTCCTTAATTTGGTCTACAACTTTGATGTGGTGACCTAGGGCAAAAACCTTATGGTTTGAAAGTTACAAAGCTCAAAAGTTGAGCCCATAACACTGTTTTTCAGACTTAGTATAGAATTCAATTGAGGTCTATTTTGCAATTAGGTCCAAAACTCAGGGTTTGGCTTGTAAATTCACATAAGAGTGACCCAAATGGCTTAAGATACTTATTTAACTTGGTTTTTGCACTTTAGTCCAAAAGTGGACTAATTTTGCACATAGGTCCCTAGGGTTTGGTTTTAGGGTTTTCCCAGGGTTCCAATTAGGGTTTCTGGTATCCCAGGGGTATAAATGTGATTCAACTTTATTCTTGGGAACATTTTATGACTATTCCCCTAAAGCTTTTAGGTTTTCTCAATTTGGGTTATGTCTTACCCCTTTAATCCCCCTTTTTAGGGTTAAGTTCCCTATCCAGGGTTTTATTTGCAAAACACTAAAACATTACAACTTGTTTGAAATTTTTACCTAGTGAATGCACTCTAGGTGTGTCAAACATATGCAATGCCAATGTTTATGATGCCATGCTCAAGTTTTAGTTAAGTAACACCAGGGGTGTTACATCCTTTCCCCCATAAAAGAATCTCGTCCCGAGATTAAAAGTCCTAGGGCAAGTATTGGAAAAGGAAATGTGTCACACTTTTATTTCCTTATTTCTGGTACAAGGCAGGGGTGGTGTGGGGTTCATTCCTTTATTATAATAACTTTACAAATTACATGTTGCTAAAAAGTCAGGGAAATTCTTATCTAAAAAGTCTTGAGTTTCCCATGTAGCCTCTTCTTCAGAATGTTGGTTCCACTGTATCTTATAGAACTTGAGAGTTTTCCTCCGGGTAACCCTGTCCTTCTAATCCAAGACTCGAATAGGGTGCTCAGAGTATGTCAAGTCTGGTTCGAGGACAACATCTGTCACTTCAATGGTTCGATCTGGTACCCGAAGACATTTCTTCAATTGGGACACATGGAACACATTATGTACAGCTGACAAAGTTTCGGGTAGTTGAAGTCGGTATGCCACTGGTCCACATTGCTCAAGTATAGGGAATGGACCAATGTACCGGGGTGCCTGCTTCCCTTTTATCCCGAAACACGATACACCCTTAATTGGCGAGACTTTTAAGTAGACATAATCTCCCACGAGAAAAGATAAGGGTTGTCGTCGTTGGTCTGCATAATTCTTTTGCCGAGCTTGAGCTTTCTTCAAATTATGTATTATTTTCTGAACTTTGTCTTCAGTTTCTTTTACCAGGTCAGGCCTGAAGAAGTACCTTTCACCTGGTTCAGACCAATTTAGCGGAGTTCGACATCGTCGTCCATATAAAGCTTCAAAAGGTGCCATCTTGATACTTTCTTGATAGCTATTATTATATGAAAACTCCGCTAAGGGCAAACATTCATCCCATTTCTGTGAGAAGTCCAGAACACATGCCCGCAGCATATCTTCGAGTATTTGATTCACCCTCTCAGTCTGTCCACTTGTTTGAGGATGATAAGCCGAACTGTGGAGCAATTTGGTACCCAAAGATTTATGAAGTTCTTCCCAGAATTTGGATACGAATTGGGGTCCACGATCCGACACTATAGTCTTCGGAATACCATGCAAACTGAGAATACGGGCAATGTATAATGCTGCATAAGTGGCCACTGTATACTTGGCCCTAACAGGCAAGAAGTGGGTAATCTTTGTAAGTCGATCAACAATAACCTAGATAGAGTCATACCCTTTTGCAGTCCTGGGCAATCCCACAATAAAGTCCATACTTATGTCTTCCCATTTCCATGTCGGTATTGGTAGAGACTGTAATGGACCGGCAGCTTTCAAGTGTATGGCCTTGACACGTCTGCAGGTGTCACATCTAGCCACATAGCGTGCAATTTCGATCTTCATCTTTGTCCACCAATAATGTTGCTTCAAGTCTTGGTACATCTTAGTGCTTCCAGGATGAATAGAATAACGACTAAGATGCGCTTCATCAAGGATTTGCTGGCGGACCTCTTCATTCTTTGGCACCACTATGCAGTCATTGAACCATACAATGCCTTGATCATCTTCTTTAAAACATTTGGCTTTTCCAGCCCTTATTTTCTCACGAATGTGTTTTACACCCTCATTATTTCTTTGAGCATCAACTATCCTGCGTAAGAGGACTGACTCAAGCTTTAGCTGGCTCAGGGTTCCTTGTTGGACCATTCCCAGGTTTAGCTTCTCCATCTCCTGACACAAGGTATTGTCAGAGGTCTTCACCGTAAGACAGTGACAGGAAACCTTACGGCTTAATGCATCTGCTACAACATTGGCTTTGCCTGGGTGATAATGAATTTCTAGTTCATAGTCTTTAATAAGCTCAAGCCATCGTCTTTGCCTCATATTCAATTCTGTCTGGGTGAAGATATACTTCAAGCTTTTATGATCTGTATAAATATGACAGATATTTCCCAGCAGATAGTGACGCCAAATTTTCAGGGCATGAACCACAGCAGCTAGCTCCAGATCATGAGTTGGATAATGCTCCTCATGTCGGCGCAACTGCCTTGAAGCATATGCAATTACTCGGCCTTCTTGCATTAATACACAGCCGAGCCCACTGCCTGATGCATCACAATATACATCAAAGGGTTTGGTGATATCCAGTTGAGCCAATACCAGAGCAGTGGTTAATAATGTCTTCAATTGTTCAAAAGCTTCATTACACTTAGAAGACCAATTGAATTTAATATCATTCTTCAATAAACTTGTGATTGGCTTCACAAGCTTAGAAAAATCTGGTATGAATCTGCGGTAATATCCTGCCAGTCCAAGGAAACTTCGGACTTGATGAACAGTGGTTGGGGGTTTCTACTCCAAAATGTCCTTGACTTCGCTGGGATCTACCGCAATCCCTCTAGCAGATAAAACATGTCCCAGAAACTGAATTTCCTCCAGCCAAAACGCGCATTTGCTGAACTTGGCATACAACTAATGTTCCCTCAGGCGCGTTAACAAGATCCGTAAATGTTGAGCATGCTCCTCCTCATTCTTGGAATATATTAGAATATCGTCAATGAAGACCACCACAAACTTGTCTAGCTCGGGCATGAACACCGAGTTCATCAAATATGTGAAGTGGGCCGGAGCATTTGTTAACCCGAAAGACATTACCAGATATTCAAACAACCCGTACCGCGTAGTGAATGCGGTTTTTGGTATATCCTCGGGCCGAATACGGATCTGATGATAGCCCGACCTGAGATCAATTTTGGAGAATACCCTCGCCCCGGTTAATTGATCAAACAGAATGTCAATCCTCGGAAGAGGGTACTTGTTCTTGATAGTGACCTCATTCAGGGGTCGATAATCCACGCACATCCGTAAGGTTTGATCCTTCTTCTTGACGAATATGGCTGGACAACCCCATGGCGACGAGCTTGGGCGGATGAATCCTTTCTCTAGGAGATCTTGTAATTGAATCTTCAATTCTGCCAACTCATTCAGAGGCATACAGTACGATCTTCGAGAAATGGGAGCCGTACCGGGCTTTAACTCAATTACAAATTCTACATCCCTTTTAGGTGGCAATCTCGGCAAATCCTCGGGAAAGACATCGGGAAACTCGCATACTACCGGAATATCCTTGATTTCCGGTATCATGACTTCATAAACTCTGCCAGTAGTTTTGTTTGGAATGGGGATGGGCAAGAAAATTTCTTCTTGATTGTGACTCAACCTGATGGTTCTTTGATCAGTATTGAGTGTTGCTTTATGCTTGGCCAACCAATTCATACCCAAAATAACATCTATGTCTTGGCCTTTTAGAACGATCATATTGGTAGGAAAGTCCCGTCCGGCCAATGATACGGGCACTTGATAGGCCACTTCTCTAGTAAAGATTTGTCCCCCAGGTGAGTGAATTTTAAACCCCTCTTTTGATTCATGACATGCAATGTGATGTTGCTCCACAAATTTCTTGCTAATGAACGTATGCGAAGCACCAGAATCAAAAAGAATGACTGCAGGATAATTGGCCACGAGGAACATACCCATCATTACTGGCTCTCCGTCCGATGTAGTGGCCACTTGTGTATAATATACGCGTCCCGTCTTCTTGAGATTTTTGCCCTTAGTATTTCCCTTGCCTTGAGATGAATTCCCCGATCCTTGCTGATTATTCGACTGGTTCTGCTTAGGATAGGGGCAATCTTTGATGAAATGCCCAGACTTGCCACAATTGAAACATCCGGTTGAGGAGCTGGGCAAAGCAGGGAATCGAGTGCCTGGGGCACCCGGCTGACTTGGGGCAGTGGGGGCATTATTGGGACGAATAATTATTGGCTGCTTGAAAGGGAAGGATGGTGCACGTGAATGATTCTGGTTAGAAGGCTGGAGAATAAACCGTTGCCTCTTTACCGGGCCCTGACTAGGCCTATCACCTCCAAATCCCTTAGATTTTCCGACACCTGCATACTTTGCTTCTACAGCCAAGGCTGTACTGACAGCTCTGCCATACGTAAGATCTATGCAGGTTGCCATTTTTCTCTGCAGTCGATCATTTAGACCTCTCATAAAGCATTTCTTCTTTTTCAAATCAGTGTTCACTTGATCGATTGCATATTGTGACAAATGATTGAACTTATTGAGATACTGATTAACAGTATCTCCTCCTTGCTTTAGCTTCATGAATTCTTCTTGCTTCATATGTAGAACACCTTCGGGTATATAATGCTCACGAAAGGCCACTTTGAATTCTTCCCAAGCTATTTGATGATTGGCCGGTTGAACGACCACGAAATTTCCCCACCAAGTGCTGGCAGGGCCGCATAGTTGCTGAGCTGCAAATAAAGGCTTATGGGTCTCCGAACAACGTAGAAGTCCGAATTTTTGTTCAATCACTCGAAGCCATTCATCGGCTTCCAACGGATCTTTAGCTTTAACAAACAAGGGTGGACGTGTCTCTGAGAAGTCCAGGTAAGAAGTTTCGCGGGGGCCCTGTTGATAACCCCGCCCACCTTGCTGCTGGAACTGTTGGCCCGCCATTTCTCTCAGAAAGCGGGTATTATCAGCAGTCGCGTTCACTAAGGCGGCAATCGCCTCAGCCAGTGTGGGAGGAATAGGAGGTGGATTTGGTGTAGATTCCCTTCCACTAGAGGGTCCCGCTGCATCCTGGGATCGGGTCTTGGACGGCTTCTGTGGCAACAAACATTTGGGAACAAATATAATATGCCAAAGATAAAACCATCCAATTTACATTACCAGAAAGAGTAATGTACAGACTCGATTTTACAATAGGATACATTACCCAGTATACAATAGCATTACCTATTATACACTAGTACAACCTACCATACACTATTTCTATTTCTACAACTATACTACTATTCCCGCTTCTGGTTGTTCCTGGCAACCTCGTCGTCGGGTGTGGGAGACCATTCATCGACCAGCCTCATAGAAGGAGGGGGCTTAAAGAGGTCTAGCTCACCACCAAGCGCTTCTCCCGCAACGTGCGAGGGTCCGGCTTCCGACCCGACAGGATCCATAGGGGCACTGGGATGTAGTTGCAAATACAGTACATGGACTTCCTCATGTAAGGTATTGCAATACGCCTGCAGGTTGTCAATAGCAGAACTAAGTTCCTCGACTCGGGCTTGAGCCTTTGCTGCCTTAGCCCAAGCCACTAAACGAGACTGTACCGCCCAGTCGAGCGCTAAATCCCGATCAGCAAGCTGATCCTGCAGACGGCGGATATAACTCCTTAATTCGTTTATCCTATCGCCATCCGCGACCCACATACTGGTCCTGCGTTGCAGTTCCGTTTGAAGTTGATTCACGTGGGCTTTGAGATCCCCAATTGGATCGTTGCTTCCGCTACTACTGTCCTCATCCCGCGGGGCAAGTTGATGACTAGGTACTCCAATTAGGCCTGTTGATTTACGCGTGGTCTTCCTCGTGCGTGGCGGCATTTCTCTAGGGGGAAAATTTTATTAGTATAGTTCTTAGCATGATGCATGTGTAATTACAGAATCAACCTTAGTTGATTCATACCTTCTATACATTGCACTCTTTCTACCTGGTCTTTCATAAAGATTCTTCGGATATAGGGGATAAGAATAGAAGGAGTCTTTCTAGGTGAGTTTTTAGAAAATCCTTTTGAAAATGCCTCATAATATCTACAAAGAAGGGCTAGGCTTCGATACCAGCTGTGATGGAACCTCCCAAGTCATTAGGCCCACCTACAGTTGTCCTTGTCTAACAGACATCAGACAACCCTGTAGATGTTCCTGAACCACTTGACAAGTTCGGTATCTTATCTTACCTTTCCAGGAACGTTTCACCCGTCTTGCAGACATTACAGAACATCGGAGATATCGAAATGCGGAAGTGATTACATAAACTTACATTTATTAAAAAGTAAGATCAAGTTGTTTATTACAGACCAGAAATATAAACGAGTGCAGAGTAGTATTATTACATAACCAAGGGAGGCAAAAACTCCTCCCGCTAAGTTTTTCATAAAAGTTTTCTTATGGAGGACCAAGTCCTCCCGCATCTTCACTCTTGCTTTTCCTCCTGAGGAACCACCTTGGTACAGAAGCAACAGAAATCTGCTACTTCCTCACCTAAAAACAACGAGGGAATAAATCCTGAGTATGGAATTACTCAGCAAGTCTTACCCGACTAAAGAAAAAGACTCTCAAGGGTATGCTGGATAAATAGGAATCAAGGAGAGGCCTTAGCAAAAATCAACTTAGATACTTTTGCAAAAATAGCTTACTAAAGTGAGTCCTTACTTTCAACATTTTAACGCTAGATTAAGTATTAATAGACTCTGTTTGCCTCTAGTCTAATTTTATCATTTCATCAATACAATATCATTTTTATTCACGAAGTTCACATCCTAACTTAGGTTGTAGGGAAGTGACCAAGTCTTCATAACCGCGAAGGTATGGCGATCCGAATCGATTATACTCAGCTGAGGATCTCCAATCACACGACATATGTAGCACTTAACCCTTGCATATGTCAACCCGCCACCGGGGTTCTTAAGACCAGATCAGGTTCACGCAAACCGAGAGCACAGATACACCACCGTCCAGCCTCTTGCCACGGTGGGTACACGCTACTCCCGCCACCGCTCCACGCCCATTTCGTGTTATCTTATTCTGGCCTTAGTCTGCCCGAGGCAAGGTTTACCCATGACGAGGCATGTGACCAGTTAAAGGGTCCTCGATCAGCACGCCTACATACGCATTCAATCCTTAACCAACCTGGGTAGAACATCACCTGTTCCAAACCCAAGTCTCGATTTAAGTACTTCCATCCTTAGGATTGTTTCTGTTCCTTAGGATGAAAAGAGCATCACAGAGAACTTTGCAGTAAGATCCCATCTTTGCTCCTCAAAAGAAAATATTCTTGCGGGTAGAAGCCATCCTTTCTCAAGCTAGGCTAAGGACAACCTCTATCCACAAGATCTAAGCAGGGCTAAGCATTTTTGTAAATCATGTTTTTGATACTTCACCAGAAGTCTCTATAAAGATATGGATATCAAGGAAAACAATGCATTAAAGGGTTCCAAGCAACTCCTATAAACCTAATGCATATTTCACAAGACTTAAAGTGTGCAAAAATTATTTAAAAACACAAGGAAAGGGGTTGCATGCACCGGGGCTTGCCTTCGTTAGTAGGTGAGTCTGGCTCAGGCCCATATATGTCAAAATAAAGACAAGATCCTGCCTGAGAGTCCAAAGGTGGTGTGCCTTTTCTTCACTTACTTCAACTTCTTCTTCATTTTCTAACATAACCACATATATGTGTAAGAATGAATGCCATGTAATGCTCATGAGAGTGCAAAGATAATAGAAACTTATTATCTAAGTCTTGAATACAACTTTCCTTCACGGAACTCTGAGAACTTAGGGTTTCCAGAGTCAGTAAAGGAGTTCACAGGGCAGGGGTGGGGGTTTTGGGTTCTAGTTATCAAACAAGGTCCAAATCAACCCAAATTCTACCCAAGGCTTCTAAATAATGTATAGGACCCATATAAAAAGTTTGGACATTTTTTGAAATTCCATTTACTTTCTAAAAATCCAGAATCACTCCCTTAAACTACTTTAAATACCTTAAAATTCCTAATTTAACCTAAAAATCATGAAACTATTTTTATTAAATTCTAGGGAAAATAAGAAGCCTAGGAAAATTGGTTTCACAATTTTAGGATTTTTCTACAATTTTCTACAAGTTATTTGGTTCTAAAGTAAAAAGAAAAGGAAAAAGGCAGTAACAGTAATGGGCTGACTTCGGCCCACATGGCCCAAAACTAAGCAGAAGCGTGCCCGCGCCCGCGCGCTCTGGCGGCTTTGCACAGGGGCCCTCGGGTTTCAGGCTAACTAGAGACAGGTTCTTCCACTGTTTCAGTGAGTCGCTGACACATTACAGACAGACCCTCCGGTTTCTAATTCTTCGCAGGGTGAAGTCCACGACGGCGGCACTGCGGAGGATGAACTCCGGCGAAGTTGTACTGGTGGATTTACGCTACGACCGGTGCTCCCGAGCGACATACATCGGATTGAACCCTCCCCGAATGATTCCCCTAAACTAATTTCACTAACGGCTAACTAATAAGATCTGGCCACGGCGGCCGTGAGCATCGCGGCTTGACAATCGTGTTCCTGGCAATTGGTGAGTTCCCAGCGCAATTGCATGAGTCGGCAAGCATCGCGAAGCTATAAGGGTGCTCAAACGAGGGATAGAGAGGGGTGAACTGACCGGAAAGGGGCTGGCCGCGGTGAGCTCGATCCTGCGGTGTTTTAGAAGAGAATTAGGGGAAACTTGAAATTGGAGCACACGGTTGCAAGATTGGGAGCGATACTAGACGGTGTGGTGCGTGATGAGGTTGCGGAGCTAACAGTGAGCTCAATTTATAGATTCCAGGGGCGGTGGCGCTTGAATCGATGTTGGCGCGGTGGCGGTCGGAGGTGAAGAAGAACGCTGGTGCGGTGAGTACGTGTTCAGTGTCGTGGCAGTAAGTCCAGTGGTCGACGGGAAGCTAGAGGGAGTCACGGCGATGCGGTGGGGGTCCTCGGATACGTGGCGCAAGGCCGGTGACGGCAGTTCACCGGCGAGCTTATCTGCTCAGCCGCAAAACAGAAAGGAGAAGGTGACGGTGAGTCACCGGAGCGTCCTCCAGCTCACCGGCGGCAAAGATCTTTTACCTCGCGACGTTATCCACCCACTCCGGGCGTGAATCCTAACGCCGGTGACACGAATCGCGGTGGAGGAGCGATCGACGGTGGTGAGGTTTTCTGAATTCGAGCAGGCAACTGTACCATGGACTATGTTCATCAGTGTGCCTGACAACCAAATTTGAAGCTAAATTTTCTCCTATTTTCCAAAGGCAACATATCCAGTGATCCACAGCAAAATTGTAGAGCTCTAAACCATCTACAATTCGACTATAGGAGTTGAACTTAGTTGAACACTGGACCATGCTTAGAATTGAGCTTGAAGTTGATGTCAGTCCACTGTTAGTCTGAAAATTCAGACCTTAACAGCCTGACAGCCAGACTTTGAGCATGATTATCTTCAAATTTTTCTTAACAACTATGCTCACACCCTTAAACAAAGTTGTTCTCCTTAATTTGGTCTACAACTTTGATGTGGTGACCTAGGGCAAAAACCTTATGGTTTGAAAGTTACAAAGCTCAAAAGTTGAGCCCATAACACTGTTTTTCAGACTTAGTATAGAATTCAATTGAGGTCTATTTTGCAATTAGGTCCAAAACTCAGGGTTTGGCTTGTAAATTCACATAAGAGTGACCCAAATGGCTTAAGATACTTATTTAACTTGGTTTTTGCACTTTAGTCCAAAAGTGGACTAATTTTGCACATAGGTCCCTAGGGTTTGGTTTTAGGGTTTTCCCAGGGTTCCAATTAGGGTTTCTGGTATCCCAGGGGTATAAATGTGATTCAACTTTATTCTTGGGAACATTTTATGACTATTCCCCTAAGGCTTTTAGGTTTTCTCAATTTGGGTTATGTCTTACCCCTTTAATCCCCCTTTTTAGGGTTAAGTTCCCTATCCAGGGTTTTATTTGCAAAACACTAAAACATTACAACTTGTTTGAAATTTTTACCTAGTGAATGCACTCTAGGTGTGTCAAACATATGCAATGCCAATGTTTATGATGCCATGCTCAAGTTTTAGTTAAGTAACACCAGGGGTGTTACAGCGAATACCGCCGAAATAGAAGGCGAAGAAGTTCAAAAGACGTTCCTAAGGGAATGCAGAACTTACAGCGAAAAGTCAGCGCTGATACACGGCAAAGAGATTGTGAATCCTGCTGTGGGGATGTGTGTGTATCTTCGGCACAAATATCATTTTGCATAACGTAACATCATCACATCATTCGCATAACATAACATCATACATCATATTGCATCAATGGCACAAGAAGGGGATACAATGTTGACCTTCGGAGAATGCTTCGAAAAAGTGAAATTGTGCTAAGGCACAAAATAAGTTTCAAAGAGATATAGCTTTGTCAGCTCTGAAGTGGAGGAAAAAGTTTATTGTTGACGAAGCACCAGTGTTATGGTGACGCTTGAAGCATTTTTTATGAAGTACTCTGATATCGAGGAAGGAAGTCTGTTATTCACGAAGCATTAATGTCACTGCGACGATTGGAGGATTTTTCACGAAGCATAAAAACTCCTTTACGAAGCATGAAAAGAAGGGAAGGTGTTTTTTTTCGCCGAAGGCTCAAAAATGGTATGTACAATAAAAGTTTCATGCATCGCAAAGAAATGAATTACAAAGCCATTTATACATTACATTAAAAACTCATGAGCGAAAAATATTACAAGCATAGTTCAGCAAAAGTTACATTGGTATTCTAACAATGTTTTTACAATATCTATTATTCTTCCTTCAAAACTTTGTCTGCAGCTTCGGTCAATAGTTGAGTAACGACTTCGTCTAAAATGCTTTCGGCCGTTTTAATAATTTCTGCTGGTTCCTTTGCCTCTAGCTCGGTCAAGGACTTGAAGGGTTCTGGGGTAGGAGATAGTTCGGCTGCGGCAGAAAACGTAAATAAGTTCGAAGGCACAAAAATAGAAAATAAAGTCAAAAGCTATTAAGCAATACCTATCCGCCTTTCGAGTTCCGCAGCTTCTTCGGCTGCCTTCGTTGCTTCCCTTGCATCGTGGGTATCTTTTTCGCACTTTTTTATTATTTTGTGAGCCATCCCTCAGCTGCCATTTTCCCAGATGTCAGTAAAGAATTTTCCACCAACTAAGCTCGCTTCGGCGAGGGGTCCTTTGTGTCCTCAATAGATAAAGTAGCTTCGGCTTGGGCCAAAGCTTTCACGTGATCGCAACCTGACTTCTCCAAAATAGTTGCAATGCCTCTAGCACCTGAGAAGGCACAGACGTCCCCACGGCCATTTAAAATTTCCTCAAAGGCTTCGGCCTCGCTGCTGATCCACTCAATCGGCCCTTCGGGATCGCCCCGTATGAAGTTGTCTTCACTTGAATATGCGCCAACATTGGCGAAGCTAGTCTTTATCTTTTCCACACATTTTATAGATTTTTCATAACATCTTTATTTTGGGGAGCGAAGTTCTACAACTGTTTTCTCCCAATAATTTTTCCAGTAATCACTGGCATCTCGGTCAGCTTCGGCAATAGCGCATTTCAATTTGGCCTCGACCAGTTGCTTTTGGAGGTTTTCAATCTCGTTCCTTTGGATTTCAGATTGGGTCTTGTAGTTAGCTTCATCCCCCTTCACCTTGTCTACCAATGTAAGTAAAATTTTATCTTTTTCCAAAGCTTCGTTCCTCAGCTTAATAACCTCTGTTTGAAGGTTGTTGAGAGCAATAGTGCAGCTCTCGTCTTTGGCATTCTTTTGCGCCCTTAAGGCGTTGCTCAGTATTAAACCCTATATGAAAAGAATTAGTATAAGAGCAAAAAATAATTCAAAATTCATAAACTTCCAAATGTACAATTTTTGTACCTTCAGACTGTTATATGCGAGGCTATCTACAAGATCGTCCTTTGTCATGGCACAAAGGCCAGCTTCAAGCTTCGGGAACCCCATACTTCTGGCCATCTCCAGGCAGACAGATAATTCTTTGTTGTCTGGGAGGCAGTATAAGAAATCATCTTCGTCTGTCCCATTGAACACTAAGGCACCCTTTGGATACTTCAGTTCTCGGGCATAGTGTTTAGCTTCAAAAATCTCTTCTTCAGATAATCTTTTTCCCGAAGCATGTCGTACAACATAATCAAGAACTTCGGAGGATGCTTCGGGAGTAGGAGTGGCAATTTTTTCAGGCAGAATTTCTTCTGCAGCCTCCTTTTCTGTTTCTTGTTCTCCAGTTTCCAAGGATTTCTCCTTGGCGGGCTCTGAAGGCCCAGCTTCGGTTTCGACCTGGCTCTTTGCAGCTTCGGCTTCGGTTAGCTTTGCCTCAGTCTGCGGCTTTGGACCTTCGACAGTTTTCCTTGGAGTAGAGCTTGTCTTTATTGTCTCCAGCGCATCTAGTACATTGATCATTCTTTTCCTCTTAGGGGTCGTTGTAAGACCTTTTTGTGCCTTCGGCACTATCACTTCTGTCGAAGGGCTTGTAATTTCTGATATCTTTGTTCCTTCGACCCCTATATCAACGGCCTTCGGCTCAGCTAATTTGGCTGAGGATGTCTTCAGCATTGTAGCCGGCTCTTCAATCTTCTGCGTAGGCGCAGGTTCTTTGGCTTCAGTAGCCGAAGAGGTCTCACCGCCAAATTCGGGCACTACGGCCGGTTCAATATATCGTGGCCGGTGAGTAAGAACCTTCACCTTTTTCCTCTTCGGCGCGGGCTCGCTTGGAGCAGCTGGAGAAGCATCTTTCCCGGAAGTTGCACTCTTTCTCTTCTGCCCCCGTGGCGGGTAGCGGTAATCAGGGTACATAAATCCGATGGCATCAAAAACTCTATTTAGCCTCTTCTTCTTTCGGCTCCCGAAGGCCGCAGATAGTGCGTTATCTTCGGACTTGGAGTAGGCCCCAAGTAGTTCATCGCTGGTGTTTTCAACGCACTTCAGCCAGTCGTCGTCTGGTTCGATAAATTGGTCTCCAAACCTGAATGTATATTTCAGTCGAACCAAACGACCTTCATTGGTGTTGCCGATGGTTTCTTTTGGCATCTCCTAGTTGACTACCAATGGCCATATCCTGTAGGCCACGTGCTCTTGGACTAAGTCCCTTGTCCCGATGAAAGAACAAACTATGCCAAAGGCCCTTCGGCATTCTTCAACTGCTTCATCAATCTCTACCTTCGGTTTCCGAAGGCCGAAGCGGGACCAAATGGGGCGCATGATGATTTCTTTAATATCTTCTCTCACTTTTAAATCATTCTTCACATAGAACCATTCTTTCATCCAGTCTCTGGGCCATTTTTTCCTAAAGGTTGGCACTGGGCAGCTTGAGCCTGAATGAGCAACGAAGCTGTAGCAACCAAAATTATTGGGATACTGTTCCTTACCCCAGGCCTTTGTCTCATACGAAAGTTTGTGTATACTGCAGAAACATTTTGCACTTGGTTCCAAACCTTGACTCCTCACAGCCCATACGAAGATTTCCATTCTTATGATGGCTTTGGGAGTAATCTGGTGAAGAAAAATCTGGTATATCTTTAAAACTTCAACCACAAAACTACTTAGGGGGAATCGAAGCCCAGCCTTAAAGAAGCTTCGATAGATTACAACTTCATTCTCTTTAGGAGCAGGAGCAGTCCGGTCTCCGTTGTCAGCCCTCACGATGGATATGTCTCGAAAATACCTTCCTCTCATGTTATCAAGATGACTTTGCCTGATAGTCGATTTTCCGAAGACTGTGTGACTTGGTCGCCACGGCCGATCTTCGGAGTCTTCGCCCCCACTTTCCACATCATAACTATCGCTGTCATCGGTATCTTCAGATAAGCCTTCTAGAATTTCTTTTGTAATCTTTTCTGTGTTGGTCTTTAAAATTGACTCGATGAATCCAGTGGTTTTTTCCTTAAGAAACTTCTCCTCCTCGCTCAGCTTCGTTTCAGCAACAGCTTTCTTGTCTTGAGACATCTTTTCTTCCGAAATGGTGAAAATGTGCTCTTAAAGCCAAAGCTTAGAAAATCTAAAAAACCAAGCAAGTGTTGGTAGGCAAGAGCTAAAAATTGAGCAAGTAGAGCAAATGGCAAAAAGCGTACCAAATGAGCTCGTGGTGTGCTCTTATTTATACGCCCAATGCGTTGTAGGGTGGAGGGCCCCACTTGTCATTGACTGGTGCTATTCTAGCAAAGGGAAGGTGTTTTTTCGGACCTTCGGCTTAGGGCCTTCGTCCATATCGCAATCTGAATTCATTATTCTAACAAATTAATATTGCGTGGGGCTACTGTTGGGGGCCTTCGGCTTCCGAAGGTCCTCAAAAACATGATTTAACAATGTTTCTGGAGTATAATACATGAACAGGTACCTTTGGACTCAGACCTTTGGACTCGGATCAGAACCACAGTGTGAAGAAGCACAAAGAATATGAAGGTTGGCGCAGAGCCGAAGCTATGTGCAGGAGGGCTTCGGCATGATAGCAGAAAAGAAAACCGACTTAAAAAGGAAAAGGCTATTCAGACCTCGATGGGTTACAATAGAGCCATTAACAAATGTAAAGGGCATGGGTGTAATTTTACATGGGCTGCGTCCTGTACCTATAAATAGATGAACAGTACTCCCGTACTGTGCACGCTGACTTGGCATTTGCTTTTGCGTCACGCTTGTACTTTTACCTTCTTTCAAGCCGAAGGTACATTTGTAATTTGATTTTATTTCTATTCTCAATAATAATAAAATAGAAATGAGTTGATAGTAATACATGATTGTTTATATTATTTTATATTTCGTATCATTCCTTCTTCATCATTATATGTTATGCTGCTGAAGGTATGTCCTTCATCACCTTCGTCCGAAGATCATTATATCCCAAGGGAAATAATGCTTCGAAGGATAAAGGACTTTAACGTTTAACATTTTTCGTGTTGCCTTGTTCTTAACTCATAGCAATTGAGAACAAGTCCTCAACATCTATGATGCTTAATTCTTGGTTTTAAGTGTTTCATCCTTTTTAGCGTAGATTATCTATATTATACTCGTTGTACTTGTGATCATACATGTGCATCGTGCATCTCATGAGGTACGATAGATAATCGAGTGATGCGGAAGACGATCCAAGTCGACCCCAAGCGCGGGCTAATCCGCAGGATGAAGCTGATGGACCAACCTGAAGATGGTTAAATCAAGCAAGTGTTCGGTCGAGGGATACTCGTCAAGCGAACATCGCCTAACAAACACTAACCTAGTGTTATTCAGGCAAGCCCCGGTGCATTCGCCACCTCCTTGATGTTTTAAAATCTTTATCACCTTGTTTGATGCATTAGGTGGTAGGAGTTTTGTGCTAAACCGTTGATGCATTTCCTTCCTTGGAAAATTGATTACCCTTCCTTGACACCCTTTTTGAAAAGAGTTTTTGATGCTTAGCCTTGCTTTGGTAAACAAAAATGTTTTGTTTTAAAACAAAGGTGATGCTTCAGTGGGTGGGAATGTTTTCAAAAATAAAACTTGATGGTGAATCCATCATGGCCATGATGGGTTCAACATCGGAAAATATGTACCTCTGCCAGGTACCAAACTTTGGGTTTGAAATGATTAAGCTGAGATCGGGCGGGTGACTTGCACGAGAAGAGAGTCTCGGTGTAGTGTATCTGTCTGAGTCGATTAAGGACCGTCTCGATGTAGGCTTGATGATCGAGGACCCTTTAACTGGTCACATGCCTCATCATGGGTAAGCTTTGCCTCGGGCAGACTAATACCAGAATAAGATACCACGCAATGGGAGTGGAGAGATGGCGAGAGTAGCGTGTACCCTCCGTGGCAAGAGGCTGGACGGTGGTGTATCTGTGCTCTCGGTTGGCGTGAACCTGATCTGGTCTTAAGAACCCCGGTGGCGAGTTGACATATGCAAGGGTTAAGTGCTACATATGTCGTGTGATTGGAGATCCTCAGCTCAGTATAATCGATTCGGATCGCTGTACCTTCGCGGTTATGAAGACTTGGTCACTGCCCTGCACGTAGCAATCCAGTGAAGATGAAGGGTTGATAAGAAATTGGCTAGTGCAGGCCAAGTGCTTGAACTAGGGTAGAAAGAACTCTAGATGTAGGTAACTTTACCTAACCTGACAATAAAATTGGATTTTAAGGATCCACTCATAGTAAGCTTTTCTGCAAAACAGAGTCTTTGATTCTTGATAAACCATACCTTGAATCCCTCTGGCCAGCATACCCTTGAGAGTATTTTCTTCAGTCGGGTAAGTCTTGCTGAGTAATTCCATACTCAGGGTTTTATTCCCTGTTGTTTTTCAGGTTCTAGTTTTGTGCTGCTGCTGATGGTGTTAAGTGCCGGTGGGCTCGGCCTTCTTATAAGTCTAAGTACTTCTTCTATACTTCTTATTGAGGATGGTCACTTGAGTTAGCATATATTTCAAACTTATACTTTTGTAATCACTCCGATAAAATAATGTAAAATTTTTGTAACTTGTAAAATTTGATAACAAGATTTCTGTTGCAAAAATATTGGTGTGTTTGATTTGTATTACTTAATCCCGCGATCTTGGTTGTAAGTGGTTTATCCGATGTCCTTGGGGCAATCGGATAGATCCTATTAAGTTATCTGGTGCACATGCATAGTCGTCTGAGGTCTTTGGGACAAGGACAGGTGCATGTGGGCCCAATAACTTAGAGGTCCTGCCACAAGATTTCAATAATAAGTCTGTGAACCATATTTGCGCTAATGTTGATGATCTTGCGAGTATTTGGCATTCTCGTTTGTGTCATATTAATTTTGGCTCTATGTCTCGGCTTGCAACCATGAGTTTAATTCCGAATATCACCATAGTCAAAGGTTCTAAGTGCCATAGTTGTGTGCAGTCGAAGCAACCTTGAAAGCTTCATAAGGCTACTGAGGAGAGACACCTGGTACCTCTAGAACTCATACATTCTGATCTTTGTGAGATGAATGGTGTGTTGACAAAGGGTGGCAAGAGATACTTCATGACATTGATTGATGATGCGTCTAGATTTTGCTATGTATACTTGCTAAAAACTAAAGATGAGGCTTTAGACTACTTTAAAATCTATAAGGCTAAAGTTGAAAACCAACTAGAGAGAAAGATCAAACGTCTTAGATCAGATCGTGGTGGCGAATTCTTTCCCAAAGTCTTTGATAATTTCTGTGCAGAACATGGCATTATTCATGAGAGGACGCCTCCCTATTCACCCGAATCAAACGGGATTGCTGAAAGGAAAAACCGTACGTTGACTGATCTGGTGAATGCCATGTTAGACACTTGTGGTTTATCTAAGGCATGGTGGGGGGAGGGCAGCCTTGACTTCATGTCATGTTCTGAATAGAATTCCTATGGGCAAAGAAGAGAAAACCCCTTATGAGAAGTGGGTGTGTCAGTGTTTTGGGTCTGACCGTGCACCCGGGGTTGCCCCTCGAGGTGCTTTTGGAGTAGGACAGTGTTATCGACTGTAGCTCAATGGTTCGTGCTAGATGCACGAGAGACAACAGACGATTTTGCACAGGTTCGGGCCGCTTTGAGAAGCGTAACACCCTATGTCCTGGTGTGGATCTTTTATGGGGTGGGTTACAGAGGAATTCTCTATCACGAGGGATGCTAGAGAGCTAGGTGGATGGCTGACGAATGAGATGAAGATCATTGTGATGGGGTGCCCCCTAGGCCTTATATACTTGACCGTGGGGCGATACATGTGGATATGATAACAACATGAGCCTAAGTAATAGTGAACCGACTGAGCCTATCTTCCTATAATTCTGCCGACTCATCGCCATTCAGTTCCGACGCCTGAGGACGCAGCGCGGGAAAGTCGGGCTACTGCTGTGGGTGTTACTCAAATCCGTTGGGCTGTCTAGGCTCGAGTTGATCCGATCTACCGAAAGTTCTTCCCCTGGCCCACGAAGGGATGGCCTTGCAAAATAATGGGCCTAGGGCCCTTCACGAGGCATTCTTGCCTTCTAGTGGACCCAGGGGATATCTGTCCCCCACAAGCCCCCAATCTTTGTGTTGATTTTGAAATAATCGGCCCAAAGATTCCAGGTCCAGCTTGCGATTTTGAAACATGTCTGCGAAGTCGTTACCTCTAACTCTGAATGACTTGGTAAAAACGATCTTCTGTCATCTTCTTTTGGCATCATTCCACTGTCTTTTGCTTTAATCTTCAGGAATTGGTGCTCTGTTCATGCTTTGGAGATCAACATTTTGTTCTTAGGGTTTAAGGATTCATTGGGTGCACCGGAGGTGCACCTAATGGGTGTAGCCCCCGAGCTTTGAGTGGATTACTGAAAATAATCCACTCAAAGGTCTTCATCCCATGCTTTTTTAGAAATCATTGTCTCTGACTTGTACTCATGCCTTAGAAATCAGCATTTTGCCCTCAGCCTATGCTTTAGAGATCAGCACTTTGTTCTGGGGGTTTCAGGATTCATTGGGTGCATCGAAGGTGCACCTAATGGGTGTAGCCCCCGAGCTTTGAGTGGATTACTGAAAATATTCCACTCAAAGGTCTTCATCTCGGGCTTTTTCAGAAATCATTTTCGTCTTCATCTCATGCCTTAGAAATCAGCATTTTAACATTAGTTCATGCCTTAAGGATCAGCATTTCATCTTTTGGAGTTAACGACTCATTGGGTGCACCGGAGGTGCATCCAATGGGCGTAGCCCCTGAGCTTCGAGTGGATTACTGGAAATAATCCGCTCACAGGTCTTCATCCTATGCTTTAGAAGTCAACATTTTCTTCTCGCCGAATGCCTTAGAATTCAGCATGATATCATCAACTTTATGCTTTAGAAATAAGCATACGGTTTTGCCTTTGAGATCAACAACAGGGTCTACCCATGTCCTGTTGAAATTTATTTGATCTGCGACAGATTGGACATCCGGTAGATGCCCCTTAGCTAGTCTTCCTTTCGCTTCATGCTTCAATGCTCCTGTTGATTAGACTTGTACTTCATCAGCTATTTGTGGCTTTCCTCCGATCCCCATCCATATCTTTTTTGTCTTGATACATTCACTGCGTATACTGTATGGATGTGACTGTTTGGGAAAATCTATTGAAAATTCCTGGACGTCCCCCCAATGGGTGTAGGCAAGGGACGGCTTGGTACGCTGAGTGTTTAGCAAACTATCCTTGAGTAGTAACTTGACGTGACTGCGGGTGTAATCATAACGTCCATGCAGTTGACTTGAGTCCCAATGGGTGTTGTGTTGCGTGAAACGGCGTCAGCCGCTTGACTTGTTTCCAGACGATTTGAATTGCTTATTGAATACTTGCGACTGTTCAGTGGCCATGGTAGGAAATGAGCGATTGCCTTCTTCCTCTATAAATAGAACGCTTGCTTCTCTAGTGTTTTCACACATCTCTTTGCCGCTTGTTGCTCGCTCTCCTCTTTTCTCTTCTACTCCACCATGGGCAAGAGCAAAAAGGGTGGAAGCTCGTCGCACCATTCCGGCGACAAGCGGAAGCGTGAGCCGACCCCTTCCTCGGAGGACTTCGGCGATTCCGGGTACTCGGAGGAGGAGTTTTCCTCCGAGTCCGAGGGATCGCCAGTCTACACCTCGCCCCCGGCATCGTCCAAAGACTCAGACGATTCCCAGGGGTCGCCGCCGAGGTGTGGACATATATCCGGGCCGTCGAGCGCTCTGGGCTTGAGGGCTCGGATGAGTCGGAGGTCTCCTTGGACAAGGAGGACTCCTCTGACTCGTCCGAGGAGGGGAGCGGCAGTGACGACGACGGTGAGGGCGACGGCGACGACGGAGGCGATGACAAGGGCGACGACAAGGGCAACGGCAAGGGCTATGGCGATAGCAGCAGGGCCAGTGGCAAAGCACCACTGGCTTAAAATATTAGTATAGATATGTAGTGTTAGTATTAGTAGAATAATGTAGTAGTAGTTTGTAGTATAGTGTAGTGTAAGTAGTGTAGTAGTGTGATGTAGTAATGTAATGTGTAGAAAAATGGGAGGAAGGCTGGCTCATAATGAGTTGGTCTTTGAATTTGTGAAAAACTTCTCCCTTTATATAATGAAGAATGTTGGCTTTTATGCATATCTTTTGCCTTTCTGATGCCCCTTTATAGTCGATCAACAACTTGTACTTATGCACGACGTAGCCGTTGTTCTTAGAAGTAACTCTTGAATAATGACTTGCCATTGTTGTGTCGCATTTTAATTCTGTCTGTATTTACATGGAGAAAGAATGGTCTGGTTTACTGCTAGTGTCTTCAGGGGTAACAGCCGAATGGTTTTTAGCGACGCCGGCGTTTTAGAGGTAACATCCGAGTCCTTTCGAGCCACATCAGCGCTTTAGAAATAACGGCCGAGTGATTACTGGTGACGTCAGTGTTTTAGAAGTAACAGCTGAGTTACATCGAGCCACGTTGGCGTTTTAGAAATAACGACCGAGTGATGACTAGGCACTTTTTAGAAATGGTGTCTGACCCGGGAAAACCCCACTTGTACCGCGTCGCCGCATGCCTCTGCATTCTGAGCCCTAGCCTTGCTTTCTGCCTCCAGACCTCCTCTGTTTCCCTTTGATCTCGCTTCCACTCAGTTCGTCGATGAGATTGAGATGGCGCCCAAGCGGAAGAGTTAGAATTCTGCCGCTGCGGTTATTCCTCCGATCGATCCCAACAGCCAATTGCCTTTCACAGGTAATCATATGTCTGTTGTCTCTGAGTCAGATCTTCTCCACCTTGTCTCTGTTGGAATTCTTCCCCCTAAGGAGCTTTGTTCTTGGCGGATTTGTCGTGGGGTTACTGTTCCAACAGAGGATACCCACGAGTCCGTGGTCTACATCCCTTTTCTTATTCGTGGTCTTGCCCTTCCATTTCTCCCTTCTTTCACGGTCTCCTTGACTTTTACCATCTGAATCTGACTCACCTGAATCCCAACTCTATTCTGCAAATTTCTATCTTTGTTCACTTGTGTGAGGCCTACCTTGAAATTCTTCCTCACTTCGGTTTGTGGAAATACTTGTATCACTGTCATCCTAGGATGGCTGGGGGGCAGCCTCAGCTTGTGGGCGGTGCGAGCTTGGAGATGCGCCGTGGGAGAAAACGAAATACCTCGATATCCCACTTAAGGAAAGTATTAAAGGATGGCGCTTAGAGTGGTTCATTGTGAAAAATCATGGTAACTCCCTCCCCCCTCGATCAGGGAGACAACCGAATGTGTGCACTCCGAGTTGGATTGAGTCTCTCACGGCCCTGGAAGTAACAGAGGCCAAGGTTTTGCTTGCTGAAATTTGTTTACTAAAGGGGAGAGGTCTGACCGCTGAAGCTGTGGTTGTAGACTTTGTGTTTAAGAATATTCAGCCACTGAAGGACAGAGCGTACCCGGCTTATTTGTATAGTGGTGTCACTGATTCAACCCGGGTTACCAACAAGAGAATTCCTGCTGTGGATTTGGTGAGCCGACTGGAAATGATTCTTAGGGGCAAAGTATCAAATATTGGTGCTCCTGTTGCATATTCTGCCTAGAATCTGCCATCTTTCAAGTCCTTTTTTGATTTTGTGTCCAATCCTCCCGATAGTGACAGTGGTTTGGGTCTTAGAGTGCGACCCTCTCTCGAAGAAGTTGAGGTTCTGGTTGCTTCGCTTGGAGATCTTCCCAATGATGAGAGGCAAGTTCACTTTGAGATGCCTATGAGTACGGGTGATGCAGAGATAAGTGCTATGTTGGACGTGTTGGATGGGGATTCTTCTGACTCAGTCCCTACTGAAACAGTAGCTGTTGCAACTATCCTGGAGCCTGAGAAAACTGTGGATACTCGAAGGCCTGAGGGTACTCACCCGAAACGTCTTCGCCAAGTCAGTCATCCAACTGTTCCTACCGAGGGGAAGAAAAAGAAAAAGAGACGGCTTCGACGAGTGTCGTGCTTGGATCATGATGCTGGCCCTTCTGCTCCTGCTGCTGAAGAAGTACAAGTGGAACTCTTTACTGGAGCTGATCCCAATGGGTGTGACCCTACTGATGCTGAACCCAATGGGTGTGATCCTGCCCGAGCTGATCCCAATGGGTGTGACTCTACTGATGCTGAACCCAATGGGTGTATTGTTCGTATTGTTGACAAGGACGAAGAAGAAGAGGAGGAAATCCCCTTAATTCGGAAGAATAGTCGGCGTTACATAGTCAGTGGGGAGAGTAGTGATATTCCTTCTCCAGCTTTGTCTACTCTCGTCGGTCTGCAAGAATTATCCCTAGCCAATTTTGATCAAGCTCTTGAGGATGTTGTCCCTGAAGATTTGCTATCTGAGCCCATTGATGGTGATATGATGGACGTCTGCTCTGACATTCCAAATGTGGGATTAGAGGTATCCCGGGCAGCGTCTCGTGCACCGTCGACCTTGGAGGGCGGTCTTCGGAGCCAAGAGGTTGGTCAAGGTTGTTCAATTCTCATGGAGGTGACTGGGAGTCCTTCAGCCTTAGAGGTGGCTGTTGCAGAGAACCTAGTTCTCAAGGATGGTGCCAGCGGTTGCCTAGCCCCTGAGGGTGTTGCCGGTAATGATCCGGCTCGAGTGGGTAGCGCGAGCTGCGACCCAGCCCCCGAGGGTGTTGTCGGTGGTGGTCCGGCTCCGATGGGCAGTGCGGGCTGTGACCCAGCCCCGAGGGTGTCCGAGTGGGCTCTCCTTCTCGTACCTCCATGGATGTCCACGTTGGGTCTTCTCCTCCATATTCTGATGGCATGGCAATAGCGCATGCTTTTAACGAGGAAGTCGCCTTAGAGACCGGTGCACCTGATGCTAGAGTTCTGATGCCTGCTGGTGATGTTGAGTTGATCCCTGGTGATGCTCTTCAGACTGCCCTGGTTGATATTCCTTCGTCGAGCCACCACCTGGCTTCTCATGATTTGGGGTTTCCTTCATTCTTCTCCAATCTTCAGGTACTCTGGCTTTTCCCGATCTGGCTATACTCCAGGCAAAATACTGTCTTTGCACTCATTTGTTCTCAATATCAGGCTTTGGTCGACGAGATGGCTGGTTAGCTAAGATCGCAAGGTGCCTCTGTCCCAGAAAGAGCTCTGTCTCTGACGCATTGGAATCCGATGCCTCTTCAGAGGCAGATATCTAATTTGAAAATGACTAATGCTGGTTAGTGCCTTTGTTTTCTTCCTTGACTTCTTGATTAGTCTATTTTTAACTGTGTGCCCTTCTTCAACTGTTTTTTGTTAGATATGACCCGGCGGTACTTTGAACTCGAGGAGAAGTATTCTCAAGGTCAGACTGACCTGGCCCCGGTTTCTGCTTCTTTAGATGATGCCAAATCATTGAATTCCTCTCTCAGTGCTCAGCTTGACTCTGAAAGAGCGGCTAATGAAGTAAGCTTATTTGACTTTCTCTTCTGTGTTTTTGCTGCTTACTGGGTGCTTGAGAGCTGATTCTTGTCTGCAGGAAGAAAAACGTGTACTCGCAGCTTCTCGCGATAATCTTGATAGGTTGTATTGTGTCGCCAGCAATTCTTTGACTATCTTGGAGAGGAGCCATCGTTTTACCATGACAGATTTGGATAATCACCGTCACAAGCTGCAAGAGTCCCAGGATGAGACCCTTCGTCTTAGGCAATTGGTGTCGAGCAAAGATTCTATCATCAAGGATCTGCGCGCCTCAAAAAGATCAGTCGTCCAGGAGCTAGAAGTTGCTCGACTGGCCACCAAGGTTGCTGAAGACACTTCCACTACTTTGAAGGCTCAGCGCGACAAGGCTATGGATAAAGCCATTCGCGCGGGGCGGATCTTGATGAGAAGGCCGGGCATGAATGTTCCTGATGACATAGTTGCTGATGTCAACGCTGCTCCTGACTCCTCGAGTCGCCCTTCTTCATCAGTTGCTCCTGAGAAGAACATTGCCAAGTAGAAACACTGAATACATTTATGAATTATATGCGTATGTGGTCAATGTGCTCGAATATTCTATTAGAAAGTGTTCTTGGTACTGAATGCTATTATTATTTTTCTGTTGTTTGAATTCAACAGTTGTTATGATTGCAGAAGTAAGTGCAGTGTGATGGTTTTGAAACTTCTTCCTATTTCATGAGGCATGGAGATCGCCCTAAGATGAGTAATCGTAAGCATGTTTATACTAGATCAAGCTGTCATGAGCATGTCGCACCGCCTTAAGTCATTGCTGACTCAAGCCGATTGCTCCGTTGGTAGGGTATAGTGGTCACCCTAAGTTAAGTAAGCGCGAGCATATTGCACCGTCTTAAGTCACTGCCAACTTAAGGCGATTGCTCCGTTGGCAGGGTATAGTGGTCACCCTAAGTTAAGCATGCGTGAGCATGTTGCACCATCTTAAGTCATTGCCGACCTAAGTCGATTGCTCCGTTGGCAGGGTATAGTGGTCACCCTAAGTTAAGCAAGCGTGAGCATGTTGCACCGTCTTAAGTCACTGCCGACTTATGTCGATTGCTCCATTGGCAGGGTATAGTGGTCACCCTAAGTTAAGCAAGCGTGAGCATGTTGCACTGTCTTAAGTCACTGCTGACTTAAGTCGATTGCTCCGTTGGCAGGGTATAGTGGTCACCCTGAGTCAAGTAAGCATGCAGATTAATAATAAATAGTTCGAGTGCCTTTGAGAATGAAGTCTTTTTATTGATGATGTACTTTTCCCATTACAGAATACAATGCTGCCCCGATAGCTTTTGAAATCTTGCTAGGGGTAAAACTTCCTGAGATGCTCTATATTCCATGAATTCCCTATTTCCGTGCCATCCATTTGAGTGAGTCAATATGATCCTGGCCGAGTGACTTCTGCTACCATGAATGGCCCTTCCCACAGTGGCGACAATTTATGCCGTCCTTCCCCTGTTAGAATTCGGCGAAGGACCAAGTCTCCCACTACGAAGGATCGATGTCGTATGGCCTTATCATGATAGCGCCTCAGAGTTTGCTGGTACCTAGCTGACTGAATTACTGTATTCAGTCGTTCTTCTTCCAATATATCGATATCCTCTAGTCTAGTAGCTTCTGCTTTGGCTATGTTTTCGAAGATCAGCCTTGGTGCCCTAAACCTGAGATCGGCAGGTAGCACTGCCTCCGAACCATAGACCATGAAGAAGGGAGTGTTTCCATGCAAAGCTCGGCTAGGTTGAGTTCTTAGGCTCCAAACCACATACGGCAATTCTCTGATCCACTTTCTTGCGAACTTTTCATTCTTGTTGAAGACTTTTTTCCGGAGTGCTTCCAATATCATTCCATTGACCCTTTTCACCTGACCATTGGCTCTCGGGTGTGCTACTGACGTATATTTGATCTGGATGCTTTTTTGTTCGCAGAAATCGAAGAATTCAGAGCTAGTGAAATTGGATCCCAGGTCAGTTATGATGCTATTCGGTATTCTGAACCTGAATATTATATCTTGTATGAACTCCACCGCCTTAGCTGAAGTCAGAGAAGCGATGGGCTTGTACTCTATCCATTTAGTTAATTTGTCGATGGCAACTAGCACGTGAGTGTATCCTCCCTGAGCTTTCTTGAAGGGTCCAATCATGTCCAGTCCCCAGCACGCAAATGGCCATGTTACAGGTATGGTCTGCAGTTGCTGTGCTGGTAAATGCTACTGCTTTGATAAGTATTGGCAAGCTTCACACCTCTGGACTAACTCGGCTGCATCACTCTTTGCTGTTGGCCAGTAGAAACCAGACATGAAGACCTTCCCAACTAGAGTCTTGGATGCTGCGTGTATCCCGCATTGCCCGGCGTGAATCTCATCTAGTAGTTGCTTCCCAGTGGCTGAAAGAATGCACTTCATGAGGACTCCTGTTGCGCCCCTTCTGTATAGTGCTTCTCCAATGAGAGTGTAGTGAGCTGACTGCCTTGCGATGCATTCTGCTGCAGTTTTGTCATCTGGCTCTTCTTCATTTTTTATATATCTAATGATTGGCTCCCTCCAGTCATCAGAATCTGACTCTGGCTGGCTTAGAACATTGCACTCTTCTGCCCGTTCTAAGGAAATACTCGGGCGTGATACTTCTTGGACGAAAACCCTAGGTGGGACCTGGGTCCGACTGGATCCTAGTTTCGACAACGCGTCCGCTGCCGCGTTGCAATCTCTCTCCACATGATGAAATTCCAGCCATTCGAATTTGTCTTCTAGCTTTCGGACGGCTGTGCAGTACTTGCCCATAGATTCATTCGAGCAATCCCATTCTTTATTTATCTGACTTATGACCACCAGTGAATCTCCGTATACCATCAGTCTCTTAATGCCCAGTGACACGGCAATGTTCAGTCCATGAATCAAAGCTTCATATTCTGCTGCATTGTTGGATGCTGAGAATAACAACTGAAGAGCATATTTGAGTTGTTCACCTCCAGGTGCAATGAAGAGGATCCCTGTGCCTGCCCCCTGCAGCTTCAACGAGCCATCGAAATACATTTGCCATACTTCTACAGTCTTCGGGTTATCTGGCACTTGTTGCTCGGTCCACTCTGATACGAAGTCAACTAATGCTTGAGTCTTTATTACAGTGCGAGGTCGAAACTTGATGTCATGAGCTCCCAGCTCGCAGGCCCACTTGGCTATTCTTTCGATGGCTTCTTTGTTGTGGAGAATATCCCCTATTGGAAATCTAGTGACTACTATGACTTTGTGGTCGTCAAAGTAGTGACGGAGCTTGCGTGCAGTTAGAAGTACTGCATACAATAGCTTTTGAACTTGAGGATATTTCTTCTTTGAGAGCCCCAGAACTTCGCTGATGAAATAGACGAGATGTTGTACTGGATATGCATGTCCCTCCTCTGCTCGATCGACCACCAACGCGGTGCTCACCACGTGAGTCGTGCAAGAGATGTACAACAACAGATCTTCTAGCGGTTGACTTGGCGTAGCTCGGCGTGGTGGCTTTAATACTGGCGGTGTTGTCAGGAATTTCTTCAGTGCATCAAGGGCTTCCTGAGCTTCTGAGGTCCACTGGAACTTGTCCACCTTCTTGAGCAACTTGTAGAACGGTAGGCCTTTTTCTCTTAACCTTGATATGAACCTGCTAGAGCTACCATGCATCCAGTAAGTCTTTGCACTTTCTTCTGTGACCACGGTTGTGATGGAACCTCCCAAGTCATTAGGCCCACCTACAGTTGTCCTTGTCCAGCAGACCTCAGACAACCCTGTAGGTGCCTGTAACACCATAAAAGCCATCAATTAAAATAATAAATTTAGACATTATATTAATTAGGGTAATAAATTTTTCTTAGTGTTTAATTATTTATTTGCATCGTTTTCTTTGCATGCGCTTGATTTCTTATCAGATGTTTAATATCAATCCATTTTAAAAGAGATACTAGTAAATTAAATAATAATTAAGTATTATAGTAATTATTAGTCTAAAAACAAGTATTCTATTTATAAATATTTTTGGTAAATTTTTTATGAATTTTTGATCTCTTTAAATAATGCATTTCTGAAATAAAAAAAAGAAAAAAAACAAAACGCCCTAACCCTAAGGCCCAGCTAGGGGCCCATTTACCCCTGCGCCGCGCCCTCTCCCTGGCTGCTATCAGCCAGGCCGCCGCCGCCTCTCACTTCTCTCTCTCCCTCACTTCTCTCTCTCTCCCACTCTCTCCTCCCACCGCTCTCTCTCAGCGCGAGCAGGCCGAGCGCCGTGCTCTGCCCACGCGCGCGCGCAGGCCGCGCCTGCTCCCCGCCGCGCCGAGCGCGCCCCGCCGCGCTGCCTCCCGCGCGCAACCGCGTGCCAGCAGGGCCGAGCCGCGCCGCGCCCTCTGCGTCCAAGCCGCGCGCCATGGACGCCATGCAGTGCGCGAGCACGCCAGCCCCGCGCAAGCAGCTTCCTGCCGCGTCGACCCGCCTTGCCGCATGTTCAGCCGCGCCGTAGTTGTCGAGCTCTACACAGCAAGTCCAAGCGCCGCGAGTCCATCACCCGTTTCTTGCGTTATGAGGAATTATTTCTTCTGTTTCTCCCTCCTTTCCATTATTCTCTGGAAACTGACACAGTGGTGGCCATTGAAGACCACGTTACTCCCTCTAGCAGACCTTTCTTCTCCCTCCTGCTCTCTATAAAAGGGAACAGCAGAGCCTCCCCATTCCTGCCTACTCGAGTTTGCCTCTCTCTCTAGCACTCATCACTCATAGCTAGTGTCGTTGCCGTTCGTCGCCGGAGCCGTGGTGTTCGCCGGAGTGTGCCGTTCCTCGCCGGAGTGTGCCGTTCGTCGCCGGAGTTCACCGGAGCCACGCACTCGCTGTCCGTAGTCGAGCCCCGCTCTCCGTCCGGTCGAAACCTGTCGATTCATCCCCGTCACACGCACAAACCCGAGGTTGATGACGACCCAAATTTATTTTATGTATTTTATAAAGTGCTTTTGATTCAATTCATGTGTTGTATAGTTTGTTTGTTGTAATATGAACACATGTGATTCCGATTTATGTATTTGTGTGCGCTATGGAATTTGTTAGAAATATGCGATTAGTAGTGCACCGTATTATTTCATGTTAATCGACGCGTTGATTTTGGTTTAGAGAAATATGACGTAGATTTAATAGTCACACGTTGGTGATAAAAATACTAGATAAGAATTTATAGTCAAAATTGGTCACGATAAATTTTAGAAAATATTTGGAGAATTATAGGTGCATTTTAAGTGGATTTAAGAAAATGGTGTAGAACACATGTCATATGAATAAAATAGGATTTTTAGATGATTTATCCGATTATTTAATTAATATCTTCTTTTAGAAAGAAAAGAGAAAATATCACCGGTAGTGTGAAAAATAGATTTTTGCTAGTTAAATAATCTTGTTCGCAAAATTGAGCACTTAGATTTTTTTAGATTAAGAAAAATACTAGTTTATGTAAAAATATCCTCACTTGTGTTATAAAAAGCCCAATTACTAATTTATGAAGATTTTTAGAATATTAATATTATTAAATTCATTTTTGCTATACTAACTAATTGGAGTTAGAAGTAATAAAAGGTATTAATTCATTTATTAGCATTAAAAGACAATAAGTATTATTTATCTCCATTGATGATGTTCAAAATAAATTAATACTAGTTATTTATTACACCCACTCATAAATTCACCATTAGGATTCACAATAATAGTCACAATTGAATTAATAAGTATTTACGCGATTAGTACGTAATTAAGATATGATTAGTGCGATAGGTTAATGTGTGCTTAATGACGTATTGGTGTATGTTTATGAATGGTGCATGTTTATTTATTGGTGTATGTTTTATTTTTGTATGTGCGCTATGCGACCCTGTTAGAAGCGGATTGTGCGGTAGGCGATCCGAACTCATTCGAGGATGATCCGCAGGACTCGCTTGAACAAGGCAAGTGGATTTTCCCTCTGCATATTCTGTTTGTACCTATTCATTGCATATAATAATGTTTACTGTTTTTATATATTGCATAATTTGATGGGATAGCCTAATTAAGGATTTCCTAGATTTACTACCTGTATTCCTTGTTTTACCTGGGAAAATTGTTAAGCTGTGCAAAATTTATGCTACCGCCCAAACTTAATGATTCCTAATGTCACTCATTAATTGGTTTCAATGTTCCAAAATGTTAATTGGCAATTATGACATTAACCCGATGGTTAAGATAACTTTATTATAAATTTAATTGGAACATGGAGTGACCACCCAGGATAACAGTGCAACCACGAGTGCTATCATGGCTCTGGCTTTGGTAATTAGCTCTATATGCTTAGTGCCTAGCAACCTTACCTGAAAGATGGGCAAGAGGGGGAGCGGTAGGTGCTGGCAGCCCACGTTAACATGGGGTCGTATTCTTGGCTAAGGTACTTCACCCAGGGGGCCACCACCATCGTCTTAGAAACCTTAGCGGGTTGCTTCGTATTAAGTGTATTTTGTGAAAACCTCATAATGGATCCCTAGCCATTCACCTCGGCAGTGTCTAAGGGTCCGATCAACCCGGGCTAGATGGGATACATGGCTTGTGGGTAAAGTTATACCACCTCTGCAGAGTGTAAAAACTGATATATCAGCCGTGCTCCCGGTTATGAGCGACCTGGACTCCTCACATGATAATTGAACTTAAAGATAGACATAAATTGAGATCCGATGATCTACCAATAATTTGCTTAAGTGGTTTCACTTAAGTGTTTTTGTTATATTCATATTCCTTTGTTTAATTGGGATATTTGGGATTCACTCTTATTAGTAAGACAGGTGTTGATAATAAAATGTTGACCAACTAAAATGCTTACTGCTCAACCTTAGCCTCACCTTGTTATACCTGCATTAATTTTTCCCCCACTTGCTGAGCCCCGACCATAAGTGAGCTCACCCTTGCTAATATTTTGATCAGAGGGTGATGCTGGAGACTTTGATGGAGAATTTATCGACGAGGAATTCTAAGTCTAACGATGCGCCGGTCAACTTCCTGTGGAAAATTGCCCAGTTGTTTATTTCCGCTTAACTTTGATGTGATACTTGTTTAAGACACAATGTTTCAGATGATGTAATAAAGTTTTATACTCTCTTTACGTCTTTATTGCATTGTCTTTTGATATATTACACTTGTGACATCAACATATGTGTGGAAATGGATCCTGGCACACATATGGTATGCGCTCGGTTCTACCCCCTAGAACCGGGTGTGACAGTGCCCCTGAATCACTTGACAAGTTCGGTATCTGCTTTTCTTACCTTTCCCAAGAGCGTTTCACCCGTCACACAGACATTACAAGCATCGGAGATACAAAAATGCGGAAACAGTTACATTAACTTACCTTTATTTAAAAGTAAGACAGAGTTGAATATTTACAGACCAGAATATAATATACGAGTGCAGAGTATTATTATTACAAACCATGGGAGGCAAAAACCCCTCCCGATAAGTTTAAACAAAAGTTTTATGGAGGATCCTTTCCTCCCGCAGCTTTATTCCTGGTGCTCTTCCTTTGGTACCACCCTTGAACAGAAGCAACAAAAGTTGGTTGCTTCCTCACCTAAAAACAACATGGGACAAAGCCCTGAGTATGGAATTACTCAGTAAGTCTTACCCGACTAAAGAAAAGACTCTCAAGGGGATGCTGGCTTTAAGGGAGTCAAGGTGAGGCTTAACAATAATCAAAGACTCTGTTTGCAGAAATGCTTACTAAAAGTGGATCCTTACTTGACCTACACTAGCCAATTTTCTTAACAACCCTTCATCTTTACTAGAGTTCTACGTATAGGTCAGTGACCAAGTCTTCATAACCGCGAAGGTACGGCAATCCGAATCAATTATACTCAGCTGAGGATCTCCAATCACACGACATATGTAGCACTTAACCCTTGCATATGTCAACTTGCCACCGGGGTTCTTAAGACCAGATCAGGTTCACGCCAACCGAGAGCACAGATACACCACCGTCCAACCTCTTGCCACGGAGGGTACATGCTACTCTCGCCATCTCTCCACTCCCATTGCGTGGTATCTTATTCTGGTATTAGTCTGCCCGAGGCAAAGCTTACCCATGACGAGGCATGTGACCAATTAAAGGGTCCTTAGTCATCAAGCCTACATCGACACGGTCCTTAAACGACATAGGCGGAGACACTACACTGAGACTTTCTTCTCGTGCAAGTCACCCGCCTGGTCTCAGCTTAATCATTTCAAATCCCAAAGTTTGGTACCTGGCAGAGGTACATCTTTTCCGATGTTGAATCCATCATGGCCATGATGGATCCACCATCAAGTTTTATTTTCGAAAACATCCCACCCACTTTGCAACATCATCTTTGAGAAAACAAAACATTTTGTTTTTCTAAAGCAAAGCTAAGCATAAGAAAACCTTTTGTAAAATAGGGATTAGGAAGTAATCCAAGGAAGGAGATGCAGCAATAGTTTAGCACACAACTCCTATCACCTAATGCATCAAGTAAGTGAGAAAGTTTTAAAAAGGAACAAGGGGGTGGCAAATGCACCGGGGCTTGCCTTGTTTTACTGGTGAATCAGGCTCAGATCCGCAGATATCAAAATAAAAGCAGTTGCCTGCCTAATGTTCGTCGGGTGGTGGTGGAGTCTTCTCTTCTTCTTCTTCTTCTTCTTCGTTTTCTAAATATGACCATACATAATAATGAATGCCCATGTAATGCTCATGAGAGTGCAAATATAATAAAAGTTTATTATCTAAAGTCTTGAATACAATTTTCCTTCACAGATCTCCGAGAACTTAGGGTTTTCGGAGTCAATATTGAATTTCAAAGGGCAGGGGGTAGGGTTTTGGGTTCTAAGTATCAAACAAGGTCCAAATTATACCAAAATCTACCCAAGGCTTTTAAATAATAGTTAGGGGTTACCTAAAAAGTTTGGGGATTTTTGGAATCACTATCTATTTTCTAAAAATCCAGAAATAAGGTCTCAGGATATTTTAAATACTCTATAATTTCTTATTTGAACTAAAAATCAAGAAACTATTTTTATTAAATACTATAGGAAATTAGGGATCTAGCAAAATTGGTTTGATAATTTTATCATTTTTCTATAATTTCCTATAGATTTCCAAAGCTTAACAGAAAAAGAAAAGAGAAAAGCAGAAATAGTATTGGGCTCATTTCAATCTGAGGCGGCCCAGCAGAGACCGAATTCGCCCGCACGTGCCCGCACCGGTAGTTTTGTATAGAGACCCCCGTGGTTTTGAATATTCCGAGCCGAGTTCACCGCACTATTGCAATGAGTCACTGACAGTTTCAGAAGAGCCCCTGCGTTTCTATTCCTTTACACGCCGAGATCCTCGACGGCGAACGGCGTCGTGCAGAGCTCCGGTGAGCCCATATAC
Organism: Zea luxurians; assembly: GCA_029449295.1. Lineage (NCBI taxonomy): Eukaryota > Viridiplantae > Streptophyta > Magnoliopsida > Poales > Poaceae > Zea > Zea luxurians. The sequence continues at coordinate 10,570,951 of JAOPSE010000081.1, read as the reverse complement.
CGGCCAACTCACGTAGTGACTGGCGCCATACTTCGACCGAGACCGAATTCAAGGTCTAATGAGTGTTTCCCCCCACTTAATTTCACCAATGGCTACCTGGTTTGCTCTGGCCACGGTGACCGTGGACATAGCGGATAGCTGAACGCGTTCTCGGTGATTAAGGGGGTTCTAGTTCAATTGGACGGGTCGATGAGCATCAAGGGTACATAAGAACACTCAAACGAGGGAGCAGAAGGTGTGAGCAGACCTGAATCGAGCTGGCTGCGTTGAGGCTAAACCGAGCGGGGTTCTTGAGCGTTTTGGGGAGAATCCAAAATTGGACCTCATTGGTGATCGATTGAGAGCAATACTTGGTGGCTGGGTGCGTAATGATCCTACGGAGCTCACGGTGGCCTCAATTTATAATAGGCAAGAGCGGTGGCTCGGAATTCAAGTGACGACGCGCGGCGACCGGAGAAACAGAAAGTCACTGGCGTAGTGGATTGGTGTCCTATTACCGTGGCAATCTCTCCGGTGATCAACAGAGAGTTACAACGGGTCATGGTGATGCGGTGGAGATGCCAGGGCACGTGGCGCAAGGTCAGCAGGCGACCATCACCGGTGAACTTATCTGCGCCGGTCGCAAGACGAGGGGGTACGACAAACCTCATCCGTGCTCGAGTCCGAGTTAATCCAGTGCCCAGATCTTTACCTTATCATGGTTATCCCCTTGCCAGCGAACACGGACCACGGCGACGGTGTGAATCACGGCGTAAAGATCGTCGGCGGCGAGGGGGGATGAATCGGGTATCTTCTTCAGTTACTGTACCATGGCATCCATCTCCAGTTGACCTGATAGAGCAACTTGAAGCTGGATTTTCTCCTAAATTCGCTTGGCAACCAATCCATGGCTCTATAGCAAAGTTGTAGTCCAACATACCATCTTCATCTTTGTTATAGTATTCCAAAACAAATTCTTACTAGATCATGCTTAGAATTGAGCTCAAAGTCTGCTCAAACCCACTGGCAGTCCAAATTCAGACTTCAAACAGCCCGAAAGCCTAACTTTGGGTGTATTTATCTCCAAATTCTTCATAACAACAATGTTTAACCCCTTAAACAAAGTTGTTCACCTTTGATAGATCTACAAAATTGATGTGGTGACCTAGGGCAAAATCCTTTTTGTTTGGAAGTTACCAGGCCCCAAAGTTGAACCTATTTTGTGAAAATCAGACTTAGCCATATGGTTACAAATGTGGTGTTTTTGCAAATAGGCCCAAAACCTAGGGTTTAAGTTGCAAATCTTCATAATTGAGAACCATATGACTTAAGACCCCTTGTTATCATAGTTTTTGTACTTTAATCCAAAAGTGCACTAATTTTGCACTTAGCCCTCTAGGGTTTAGGTTTAGGGCTTTCTAGGGTTCCAATTAGGGTTTCTTGCACTCTTAAGGCTTGGATCCCACTTGAGTTCATCCATTGTGACACTTTATGACTTTTTCAATTGAATTTTGAAGTTTTCTCTTGTTTAGGCCTTGTTTGCTCTATTAAACCCAATCTAGGGTTAGGTTCCCTACTCTAGGGTTTTATTTACAAAAGGTCATATCAATACAACTTGTTTGAAATTTTTGCCTAGTGAATGCATTCTAGGTGTGACAATCGCATGAAATGCCAATGCTTATGATGTTATGCTCAAGTTTTAGTGATAGTAACACCAGGGGTGTTACATCCTTCCCCCCATAAAAGAATCTCGTCCCAAGATTAAAAGTTCTAGGGTAGGTAACGGAAAAGGAAATGCTTCACTCTTTTATTTCCTTATTCTTAGTACAAGGCAGGGGTGGTTTTGGGCTCACTCTTTTATTACAACAATTGTATACACTTTACAAATTACATGAGGCTAAAAAGCCTGGGAAATTCTTTTCAAAAAAGTCTTGAGTTTCCCATGTAGCCTCATCTTCTGAATGTTGGTTCCACTGTATCTTGTAAAATTTGAGAGTTTTCCTTCGGGTAATTCTGTCCTTTTGATCCAAGACTCGAATAGGATGTTCTGAATATGTCAAGTCTGGCTCTAAGGAAACATTTGTTACTTCAATGGTTCGATCGGGAACCCGAAGACACTTCTTCAATTGAGACACGTGGAACACATTATGTACTGCAGACAAGGTTTCAGGTAGCTGAAGTCGGTATGCCACTGGTCCACATTGCTCAAGTACAAGGAAAGGACCAATGTATTGAGGTGCAAGCTTCCTTTTTACCCTGAAGCGTGATACACCCTTCATTGGGGAGACTTTCAGATAGACATAATTTCCCACCAGAAAATACAAGGACATACGTCGTTTGTCTGCATAACTTTTCTGTCGAGCTTGAGCTTTCTTCAAATTATGAATTATTCGCCGAACTTTTTCTTCGGTCTCTTTTACCATATCTGGCCTGAAGAAACTCCTTTCACCAGGTTTAGACCAATTCAGCGGAGTGCGACATCGTCGACCATATAGAGCTTCAAAGGGTGCCATCTTAATGCTTTCTTGATAGCTATAATTATATGAGAACTCCGCTAATGGTAAACAATCATCCCATTTCTATGGGAATTCTAGAACACATGCTCGCAGCATATCTTCAAGTACTTGGTTTATCCTCTCAGTTTGACCACTGGTTTGAGGATGGTAGGCCGAACTGTGGAGCAACTTAGTACCCAAAGATTTGTGAAGTTCTTCCCAGAATTTGGATACAAATTGAGGTCCACGATCCGATACTATAGTCTTTGGAATACCATGCAAACTGAGAATACGAGCGATGTACAGTTCCGCATACGTGAGGACCGGGTAATATGTTTTGACTGGCAGAAAATGAGCAATTTTCGTAAGCCAATCAACAATAACCCAGATGGAATCATATCCTTTTGCTGTTCTGGGCAATCCCACAATGAAGTCCATACTTATATCTTCCCATTTCCATGTAGGGATAGGTAAAGATTGTAATGGACCAGCAGTCTTCATATGTATGGCTTTGACCCATCTGCAAGTGTCACATCTGGCCACATAGCATGCAATTTTAATATTCATTTTTGTCCACCAATAATGTTGTTTTAGATCATGATACATCTTAGTGCTTCTGGGATGAATAGAATAGCAACTAAGATGTGCTTCATCTAATATTTGCTGGCAGATCTCTTCATTCTTTGGCACAACTATGCGGTTGTTGAACCATACAATGCCTTGATCATCTTTCTTAAAGCACTTGGCTTTTCCGGCCTCTATCTTCTCATGGATGTGCCTCATACCCTCATCATCTTTTTGAGCATCAATTATTCTTGGTAAAAGGACTGACTCAAGTTTTAGTTGATTTAAGGTTCCATGTTGGATCATTCCCAGGTTCAAATTCTCCATTTCTTGGCATAACGTAATGTCAGAAGTCTCTACTGCAAGACAGTGACAGGAAGCCTTACGGCTGAGTGCATCTGCCACTACATTAGCCTTACCTGGGTGATAATGAATTTCCAATTCATAGTCCTTAATAAGCTTGAGCCATCGCCTTTGTCTCATGTTCAATTCTGATTGGGTAAAGATATACTTCAAGCTTTTATGATCTGTATAGATATGACAGACATTTCCCAGTAGATAATGACGCCAGATTTTTAGGGCATGAACCACTGCAGCTAACTCCAGATCATGAGTTGGATAATGTTCCTCATGCCGGCGTAACTGCCTTGAAGCATAAGCTATCACTCGGCCTTCTTGCATTAAGACACAGCCGAGACCACTGCCTTATGCGTCACAATACACATTAAAGGGCTTTTCAATATCCGGTTGAGCCAATACCGGAGCAGTGGTTAATAATATCTTCAATTTTTCAAAGGCTTCATTACACTTTGAAGACCAAATAAACTTAGTATCATTCTTCAATAAACTTGTGATTGGTTTCACAAGCTTGGAAAAATCTGGTATGAATCGACGGTAATAGCCAGCTAGTCCAAGGAAACTTTGGACTTGATGTACAATGGTTGGGGGTTTCCACTCTAAAATATCCTTGACTTTGCTGGGATCCACCGCAATCCCCTTGGCAGATAATACATGTCCCAGAAATTGTATTTCTTCCAGCCAGAATTGGCACTTGCTGAATTTAACATATAATTGGTGTTCTCTTAAGCGCGTCAACACGATCCGTAAATGCTGAGCATGCTCCTCTTCATCTTTGGAATATATTAAGATATCGTCAATGAATACCACCACAAATTTGTCCAACTCAGGCATAGATACTGAGTTAATCAGATAAGTGAAGTGGGCAGGAGCATTTGTCAGGCCGAAAGACATAACCAAATATCCAAACAAACCATACCACGTAGTGAATGCGGTCTTTGGTATATCCTCGGGTCGAATACGGATATGATGATAGCCCGATCTGAGGTCAATCTTGGAGAAGACCCTCGCTCCAGTCAGTTGATCAAATAGAATGTCAATCCGTGGAAGAGGGTACTTATTTTATATGGTAACCTCATTAAGGGGTTGATAATCCACGCACATCCGTAATGTTTGATACTTCTTCTTAACGAAGATGGCTGGACAGCCCCATGGTGACGAGCTTGGCCGGATGAATCCCTTCTCCAGTAGATCTTGTAACTGGGTCTTGAGCTCTGCCAGTTCATTTGGAGGCATTCGGTACGATCTTCTAGAAATGGGAGCCGTACCGGGCTTCAACTCAATCACAAATTCTACATCTCTTTCTAGAGGTAATCCGGGTAAATCTTCTGGAAGGACGTCTGGGAACTCGCATACTACCGGAATATCTTTGATCTCCAGTATGATGGCTTCATATATTCTGCCAAATGGTTTAGCTAGACTGGCTATGGGGATAGACAAAAGAACCTCTTCTTGGCCATAACTTAATTTGATAGTTCTCAATTCAGTATTGAGAATAGCTTTATGTTGGGCCAACCAATTCATGCCCAGAATTACATCTATGTCTTGGCCTTTTAGAACAATCATATTAGTAGGAAAGTCTCGTCCAGCCAATGATACGGGCACTTGGTAAGCCACTTCTTTAGTAAATATTCGTCCCCCAGGCGAATGAATTTTAAACCCTTCCCTTGATTCATGGTATGGAATGCAATTTTGCTCTACAAATTTCTTGCTTATGAACGTATGCGAAGCACCAGAATCAAAAAGAATAATTGCAGGGTGATTGGCCACTAGAAACGTACCCATCATAACTGGTTCGCCGTCCGATGTTTTGGCCACTTGAGTATAATAAATTCGTCCCGTTTTCCTTGTATTTTTGCCCACGGTATTGGTTGCCGCGTTTCCCTTTCCTTGAGCGGAATTCCTAGAACTCTGCTGATTATTTGAGCGATTCTGCTTCTGATTTGGACAGTCCTTAATAAAGTGTCCGAACTTTCCACAGTTGAAACAGCCAGTCTAAGAGCTGGGGAGGGCAGGGAAACGAGTGCCAGGGGCACTCGGCTGACTTGTTGGAGTGGGGGCAGTGGCGGGGCGAATAAAGACCGGTTGCTTGAAAGGGTAGGAGGGTGGACGTGGGGAAGGGCGATTCGGATTGAAAGGTCAGATTACCAACCTTTTCCTTTTCTCAGACCCCTGACTGGGTCTGTCGCCTCCATAACCCTTGCATTTTCTGGATCCTATATATTTAGCCTCAACTACCAGCGTTGTGCTGACAGCCCTTCCGTAAGTAAGGTCGATGCAGGTGGCCATCTTTCTTTGCATTCGATCATTCAAGCCTCTCATGAAGCAATTCCTCTTCTTCAAATCTGTGTTGACTTGATCGATTGCATATTGGGATAAGTGATTAAATTTATTGAGATACTGGGTGACAGTATCCCCGCCTTACTTCAACTTCATGAACTCTTCCTGCTTCTTGTGGAGCACTCCTTCAGGTATATAGTGCTCTCTGAAAGCCAACTTGAACTCATCCCATGTGATTTGATGACCGGCTGGCTTAACGGCAACAAAATTTCCCCACCAGGTACTGGCAGGGCCATGCAATTGTTGGGCTGCGAATAGGGGCTTTTGAATCTCCGTGCACCGGAGAAGCCCGAACTTCTGTTCAACGACGCGGATCCATTCATCCGCCTCCAAAGGATCTTCCGCCTTGACGAACAACAGAGGGCTTGTCTCGGAGAAATCCAGATAGGATGTTTCACGGGGGCCTTGTGGATATGCCAGCCCGCCTTGTTGTTGTAATTATCTGCTGTAGCGTTAACCAAGGCAGCGATGGTCTTGGCTAACGTGGGAGGTACTGGAGATGGATTTGGTGTTGCTTCCCTCCCACGGGAAGTCTCTGCTCCATCCTGTGAACGAGTCTTGGAAGGCATCTGAGGCAACAAACATTGAAAAGAATATAATATGCCAAAGAAAACCATCCATTATACATTACTGAAAAGGGTAATGTTACAGACACGAACTTTACAACAGGATTACACTACCTATTATACATTATTACTACTTCTATACTATACTACTCTTGCTTCTTGTCACTCTTAGTAGCCTCGCTGTCGAGAGTAGGAGACCACTCATCCACCAACTTCATAGAGGGAGGGGGCCTGAACAAGTCCAGTTCACCACCGAAGGCTTCTCCCGCTGTCCTGGAAGGTCCGGCTTCCGTCCCGACAGGATCCGCAGGTACATTGGGATGTAGTTGGGAATACAATACATGAACTTCTTCATGTAATGTATTGAAATAAACCTGCAAGTTATCTACGGCTGAGCTAAGCTCCGCCACGCGGGCTCGAGCTTTTGCCTCCTTAGCCCAAGCAAGCGAACGAGAGTTAACCGCCCAGTCGAGCGCTAGATCTCGTTCTGCGAGCTGATCTTGCAGGTAGCGAATGTCTGCTCTTAATTCATTTATTCTTTCACCATCCGCGACCCATATGTCATTCCTGCGATGAAGTTCTGTTCGAAGCTGGTCCACTTGGGCTTCTAGATCCCCAAATGGATCATTGCTACCACTACTGCTATCCTCATGTCGTGGGGCAAGTTGATGACGGAGCACACCGATTGGCCCGGTTGACTTGCGCGCAGTCTTTCTTGTGCGCGGCGGCATTTCTTAAGGGGGAAAATCTGGTTAGCATAGTTTTTAGCATGATGCATGTGTAATTACAGAATCAACCTTAGTCGATTCACACCTTCTATACATTGCACTCCATATCTGGTCTTTAAATAAGTACTTCAGAAGGAAGCTAGATAAGAAAGAAAGAAATTTTCTAAGTAAGTCTTAGAAAATTCTTTTTGAAGATGCCTCATAACTTCTGCAGAGATAGGCTTCGCTCCGATACCAGCTGTGACGGAACCTACCAAGTCATTAGGCCCACCTACAGTTGTCCTTGTCTAGCAGACCTCAGACAACCCTGTAGGTGCCCCTGAATCACTTGACAAGTTTGGTATCTGCTTTTCTTACCTTTCCCAAGAGAGTTTCACCCGTCACGCAGACATTACAAGCATCGAAGATACGAAAATGCGGAAGCAGTTACATTAACTTACCTTTATTTAAAAGTAAGACAGAGTTAAATATTTACAGACCAGAATATAATATACGAGTGCAAAGTATTATTATTACAAACCATGGGAGGCAAAACCCCTCCCGATAAGTTTAAACAAAAGTTTTATGGAGGATCCTTTCCTCCTGCAGCTTCATTCCTGGTGCTCTTCCTTTGGTACCACCCTTGAATAGAAGCAACAAAAGTTGGTTGCTTCCTCACCTAAAAACAACATGGGACAAAGCCTTGAGTATGGAATTACTCAGTAAGTCTTACCTGACTAAAGAAAAGACTCTCAAGGGGATGCTGGCTTTAAAGGAGTCAAGGTGAGGCTTAACAATAATCAAAGACTCTGTTTGTAGAAATGCTTACTAAAAGTGGATCCTTAAAAGTCCAGTTTTACTTGTCAGGTTAAGTAAGATTACCTGTATCTAGGGTTCTTTCTACCCTAGTTCAATCACTTGACCTGCACTAGCCAATTTTCTTAACAACCCTTCATCTTTACTGGAGTTCTACGTATAGGTCAGTGACCAAGTCTTCATAACCGCGAAGGTACGGCGATCCGAATCGATTATACTCAGCTGAGGATCTCCAATCACACGACATATGTAGCACTTAACCCTTGCATATGTCAACTCGCCACCGGGGTTCTTAAGACCATATCAGGTTCACGCCAACCGAGAGCACAGATACACCACCGTCCAGCCTCTTGCCACGGAGGGTACACGCTACTCTCGCCATCTCTCCACTCCCACTGCGTGGTATATTATTCTGGTATTAGTCTGCCTGAGGCAAAGCTTACCCATGACGAGGCATGTGACCAATTAAAGGGTCCTCAGTCATCAAGCCTACATCGACACGGTCCTTAATCGACACAGACAGAGACATTACACCGAGACTTTCTTCTCGTGTAAGTCACCCACCCGGTCTCAGCTTAATCATTTCAAATCCCAAAGTTTGGTACCTGGCAGAGGTACATCTTTTTCGATGTTGAATCCATCATGGCCATGATGGATCCACCATCAAGTTTTATTTTCGAAAACATCCCACCCACTTTGCAACATCATCTTTGAGAAAACAAAACATTTTGTTTTTCTAAAGCAAAGCTAAGCATAAGAAAACCTTTTATAAAACAGGGATTAGAAAGTAATCCAAGGAAGGAGATGCAGCAATAGTTTAGCACACAACTCCTATCACCTAATGCATCAAGTAAGTGAGAAAGTTTTAAAAAGGAACAAGGGGGTGGCAAATGCACTGGGGCTTGCCTTGTTTTACTGGTGAATCAGGCTCAGATCCGCAGATACCAAAATAAAAGCAGTTGCCTGCCTAATGTTCGTCGGGTGGTGGTGGTGCAGTCTTCTCTTATTCTTCTTCTTCTTCGTTTTCTAAATATGACCATACATAATAATGAATGCCCATGTAATGCTCATGAGAGTGCAAAGATAATAAAAGTTTATTATCTAAAGCCTTGAATACAATTTTCCTTCACAGATCTCCGAGAACTTAGGGTTTCCGGAGTCAATATTGAATTTCAAAGGGCAGGGGGTAGGGTTTTGGGTTCTAAGTATCAAACAAGGTCCAAATTATACCAAAATCTACCCAAGGCTTTTAAATAATAGTTAGGGGTTACCTAAAAAGTTTGGGGATTTTTGGAATCACTATCTATTTTCTAAAAATCCAGAAACAAGGTCTTAGGCTATTTTAAATACTCTATAATTTCTTATTTGAACTAAAAATCAAGAAACTATTTTTATTAAATACTATAGGAAATTAGGGATCTAGCAAAATTGGTTTGATAATTTTATCATTTTTCTATAATTTCCTATAGATTTCCAAAGCTTAACAGAAAAAGAAAAGAGAAAAGCAGAAATAGTATTGGGCTCATTTCAATCTGAGGCGGCCCAGCAGAGACCGAATTCGCCCGCACGTGCCCGCACCGGTAGTTTTGTACAGAGACCCCCGTGGTTTTGAATATTCCGAGCCGAGTTCACCGCACTATTGCAATGAGTCACTGACAGTTTCAGAAGAGCCCCTGCGTTTCTATTCCTTTACATGCCGAGATCCTCGACGGCGAACGGCGTCGCGCAGAGCTCCCGTGAGCCCGTATACCGGCCGACTCACACAGTGACTGGCGCCATACTTCGACCGAGACTGAATTCAAGGTCTAATGAGTGTTTCCCCCCACTTAATTTCACCAATGGCTACCTGGTTTGCTCTGGCCACGGTGACCGTGGACATCGCGGATAGCTGAACGCGTTCCCGGTGATTAAGGGGGTTCTAGTTCAATTGGACGGGTCGATGAGCATCAAGGGTACATAAGAACACTCAAACAAGGGAGCAGAAGGTATGAGCAGACCTGAATCGAGCTGGTCGTGGTGAGGCTAAACCGAGCGAGGTTCTTGAGCGTTTTGGGGAGAATCCAAAATTGGAGCTCACTGGTGATCGATTGAGAGCAATACTTGGTGGATGGGTGCGTAATGATCCTACAGAGCTCACGGTGGCCTCAATTTATAATAGGCAAGAGCGGTGGCCGGGAATTCGAGCGACGACGCGCGGCGACCGGAGATACAGAAAGTCACTGGCGCAGTGGATTGGTGTCCTATTACCGTGGCAATCTCTTCGGTGATCAACGGAGAGTTACAACGGGTCACGGTGATGCGGTGGAGATGCTAGGGCACGTGGCGCAAGGTCAGCAGGCGACCATCGCCGGTGAACTTATCTGCGCCGGTCGCAAGACGAGTGGGTACGACGAACCTCATCCGTGCTCGAGTCCGAGTTAATCCAGTGCCCAGATCTTTACCTTATCATGGTTATCCCCTTGCCAGCGAACACGGACCACAGCGACGGCGTGAATCACAGTGTAAAGATCGTCGGCGGTGAGGGGGATGAATCGGGTATCTTCTTCAGTTATTGTACCATGGCATCCATCTCCAGTTGACCTGACAGAGCAACTTGAAGCTGTATTTTCTCCTAAATTCGCTTGGCAACCAATCCAAGGCTCTGTAACACCCTTGGTGTTACTGCTACTAAAACTTGAGCATGACATCATAAACATTGGCATTGCATATGTTTGACACACCTAGAGTGCATTCACTAGGTAAAAATTTCAAACAAGTTGTATTGTTCTGGTGTTTTGCAAATAAGACCCTGGAATAGGATACTTAACCCTAAACAGGGTTTAAATGGGTAAAACATAGCCCAAATTGAGAAAACCCAAAAGCTTTAGTGGAATAGTCATAAAATGCTCCCAAGAATGAATTTGAATCACATTTATACCCCTGAGACACCAAAAACCCTAATTGGAACCCTGGAAAACCCTAAATCCAAACCCTAGGGGCCTATGTGCAAAAACAGTGCACATTTGGACTAAAGTGTAAAAACCACAATGTTAAAGCATATAAAGTCATTTGGTTCACAAATGTGTGGACTTGTAAGCCAAATCTTGGGTTTTGGACTTAAATGCAAAAAGGACCTCATTTGAGTTCTATACTAAGTCTGAAAATCAGTGTTATGAGCTCAACTTTGGAGCTTATTAACTTTTAAATCAGTAAGAATTTGCCCTAGGCTACCACATAAGTTTTGTAAACCTATTATAGGAGAGCAACTTTGATGCAGACATCTCCTTTTGTTGTTACACAAAAATTGGAGAAAAACAAGTCCAAAATTGCTCTGTCAGACTTATGCCTGATGACTGAAACCAGATCTGAAACCAGGAATGGTCACAGGGGAATGGAGCGGTTTTAGACACGCAATATCTTTGAATCCGTTCGGTGTTGATCCAAGAATCCTATAGTAAGGTTGTAGATTGATGTATAGTGAATAAATTCTATTAAGGAAGACAACTTTGTTCTTAACAAAAATCTAGAGATAATGTGGGAGGGAGGTGATCGGTTCAGTCAACTGAAGATCATCGCCATGGTACAGTACCGGGTGGATAAGTTCACCGCCGACGACCCATCCACACCGCGATTAGCGCCAGGGTCGGGATGATCGGGCGGCGAGCATCTCCGCGCGAAGATTCTTTTGCTCTGGGTAAGACCGCTGCGGTGGAAGGCAATAACTCTGGCTGCCACGCGGCCATCCCTCCTCCCGGCCATGTCCAATCACCGGCGCCGCTCTTCTCTATTCGTCCACGCCGTCATTGATTGGACTGCTTTGCGGCCGCGGTTGGACGTGGCGGGCCCGTAAGAATGAGTAGCGCTTGACATCGCCGTTGATTGCCAGCTAAGGCCGGCAATGGTTATCACCATGGCCGCGGCAGTGCTTGACCGCGCCTATAAATTCACCGCGTCCTCGCTCCTTTCGCTCAAATCAACCGAGCTCTGCCCTTCGTCTCCAAATTGCGAAGCCATAGCAACCGCTCTCGTCCCCGATTAGCCACCCTAGCCGGAGAATCGCCATTCTCCCCCAAATCAGTCTGTCGCGTCACCCAGAATAGCCCGCCCGTGGCCAGCTTGCTCTGGTAAGTCACGGTCCAATTCATGTGTTGTTTCCGTACCTCTGCATGCTTGCGAAGCTCACGGTGGTGCCCGTTTGCTCGATTCGGCTATGGTTGTGTGGGAACACAAGCTTGTAGACACGATGTCCGCCATGCACGTGGGCAGACCGTTCTTCAAGTGTTCAAACTAAATTAGCACACGTTCCTAGGTCGCCTTAGGTCAGTGATGCCTCCCCGGTAGTTATCCGCAACAACCATCCCTGGCCATGGCCTGTACAAACCACGTCAGAGGTGATCTGCAAGCGTACTGTGGCCAGGAGTGTTCGTGGGGAAGAAATAGAAGATCGAGGGCATCTCTGCAATCTGTCAGTGACACAGAGAAATAGTAACCGAACCCCACCTCCAGTTAGCCAGAACTCCAAGGGTCTTTCTATAAAGCCGCCAGCGTGGGCACGGGCGCGCGCGTTTCCGCGTGGACCTAGGCCGTCTGAGCCAGATTTGGCCCAGTACTGTTTCTCCTTTTCTCTTTTCTTTTTCTGTCCAACTTTAGAAATATGTTGAAAATTATAGAAAAATCTTAAAAATGTCAAACCAATTTTCATAGATCTCTTATTTCCCATTGTATTCTATATAATAGTTGACTGATTTTTAGAGTAAATTAGGAATTTTGGAGTATTTAAAATAGCTTAAAACATCAGTTCTGGATTTTTAGAAAATAAATGGTAATTCCAAAAATTCCCAAACTTTTTCTTTTAACTTTAAACATTATTTAGAAGCCTTGGGTAGAGTTTGGTTGGATTTGGACCTTGTTTGATAACCAAAACCCAAAACCCCCACCCCTGCTCTTTGAACTTCACTGTTGACTACGGAAACCCTAGTTTTCCGGTGAACCGTGAAGGAAAATTGTATTCAAGAATCTTAGATAATAAATTCTTATTATCTTTGCACTCTCATGAGCATTACATGGCATTCATTCTTATGTACAAATATATATGGTGGTGTTTAGAAAACGAAGAAGAAGTCGACGTAACTGAAGAGAAGACACCACCCCCACCTTCGGAATCTTAGGCAGGAAATTGTTTCTACTTTGATATCTGCGGGTCCGAGCCTGACTCACCTATCAACGAAGGCAAGCCCCGGTGCATTTGCCACCTTCCTTGATGTTTTTAAAAATCTTTCTCACTTGATTGATGCATTAGGTAATAGGAGTTGAATGCTTAAACAATTCCTGCATTTCCTTCCTTGAACTTGATTACCTTCCTTGAAACCCTGTTTTTACAAAAGGTTTTACTATGCTTAGTATTGCTCTAGCAAAATAAAAGGTTTTGTTTTACAAAAGATGATTGGCAAAGTGGGAAGGATGTTTTTGAAAATAAAATTTGATGGTGGATCCATCATGGCCATGATGGGTTCAACATTGGAAAAGATGTACCTCTGCCAGGTACCAAACTTTGGGTTTTAAATGATTAAGCTGAGACCGGGCGAGTGACTTGCACGAGAAGAGTCTCGGTGTAGTGTCTCCGTCTGAGTCGATTAAGGACTGTGTCGATGTAGGCTTGATGACCGAGGACCCTTTAACTGGTCACATGCCTCGTCATGGGTAAGCCTTGCCTCGGGCAGACTAAGGCCAGAATAAGATAACACAGAATGGGCATGGAGCGGTGGCGAGAGTAGTGTGTACCCTCCATGGCAAGAGGCTGGACAGTGGTGTATCTGTGCTCTCGGTTCGCGTGAACCAGATCTGGTCTTAAGAACCCCGGTGGCGGGTTGACATATGCAAGGGTTAAGTGCTACATATGTCGTGTGATTGGAGATCCTCAGCTGAGTATAATCGATTCGGATCGCCGTACCTTCGCGGTTATGAAGACTTGGTCACTAACCTATACGTAGAACTCCAGTAAAGATGAAAGGTTTGTTAAGAAATTGGCTAGTGCAGGTTAAGTGTTTGAGCTAGGGTAGAAAGAACTCTAGATGCAGATAATTTTACCTAACCTAAAAATAAAACTGGATTTTAAAGGATCCACTTTTAGTAAGCATTTCTGCAAACAGAGTCTTTGATCGTTGAGAAACCTTACCTTGACTCCTTTATAACCAGCATACCCTTGAGAGTCTTTTCTTTAGTCGGGTAAGACTTGCTGAGTAATTCCATACTCAGGGTTTTATTCCCTATTGTTTTTAGGTGAGGAAGCAACAAACTTTTGTTGCTTTTGTACCAAGGTGGTGTCAAATGAGGAAAAGCAAGAATGAAGCTGCGGGAGGACCTAGTCCTCCATAAAAACTTTTATGTAAGAACTTATTGGGAGGAGTTTTTACCTCCCTTGGTATTGTAATAATAAGTACTCTGCACTCGTGTTTATATGCTGGTCTGTAATAACTAACTTTATCTTACTTTCAAATAAATGTAAGTTATGTAATCACTTCTGCATTTCTGTATCTCCGATGATCTGTAATGTCTGCGTGACGGGTAAAACGCTCTTGGGAAAGGTGAGAAAAGCAGATACCGAACTTGTCAAGTGATTCAGGGGCACCTACAGGGTTGTCTGAGGTCCGTTGGACAAGGACAACTGTAGGTGGGCCTAATGACTTGGGAGGTTCCGTCACAGGCTCTGCAGCAAAGTTGTAGTCCAACATACCATCTTCATCTTTGTTATAGTATTCCAAAACAAATTCTTACTAGATCATGCTTAGAATTGAGCTCAAAGTCTGCTCAAACCCACTGGCAGTCCAAATTCAGACTTCAAACAGCCTGAAAGCCTAACTTTGGGTGTATTTATCTCCAAATTCTTCATAACAACAATGTTTAACCCCTTAAAAAAGTTGTTCACCATTGATAGATCTACAAAATTGATGTGGTGACCTAGGGCAAAATCCTTTTTGTTTGGAAGTTACCAGGCCCCAAAGTTGAACCTATTTTCTGAAAATCAGACTTAGCCATATGGTTACAAATGTGGCGTTTTTGCAAATAGGCCCAAAACCTAGGGTTTAAGTTGCAAATCTTCATAATTGAGAACCATATGACTTAAGACCCCTTGTTATCATAGTTTTTGCACTTTAATCCAAAAGTGCACTAATTTTGCACTTAGCCCCTAGGGTTTAGGTTTAGGGCTTTCCAGGGTTCCAATTAGGGTTTCTTGCACTCTTAAGGCTTGGATCCCACTTGAGTTCATCCATTGTGACACTTTATGACTTTTTCAATTGAATTTTGAAGTTTTCTCTTGTTTAGGCCTTGTTTGCTCTATTAAACCCAATCTAGGGTTAGGTTCCCTACTCTAGGGTTTTATTTACAAAAGGTCATATCAATACAACTTGTTTGAAATTTTTGCCTAGTGAATGCATTCTAGGTGTGACAATCGCATGAAATGCCAATGCTTATGATGTTATGCTCAAGTTTTAGTGATAGTAACACCAAGGGTGTTACAACGGTGCTTCCATCCTCATGATAGCCTCAATCTTTTCTGGGTTAGCTTCAATTCCTCGATGGCTGACAATGAATCCGAGCAATTTTCCTGCTGGTACTCCAAAGACACATTTTTCTGGATTAAGCTTCCACTAATATCGCCGCAGGCTATTGAAGACCAACTGCAAATCTTCAATGAAGTTTTCTGAGTTTTCTGTCTTGATCACCACGTCATCCACATAAGCTTCTACATGCTGCCCCATTGATCAACTAAGCATGTCTAAATGGCTCTTTGGTAAGTTGCTCCAGCGTTTTTTAGGCCAAACGGCATGGAGGTATAGCAGAAAGCTCCAAACGGGGTGATGAATGCAGTTTTTTCCTCGTCTTCTTTTGCCAGGCTGATCTGATGATACCCGGAGTAGCAATCCAAGAAGGGCAACATAGAACACCCGGCGGTTGAGTCTACCACCTGGTCTATCCTTGGAAGTCCGAAGGGATCCTTCGGACAGTGTTTGTTGAGATCTATATAGTCGACGCACATGCGCCAATCCACTTTATTCTTTTAGTACAAGAACAGGATTTGCTAACCACTTAGGATGCAGTACTTCTCTAATGAATCCTGCTGCGACTAGGCGAGCTAGCTCAGCACGGATGGATTCTCTCTTGTCAGGTGTGAAACGACGTAACTTTTGTCGGATCGGCCTCACCTGGGGATAGACCTTCAGTTTGTGCTCGGCCAGCTCTCTCGGGACTCCCGACATATCCGCAGGTTGCCATGCGAATACGTCTCGGTTATCTTGTAGGAACTGGATGAGCGCACTGTTGGGGGCCTTCGGCTCCCGAAGGTCCTCAAAAGTAGAGTCTGATAATATTTTCCAAGTGTAATATGTGAACAGGAACCTTCGGAGCAGGCACCTTCGGAGTCAGGCCACGAATATACAAGAGTATGGTTAAGACGAAGCGCGACTGGAACGAAAAACGATCATGACGAAGGATAAGGCGATCACGAAGCTATGTGCAGAAAGGCTTCGGCACAATAACAGAAAAGAGGAACCGACTTAAAGATGAAAAGACGAATTGGACCTCGAAGAATTACTATAGTTATTGATAAATTTAAAGGGCACCAATGTAATTTTGTACAGGCTGCGTCCCGTGCCTATAAATAGGTGAACAGTACTCCCGTACTGTTCACGCTGACTTGGCACTCGCCTTTTTGCATCACGATTTGTACCTTTACCTTTCATCAGTCCGAAGGTACATTTGTAATTCGTTTTTATGAATTAAATAACGGAAATGTATCAATGGTAATGTTAGTATTATTACTTGCACATTTAATATATAATTATTCTGTTTAATCATTTATCAGCCTAACGAAGGTCTTTTCCTTTGTAACCTTCGTCCGAGACTCATTATATCCAAAGGGATATACTGTTTCTAAGGACGAAGGAGCTCGACATTTAACACTTTTATGTTGTCTTGTTCTTAATTCATAGCATTTGAGAACAAACCCCCAACACGCACTTTCCTATTTGTCATATAGGCTGGAGCTGATGATTGCAGTCTTGCGTTCATCAGCGAACACGAGGTTGATTCTCTTGGTTTCCTCAGTCGGCCGCATAGAGGTCACGGCTTGAGCTTCATTTGTAGGTATAGTGAGGTCCTCCTTAGGCTTTGAGTTCGCTTGTGCAGAAGAAGTCGTTGATAGTTTGGTGGTGAGAGCCGCCTAAATGGCCACTCGGAAGCACTCTGCGGCGCCTTGGAAGTCAGCGCGCACAGTGATGATTCCTTGTGGTCCAGGCATCTTCAATATCATGTACGTATAATACGGAATGGCCATGAACTTCGCCAGTCCAGGCCTGCTGATGATGGCGTTGTATCTGCAGTCGAAGCTTGCCACCTCGAACCTCAGGAACTCGGTTCTGTAGTTTTCCGGAGTTCCGAAGGTGACCGGCATGTAGATGTGTCAGAGTGGATATTCTCCTTCAATCGGCACGATGCCGAAAAAAGGAGTGTCTGACTCGTGGAGCTCTTTGAGTGCGACCCCCAAGCCTTGAAGCGTCCGGGGGAAGGTAACGTTGATGCTACTTCCCCCGTCCACTAACACCTTCTTTACCTTGCTCTCTCGGATCACCGGATCGACGGGGAGTGGGTATTTGCCCAGGTGATCGAAGTTGAGCCACTGATCCACCCGAGTGAAGATGATCGGGTGTTCAAACCATCGATACGGGGCAGGAGGACCTGTGGCCGCCACCAGTATCTGACGGTCGTTGAGCTTCTGTTGCCTCTTGCTTTCTTGCAACCCATGTCCACCGAAGATGACGTTGACTTCTCCGTCGACGCGCGGGAATGCTTCGCCCCCTCCCCCTTCCTATTGTTGAGGCAGTCGAGGTTCTCCGGGTCCTCCTCGAGGTGGGGTGGTGGTAGAGGTTGGAAGGGTCGGCCGTTCCCAACGGAGTGCTTAAAGTCCCTGCAGTTCTGGAGGGTGTGGCGCATGTCCTTGTGGTACAGGCACTGGGCATCGAGGATGTCATCCAATGTACGTTCGCCTCCCCGAGGT
Organism: Zea luxurians; assembly: GCA_029449295.1. NCBI lineage: Eukaryota > Viridiplantae > Streptophyta > Magnoliopsida > Poales > Poaceae > Zea > Zea luxurians. The sequence continues at coordinate 10,553,094 of JAOPSE010000081.1, read as the reverse complement.
GCTCCTCGGGCGCGAGAGGCGAGTGGTCCTGCAGCGTGAAATTCTTCACGAGGCCTCTTCTCCCAACGCTTGTCGGGTTATTGGTTCGTGTCGCACCGTGGTGCCATCAGTGCAGGCTTCGCTCCTCCGATGAGGTCCTAAGCTCGTTCATCGGCGGTGATGTAGAGGTCCGCATCCCGGAATAGCTCCTCGGAGGTAGTCATTGCCTTTTGCAATATGGCTCGGACGAAGGCCGAGTCATTAGATCCCCGGTAGAAGTCTTCGATTACAGCTGCTTCTGCAACCTCGGGGATTCAATTTCTCATGGTCTGGAATCTTTTGAGGTACGACCGAAGAGTCTCATCCCCTCGGCGCTTGATGGATTTGAGGTCCCATGGCTGCGCCGGTTTGTCGGAGAGAGATTGGAAGTTGGCGATGACGCCGACTAAAGTCGCTTCAGTCGTCGATGCAGTGTCGAGGTAGGTGTCATAGCCATTGCAGCGCATCCTACCCGAGGACGATGGGCAAGTATGCGGTCATCACATATTCAGTTGCCCCAACGGCTCGGGCAGCGGTGGTGTATACAGCCAACCAACCTCCCGGGTCCTGCTTAGGCTCGTACTTGTCGACGTTGGAGACTTTGAAGTTAGGGGGCCATTGAATGGCCCTGAGACGGGGAGTGAGCACCGATACTCCGCACATGTCCTCCTGTCGACGATGTTGATGTCGGTCCTGGGGAGGGGAGTTGTTGACGTGGTGCCTCGACCATCCCCGGGTTGTGCCGCCAGTTGAAGCCGTTCCCGACTCAACTCTGGTGGCCTGACTTCGCGCCGGGATGCCGTGATCCCGGTCATACTCTTCTCGGCACTGAATCTTGTTCTCGTGTCGTCGTTCACGTGAAGCGTTGATGGAGCTCCATGCGTCCCGCTGACTATTGATGTTGTGTCGTAGATCGCTCGGTGGATGGACGAGAGGTAGAAGATGATTAGTTGCCCGAGTGAGCAGCCGTCGATAGCCCTCGGCGTCTGGAGTCCAGGGGACACCATCGGCTATCCGAGCCAACACTCCACCGACCTCGCTCGGTGTGTTCATGGCTCGGGCGAAGTCGGGGTTCAAGTTTTGTCCGAGAAGAGGGTTCTCTCGGTGTTGTCTCGCTTCCTGTTCGGCCTACTCTTGAGCTTGCCAACGATCGCGTCGTTAGGAATTCCTTCTTTCCTTGAAGACCCGTTCTTCTGGGGTTTCTCCCATCTCCGAGATCTCATCTCGTGATACAGGCTGCGCTGGGTCCCGCTCTCCGGCTTCATGATGTCGCCGAATATTTCGGCATCGGTTCCTTCGTCGGCAAGATTCCCACTTGTCGGGGACCATAATTAGGGGTACCCTCAAGGCTCCTAATTCTCAGCTGGTAACCCCCATCAGCACAAAGCTGCAAAGGCCTAATGAGTGCGATTAAGTCAGGGATCAGTCCATTCAAGGGACTCGATCACGCCTCACCCGAGCCTAGCCTCGGACAAGGGCAGCCGACCCCGGAGGATTTCCATCTCGCCCGAGGCCCCCCTTCAGCGGCGAACATGTTTCCGGCTCGCCCGAGGCCCTGCCTTCGCCAAGAAGCAACCCCAACCAAATCGCCGCACCGACCGACCAAATCGCAGGAGCATTTAATGCAAAGGTGGCCTGACACCTTTATCCTGACACATGCCCCCAGCCGGCAGAGCCGAAGTGACCGCCGTCACTTCGCCGCTCCACTGACCGGCCTGACAGAAGGACAGCGCCGCCTGCGCCACTCCGACTGCGGTGACACTTGACAGAGTGAGGCTGACAGGCAGTCAGGCCCAGCCAAATGCACCATAGGAAGCTCCGCTCCGCCCGACCCAGGGCTCGGACTCGGGCTAAGTCCCGGAAGACGGCGAACTCCGCCCGACCCAGGGCTCGGACTCGGGCTAAGTCCCGGAGGACGGCGAACTCCGCCCGACCCAGGGCTCGGACTCGGGCTAAGTCCCGGAAGACGGCAAACTCCGCCCGACCCAGGGCTCGGACTCGGGCTAAGTCCCAGAAGACGACGATCTCCGCCTCGCCCGACCCAGGGCTTGGACTTGGGCTCGGCCCCAGAAGGCGACGAACTCCGCTTCGCCCGACCCCAGGGCTCGGACTCCGCCCCGGCACCAGCCGGCGATCTCCGCCTCGCCCGAACCTGAGGCTCGGACCCGACCTCGGCCACGGAAGACAGACTCAACCTCGGCTTCGGAGGAGCTTCCACATCGCCCAACCTAGGGCGTAGACCAGCCACGTCAACAGGAGGCACCATCATCACCCTACCCCGAGCTAACTCGGGCCGCAGGGAACAAGACCGGCGTCCCATCTGGCTCGCCCCGCCAGATAGGCAATGATGGCGCCCTGCATACTCCGTGACGACGGCGGCTCTCAGCCCCCTTACGGAAGCAAGAGGACGTCAGCAAGGATTCAACCGCTCCGACAGCTGTCCCTCCGCCAGGCTCCATCGCTCCTCCGACGGCCACGACATCACACCAGCTAGGTGCCAAAATCTCTCCGGCTGCCACAACGGCATGTACTCAGGGCGCTAGCTCTCCTCCGCTAGACACGTAGCACTCTGCTACACCCCCCATTGTACACCTGGATCCTCTCCTTACGCCTATAAAAGGGAGGACCAGGGCCCTCTTAGAGAGGGTTGGCCACGCGGGGACGAGGACGAGACACACGCTCGCTTGGAGCCGCTCGCTCCCTCACCCGCGTGGACGCTTGTAACCCCCCTACTGCAAGCGCACCCGACCTGGGCGCGGGACGAACACGAAGGCCGCGGGATTCCCACCTCTCTCACACCGGTCTCCGGCCGCCTCGCTCTCCCCCCTTCGCGCTCGCCCTAACGCTCGACCCATCTGGGCTAGGGCATGCGGCGACATTCACTCGTCGGCTCAGGGACCCCCCGGTCTCAGAACGCCGACAGTTGGCGCACTAGGTAGGGGCCTGCTGCGTGTTGACGAACAGCTTCCCGTCAAGCTCCAGATGGGCAGTCTCCAGCAACCTCTCCAACCCGGGACGGTGCTCCGTTTCGGGAATCTTGAGTTCATGTCCCTCGATGGCAGCTACGACATGATACTCCTTCCACCTCCGTGCGACAACAACAATGGCGGCCGACAACCCGCCCGCCGGCGGCGGAATCGGCGACGTCTTCCCCGCATGGTGGAAGAACAGTCTTCGAGCTCACCCTGTCCTCTCCCCCACCGACGAAGGAGGAGGCGGGGCAACCAAGGCCAAGAAGGAGACAGCGCCTCGTCGGCTGTCGAGCGAGTCGACGACCCCAGCACCCCAACGGGGGGTGCACCGGGCGTCGACCTCGCATTTGAGACGAAGGCGAGCGCCGTCCCCCCGCGACGCGTCAATCCCGAGCAAGCGGACAACGCCAGCATGCTCGCGAAAAGCTTGCTGGACGTCACCCTCGTACCTGAGACGACGGTGCAGTCAGTCCCCGATGTGACCTTATCGCCGCCCGTCGACCAAAAGGTACCGATCGATTCCCATCCCACGTCTTTCGGATTCAGCCTCAACCCGTCTAGCGACTTCGCTTTGGCGGGCGCTCTCGTAGAGGCAAGTCCAAACCCTCTGGGGTTTCGTATGCGGTCACCTTGGGGCCGGCTGATGGACGTCTCGACCTACGGGCCCTCTGGGTCCGAGGAAGACGACGACCCCAGCATCTGTTGGGATTTCTCTGGACTTGGCAACCCCAGTGCCATGCGGGACTTCATGACCACATGCGACTACTGCCTTTCCGACTGTTCCGGCGGTAGCCGTAGCCTCGGCGACGAGGACCGCGACCCAAGTCGCGAATGCTTCCACGTCGATCTAGGGGGTCCCCCCGAAGGCAACCATCTCGGCATGCCGGAGGACGGTGACCTCCCTAGGCCGGTGCCTCGCGTTGACATCCCACGGGAGCTAGCTGTGGTCCCGTTCAGGCAGGGGGTCATGACCCACAGCTCGAGCAAATCCGCGGGGTGCAGGCCAGGCTCGACGAGGGAGCAGGAGCGCTTGAGCCGATCCGTCGGGACGTCGGGCAGGCATGGGCGGGCCAACCTTCGGCCGGAGAAGTACGTCATCTACCCCAGGGCTTCCAGCACCGCATCACCGACGACGTCAGGGTCAGGCCACCACCCGCATCCAGTGGGGTCGGCCAGAACCTGGCGGCAGCAGCAATACTTCTTCGCGCGATGCCGGAGCCATCAACCACCGAGGGGCGGCGAATCCAGGGAGAGCTCAAGAATCTCCTGGAAGGCGCCACGGTCCGACGGGCCGAGAGCTCCGCCTCCCGAAGGCAGGGGAACCCCTCGGAACCTCATGCCGCGACTTCCCGATTTATGCGGGAAGCCTCGGTCTACACCGGGCGCACGCGCAACACCGCGCCTGCGGCCCCGGGTCGCCTCGGCAACAAGCACCATCACTGCGACCGTCGGGCGCACCTCGACGAGAGGGTGCGCCGAGGCTACCACCCCAGGCGTGGGGGACGCTACGACAGCGGGGAGGATCGGAGTCCCTCGCCCGAACCGCCCGGTCCACAGGCCTTCAGCCGAGCCATCCGACGGGCGCCGTTCCCGACCCGGTTCCGACCCCCGGCTACTATCACAAAGTACTCGAGAGAGATGAGACCGGAACTGTGGCTTGCGGACTACCGTCTGGCCTGCCAACTGGGTGGAACGGACGATGACAACCTCATCATCCACAACCTCCCCCTGTTCCTCTCCGACTCCGCTCGCGCTTTGTTGGAGCACCTGCCTCCGGGGCAGATCTCCAACTGGGACGACCTAGTCCAAGCTTTCGCCGGCAATTTCTAGGGCACGTATGTGCGCCCTAGGAATTCCTGGGACCTCCGAAGCTGCCGACAGCAGCCGGGAGAGTCTCTCCGAGACTACATCCGGTGATTCTCGAAGCAGCGCACCGAGCTGCCCAACATCACCGACTCGGATGTCATCGGCGCGTTCCTCGCTGGCACCACCTGCCGCGACCTGGTGAGCAAGCTGGGTCGCAAGACCCCCACCAGGGCGAGCGAGCTGATGGACATCGCCACCAAGTTCGCCTCCGGCCAGGAGGCGGTCGAGGCTATCTTCCGAAAGGACAAGCAGCCCCAGGGCCGCCCATCGGAAGATACTCCCAAGGCGTCAACCCAACACGGTGCCAAGAAGAAGGGCAAGAAGAAGTCGCAAGCGAAACGCGACGCCGCCGATGCGGACCTTGTCGCTGCCGCCGAGTACAAGAACCCTCGGAAGCCCCCCGGTGGTGCCAACCTCTTTGACAAGATGCTCAAGGAGTCGTGCCCCTATCACCAGGGGCCCGTCAAGCACACCCTTGAGGAGTGTGTCATGCTTCGGCGCCACTTCCATAGGGTCGGGCCACCCATGGAGGGTGGCAAGGCCCGCGACGACGACAAGAAGGAAGATCACCAGGCAGGAGAGTTCCCCGAGGTCCGCGACTGCTTCATGATCTATGGTGGGCAAGCAGCGAACGCCTTGGCTCGGCACCGCAAGCAAGAGCGCCGGGAGGTCTGCTCGGTCAAGGTGGCGGCGCCAGTCTATCTGGACTGGACCGACAAGCCCATCACCTTCGACCGAGATGATCACCCCGACCATGTGCCGAGCCCGGGGAAATACCCGCTCGTCGTCGACCCCGTCATCGGCGACGTCAGGCTCACCAAGGTCCTCATGGACGAAGGTAGCAGCCTCAACATCATCTACGCCGAGACCCTCGGGCTCCTACGTGTCGATTTGTCCTCTGTCCGGGCAGGCGCTGCGCCCTTCCATGGGATCATTCCCGGGAAGCGCGTCCAACCCCTTGGACAGCTCGACCTTCCCGTCTGCTTCGGAACACCCTCCAACTTCCGAAAGGAGACCCTGACGTTCGAGGTGGTCGGGTTCCGAGGAACCTACCACGCGGTACTGGGGAGGCCATGCTACACGAAGTTCATGGCCGTCCCCAACTACACTTACCTGAAGCTCAAGATGTCGGGCCCCAACGGGGTCATCACCGTCGGCCCCACGTACAAACACGCGTTCGAATGCGACGTGGAGTGCGTGGAGTACGCCAAGGCCCTCGCCAAGTCCGAGGCCCTCATCGCTGACCTGGAGAGCCTCTCTAAGGAGGTGCCAGACGTGAAGCGTCACGCCGGCAACTTTGAGCCAGCGGAGACGGTTAAGTCCGTCCCCCTCGACCCCAGCGGCGACACCTCCAAGCAGATCCGGATCGGCTCCGGGCTCGATCCCAAATAGGAAGCAGTGCTCATCGACTTTCTCCGCGCGAACGCCGATGTCTTCGCGTGGAGTCCCTCGGACATGCCTAGCATACCGAGGGATGTCGCCGAGCACTCGCTGGACATCCGAGCTAGAGCCCGACCCGTCAAGCAGCCGCTGCGCCGATTCGACGAGGAGAAGCACAGAGCCATAGGCGAGGAGATCCACAAGCTAATGGCGGTAGGGTTCATCAAAGAGGTATTCCATCCCGAATGGCTTGCCAACCCTGTGCTTGTGAGAAAGAAAGGGGGGAAATGGCGGATGTGTGTAGACTACACTGGTCTCAACAAAGCATGTCCGAAGGTTCCCTACCCTCTACCTCGCATCGACCAAATCGTGGATTCCACTGCTGGGTGCGAAACCCTGTCTTTCCTCGATGCCTACTCAGGGTATCATCAAATCAGGATGAAAGAGTCCGACCAGCTCACGACTTCTTTCATCACACCCTTCGGCATGTACTGCTATGTCACCATGCCATTCGGCTTAAGGAATGTGGGCGCGACGTACCAGCGGTGCATGAACCATGTGTTCGGCGAACACATTGGCCGCACGGTCGAGGCCTACGTCGATGACATCGTAGTCAAGACAAGGAAAGCCTCCGACCTCCTTTCTGACCTTGAAGCGACATTCCGATGTCTCAAGGCGAAAGGCGTCAAGCTCAATCCCGAAAAGTGTGTCTTCGGAGTACCCCGAGGCATGCTCTTGGGGTTCATCGTCTCCGAGCGGGGCATCGAAGCCAACCCGGAGAAGATCGCAGCTATCACCAGCATGGGGCCCATCAAGGACTTGAAAGGCGTACAGAGGGTCATGGGATGCCTCGCGGCTCTGAGCCGCTTCATCTCCCGCCTCGGCGAAAGAGGTCTACCTCTGTACCGCCTCTTAAGGAAGGCCGAGTGCTTCACTTGGACCCCTGAGGCCGAGGAAGCCCTCGGGAACCTGAAGGCGCTCCTCACAAAGGCACCTATCTTGGTGCCCCCAGCTACCGGAGAAGCCCTCCTGGTCTACGTCGCCGCGACCACTCAGGTGGTTAGCACCGCGATTGTGGTCGAGAGGCAAGAAGAGGGGCATGCGTTGCCCGTTCAGAGGCCAGTCTACTTCGTCAGCGAGGTACTGTCCGAAACCAAGATCCGCTACCCACAAGTTCAGAAGCTGCTGTACGCGGTGATCCTGACGCGGCGGAAGCTGCGACACTACTTCGAGTCTCATCCGGTAACTGTGGTGTCATCCTTCCTCCTGGGGGAGATCATCCAGTGCCGAGAGGCCTCGGGTAGGATTGCAAAATGGGCGGTGGAAATCATGGGCGAGACAATCTCGTTCGCCCCTCAGAAGGCCATCAAGTCCCAGGTCTTGGCGGACTTCGTAGCTGAATGGGTCGACACTCAGCTACCGACGGCTCCGATCCAACCGGAGCTCTGGACCATGTTCTTCGACAGGTCGCTGATGAAGACAGGAGCCGGCGCAGGCCTACTCTTCATCTCGCCCCTCGGGAAGCACCTACGCTACGTACTACGCCTCCATTTCCCGGCATCCAACAATGTGGCTGAGTACGAAGCTCTAGTCAACGGGTTGCGGATCGCCATCGAGCTAGGGGTCCGATGCCTCGACGCTCGCGGTGACTCGCAGCTCGTCATCGACCAAGTCATGAAGAACTCCCACTGCCGCGACCCGAAGATGGAGGCCTACTGCGATGAAGTTCGGCGCCTGGAAGACAAGTTCTACGGGCTCGAGCTCAACCACATCGCTCGGCGCTACAACGAGACTGCGGACGAGCTGGCTAAAATAGCCTCGGGGCGAACGACGGTTCCCCCGGACGTCTTCTCCCGGGATCTGCATCAACCCTCCGTCAAGATCGACGACATGCCCGAGCCCGAGGCACCCTCGGCCCAGCCCGAGGCACCCTCGGATCAGCCTGAGGCACCCTCAGATCATCCCGAGGCACCCTCGGCTCAGTCCGAGGCATCCTCGACTCAACCCGAGGTACCCTCGGCCCCCGAGCGCGAGGCGCTGCACGTCGAGGGGGAGCAAAGCGGGGTCACGCCTGATCAGAACTGGCAGACCCCGTACCTGCAATATCTTCACCAAGGAGAGCTACCCTCCGACCGAGCCGAGGCTCGGCGGGTGGCGCGGCGCGCGAAGTCGTTCGTCTTGCTGGGTGATGAGAAGGAGCTCTACCACCGCAGCCCCTCCGGCATCCTCCAGCGATGCATCTCCATCGCTGAAGGTCAGGAACTCCTGCGAGAGATACACTCGGGGGCTTGCGGCCATCACGCAGCGCCTCGAGCCCTTGTCGGGAATGCTTTCCGGCAAGGCTCCTACTGGCCGACGGCGGTGGCCGACGCCACTAGAATTGTCCGCACCTGCGAAGGGTGCCAGTTCTACGCAAGGCAGACCCACCTGCCCGCTCAGGCTCTGCAGACGATACCCATCACCTGGCCTTTTGCTGTGTGGGGTCTGGACCTCGTCGGTCCGTTGCAGAAGGCACCCGGGGGCTACACGCACCTGCTGGTCGCCATCGACAAATTCTCTAAGTGGATTGAGGTCCGACCCCTGAACAGCATCAGGTCCGAGCAGGCGGTGGCGTTCTTCACCAACATCATCCATCGCTTCGGGGTCCCGAACTCCATCATCACCGACAACGGCACCCAGTTCACCGGCAGAAAGTTCCTGGACTTCTGCGAGGATCATCACATCCGGGTGGACTGGGCCGTCGTGGCCCACCCCATGTCAAATGGGCAAGTAGAGCATGCCAACGGCATGATTCTACAAGGGCTCAAGCCTCGGATCTACAACGACCTCAACAAGTTCGGCAAGCGATGGATGAAGGAACTCCCCTCGGTGGTCTGGAGTCTGAGGACAACGCCAAGCCGAGCCACGGGCTTCACGCCGTTCTTCCTAGTCTATTGGGTCGAGGCTGTCTTGCCCACAGACCTGGAATACGGCTCCCCGAGGGCGAGGGCCTACTCCGACCAAAGCAACCAAGCTAGCCGAGAAGACTCGCTGGACCAGCTGGAGGAGGCTCGGGACAAGGCCTTACTGCACTCGGCGCGATACCAGCAGTCCCTATGACGCTACCACGCCCGAGGGGTCTGGTCCCGAGACCTCCAGGTGGGCGACCTGGTGCTTCGGCTGCGACAAGACGCCCGAGGGCGGCACAAGCTCACGCCCCCCTGGGAGGGGCCATTCGTCATCGCCAAAGTTCTGAAGCCCGGAACGTACAAGCTGGCCAACAGTCAAGGCGAGGTCTATGACAACGCTTGGAACATCCAACAGCTACGTCGCTTCTACCCTTAAGATGTTTTCAAGTTGTTCATATATCTCGCGCCCAGCAAAAGTTTAGTCGTCAAGGAAGGGTCGGCCTCGCCTCGGCAAAGCCCGACCCTCCCTCGGGGGCTAAAAGGGGGGGAACCCCCTCTGCGTCGGAATTTTCCTCGAAAAAAGATCTTTTCTGCAAGAAGGTCTTTCGGGCTGTTTGACTACTTCGAAAGTGGATCCTGAAAACGACGGAGTACACGTAAGCAACCAAGGCTGACCGAGCCGAGGGACTCCTACGCCTCCGGGATACGGATACCTCACTCATCACCTTCTGCGATAAGTAACTCACGTTCAGATAAGTGATCCCGCAGACCGAACAAGTCTTCACGTTCGGAAGTTCTTCTGCCGAAGCGATTCCTCGAGCTTTCTCGACTGCGTCGGGAACAGAGCCCCATGGACGGGTAAGAGTGCGCGTAAGCGGCAAGGCTGACCAAGCCGAGGGACTCCTACGCCTCCGGGATACGGATACCTCACTCGTCACCTTCCGCGAGAAGCAACTCTCGCTCGCACAAACATTTCTGTTACCAACAAGAAGGTCCAGATACTCAAAACAAGAGGAAAGGAGACGCGGCTTTACAACACGGCGAGGGTGTGTTTTGGCCTCGGCGGCTACAGGGAACATACGCTACAAGACAATCCGATCCTGCAGGCTCGGATCTTGACGGCTGAAGGGAGCAGCAGCACCCTCGGCATCGACGACACCTTCAGCGAGGTCCGACCTAGCCTCGGACGGCGACGCAGTCCGAAGATCTCCACTCTGAAGGACGACGTCATCGCCACGCCCGGGCCATCGCTACCAGGGTCTTCTCGGGAATCCGGCCCAAGCAGGCGGCTCGGCCGGTCACACCGGGGAGTCCCGCTAACGGACGACCCGGCCAGGCTCCGGCCAACCAGGTTTTTCTTTTCGAGCCAACTCTGCCTCTATTCATGTTGACGCCGCTACCCCTAGCCTCGGCTCATCGAAAAGCGGCCGAGGGGTTCGTTTAATTAAGCTAGAGAAGCCTCGGACAATAAGGTTGACCGAGCCGAGGGACTCCTACGCCTCCGGGATACGGATACCTCACTCGACACCTTTACATGGGGCGACTCACGCTTGGTGAAGCGGTTCAGACAACCAACAGGCGAGTCTTAGTGCTCGGAAATAAGGAAAAAACACGGCTCCATGCCAAAAATACATACATGTTCAGGCCCCGACAGCCACAATGAACAAAAACGCTGGCATCCAAGGTGCCATTACAAACGGAACTCCGGTTCCACCTCCGCAGGTACGAGCAACCCCACGCGATTGGGGGGCCTGCGGAGCAACAGAAGGCCGACGGGTGGCTCACCGTCGCCCGTTCCGGCAGCAGCAACGGTGACCTCCGCCCCGGTCGGCGAAGCAGCTTCAGCAGTGGCTTCCGGGCGGGCGCTATGGCACGGGGGCTCTCGTTCGCCGAGGATGAGAACCAGCCATTCAAGCCAGAAGACGGAGGCCCAGGGGTGCGGCCGGAGTTGGCAATCTCATTGACAGAGAAGCCTTCTCCGGCTGCCACCACCTCAGCACCGCGCCAGCGGGCGCTAGACGCCTCGAAGCGTGCCGGCAGGTCCTCGCCGGAGCCGCCCAGAACATGAGCGCCGCCCTTGCGGCACGCGACGTGCTGGGCGACCCACTGATGCGGCTGTCGGCGCGAGGAAGGCCTGGACATGGCCGGACGGAGGACAGAATGCTGCACCCTGGCTGAGCAGCGGTGGTCCGCCTACCCCGGCATGTCTGGGGGAAGCCTCCACGGAGCTGGGAGATGCCTTTCTCCCCCAGACGCCGGGGGAAGAAAAGGGTTACCGACCCACGCGGAGGCGGCCTCCCGACTCGGCACACTCCCCTCCCCAGCCCTGGTGATGAAAATCCTTGAGGCTGAGGGAGGGGCAGAAGCCGCAGCCCGGCTCACTTTCCCCCACCATCAAACTGGAGGTCACCATCTTGGGTGACCGCCGGTGGAGGGGTGCGACCGGGCTGCATGATGAAAATCCTTGAAGCCGAGCGATGGCTGAAAGGTGCCAACTCCCACGGAGTTGTGTTCCCCCAACGACGAGGCGGAAAGACGGCGGATCTCCCCCATCTGGGGGCTTGGAAGGTGAAAAGACACGATGCATAAGGGAGCGCGAAGACATGGTCGCCTTCCAAGGGGGTCACCCTCCTTTTAAAGACGGTTCTCCCTACTTGCGTCCCCAGCCATCACGGACTGAGTCTTCTCCAACACACTCCAAGGTCCTCCCCTACGGCGCGGGGGCTGGGTCCCACACATCATGCAAGCCGACTCAGAGCAGAAGAAGCCAAACCGCCGCGCGCGGTGCGTACAACCGCCCAGCGGTTACAAGCGACCCTCCACTTTTGCCCAGACCAGCGGGCGAAAGGGCGGGCAGCCGTGCGGGTGGCATGCAACCGCGCCAGGTGGGCGCACTTCTCCGACTCCCAACACACCCGGCATGGAGGCCCAGGCCCACGCGTCATGCAACCGATGCGCCGGTTGCTACGTGTGAGTAACTGCACCGCCACCTGCGCCACTACCGCGCCTCCTCGACTGCGGAACCAATACCGCGACTCGAGGCCACCCAGCGCACGACCCAGTGGCTCCAACCTGGCACGACGGTCAATACGACCGAAGATGGGCCGGCAGTAATGGCGGTGGCAGGCGGGCAGGCGCAGCGGTCACGTCGTCAGCCAAGCTCACGTCCCATCCGGGGGCAGCGAGAGAACCCTCTCTCACGGCGTGAAGGCAACGCGCCCATGACCCGTTCCTCGAACGGCTCGCGCACGCGCAACGGCCGCCCCGTGAACCACTCGCCCCGTCGCATTAACTCCGCGGCGGGACAGGCGGCGCCTCTGGCAGGAGAAGCGGGCGACGCTTCGCCTTCGCCGTAATGACCGCGTCAAAAAAGGTACGCCGCATCGTTCGATTTCGTACCCTTTTCCGTTTTTTCCTCTTTCTCTCTCTTGCAACAGGGATCGGGAAAGGGGGATACCCCGAAAAGGATCCTTCCCCGAGAAGGAACCAGGCTCCGAGCCCCCCTACTGATCAGAGGTTCGAAGGCTAGCCCCCCGGAAGGGTTCGACAGCCGCCTCAGATCGCGTGGGCCCTACACCCACTACTGGTCAGAGGTTCGGAGGCCGTCCCCTCGAAAGGGTTCCACGGCTGCCTCAGGCTACTCGGGCTCCATGCCCATTACTGATCAGGGGTTCGAAGGCTGGCCCCCGAAGGGTTCACTGCCGCCTCAGACGCCGAGCGAGGGATGACCATGGGTACGTTCGATACATAACCAAGGCTCGGGCTGCGCTCCCGAGGTACCCTAGGACATTTCCGAGACCAGCGGGAACGATCTTGTAACAAAGTCCCATCAGAGGGAGGCATCGAGCCCTCGGACCCTGTCACCAGGGGACCGGGTCTGGCAGATCACCCGTAGGTACTTTTGGGCGTGCCTCTGGGCCCCTAGCCGACCCCTAACGAACGGGGCACGGACGTCCACTCGGATTACCCGCTTGCAGCTCATCGGAGACACCATGTTCGGCGCCCATCGAGGGCAACATGGCGCTTTCCCCCCTCCTCCTTGCGGAAAGGCGACGCAGGGGCGTATGTAAAAAAGCCGAGTCTACCCCTGACCGCCCTCTCGCTTTGTGCAGAGGCTCGGGGGCTGCTCTCGCAAACCCGGCTCTGGCCGAACCGTTGACAGCGTCAACATACCAGCCCGAGAACTTGGGACCCGACCGTACACCTGGGCTACGGCCAGCTCGCATGAGGGAACGACCAGACCAGCCGAAGCACTACGTGAGGCAGTAAGACCTCGAAGGAGTGAAACCACTCCTCCGAGGCCTCGGGGGCTACACCCGGCGGGTGCGCTCGCGCGCACCCACCGGAACCAAAGCGCAACCGAGAAAGGCTGGTCCCCTTGCAAAAAAGTGCGACGAAAGCCTCCAAGCGAGTGCAAACACTCCCTTCGAGGCTCGGGGGCTACTGTCGGGGACCATAATTAGGGGTACCCTCAAGGCTCCTAATTCTCAGCTGGTAACCCCCATCAGCACAAAGCTGCAAAGACCTGATGGGTGTGATTAAGTCAGGGATCAGTCCATTCAAGGGACTCGATCACGCCTCACCCGAGCCTAGCCTCGGACAAGGGCAGCCGACCCCGGAAGATTTCCGTCTCGCCCGAGGCCCCCCTTCAGCGGCGAACATGTTTCCGGCTTGCCCGAGGCCCTGCCTTCGCCAAGAAGCAACCCCAACCAAATCGCCGCACCGACCGACCAAATCGCAGGAGAATTTAATGCAAAGGTGGCCTGACACCTTTATCCTGACACACGCCCCTCAGCCGGCAGAGCCGAAGTGACCGCCGTCACTTCGCCGCTCCACTGACCGGCCTGACAAAAGGACAGCGCTGCCTGCGCCACTCCGATTGCGGTGACACTTGATAGAGTGAGGCTGACAGGCAGTCAGGCCCGGCCAAAGGCACCATAGGAAGCTCCGCTCCGCCCGACCCAGGGCTCGGACTTGGGCTAAATCCCGGAAGACGGCGAACTCCGCCCTACCCAGGGCTCGGACTCGGGCTAAGTCCCGGAAGACGGCGAACTCCGCCCGACCCAGGGCTCGGACTCGGGCTAAGTCCCGGAAGACGGCGAACTCTGCCCGACCCAGGGCTCGGACTCAGGCTATGTCCCGGAGGACGGCGAACTCCGCCCGACCCAGGGCTCGGACTCGGGCTAAGTCCCGGAAGACGGCGAACTCCGCCCGACCCAGGGCTCAGACTCGGGCTAAGTCCCAGAAGACGACGATCTCCGCCTCGCCCGACCCAGGGCTTGGACTTGGGCTCGGCCCCACAAGGCGACGAACTCCGCTTCGCCCGACCCCAGGGCTCGGACTCCGCCCCGGCACCAGCCGGCGATCTCCGCCTCGCCCGAACCTGAGGCTCGGACCCGACCTCGGCCACGGAAGACAGACTCAACCTCGGCTTCGGAGGAGCTTCCACATCGCCCAACCTAGGGCGTAGACCAGCCACGTCAACAGGAGGCGCCATCATCACCCTACCCCGAGCTGACTCGGGCAGCAGGGAACAAGACCGGCGTCCCATCTGGCTCGCCCCGCCAGATAGGCAATGATGGCGCCCTGCATACTCCGTGACGACGGCGGCTCTCAGCCCCCTTGCGGAAGCAAGAGGACGTCAGCAAGGATTCAACCGCTCTGACAGCTGTCCCTCCGCCAGGCTCCATCGCTCCTCCGACGGCCACGACATCACACCAGCTGGGTGCCAAAATCTCTCTGGCTGCCACAACGGCATGTACTCAGGGCGCTAGCTCTCCTCCGCTAGACACGTAGCACTCTGCTACACCCCCCATTCTACACTTGGATCCTCTCCATACGCCTATAAAAGGGATGACCAGGGCCCTCTTAGAGAGGGTTGGCCACGCGGGGACGAGGACGAGACACGCGCTCGCTTGGAGCCGCTCGCTCCCTCACCCGCGTGGACGCTTGTAATCCCCCTACTGCAAGCGCACCCGACCTGGGCGCGGGACGAACACGAAGGCCGCGGGATTCCCACCTCTCTCATGCCGGTCTCCGGCCGCCTCGCTCTCCCCCCTTCGCGCTCGCCCTCGCGCTCGACCCATCTGGGCTGGGGCACGCGGCGACATTCACTCGTCGGCTCAGGGACCCCCCGGTCTCGGAACGCCGACACCACTGAAGAGGTTCTTCTCCCGGCGTGGTTGGTTCGTCGTCGGAGATGGGGGTTGATTCCGCTCTTCCCCCGATAAAGAGGACGTCGGGGTAGAATGGAACCGTAGTAGTGACAGGCTTCTTCCTGTTCTCCTTTGAGGGTGGAGATACCAGAAGAGCAGCTTGACGAGCCTTTACCTCATTTGCTTCCTTTTTCCTTGTGATCTGTGTCCATTTTTCAGTAGAAGAGGTGGACAACGGAGTTCTCCGGGCAGACGGATCCTCTGTTCCCAGCTTGCAGGAGGTAGTCTTTACTCGGAGCGCTGGAGGCTGCACTTTTTCCTGCTTTGCTCTGACTTTCCTGGAGATTGTTGAGGAAGGCTTTTTCTCCGGTGGATCCGCGATGCGATGTAGGGTTCCTTCTTCGTCTGCCACGGACGAAATAGTTCCAAAGCAGAACACAGATCCAGGGCGGAGGATGATCTTGTGCTAGAAAGTGATGGCCATTAAGCTAGCTTGGATCAGTGACACACCCCCTACCTGGCGCGCTAGCTGTCGGTGTTTTGGGTCCGACCGCGCACCCAGGTTGCCCCTCGAGGTGCTTTTGGAGTAGGACGGTGTTACCGACTGTAGCTCAATGGTTCGTGCTAGATGCACGAGAGACAGCAGACGATTTTGCACAGGTTTGGGCCGCTTTGAGAAGCGTAACACCCTACGTCCTGGTGTGGATCTTTTATGGGGTGGGTTACAGAGGAATTCTCTAGCACGAGGGATGCTAGAGAGCTAGGTGGATGGCTGATGAATGAGAAGAAGATCATTGTGATGGGGTGCCCCCTAGGCCTTATATACTTGACCGTGGGGCGATACATGCGGCTATGATAACAACGTGAGCCTAAGTAATAGTGAACCGACTGAGCCTATCTTCCTATAATTCTGCCGACTCATCGCCATTCAGTTCCGACACTTGAGGACGTAGCGCGGGAAAGTCGGGCTACTGCTGTGAATGTTACTCAAATCCGTTAGGTTGTCTGGGCTCGAGTTGATCCGATCTGCCGAAAGTTCTTCCCCTGGCCCACGAAGGGATGGCCTTGCGAAATAATGGGCCTAGGGCCCTTCACGAGGCCTTCTTGCCTTCTAGTGGACCCGGGGGATATCTGTCCCCCACAGGTTGGGAGAAAACCATCACTTTCATACTTGCGCACTTGGGGGTGCATGGCGAAAGTCAATGTACCAATTAATAAAAAGCACAAGCTTTGTCCAAGGACAGTGGATTGTGTCTTTCTTGGATATGCTTCATGTAGCATAGCATATAGATTTTTAGTAGTTAAATCTGAAGTTCCTTATGTGTATGTTGATACTATTATGGAATCACGTGATGCTACTTTCTTTGAACACATATTTCCAATGAAAGACATTCATAGCAATTCTAGATACTCTTCTGAGATAACTCCTGAACATAGTACACCTGTTGAGAGTTCTGAACAGCCACATGAAATTGTCCTAGAGGAGGATGACAATGATGCTCCTAAAAGGAGCAAGAGACGAAGGGTTGAAAAATCCTTTGGTGATGATTTCATTGTGTACCTTGTGGACGATACTCCTACTACCATTGCAGAAGCATTTGCATCTCCAGATGCAGATGATTAGAAAGAAGCAGTTCATAATGAGATGGACTCCATTCTTTCAAATGGTACGTGGGAAGCCACTGATCGACCCTATGGATGTAAACCTGTGGGTTGTAAGTGGGTGTTTAAAAAGAAGCTCAAGCCTGATGGTACAATTGAGAAGTACAAGGCTAGGCTTGTGGCTAAAGGCTATACTCAGAAAGAAGAAGACTTCTTTTGATACTTACTCACCTGTTGCTAGAATGACTACTATTCGAGTACTACTTTCCTTGGTTGCCTCGTATGGTCTCCTTGTTCATCAGATGGATGTAAAGACAGCTTTTCTTAATGGAGAGCTGGACGAGGAAATCTATATGGAACAGCCTGATGGATTTGTAGTAAACGGTCAAGAAAGCAAGGTGTGCAAGTTATTGAAATCTTTGTATGGTCTGAAGCAAGCACCAAAGTAGTGGCATGAGAAGTTTGACACGACTCTAACGTCTGCAGGCTTTGCCATTAATGAGGCAGACAGGTGTGTATATTATCGCTGTGGTGGGGGCGAAGGAGTTATATTGTGCTTATATGTTGATGATATGTTGATATTTGGCACAAACATTGATGTGATCAATGAAGTCAAGTCTTTTCTATCAAAGAGTTTTGATATGAAAGATCTGGAAGAAGCTGATGTGATTCTAAACATCAAGCTGATTAAGGCAGATGGAGGGATTACTCTCTCGTAATCCCACTATGTTGAAAAGGTTTTGAAGCGATTTGGCTTCTCTGAGTGCAAACCTTCTCCAACACCATATGATCCCAGTGTGACACTCGAAAGAACAAGAGAATTGGTTTATACCAATTGAGATACTCTCAGATCATCGGTTCACTCATGTATCTTGCTGGTGCAACAAGGTCTGATATCTCGTTTGCTGTGAGCAAATTGAGTAGGTTCATGTCAAACCCCAGGACTGATCATTGGCATGCACTTGAGCGAGTTATGCGCTACTTGCAAGGTACAATGAGTTATGGAATTCACTATTCTGGTCAGCATGCAGTACTTGAAGGATATAGTGATTCGAACTGGATATCTGATGCAGACGAGCTTTATGCCACCAGTGGTTATGTCTTTACTATTAGTGGAGGTGCGGTATCATGGAGGTCATGTAAGCAGACCATATTGATGAGTTCAACCATGGAAGCCGAGCTAGCTGCACTTGACACAACAACTGTTGAGGCAGAATGGTTGCGTGAACTCTTGATGGACTTGCCGATGGTTGAGAAACCAATACCAGCTATCCTTATGAACTGTGACAATCAGACAGTGATTGCTAAAGTGACAAATTCTAAGGATAATGGGAAGTCATTGAAAGGATCACGATGTCCAAGAGGGGGGTGAATTGGGCTTTTCTAAAAATCAATACTAATTAAAACCTAAGCAAGAGCTAAGCAAGAACGCAACTTCACCCCAACAACTAGCACTAAGGTAGTAATACTAGAAATGCAACAATGCTAAGACAATACTTCAAATACTTGCTAAACAAATACACAATGTAAAGTGCTTGAATTAAGTGCGGAATGTAAAGCAAGATTTAGAAGACTCCTCCAATTTTTCCTGAGGTATCTAAGAGTCGGCACTCTCCACTAGTCCTCGTTGGAGCACCCACGCAAGGGTATCGCTCCCCCTTGGTCCTCGCAAGAACCAAGTGCTCATTACGAGATGATCCTTTGCCACTCCGGCGTGGTGGATCCCTCACGACCGCTTACAAACTTGAGTCGGTTCACCAACAAGATCTCCACGGTGATCACTGAGATCCCAAAGCCACCAAGCCGTCTAGGTGATGCCGATCACCAAGAGTAACAAGCCGTAGACTTTTGCTTGACCAAGAGAAGCCTAATGCAAGTGGTGTGTGCTCTAGGTGGCTCTCGCTAGCGCTAATGAGGAACAAATGCGGGATTAAGATTCTCTAATCTCCTCACTAGGCTTTTGGTGCTTGCAATGCTCTACCAATGTGCTAGAATTAATATGGGCAGCAAGACATTGAATATGGTGGGTGGAGGGGGTATAAATAGCCCTCACCCACCAACTAGCCGTTACCAGCACTCTTCTGCGCATGGGCGCACCGGACAGTCTGGTGTGCCACCGGTGCGCCAACGGTCGACTCCAACGGCTAGTTCTGACAGCTAGCCGTTGGGCTGATGGCACACTGGACAGTGAACAGTCACTGTCCGGTGCACACCGGACAGTCCGGTGCACTGTCCGGTGCGCCACTAAAATTCATTTCTGAAACTGGCGCTCTCAGGTTTCTTCGGGGGAAAACTCTTCCCCAGGGCCATCTTGGCCCCACCTGGCAGATGGTGCACCGGACAGTTCGGTGCCCCAAGGCCAGAAACCCTATTTTCTTTTATATGTTGTTTTTCAAATCGGTTTTCGTTCTAACTTGTGAGTGAGTTCTAGAGTGACACCTAGCACTATATGTGAGTGTGAATGTGCACCAACACTACACTAGAACTCTCTTGGTCAAACTACTCATCGACAACCCCTCTTTATAGTACGGCTAAAAGAGAATAAATGACCTAACTAAATCACGAGTGTCCACAACTCCTTGACACTCGGACTCCATAGTCCTTCACTTTTTGTTTTGTCGTTTAGCCATCGCTTCGAGTTCTTATCTCCGGGATTGTTTTCACCGTTGTAGTACTTCTACCTGTAATGAGACCTAACTTACCATTTGTCTCTGCAAAACACATGTTAGTCACATATAACATTACGTTGTCATTAATCACTAAAACTAACCAGGGGCCTAGATGCTTTCAATCTCCCCCTTTTTGGTGATTGATGACAACCCTACAAGATTTGTGAGAGTAGTTTGTTTTGAAATTTCTGTCAATAGAGAAGATGGTTAGTTGTACTCATTAATCTTTGATAGAAAAAGTGTGTAACATAATAATAGGAATGAGCGCATACAGATCGTAAGTTTCTTGTTCATATATAGAAAGTGAAATCAAATCAATGAACAAGAACTAGAAGACTGGTGATAACATATAAGGTGAAAACATAGTACACACACAGTCAACAAAAGCATCGAGAGTATATAATAGTGTTTGTGAGCCAAAAGCATCATACAAAAGTGAAGCTAGTACAGAGAGTAACAAGCACATATATTACATCAAAATGACTCTCTACTAACTCCCTAACACCCCCTAGCTCTCACAACTCATATCTCTCCACCTTTGGCGTCAAACACCAAAAGGGAACCCGAACCTACACAACAGAAGAGGGAGGAGGTGGCGGGGGCGCATCCGGTCGCGGTCGTGGCAGTAGAGCGAACGCTAGCTGGGGATCAGAGTCAATCTCGGATCTAGGATCTGCTATAGAAGCTAGAGCTGGTACTGACTCGGACGGAGGCTGCGTTGCAGGAGCTGCCGGAGCCGAAGAAGTCACAGACACCGCCACAGCGACAGTGGTAACAGCAGAAGCTGGTGGCACTGGCGGCTGAGAGCTGACGGAGCCAATGACCGGCGACGTGAAAACCAGGGTGACCGGCCGAAGCAGAGAGGACGAAGGACCAAGTGTAGGAAGAGGGGGTCCTAGCTGAATAGCTAGAAAAACAGGAGCCTGAAGAGGTGGAGGCGGTGCTGACTGAACTAGGGGAATCGATACACCAGTATGCTCAAGCATGAGAGTCATGAATGCCCTATTCTCAGCCCGGTCCTGAAGAAGCTGCTGTTGTAGAGTATCCTGCCTGTCCTGAATCGTCTGAAACATCGAGAGCATTCTCTCGGACATCTGCTGCTAGACCACTGCCTGACGGGCCTGCTCGGCCACCAAGTGAGCCTGCTGCTGAGTAAGAGTCTGGAGGATCGCCGCAAAAGCAGGGTCAATGGCAGGAGGGGCAGCACCACTGGAACTCCCAGCCTCATGATCATGAGTGCATGGAGGCATAGGAGGCGGAGGCGGAGGTGGAACCCCAAAGACATCATCATTATCATCATCATCATCATCATGGGCGGCTGCGCCCTGAGTCTCAAACTGATGGAAGGTGGTGTCCTCGGCCTGAGTATTAATCACTGGAGCAGATGCTGGCACAGGATCCTCTGGAGCTGGACGGTACGACCCAAAGATGAGGCGAGAGGCCTCAAGAGTACCCTAGAATTGTGGGGGCCGAATCAGCTAAGCAAAGATGTGGCACATATAGTGAGCATAAGGCAGCTGTCGACGAGCACGTAGACCATCCAGTATTGTGTCCTCGATCTCACAAATGAGAAAATCCACAACATCAAACTCTGAGTGAGAAACTAGGGCACCAAGGAGCCAAAGCTGAGTATGAGTGGCAGCCTCCCTGTATCCCATCTGTGGCAGAAGCATCCGTCTCATGAGCTGATAAAGAAATCTGGTCATTGTGGTGAAATCTGACGGAGAACGTCACGACCCATCTGAGAAGGGCGGTCGGAACAAAGCCGCGACGTGAGCTGTACCAGGAGAAACTCCGTCGTGAGGGCGACGAGGAGGGTCAGAGGTGCCATAGCACAAGCTGTGAAGACGAGTTGATGACTCGGGAAATCCAAACAACTAACGAATCTAACTTGCATGAATGGTAACATCCTCTCGCTCAAATCGGAATCTCATCCACTGGTGATCAGGGTCTATCCAGACTGAAGCATAGAAAACTCGAACCCATTCCTCAATATATCTACCGCTGGTAGTCAACAGAGTGAGAAGTCCAGGCAGATAGGAGAGGTGAACCTCAGAGTCGGCACCGGCTGCTAGCAGGAAGGCAGGTAGATTCAAGAGCCGGTGCGCTCACAGAGCAATCTGAGCTGACAACTGTGCTCGGTAGAAAGACTCCTGAATCCTGGTGCTGAAAGGATCTACAGCTGCAGGGTCTCTCTGTGCAGGTAACCAAGACTCCAAGGGTACGTATCTGAACCTACGTACCCATGCCGCTGTAGCACGCTGAAGATCAAACAGTCTGGGATCCGCAGCAAGTGGTCGCACCTCAGTCTCATCGCGCTCCCGAAATCGAGCAGGTGGGATAGGTGGAGCGGAAAGGGGAGCGGAAGGAGCAGTGGAAGCTGGAGTAGTGGAGGTGGTAGGTATGGCTGAGGTAGTGGATGGCGCAGGAGTGACGGGAGCAGGTGAAGTGGGTGGTGGAGTGGTAGCAGTGGTGCGAGTGGAGGAGCGAGGCCGGGAGGCGAGGCGACAAACTCGATAAGCAATCTGATCTGAAGGAGTCTGTGGCTGATCTCCTCGCTCTGCCTGCTCAGCGGCTGCTGCTGCTGCTGCTGCTGCCGCTGCTCGGGCTGCTCTGTCTAGACGCCGCTTCTTGCGGCCTTTCTGCTGCTCCAAATACAAGGTCTTTCCCTTGACCTGCCTAAAGGGGCGAGGAGGGTCCTCGTCATCTCCTCCCCCTGGCGCCGACACATTCTTCGTGCACGGCATCCTGACCTAACGACTGCAAATGAGAGAGAGAAGCTAAGCACAAGTCAATGACAGCCGATAGAATATCAAAAGAGTGGATGTCTACCTGGAAGGCTCACATGAGAGGTGAAAATCCAGGCAGGACAGGAGACGGCCCACGGGGCAGGCAAGGTCACTAAAAGGACAGAAGAGGTGAGCATGTATTAGTCACATAGTCATAAGTATATGAAATGTGAATAAATACATACAGAGAGAATTATGGCACAGAAAACAAGAGTCATGGCGATCGAGAGGTCAAACGACGCGAAAACGACGTTTGAATGAGAAATAGTGTCATAGGAGGTTTGAAATTGAAAATGAGGCATGAAATGATTTGGAATTGAGCCGATACATCACGAATAGGTTTGTATGGGTAAATATGAGTGAAGTGTGTGCTTGGTTTGAATTTAGGCAAAGAAAATGGAATATGGGCACTCGGCTCGGAAACGATCGCTTGAAATAGGGAATTGAGTTAAATTGAAGCCTGGTATATCGGATTAGCGTGAAATTTGTCGAATATGTTACTGGAGGTGTTGTGAAGGTGCCTAAAAAATTTGGGTTCAATCGGAGCATTTTTGGGTGGTTTGGGCATTTCACTGAGCATGTGGCGTGCGGTGGATTAGGGTTTTGGTGAAAAGGCTATTTGAGGATTGAAACCCTCCCAAAGGGAGCTAGGAACCTGCAGGGGATTCAATGGGACACAACGAAACCACATCCAACACTTTGATTCACAGAAAATTGACAAGAATTTGAATTGGGCACAAAGGGTGGATTGGAGATCACTGCACAACAGAACAGAGAGGGGGGAAGGCAATGGAGGGAGGTGCTCACTGAGAGGAGGAGGCAGAGGAGCCTACGCAGGAGAGGGTCACGGGAGCACCACGCTGACGATCACCGCCGATGAGCAGAGGGGGGAGGTGATCGCCAGAAGAGCTGAGAAGAGGCAGAGAACAGAGAAGGAGTGGCCTCTGGCTCAGCTCGGGCTGGAAGCCGATTTTTTAAAACGCGATATGGGCGCACTGGACAGTCTACAGCGCCTGTCCGGTGCACACCGGATAGTGCATAGTAGCTATCTGGTGAACCACTGGACAGCGCACAGGAAAATGGGATCTGCGCGCGCGTCTGCCAGTGCACCGGACATTGCACAGTGCAGTGTCCGGTGAGCCCAGACAGAGGGAAATTCTGGAATTTTCAAATTTTCTATCTAGTTTTCAACCAAACCAAATCCCAACTTATAATCACATAAAATAACACTTGTTGGGACAGGTATTGGCACCCTCATATATTTTCTCATAATTTTCAAAATATTTTGCCATAGGCTAGATAATTTTTAGAGAAAATAGGCAAATGGTGAGATTTGCATTTTGGCATTGCACTAGGGGTTTTCATGAAAGATTTGAGTTTTGAATACTCCCCCTAAGTGCAGTACCTCATGCATATCTCAAGAACCAACAATTACATAAAAGTAGGAATTTAAGTACTAAAAGCTTAAAACTAAGACTTGTCAAGTTTGATCCCGAGTTAAGCTTTTTCACACGCTTTGTTGGCGGTTATCTCAACTAGGTTAGACAAGCCCTAGATGCAAAACAAGAAATGTAAATATGCAATGCAAGCTTGACAACACCATTTGACATCTTAAATAAAATTTCTGAGATCAAGTATATTTAATTCATTCCTCAACATGCAAAGCGGGTCTTATCAAGTGGCTTAGTGAAAATATCCGCTAATTGATCTTCCGACCTCACTCCTTCTAAAATGATATCTCCTTTTGCAACATGATCTCTAAGGAAGTGATGATGGATATCAATGTGCTTGGTGCGAGAGTGTTGAACAGGGTTATTAGCAATTTTAACAGCACTCTCATTGTCACATAACAAAGGTACCTTTTCTAGAACTACGCCATAGTCTAGAAGAGTGTCGGAGACCGTAATTAGGGGTACCCCCAATGCTCCTTAATCCGGCTGGAAAATATCTTCAGAACAAACCATAAACGACTGATAAAGCGCATGCCTCATCTACCAAGGGACGCGACCTCATCCAAGCCCAGCCTCGGGCAAGGATGGTAGTCCAGGCCGGATTCACGCCTCGACCGAGGGTCCCCTCAGTCAGCAGACGCACCCTCGGCTCGCCCAAAGCCCAGCACGGGCAGACTTTGTCGTGCAGCGACCTCGCCTAAATCGCCTTACCAACCGACTGTATCGCATGCGCATTTAATGCAGGGATCGCCTGGCACCTTATTCTGACACGCGTGCCTCAGTTGGCAAGGTCGAAGTGACAGCAGTCACTTCGCCCCCCCCCCCCCCCCCCTTACTGACCGTTCTGACAGGAAAACAGCGTCGCTCACCCCGCTCCGGCAATTGTGCCAGCCACCAGGGAAAGGCTGACAACAGCAAGTCACGACCTCCCCCGAGTTCGACCTCGGGCGCAACAGGGAGCTCCGCCTCGACCGACCCAGGCCTCGGCCTCAGCTTTGGTCTCGGGAGAAGGTCTCCACCTCGACCGACCCAGGCCTCGGCCTCAGCTTTGGTCTCGGGAGAAGGTCTCCACCTCGACCGACCCTGACCTCAGCCTAGGACTCGGCCTCGGAAGAAGGACTCCGCCTCGCCCGACCTCAGCCTCGGCCTCGGAGAAGTCGCCGCCTCGCCCGACCTTAGCCCCGTATCAACTACGCTGCTGGGGACCCATCATTACCCTACCCCTAGCTAGCCGCCTCAGGCTACGAAGGAACAAGACCGGTGTCCCATCTAAGTTACTCCAGTAACAGGTAATGATGGTTCCCCGCGTGCGCCCATGACGTCGGGTGCTCTCAAACCCCCTACGGAAGCAAGGAAACGTCAGCAAGATCCATGCCGCACCGCCAGCTGTGCTTCTACAGGGCTCAAGACACTTCTCCGACGGCCACATTGGTGCATCTACAGGGCTCAAGGCACTTCTCCGACAGCCACGTTATTACCTATACAGGGCTCAAGGCACTTCCCTGCCAGCCACGTTAGCTCATAGCTACACCCCCATTGTACAGCTGGGCATCTCACGAAGGCTTTCAATATCAGGAACAAATATCCTGTCCTTGAACCATACGGTGCCTTGCTCATCTTCCGTGAATTCCGAACCTCAACCTTCAGTAATTAGATCCTTAGTCTCTTGTATTTTAGCATCACCAATTTATCCTTCTGCGGATTTCTTGCTCCAAGGTAGGTTCCACATCCATAATAACTCCTTTAGTGTGAGCAACTATCCCCGGGTTAAGTCTCCTGAAATCTCCAACAACCACATCGGGTAGCTGGATAACAACATCTGAATGAACATGTTCCTTTCGACTCAAGGCATCTGCAACAAATTCGCCTTGCCCGGGTGATGGTGAATCTCCAAATCATAATCCTTAATAAGTTCCAACCAACGGCGTTGCCTAAGGTTGAGATCCTTCTGAGTGAATATGTACTTCAAACTCTTATGATCCGTGTATACTTGGCACTTAGTTCCCATGATGTAGTGTCTCCAAATCTTGAGTGCATGCACAACGGCAGCCAGTTCCAAGTCATGGGTGGGGTAGTTCAGTTCATGCTTCTGCAACTGACAAGATGCATAGGCAATCACATGTCCTTCTTGCATGAGCACACATCCAAGCCTTGGCCACATGCATCACAATAAATATCAAATTCCTTCTGTAGGTCTGGCATAACCAACACTAGTGGTGACATCAATCTCTCCTTCAATTGATCAAAGTTGTCTTGGCATTTCTCATCCCACTTGAATTCTCTTCCTTTCTCCAAAAGCGAGGTCATAGGCTTGGCAATCTTAGAGAACCCTTCAATAGATTTCCGATAGTATCCTGCAACTCCTAGGAATTCCGAATCTTCGTAACTATAGTGGGTATGCTCCACGCCACTATCTCCTTGACTTTAGCAGGATCCACAGATATTCCTCCATTAGAAATGATATGTCCAAGAAATGGCACCTCGCCAATCCAAAACTCACATTTACTGTACTCGGCGTAGAGTTGATTATCTCGTCGCTTTTGTAGCACCAATATCAGCTATTTCTCATGATCACTATTACTCTTGAAATAAATAAGAATATCGTCGATGAAAACCACAACGAATCTGTCTAGATCATGAACACCTTATTCTTCAGGTCCATAAAATAGCTGGTGTATTAGTTAGTCCAAATGACATACAGATGCACTTATATAAACCATATTGAGTCGAGAAATCCATCTCGGGAATATCCGATAGCCTAATCTTCATTTGGTGATAACCCGGTCAGAGTTCAATCTTCGAGAATACCCTTGCATCTCTCGTTTGATCAAATAAACCCTTAATGCGGGGTAAAGGATACTTGTTCTTCATAGTGACCTCATTAAGAGTCCTATAATCCACGCACATCCACTGTGATCCATCCCTCTTCTGTACAAACAGGACCGGCGCTCCACAAGGTGAAGAATTTGGACGAATATATCCAGACTCTTGTAATTCCGTTAACTGCTTCTTCAGTCCCTTTAACTCTTCTACAGACATCCTGTATGGCCGTTTGAAAGTAGGGGCGGTCCCAGATAAGAGATCAATGACCACTCAACTTCCATATCTGGTGGCATCCCTGGTAACTCCTCTGGAAAGACATCCAGAAAATCTCTAACCACCCGGATGTTGTCACCCAAAAACTTCTCATCTACTAAGAATGCCGCTAGTCTGATGGTGGTAGTTACTGCAACTTCAACTTCAAAACTTTGTCCTTTAGAACTGGTGAGTTCTACGGTTCCCTTAGCGCCATGTATAAACCACCATTGCCTTTCTTAACCATGACATACCAAGGATCAGATCTATACTGCTTGACTCTAACATTATAGCAGTGGCTCCAAATTCTCTACCCATAATGGTCAATGACAATCTACGTGTCATTTGTTTCGCCACCACAGGCCCTTTAGGTGTAATTACTCTCATGGGTTTTCTCATATTGTCCAACACATATGCCCAAACCAAAATCTCAGCATGACGCATAATCTTATTAGCAACACATGGGGTCAAATAGACCTTTTTATTCCTCCTAAAATAGTATCATACCGAATACTAACTAAAGGAACATGTAGATCTTACAAATAGTAGTAATTTATATATATGTTTATGTAGCTTGGTGGAGCTGGTGGTGGTGAAGATGGTGGTTGTTGTCGTTGTCTCTCCAACCGTGATTGCCTTATTTCTTGATGTATCTCCAGACGGGCCTGACGTATTTCCTCGCGTTCTTGTCTTATCTGGTTTTGCATTTCGGTCACCATGTCTGTCAATTGTTGTATTACCAGCCTTTGGGTTGCAATCACTTGATCGGTTTCAACAGGTGGAGGATTTGGAGGATTCATTTCTGTTTGCTGTGGCGTGATAATCTTTCCTTTCCTGGTATTGACCATCTGAGTTAGATACATATGGTAAGAGAGAGCAGTAGACAAGGCAGGTAATTACGAGGAATGTTACTGCGGGGGATTTATTAGCTAAGTAGATTAGTGTGTCACCCACTAAAGCTATTACATTACCTTATAGTGGTACATGCTAGGATGCCCAACTATAATGTTTCAATCAATCAAAGAAGCAAATCAAGCATTCATCATCAGAACAATCAATCAACATTTTTTTTAATAGAGAAAATAGTTTGAGTTTTGTCTTAGGTCTCCTATCTCTTAAAAATGTCATAGGGGTAGGGATTCCAAGGTGTGAAATCCATCTTGTCTTAGATTAGAAAAGGTAAGAATGATCAGAGTAGAACAGTAGAAGGTGAGACAGAATCAAGATAAGTATAGAAAGAATCAGAGTAAGGTAAGTGTAGAATGAATCAGAGTAAGATAAGTAGGTAAGGGTTTTGTCCATTTCTATTTAGGTTTCGTCCTACAGTCAACATTTCCTCTGATACCACTTCTGTAACACCCGGCTTTAAGGAACAAAGCCAGGTGCATCTCATACATGCGCCAAGAAGACAACATATATAATAACAGAGTGTATAGAGATAAATGTCATAAAACATCAGAGTACTTATTACATAGCGGAAGTCTTATTACAAAATAAAGATAAATATAAAACGAACTAAGGATCGATGGCGCCAATGTCGACTGAGAAACGCCACCTAGATCAAGTCGAATTCCTCAGTGTTAGGCGGCTCCTCTTCAACCACCTGTTCTTCTCATGTGGGGGGGTGTGAGACAGCAAGAGTGAGCTCACATACGATCATAGCTCAACAAGTCGTGGGGAATAATGTGGCATGAACTCACCAAAGGTGGGAGTTCATGTAGTGTAAGGCTGATCAATGAAATAAAGGCTAAGGCTGAGCATTGCTTTTATAAGTTGGTCAAAATTTTATTAGCAATTACTAAGTGTAAGTAAATACCAAACCTTAATAATAATAAAGAACAGTAATAGTAAAATAATCCCAAATGCGATGCAAATGTCAAATTAAATTTAAGTTCCATAGTTAATCATGTGAGGGTCCGAGCCGCTCATGACCGTGAGCACGGCTAGTATACTAGTTTTACACTCTGCAGAGGTTGCGCATCTTTACCCACAAGTCATGTTACCCATCTGCCAAGAGATGGCCAATCCCATACACCTCTGCCGAGGAGGCGAGGCAGGGTAACACTACGAGGCCTTTACAAAGTTCCACTAGCTTCAGACTACCCGCTACAGTTTATAGGAAGTTCCAATGCAGGGTTCCTGGCTGACCGCCATCGCAGCAAAATCAACCAGGGACCTCCCTACACTGACCACTCCCCTAGTGCCCTTGCCCCTTTCGGGTAAGGTAGCCCTCCCCTAGCTTTCCTAGTTAATCAGCCAAGGGCGTCCCATTAAACCCTTGTGGTAGCACTGTTTTCCCGGGTGGTCGCTCCATGTTCCCATTAACATAATGATCTTAACATGAACAAGGAATAATAAAACAGATAACAATAAATAGTATAACAATAAGTGATGAATATCTCTATACCCAAATCCACATAAAGCAATAGCATGTACTACCCAAAACTTTAGTAGTAAAACCAGTGGTGAAGCAAGGTATAAAGATAGTCAAATCTAGGGTATCCTATTGGGTCCCAGCAAAATTATCCTATGCAGACCATTATGAATAATAAGAACATGAATGGGTAAAAGAAGTGATCAAGGGCACAACTTGCCTGGCACTTGAGATTCCAGGTACCAACTTGCTCAGATGACACGTGTCCTCGCGCTAGTCGTAGCAATACAAGCAAACATGGTATAGATAAAATTAACATCACACCAAACATAATAATATACTGCATTATAATGATCTACACGTTGCTACGAGACTAACGCAACTTGAACGGATCAAATCGGAGTTAAAACGGAGAAGTTATGAATTTCTAATGATTTTATGTGTTTTGTATAAGATTAGATTTTAAATTGGCTTTCATATAAAATCAGAGGTACTATGTGATAAACAATAATTTTATAGAATTATAGAAATTGGAACGGGCTCATTTGGACCAAAAATGGAATTTCTATGAATTTTACAAGTTTCTAGATTTGTTTTTGTATTAAAAATGAATTTCTAATATCAATTCTCTGTTTTTAATACTCTCTGGACTGGGTCTCATTTTTCAGAAAATTCAGGGGCCCCTGCGCAAAGATCCTAAGACACAGTGCACAGCGACAAGGGATGGCGGGTTTGTTTTTAGCAAATCCGGGGGCTCTTATGCAAAACATGCACAGCGAAGGGGTATGGCGCGATATCGGCCGCTAGATCAACGATGACTGGCCCGGATTAGATTGGTCCATCAATACCTCTCGCACTCAGCCGCAGACGCAGGATGCCAGATCGATGGCCCAGACCATTAAGCGATCGCAATCGACCCACAGACGCAAGATCAGAATCGAACGGACCCCACTACTCGGGTGAAACGCTATCTTAATATCTAATCTGCGCCCTCCCTTCTTCAATCTACGGTCAGAAGACTATCGCCTTCCTCCGGTGTTGGTTTACAGCGCGCAGGTCATCTCACGGCGGCGGGTTCGCCGGAGATCGATAATCCGGCCCTCACGAGCGCCATATTCCAATTCATTCGACCCACGCGCAATTGACGACTCTCAGAACCTAATACCACAACTAATTTCGGCTGATGACGAGTGTAGAACCCGGCCTACGGTGCACGGCGGGAATCCGTGTCCGATGACCGATTCCGGGCCACGGACCGGATGTACACGAATCGCTCCGGATGAAACACACTCATGGGATGGAAATGCACATGTAGGACGTATTCTCACCAGAGATAGGCACGCAGATGCTCCTGCACCGGTGACCGGCGGATCCGCCAGATGCGTCCCGTGACGGCGAACGGCGGGGGAGGAGAAAGGTGGTGACGCACCACCGTGCAACAACACACAACCAATTCCAGGGCTCGGAATGGCGATTGTAGTGGCTAATTAGGGCAAGGCTCACCAATTACTATCTCCTGGACGCTATGGCGGCGCGGCGGAGGAACGAAGCCGCGAGAGCTCCATCCGTTATGCCTAAATAGCCCGGCTACCGTGGCTCACCGAAGACGGGGTCTCGCCCGCAACTAACGGCGAAGGGGGGGTAGCCAGCTCGAAGTCAATCTGCGCTAAGTGGCCGCAAATGCCGCACCGCGCGCGACTGTTTCAACTGAACGCCCGCGAGAAGGGGGAAGAAATCAATCTGACCGGTGGGTCCCCGGACTCCGCGCGTGACAAGGAATAGCGCACCAGACGACTAGGCGACAAGCCGATGGGGTCCCCAGGTCAGTCGAGGACGCGCGCGTAGGAAGATGGGCCGCGCAGGTGTGTTTAAGTGGGCCGGTTTGTAACCCGTGGCCCAAGTAGGTTTCTTCCTTTTTCTTTCTTTTTCTTTTATATTTTCTTTCCCTTTTCTTTTTGCTTTTAAATTCCAATTTAAATTTAGATTTAAATTCAAATCATGTGCCAAGTTACCCTCACATTATATTGTGAAATCAGAAGTGCCAAATTTTGGAGATACAATTATATATATATTATTTATATTTTTATATCCCTTCTCCTTTTTCTTTATTTTCAAACCCTAATTTCAATTTAGGGTTTAATCCAACTTAGTCATTATTGTATTTTTTTATTATTATCCTTGTTATTTTTTCATTCAATGCACAAACATATAAACTCCAACATGATGCACATTCTTTTATTTAGTAAATTTATTGGTAGTCAAGGATGATTCCATGATTTGAAATATGCAACATTGAGAATAATAACACAAGTGGTCAATTAAACCCTTTATATTTCTCAATTCTTGGACATTCCACTACTCTTGCCATTTGGGTATTACAAATCCTACCCCCCTTAAAAATAATCTCGTCCTCGAGATTTAGGAAAGACTAGGGAAAAGATGGGGAAAATCTATGCGAAGCTCTTCCTCTCTTTCCCATGTTGCTTCATCTCCACCCTGGTGACTCCATTGCACTTTGCACATCTTTATACCCTTATTCCTCGTAACTCGAGTCAAAGTATCCAAAATCTTGATGGGGCACTCAGCATAAGTTAGATCCTCTTGAACACTAAGGTCCTCCATTGGTAGCTGCTCTTCAGGTACCCTGAGACACTTCTTCAGTTGTGACACTTGGAATACATTATGCACATCAGATAAATTATCAGGTAGCTCGAGTTGATAGGCCATCTCTCCAACTCGCCTAAAAACTCTGTATGGTCCAATAAAGCGAGGGGACAATTTGCCCTTGACTTTGAATCTCCTCATTCCACGAAGTGGTGACACCTTGAGGTACACATAATCACCTTCCTCAACTCCAGTGGTTTTCTTCTATTACCAGCGTAGCTCTTTCTCTGAGTCTGAGCTACCCTCAAACTCTCTCGGATTATACGGACTTGTTCTTCTGCTTCTTGAATTAGTTCAGGCCCAAAGAACTGTCTTCCTCTAGTCTGATTCCAATATAGAAGAGTCCTGAACTTCCTGCCATATAGAGCCTCGAACAGTGGCATCTTCAGACTGGCCTGAGAACTCAGCATAAGGTAGATTCTTGTCCCAACTACTACCATGTTGAAGGGCACAAGCTCTCAACATGTCCTCCAATACTTGATTAGTCCTTTCAGTTTGTCCATCAGTCTAACGATGGCAAGCCGAACTAAAATTCGACTTCGTAACCATATTCTCATGAAAACCTTTCCAAAATCTGGAGGTAAAATGTGATCCTCTATCCAAAATGATCTTCTTGGTACACCGTGTAGAGACACAATACGAGCCATATATAACTCTGCCAATTGAGATACCTTATAAGTAGTCTTGACCGGAATGAAATGAGCCACTTTGGTCAATATATCCATAATAACTCATATCGAATCATATCCTTTCGAGGTGCGAGGCAATCCAGTAATGAAACCAATCTCTTCCCACTTCCATTCGAGTATCTTTAATGGGTATAATAGTCCAGTTGGTCTTTGGTGTTCTGCCTTAACTCTTTAACACACATCGCACATAACCACATGTGCAGCCACATCTCTCTTCAATCCATACCACCAATATTTCTGCTTTAAATCCTGATACATCTTGGTACTACCAGGATGAATAGAATAATCCGAGTCATAGGCTCCCTTTAAAATAGTCTCACGAAGGCTTTCAATATCAGGAACAAATATCCTGTCCTTGAACCATACGGTGCCTTGCTCATCTTCCGTGAATTCCGAACCTCAACCTTCAGTAATTAGATCCTTAGTCTCTTGTATTTTAGCATCACCAATTTATCCTTCTGCGGATTTCTTGCTCCAAGGTAGGTTCCACATCCATAATAACTCCTTTAGTGTGAGCAACTATCCCCGGGTTAAGTCTCCTGAAATCTCCAACAACCACATCGGGTAGCTGGATAACAACATCTGAATGAACATGTTCCTTTCGACTCAAGGCATCTGCAACAAATTCGCCTTGCCCGGGTGATGGTGAATCTCCAAATCATAATCCTTAATAAGTTCCAACCAACGGCGTTGCCTAAGGTTGAGATCCTTCTGAGTGAATATGTACTTCAAACTCTTATGATCCGTGTATACTTGGCACTTAGTTCCCATGATGTAGTGTCTCCAAATCTTGAGTGCATGCACAACGGCAGCCAGTTCCAAGTCATGGGTGGGGTAGTTCAGTTCATGCTTCCGCAACTGACGAGATGCATAGGCAATCACATGTCCTTCTTGCATGAGCACACATCCAAGCCTTGGCCACATGCATCACAATAAATATCAAATTCCTTCTGTAGGTCTGGCATAACCAACACTAGTGGTGACATCAATCTCTCCTTCAATTGATCAAAGTTGTCTTGGCATTTCTCATCCCACTTGAATTCTCTTCCTTTCTCCAAAAGCGAGGTCATAGGCTTGGCAATCTTAGAGAACCCTTCAATAGATTTCCGATAGTATCCTGCAACTCCTAGGAATTCCGAATCTTCATAACTATAGTGGGTATGCTCCACGCCACTATCTCCTTGACTTTAGCAGGATCCACAGATATTCCTCCATTAGAAATGATATGTCCAAGAAATGGCACCTCGCCAATCCAAAACTCACATTTACTGTACTCGGCGTAGAGTTGATTATCTCGTCGCTTTTGTAGCACCAATATCAGCTATTTCTCATGATCACTATTACTCTTGAAATAAATAAGAATATCGTCGATGAAAACCACAACGAATCTGTCTAGATCATGAACACCTTATTCTTCAGGTCCATAAAATAGCTGGTGTATTAGTTAGTCCAAATGACATACAGATGCACTTATATAAACCATATTGAGTCGAGAAATCCATCTCGGGAATATCCGATAGCCTAATCTTCATTTGGTGATAACCCGGTCAGAGTTCAATCTTCGAGAATACCCTTGCATCTCTCGTTTGATCAAATAAACCCTTAATGCGGGGTAAAGGATACTTGTTCTTCATAGTGACCTCATTAAGAGTCCTATAATCCACGCACATCCACTGTGATCCATCCCTCTTCTGTACAAACAGGACCGGCGCTCCACAAGGTGAAGAATTTGGACGAATATATCCAGACTCTTGTAATTCCGTTAACTGCTTCTTCAGTCCCTTTAACTCTTCTACAGACATCCTGTATGGCCGTTTGAAAGTAGGGGCGGTCCCAGATAAGAGATCAATGACCACTCAACTTCCATATCTGGTGGCATCCCTGGTAACTCCTCTGGAAAGACATCCAGAAAATCTCTAACCACCCGGATGTTGTCACCCAAAAACTTCTCATCTACTAAGAATGCCGCTAGTCTGATGGTGGTAGTTACTGCAACTTCAACTTCAAAACTTTGTCCTTTAGAACTGGTGAGTTCTACGGTTCCCTTAGCGCCATGTATAAACCACCATTGCCTTTCTTAACCATGACATACCAAGGATCAGATCTATACTGCTTGACTCTAACATTATAGCAGTGGCTCCAAATTCTCTACCCATAATGGTCAATGACAATCTACGTGTCATTTATTTCGCCACCACAGGCCCTTTAGGTGTAATTACTCTCATGGGTTTTCTCATATTGTCCAACACATATGCCCAAACCAAAATCTCAGCATGACGCATAATCTTATTAGCAACACATGGGGTCAAATAGACCTTTTCATTCCTCCTAAAATAGTATCATACCGAATACTAACTAAAGGAACATGTAGATCTTACAAATAGTAGTAATTTATATATATGTTTATGTAGCTTGGTGGAGCTGGTGGTGGTGAAGATGGTGGTTGTTGTCGTTGTCTCTCCAACCGTGATTGCCTTATTTCTTGATGTATCTCCAGACGGGCCTGACGTATTTCCTCGCGTTCTTGTCTTATCTGGTTTTGCATTTCGGTCACCATGTCTGTCAATTGTTGTATTACCAGCCTTTGGGTTGCAATCACTTGATCGGTTTCAACAGGTGGAGGATTTGGAGGATTCATTTCTGTTTGCTGTGGCGTGATAATCTTTCCTTTCCTGGTATTGACCATCTGAGTTAGATACATATGCTAAGAGAGAGCAGTAGACAAGGCAGGTAATTACGAGGAATGTTACTGTGGGGGATTTATTAGCTAAGTAGATTAGTGTGTCACCCACTAAAGCTATTACATTACCTTATAGTGGTACATGCTAGGATGCCCAACTATAATGTTTCAATCAATCAAAGAAGCAAATCAAGCATTCATCATCAGAACAATCAATCAACATTTTTTTTAATAGAGAAAATAGTTTGAGTTTTGTCTTAGGTCTCCTATCTCTTAAAAATGTCATAGGGGTAGGGATTCCAAGGTGTGAAATCCATCTTGTCTTAGATTAGAAAAGGTAAGAATGATCAGAGTAGAACAGTAGAAGGTGAGACAGAATCAAGATAAGTATAGAAAGAATCAGAGTAAGGTAAGTGTAGAATGAATCAGAGTAAGATAAGTAGGTAAGGGTTTTGTCCATTTCTATCTAGGTTTCGTCCTACAGTCAACATTTCCTCTGATACCACTTCTGTAACACCCGGCTTTAAGGAACAAAGCCAGGTGCATCTCATACATGCGCCAAGAAGACAACATATATAATAACAGAGTGTATAGAGATAAATGTCATAAAACATCAGAGTACTTATTACATAGCGGAAGTCTTATTACAAAATAAAGATAAATATAAAACGAACTAAGGATCGATGGCGCCAATGTCGACTGAGAAACGCCACCTAGATCAAGTCGAATTCCTCAGTGTTAGGCGGCTCCTCTTCAACCACCTGTTCTTCTCATGTGGGGGGGTGTGAGACAGCAAGAGTGAGCTCACATACGATCATAGCTCAACAAGTCGTGGGGAATAATGTGGCATGAACTCACCAAAGGTGGGAGTTCATGTAGTGTAAGGCTGATCAATGAAATAAAGGCTAAGGCTGAGCATTGCTTTTATAAGTTGGTCAAAATTTTATTAGCAATTACTAAGTGTAAGTAAATACCAAACCTTAATAATAATAAAGAACAGTAATAGTAAAATAATCCCAAATGCGATGCAAATGTCAAATTAAATTTAAGTTCCATAGTTAATCATGTGAGGGTCCGAGCCGCTCATGACCGTGAGCACGGCTAGTATACTAGTTTTACACTCTGCAGAGGTTGCGCATCTTTACCCACAAGTCATGTTACCCATCTGCCAAGAGATGGCCAATCCCATACACCTCTGCCGAGGAGGCGAGGCAGGGTAACACTACGAGGCCTTTACAAAGTTCCACTAGCTTCAGACTACCCGCTACAGTTTATAGGAAGTTCCAATGCAGGGTTCCTGGCTGACCGCCATCGCAGCAAAATCAACCAGGGACCTCCCTACACTGACCACTCCCCTAGTGCCCTTGCCCCTTTCGGGTAAGGTAGCCCTCCCCTAGCTTTCCTAGTTAATCAGCCAAGGGCGTCCCATTAAACCCTTGTGGTAGCACTGTTTTCCCGGGTGGTCGCTCCATGTTCCCATTAACATAATGATCTTAACATGAACAAGGAATAATAAAACAGATAACAATAAATAGTATAACAATAAGTGATGAATATCTCTATACCCAAATCCACATAAAGCAATAGCATGTACTACCCAAAACTTTAGTAGTAAAACCAGTGGTGAAGCAAGGTATAAAGATAGTCAAATCTAGGGTATCCTATTGGGTCCCAGCAAAATTATCCTATGCAGACCATTATGAATAATAAGAACATGAATGGGTAAAAGAAGTGATCAAGGGCACAACTTTCCTGGCACTTGAGATTCCAGGTACCAACTTGCTCAGATGACACGTGTCCTCGCGCTAGTCGTAGCAATACAAGCAAACATGGTATAGATAAAATTAACATCACACCAAACATAATAATATACTGCATTATAATGATCTACACGTTGCTACGAGACTAACGCAACTTGAACGGATCAAATCGGAGTTAAAACGGAGAAGTTATGAATTTCTAATGATTTTATGTATTTTGTATAAGATTAGATTTTAAAGTGGCTTTCATGTAAAATCAGAGGTACTATGTGATAAACAATAATTTTATAGAATTATAGAAATTGGAACGGGCTCATTTGGACCAAAAATGGAATTTCTATGAATTTTACAAGTTTCTAGATTTGTTTTTGTATTAAAAATGAATTTCTAATATCAATTCTCTGTTTTTAATACTCTCTGGACTGGGTCTCATTTTTCAGAAAATTCAGGGGCCTCTGCGCAAAGATCCTAAGACACAGTGCACAGCGACAAGGGATGGCAGGTTTGTTTTTAGCAAATCCGGGGGCTCTTATGCAAAACATGCACAGCGAAGGGGTATGGCGCGATATCGGCCGCTAGATCAACGATGACTGGCCCGGATTAGATTGGTCCATCAATACCTCTCGCACTCAGCCGCAGACGCAGGATGCCAGATCGATGGCCCAGACCATTAAGCGATCGCAATCGACCCACAGACGCAAGATCAGAATCGAACGGACCCCACTACTCGGGCGAAACGCTATCTTAATATCTAATCTGCGCCCTCCCTTCTTCAATCTACGGTCAGAAGACTATCGCCTTCCTCCGGCGTTGGTTTACAGCGCGCAGGTCATCTCACGGCGGCGGGTTCGCCGGAGATCGATAATCCGGCCCTCACGAGCGCCATATTCCAATTCATTCGGCCCACGCGCAATTGACGACTCTCAGAACCTAATACCACAACTAATTTCGGCTGATGACGAGTGTAGAACCCGGCCTACGGTGCACGGCGGGAATCCGTGTCCGATGACCGATTCCGGGCCACGGACCGGATGTACACGAATCGCTCCGGATGAAACACACTCATGGGATGGAAATGCACATGTAGGACGTATTCTCACCAGAGATAGGCACGCAGATGCTCCTGCACCGGTGACCGGCGAATCCGCCAGATGCGTCCCGTGACGGCGAACGGCGGGGGAGGAGAAAGGTGGTGACGCACCACCGTGCAACAACACACAACCAATTCCAGGGCTCGGAATGGCGATTGTAGTGGCTAATTAGGGCAAGGCTCACCAATTACTATCTCCTGGACGCTATGGCGGCGCGGCGGAGGAACGAAGCCGCGAGAGCTCCATCCGTTATGCCTAAATAGCCCGGCTACCGTGGCTCACCGAAGACGGGGTCTCGCCCGCAACTAACGGTGAAGGGGGGGTAGCCAGCTCGAAGTCAATCTGCGCTAAGTGGCCGCAAATGCCGCACCGCGCGCGACTGTTTCAACTGAACGCCCGCGAGAAGGGGGAAGAAATCGATCTGACCGGTGGGTCCCCGGACTCCGCGCGTGACAAGGAAGAGCGCACCAGACGACTAGGCGACAAGCCGATGGGGTCCCCAGGTCAGTCGAGGACGCGCGCGTAGGAAGATGGGCCGCGCAGGTGTGTTTAAGTGGGCCGGTTTGTAACCCGTGGCCCAAGTAGGTTTCTTCCTTTTTCTTTCTTTTTCTTTTATATTTTCTTTCCCTTTTCTTTTTGCTTTTAAATTCCAATTTAAATTTAGATTTAAATTCAAATCATGTGCCAAGTTACCCTCACATTGTATTGTGAAATCAGAAGTGCCAAATTTTGGAGATACAATTATATATATATTATTTATATTTTTATATCCCTTCTCCTTTTTCTTTATTTTCAAACCCTAATTTCAATTTAGGGTTTAATCCAACTTAGTCATTATTGTATTTTTTTTATTATTATCCTTGTTATTTTTTCATTCAATGCACAAACATATAAACTCCAACATGATGCACATTCTTTTATTTAGTAAATTTATTGGTAGTCAAGGATGATTCCATGATTTGAAATATGCAACATTGAGAATAATAACACAAGTGGTCAATTAAACCCTTTATATTTCTCAATTCTTGGACATTCCACTACTCTTGCCATTTGGGTATTACACTTTCATTTGCTTGACTTGAAAGCCGAGGAAGTACGTTAGCTCACCAATCATTGACATCTCGAACTCCTTCGACATCAACTCACCAAATTCCTTGCAATGATAGTCATTTGTCAAGCCAAAGATTATGTCATCAACATATACTTGACAAATGAAAATATCACCGTTATGTTTCTTTGTGAATAGAGTTGTGTCGACGGTCCCGATCTTGAAGCCCTTTTCGATGAGGAAGTCGCGAAGACGCTCATACCAAGCCCTTGGAGCTTGCTTTAGCCCATATAGCGCCTTGGACAACCTGTAAGCATGGTTAGGATATCTAGGGTCTTCAAATCCAGGTGGTTGCTCAACATATACAAGTTCATTTATGAAGCCATTTAAAAATGCACTTTTTACATCCATTTGATAAAGTTTTATATCATAGCATGATGCATATGCAAGTAGGATACAGATGGCTTCCAGTCGAGCAACCGGTGCAAAGGTCTCTCCAAAATCTAAGCCTTCAACTTGAGAGAATCCCTTTGCAACAAGTCTTGCCTTATTCCTTACAATCACGCCTTGATCATCTTGTTTGTTTCTGAACACCCACTTTGTTCCAATGATTCTTGCATCTTGTGGAGGCTTCTTCAGGGTCCAAACTTGGTTACGGGTGAAGTTGTTAAGTTCTTCATGCATGGCATTCACCCAGTCCGGATCCTGTAGCGCCTCATCTATACATGTAGGCTCAACACAAGAAACAAAGGAGTGATGTTCAATAAAAGAAGCATGTCTATGTGATCGAGTAATAACCCCTTGTGAAGGACTCCCAATGATTTGGTTTTGAGGATGAGCTTGAAGCAGTGATGAGTTTCTCCTGTTAACCACTTGGGAAGAAGATCCTGGAGCATCAACATCTTCGGCTTGTACCCTTAATTGTTCATGAGAGACAAATGTATCTTCATTTGCATGCCTCTCATCTTTT
Source organism: Zea luxurians (assembly GCA_029449295.1). Lineage (NCBI taxonomy): Eukaryota > Viridiplantae > Streptophyta > Magnoliopsida > Poales > Poaceae > Zea > Zea luxurians. The sequence continues at coordinate 10,512,953 of JAOPSE010000081.1, read as the reverse complement.
TCATCATCTTGTGGTACATTTGATGAAGAAGGCCTGTCAATGTTTTGCACCTCTTCTTCATCTTCTTTTGGTTTGATAGCTCCAATTGGCATGTTCTTCATTGCTTCCCTAAGTGGCTCATCACCTACATCATCAAAATTCTCAAGTGCTCCTTGGGAGCCATTAGTCTCATCAAATTCCACATTATGTTTCTTCTACCACGCCAGTGGCATGATTGAATACTCGATATGCTTTGGACTTTAATGAATAACCCAAAAGAAAACCAATATCACAACGTCTTTGAAACTTCCCTAGGTGATGGCGTTTCTTGTAGATGTAGCATTTGCATCCAAACACCCGGAAGAAGGAGATGTCTGGCTTTTTCCCATTTAGCAGTTCATAGGGAGTCTTCGCAAGTAGCCGGTGAGGAAATAGCCTGTTTGATGCATAACATGCAGTGTTGACAGCTTCAGCCCAAAACCTCTCCGGTGTATTATACTCATCAATCATTGTTCTTGCAAGTGTGATCAAGGTCTTGTTTTTCCTTTCAACAACTCCATTTTGTTGAGGTGTATATGTTGCAGATACTTCATGCTTGATCCCAATTTCATCACAGTACTCATGAATGTTGGTGTTGTCAAATTCTTTGCCATTATCACTTCTAATCTTCTTGATCTTGCAATCAAATTCATTTTGAGCTTTCTTGGCAAACTTCTTGAATATAGATGCAACTTCAGATTTGTCATGAAGAAAGAACACCCAAGTGTATCTTGAGAAATCATCAACAATCACCAGACAGTAGAGGTTGCCACCAGCACTTACATAATTTGTAGGTCCAAATAAATCCATATGAAGTAGTTCCAGTGGCCTTGATGTTGACATGAAAGCTTTTGTAGGATGTGTGTTAGCAACTTGCTTCCCAGCTTGACATGCACTACAAGGCTTGTCCTTTTCAAATACAACATCCTTTAATCCTCTAACCATGTCCTTCTTTAATACCTTCTTGAGTGTGCTCATCCCAACATGTGCAAGCCTCCTATGCCAAAGCCATCCAAGTGAAGCTTTGGTGAAGAGGCAAGTTCTTAAGTCTGCATCTTCTGAAGTGAAATCCACTAAGTAGAGATTGTTGTATCTAAATCCTTTGAACACCATTGATTCATCATCCATTTTTGATACAATAACCTATGTTGGAGTGAATAAGCATTGAAATCCAAGATCACAGAGTTGACCCACTGATAATAAATTGAAGCTCAAAGGTGCAACCAAGAGAACATTTGAAATTGATAGATCATTTGAAATTTCCACCATGCCAAGTCCTTGAACTTTCCCTTTTGAATTGTCCCCAAATGTGATTTTGTCCTGTCCATCAACATTCTCATCAAGTGATGTGAACATCCGTGGGTTGCCTGGCATATGTTGTGTGCATCCACTGTCAATAACCCAATGGCACCCACCGGTCTTGTAGTTCACCTACATCCACAAACAAATCAAGCTTGAGTTTTGAGGGCCCTATATTGCATAGGACCAGTAACTTTCTCAATCAAGGACTTTGCAACCCAAATTTGTCTAGGTCTACTCTTGCTTGGTGGACCTAGGAATGTAACTTTGACCTTTCCATTTGCAACTTTTCTTAGAACATAATGAGCATTGAAAGCAAATGGTCTTGAGTGCTTAGGCAAGGGAGTTGGTGGTTTAGCTTTGCAGTTGTGGGCAAAGTGACCTTCTTTTCCACACTCAAAGCATTTGATAGACTTGTGAGTCTGCTTTGGCTTGTATTGAGTAGTAGCTTTCTTTTGCACAAAAGCATTGTATCCAATACCACTCTTGTTGTTTTTCATGACAGTGTTCATGAGCAACTCATTTTGGAGGTATTGGCCCTTGTTGAACTTTTGCACACTTGTTGCAAGATGTTCATTTTCACTCTTAAGTTTCTTGACCTCATTTTTAAGTCTTTCATTATCCACTGCCAAATCATTGTTGAAATCATTGTTCTCAATGGCAACCTTTCCTCTAGTAGTTGCATCAGTCAAGTATCTCTTCAATTTTTGGTTGTCTAAAGTCAAGACTTCAACTTTTTCGGTCAATTCATCATGTAGACTAGTTTGCTCTCCTTGACTCAAATCATCACATGAGGTTGCTACATCAATCTTAACAACAGGGTTAATAGCCTCATGTGTATTGCAAGATAAAAGTTCATTTTCAACAAGAAGATTATCATGATCAAATTTAATCTTAGTATAGTCTTCCTTGATTTTCACTAGTCTATCTTTCAACTCCCTATTAGCTTCATTTAACTTGTCACATTTATCTTTAGCATCTTTTAGGGAGGATGTGAGCTCATTTACAGTGGATGACATAGTTTTGTTTTCTTCTTTCATTTCATCACTAGCTTTCATAACTATGTCATATTTGGCATTCAAAGATTCATTTTCATTTTTCAACCAATCACATTTAGCTTTTGACTTCCTAATGATTTGAGTGTATTCTTTAAGCAAGTCAGCTAGTTCATCATAGGAAGGTGAAGCAAATTCCTCATCACTATCACTATCACTATCATCAGTAATATCAATATCATTTTGTACCTTCTGTTCACCTCTAGCCATGAGGCATAGGTGAGAAGTCGATGATGGCGATGGTGGTGGTGAAGAGAAGTCCCCGGCGATAGTGGCAACCTTTTCATCATTCTCTTCTTCACTTGAAGAAGATCCACTTGATGACTCAATGTCAGTGAGCCAGTCACCAACAATATATGCCTTTCCATTTTTCTTTTTGTGGAACCTCTTTTGCTTCCCATCCTTCCTCTTGAAGAATCTCTTTTCCTTTTTCTCATCATCGCTGTCATCTTCTTTCTTGCCCTTGAACTTGTTCTTCTTGGGCTTGTTACATTGATGAGCAAGATGACCAAGCTCCCCACAGTTGTAGCAATCCATCTCAGAAATGGGCTTTCTTTTGCTGGAAAAGAATTTCTTCTTTCTTGAATCAAATTTGATGCCTTCTTTGTTGAGCTTCTTTAACATCTTGGTGGTCTTCCTCACCATCAAGGCAATGTTAGCATCAAGGTCATCATCACTTGAGGATTCTTCCTCAATTTGTACTTTAGCTTTTCCTTTTCTTTCTTGATTTGCTTTAAGAGCCAAATCCTTTCTCTTGGAAGATGACTCATCTTTGTCATTGATGTGCATGTACATCTCATGAGCATTGATCTTTCCCAATATCTGTGTAGGTGTGGTAATTGAAAGATTCATTTGATGCAGTACAGTGACAATGTGTCCATATTTGTCAATTGGGAGGACACTGAGAATCTTCCTCACAACATCCGGTTGTGAAATTTGTGTAAGCCCCAATCCATTTACTTCCTCTACAAGAATATTGAGACGTGAGTACATAGCATTGGCATTTTCATTAGCAAGCATTTCAAAAGAATTTAACTTTCTCATAGCAATGTGATATCTCTCCTCACGCTCACTCCTAGTTCCTTCATGTAGAGCACATATGTCCATCCACAAATCATGAGCATTTTTATGATTTCTAACTCTATTGAACACATCTTTGCAAAGGCCTCTAAAAAGGGTGTTTTTGGCCTTAGCATTCCATTTCTCATAATTAAACTCATCACCTACAAGATTTGTGGGATCTCTAGGTTGGGGGAATCCTTGTGTGGTGGCTTTGTAGACACCAATATCTATAACCTCTAAATATGCTTCCATACGAATTTTCCAATATGGAAAATCGTCACCATCAAAAACGGGAGGAGGTCCATCCCCACCGGACATCGTTACTCTAGCGGTTAAGCTAATCTAAGAGCAACAAGGCTCTGATACCAATTCAAAGGATCACGATGCCCAAGAGGGGGTGAATTGGGCTTTTCTAAAAATCAATACTAATTAAAACCTAAGCAAGAGCTAAGCAAGAACCCAACTTCACCCCAACAACTAGCACTAAGGTAGTAATACTAGAAATGCAACAATGCTAAGACAATACTTCAAATACTTGCTAAACAAATACACAATGTAAAGTACTTGAATTAAGTGCGGAATGTAAAGCAAGGTTTAGAAGACTCCTCCAATTTTTCCCGAGGTATCGAAGAGTCGGCACTCTCCACTAGTCCTCGTTGGAGCACCCGCGCAAGGGTATCGCTCCCCCTTGGTCCTCGCAAGAACTAAGTGCTCACTACGAGATGATCCTTTGCCACTCCGGCGCGGTGGATCCCTCACGGCCACTTACAAACTTGAGTCGGGTCACCAACAAGATCTCCACGGTGATCAACGAGCTCCCAATGCCACCAAGCCATCTAGGTAATGCTGATCACCAAGAGTAACAAGTCGTAGACTTTCGCTTGACCAAGAGAAGCCTAATGCAAGTGGTGTGTGCTCTAGGTGGCTCTCGCTAGCGCTAATGAGGAACAAATGCGGGATTAAGATTCTCTAATCTCCTCACTAGGCTTTTGGTGCTTGCAATGCTCTACCAATGTGCTGGAATTAATGTGGGCAGCAAGACATTGAATATGGTGGATGGAGGGGGTATAAATAGCCCTCACCCACCAACTAGCCGTTACCAGCACTCTTCTGCGCATGGGCGCACCAGACAGTCCGGTGCGCCACCGGTGTGCCAATGGTGCGCCACCGGTGCGCCAACGGTCGACTCCAATGGCTAGTTCTGACAGCTAGCCGTTGGGCTGATGGCACACCGGACAGTGAACAGTCACTGTCCCGTGCACACCGGACAGTCCGGTGCACTGTCTGGTGCGCCACTAAAATTCATTTCTGAAACTGGCGCTCTCGGGTTTCTTCGGGGGAAAACTCTTCCCCAGGGCCAGCTTGGCCCCACTTGGCAGATGGTGCACCGGACAGTCCGGTGCCCCAAGGCCAGAAACCCTATTTTCTTTTATATGTTGTTTTCAAATCAGTTTTCGTTCTAACTTGTGAGTGAGTTCTAGAGTGACACCTAGCACTATATGTGAGTGTGAATGTGCACCAACACTACACTAGAACTCTCTTGGTCAAACTACTCATCGATAACCCCTCTTTATAGTATGGCTAAAAGAGAATAAATGACCTAACTAAATCACGAGTGTCCACAACTCCTTGACACTCAGACTCCGTAGTCCTTCACTTTTTGTTTCGTCGTTTAGCCGTCGCTTCGAGTTCTTATCTCCGGGATTGTTTTCACCGTTGTAGTACTTCTACCTGTAATGCGACCTAACTTACCATTTGTCTCTACAAAACACACGTTAGTCACATATAACATTACGTTGTCATTAATCACTAAAACCAACCAGGGGCCTAGATGCTTTCAGTCATCAAGACATGTCAAAAGACGACTGAAGTCTGTCAGAAAGTTGAGAAACTCCGGAGTTATAAGTGTGACTTATATTTCAACAGATAAAAATCTGGCAGATCCTTTTACCAAGGGACTACCACGTAATGTGATAGAAACCGCATCGAGAGAGATGGGTATGAGACCCGTATAAGTTGCCATGGTGGAAACCCAGTCTATGTGATCGGAGATCTCGTGAATTAGGTCCTGGGAAGAACAAGCCATTGGTGAACTGAGGAGAGTAATCTTTGACCCTCTCTAAGTAAAGATGCAATACTCTCAAATACTGTAAGGCAGGTTGGCTTTGTGCCTTAATGTGTTTTGTTGGTTTGTATTAGCAAAGATGTTGTCCTGCAGAAGATTCTTGAAAGAACACACCTATATGAGTTAGACTGTCTAACGTTGCAGTCTATGAGATCTGGGTGATCTCTAGTAAACTCATGAAGAGACCTTAGAGTACGACGTATATGCTCCACCCGAGAAGGGAACTACTGGTAGCCAAGTACTGGTCATGACTTTAAGTGAAACCTATTCACGCAAAACTTGCAATTCAAGGCATAGTCCATTGTCCAAGTTGTGGGTTGGTGTAGCTTGGAGTTCTAAGCGGAAGTTCAACTTAACAGTCTCTGTTGAAACACTAGTATATTAAACAGTAGTGAATAGTGGCGAAAACTGCAGATGGGCATTTGAGATCTGGTGGGGGATTGTTAGGATTTATGGGCTAGGCCCAATTGAGAAATTCAAATAAATTTCAGGAAAATCTCAAAAGCCCATATAAGTGTATGGCTAGGGAATGGTAGAACCAATAGCACCATATTGCTAGTCCTAGTGGAGTGGAACTAGTTTAAATATGGAAGCCACACTTACTCACCAAGTCATGGATGAGAGGAGAGAGTGTGGAGAGCCACACGCGCGCGCTCGCTCGCCTCACCTCGCCTGGCCTGGCCTGGGCGAAGGGCGCGGGCGCACGACATACGCGTGAATGGTCTGCCGAAATCCGGCCCCTCGCCTTGCGGGGGCGCGGCTTCCTTTTGTCGTTTGAATTTTTTTGGTTACTTGGCTGTTAAGTTTAGAATCCTAACCGATCGCTATAAAATCTAAACTGAACGCGAGATTTTCGCGGGCGAATAAGATCGAAGATAGCCATCTGGTCGCGGACTCGGCCCTATTAAAGGCGCCTGGCAGCCAGCATCCAAATCATCCCAGTTTTCGCTTTCGCCTCTCTTCACAGCTGAGCCGCCTTCAGTTCTCTTCATACCGACCGCAGACGTGCATCTGTGATCAGGAGAGCAGGTCTTCGGAACCCTTCGCCCTCGAGATCCTGCACCGGGAGAGGGTGAATAAGGTTTTTGGGAAGCGTCCTCACGCGACTGCTCGTGATCTTCTGACCTCATCGACCCTGCTGATTTTGCTGCCTCGACGTCGTCGACACTGCTGATTCCGGCCCGCGCCATCTATCAGTATGTTTGATTAGTACACATCACGTGATTTGACTCTTTATTTTAGTTCTTCTGATTTGGTCATAATTTATATTTGGAATTTAATCTAGAAATTGTCTAATTATTCAATAGTATCTTCTGTATGGTAGTCGTATCTCCGGTATGGCGTACCATCTTTCCCGCTCATCCCGCGGTCTCCTGTAGCGAGCCCACTGCTGACATCTCCGTAATAGTGTGTGGTGGGTCCCGTGGGACAGTCTTATGGTGTGGTCATGCGCGGCGTGGCTCTGTCTCTCGTCATGAGCCTGTGTCACCCGCCGGTGTGTGTAAACTTACACCCGGTATGGTGTATCTAACGCATCCTTTCGGATATGCGGGTCACTATTAAGACTCCGACGTCAATGCCCCTAAGACCGGGGTTGACCAGCCCCACACGTTAGTGGGGCCTGCATGAGACAGTGCGCGATGATGTGACGTAGGCACTTGATGGGGACCTTTCACCATCATACCCGAGGCCCAGACGTGGCTTGGTGATGACGCGTCTTGTCCTGCTGATGTGGGGAAACATCATGGGATTGGTCCTTCCCCTACGCTGATTTTATGATGTGCGAGTTAGTCGCCCGCCCCATCTTGCAGACTTGTTTGGCAGGCGACTTGGTCACCTGCTCCGTTTCACGGAGTTGCTCGGTGAGGGACTTGGTCGCCTGCTCTGTCTCGCGAACTTGCTTGGTGGGAGACTTTGTCGTCCGTCCCGCCTCGCGGAGTTGCTCGGTGGTCAACTTGGTCATCCGTTTCACCTCGTAGACTTGCTCGGTGGGAGATTTGGTCGCTCGCTCCGTCTCACGAAGTTATTAGGTCGAGGGAAAGGGTTTATGAGCTTGCTTCGGATACCTCGTTCATGGGTACCTGACAATTAGCGTACGTGGGAAAAAACTGGTTTGGTCAATCATTTCTGGACTAATTCGTGTGGGCATGAATAATCCTGGTGTTTGGTTGCGGTAAGGATAGGAAGTTTCTTTAATGCGTATACTTTTGGCTGCTACCTTTCTTTTTATAACACATGAATCTTGCCTATGCGTATTTACCCTAGCAAATAGATTTTATTTTACTTTCTATATTTGATTATTTGTTTGTTTTAGTTGTGTTGTCATCAATCATCAACAAGTGAGGTATTGTAAGAAAAATCGACCATCGCCTATTTAATTACCATTTAGACTAATATGTTTGCTAATGTTTATGTTTATTGTTCAAAGGATATAATATAGACTTGGACAAAGGCAATAAGGTGATCAACAAGATCAACACCTCAAAGCAAGACATTAGATGATCCATTGAAGACTTATGAAGATTATGCAAGAGTCCAAGACACAAGACGAAAAAGCCCAAGCAAAGAAATGAAAATACACGAAGAAAACAGGCTACAGAGTGCATCAAACATATCAGGTGGCACACTGGATGTCACATCGAACGAGTGTGATGCATGCACTAAAGATTGGGACGAGGACAAAGTGCACTGGATGTGTATGCGTGCATTGATCATGATGTATCGGATGACACAACGGACAGGGCACCTAGTAAGCCCTACAACGTGTACGCGGGTGTATACAATGCACCGGATGCGACACTTAGTAAGGGATGCATAATGCAATCGAGTCGGGTATAGCTTATCGGGCATGCCCCATGTCACATAGGTGGCATATTGGATATCCAAAGGCTCAACGATCGGCAACAGCTAGCTCACAATAGCTAGTTAATGTGGAACACACCGTTCCAATGGCTCTTTTGGGTTTGGGGCCACAAATACCACCACAACCGACCATTTTTCAAGTGTGGGCGCTGAGAAATATAGCAAAGGAGCTGATACTTCAATCATGTAGCTCTAGACACACAAGTGCTCAAAGAATAAAACAATGATTAACGTGGATGCTTTGTGAAGTGCTTAGGTTAGTTAGACCGCTGTTATAGCGCTTGTTCTAGGTTAACCTCTAGTTGTTAGAAGTGAGGTTAATCATCCTTAATCTCTTGGTGCTTACGCACACTATTGTATTATATCGAGAGGGGCTATATCTTGTGTGATCACACCAAATGTATTTATGGTATGGTCATCACCATGTGATCACACCAAATGGAAATAGGCACGTGGCCTTTCAACCAAAGGTCGATATTGTGGACGACGGAGAGCATCTAAGAGACTGGAAGTGAAACACCACTTAGGCATGAAGAAGAGACGACTATCTATTAAGTTACGTAACCAGAAACTTAACCCTCACATAGGTTACCATAAGGGTTCTAACAATACCTCGATAAAAATATCGACATATCAACAAGAATTTACATTTCTATCTAATTTAACTTCTATATTTATATTACTACCTTCCTTTATATGCTTAGGAGAACCTAAGTTGTATAGCTCTATTTTACGATAGAGATAACCACATTTAAATAAAACCTTAATTGCACATATCTGCGTAGGTTTTGTTTGAGAAATATTAGAGACCTAACCTAGTGCAAAAAAAATAGTTGTTTTAATTACCCCTCATGTCCACGTTCCTTTCACAAACAATATAGTAAGCAGAGAGGTGCTAGGGAGCACACTCGCCTAACACGACCTATATAAACAAGATAAAGCACAATGATATATGTTTATTCCATCGACTGGCAAAATATTAGAGAGCAGAAACTTCAATAATCCGTCATTTTGAACGGAACCTTGTTCTCTCGAACATTTTACCATCTGGAGACATTTGAACTAGCCTTATATTCTACACAATCATACAAAATGGTAGGCAGCTGATAACACTGAAAAGGAACAAATCTCAAACGAAAGTAATCTACAGCAATAAACACTGCTACTGGCAGTTGCTCCGTTTCTGTGAAACTCAAGCAAAGATTCTCGCAGGTCGAACACTGACCCAATCAAATTGGGCAGTCTGATTATGTGGCAAAGCTTCTGTCGCCAGCATCCCCCAGTCCTGGAACTATAAAACTGTGGGCACAAAACAACAATGGAAGTCATTAATCAATAGAAGCAAGAACCAAATGGGGTATTTATGCAGCAATAATAATTACTAATATGTTCTCCATGAGTTTTGCAATGAGCTGATAAGTTTAGAACAATACCCTTTCTCATTTACTTCTGGATCAATCATTCCTGTGTACACATGGAGCCTGGAATGGAAGAAAACTGTAAATGATGCGTGCAGCATGTAGGTGAACTTGTTATAACACATAAGATTGTCTATTTCTTACCCAGGGAACTTGTTATTGAGCTTTTGCAGGGCAGGAGGTGATGCAATAGCAGATATCTGAATTGGGGGAGGCGTTAGAGATTGATCAAATGGTTAACAGAAGCATATGGAGGTTTTGACGAACTTACAACTTTAATCTGCTTGCTGGTAACTCCACACTCGATTAACAAGTCAATAGCAGCAACCATTGTCCCACCTAAAAAAACAAATGTAATCATGATTCTTAGAGATTTATGCAACAATAGTCTGCAACTTTTTTCCTATTCCTTTCATATCTGGAAAAGAAAAGCAAATTATCATATATCACAACTTGTTTAGCACCACGTTGTTCAACCACTAACAACAGCTTTTTGTGCACAATGCTGGTTAGGTACAGGAAGTTATTTTAAATTTTCGTTTGGGGAAAGTGGTATGTTCAAACTTAAGAACCTTAGGCAGGAACAAATTGTTTATGCAGAGCTAAATGTTTACCAGTGGCCAGCATTGGGTCAACAACTAGCACACGAGTACCCTCTGGAATCTTGTCTGGCAGGCTGGATTGAAAGAAGAAAAAGAAAGAAATGTTAGGAGTGCTCTAATTACTATAGGCAATTAACTATTCAAAAAAATTTGCGGTGCTGAACAGATAGCACAATAAAGTGCTATTAGTAAACAGTAAACACAAAGAATGGTAGATGTTATAATGAATAACTACTATGTATTATAATTTAATCAAGATAGCAATGGACCCTTGTGTGCTAATATATCTGCATTGTTACTATTTTACAGAGGAATTTACTTGGATAGGAAAAATGCATTTGCAATATTTTATTCTTCAACAGTTCTGTAAGGTCTCGTGATCCAAGAGTGACAATCAAGGCAATTGCGTAAAACTAAATTACTAAAGCATGGACGGGCCCAATTATCCAATCTGCATGGTTATTAAAGCGGTAAAACGTTAAAACGTTATGAACCAACTTTTCAACGTTTAAACGTTTAAATATAGAATAAGTTCATACATAAGTTGAAATTGAAATTCACTGTCAGCAAATAGAGATTGATTCAATGTGAGCAAAATCAACAAATCTTGGGGCTGGCGCAGAGGTGAGGCAGAGTGGCTGGCGCAGAGGTGACAGGTTAGTCCCTCAGCTGCTGGTCTGTGGAGCAATGGGCACTGGCGGCTGGCGGGTGGAGCACTGGGCAGCCACACTGGCGGCTGGCGCAGAGGTAGCGTGTGGAGCACTGGAGCAGAGGCGGCTGGCGCACTGGCCTGTGGAGCACTGGAGCAGTGGCGCAGAGGCGGCTGGCGCACTGGCCTGTGGAGCACTGGAGCGGCGGCGGCGCACTGGCATGTGAAGCAATGGAGCAGCGGCGCACTGCCCTGTGGGCGGAGGGAGGAGGGGGGCCGGCGGCGTACCTGGAGGGCGGCTGAGGACGGCCGACGGCGGTAGCTGGCGCGGCCGGGAGAGCTCCGCGCGTTCTGCGGCGCAGCGGCTGGGCTGAGGACGGTGGTAGCTGGCGGGAGCGACTAAAGGCCCAGGAAGGCCCACTATCACATAGAACGTCCGTAGAACGCTTAAAACGTCATAGAACGTCCGTAGAACGCTTACATGACGCTTAAACATCCAAAATGGACGTTCAACACCAGTTTTTTTAGAACGTGCGGACGTTTTAGATCCTAATCACGTTCTACCGCTTAAACGACGTTTTAATAACAATGCCAATCTGGTAAAAAAACTCCACGCTTTTGACTTTTCATGGTTTCAAGGTGCAAAGTTGATGACTATTTTCTATTAGAATATACTTGTAGATTCTAATATGTTTTATGAGATTATGGAAGTACTTGTAAGAATGCCCGAAAAAAATTTATGTTTCCAAATCAAATATTTTAGAAGTTATTGACATTCCAAGTTTCTAATGATTGGATCTTGGATAAAGCGTCAAGCATTTATGACCAAAGGGAGCACAAAACAGTGTGAGAAAAGGATGTAGAGCTTGCAGAAAGGAAACATACTTGTTCAGGTATATTGAAGGTTGAAGAGTTTCTTCATCCCTACGAAAGCCTTCATTTTTCAATGAAATGGAATGGATAAGAATAGCTGTTCATGGCTTTTGAGATGAATACTGGTTTGTGTAAGTAATTAAAATACACCACTAAAAACTGTATTTACAGTGTATGTAAATAGTTCAGGCAAGCTTCTTTGTTTATTTAATATTTTTTACATGTGCACTAGTAGCAAGCAAAACAATAGTGCGATGTGGTGGTAAGTACAGAATATATGGATATTAGTCTGCACATTTCAAACCTTATTCATCTGACCGCAAAGATGCATGCATCAAATCAAGAATAACAAGCATTAATTTGGTACACAGAGAACAAAATAAATCAGCTTGGGTGCTGGAATTCTGATCATGAATAGCAATATATGAGCATAAGAGTCTTATTTTGATTTTAAAAACGAAACAGAATTTGGTTCTAGTTTGCTAAGACGTAGATACATGGAATTGTTTAATCAATTTACCGAGGTGGTAAGTCTTGGTGGCTGGCAGAACTGATGAAGCAAGTTCAGCTAGTGCAAGACCAGCTCTCAGTATTGGAATAACCTGTTAGACATGCTAGTAGAAAGACTAAATATAATTGTAGATACACTACAAATGACATGTACAATATCTAGTGTTAAGAAACAGACTTACCAGAACAGGCTCTCTTGGATCAATAAATTCTACGCTAGCTACAGCTACAGGTGTCTCAATCTCTCCTGTGATTGTAGGCTGCAAGGGTTCAGAACGGTTTATCACGATTCCTGGTGTTCTATTCATTGAGTTGATTGCCCTGTCTAATAATGACTGATCCAAACATCTTTTTATGGTGCAACACATTGTTCGTGATATAGAAAGATGAGGAAACATGTTCATGCCTTGGTGTTGTGGTCAGGATTCTCAGAAACGATACATAGCTACATGTTTGATTAAAGTACATGAGGAAACTAAGAAGTGACCATGAAGACTTCTAAAAAATTGTGATGAATTTTGATTCATATATTACTGGCATTCAATATTCTTCCCAACAAATATAATTGCCCATACCATGTTACAGCTTAGCTTTACTCCGACTTCACTAGCACAGCTTAATGTTAACATTAGAAGAGAAAGAAGAATAACAGAAAAATGATCAACCAAGCAAAAGATTTCAACTTACCAACCAATCTCTGGATGCTTCGTATATGAGCAGCCGACCAAGCTCTGCCATGGCACTCTCTATCACAGCATCGAACAAAAGCTCAGTGAAATCCTATCATGAGCTCATTTATTGCCTCGTTTATTTAGCTATGACTTCACCCACAGTACCAACAATGATCAAACAAAATTCGGTCCACCAACTAATAATACCCACACAGTGGTGTTCAATTGCTACTATATCCAACCTATACTAAGCCACTCAGAAGCACTCACTGAAGATGACGCAGGGTGTCTGTTCGTTGCGCAGCACGGAGACCCAATGCTTTATGAGCGGGTGCGGCGGGACGAACACCTGCGAGAAAACACGTCACACCTTGTCATGCGTCACGCCGTCACCCACACGACACAAGGAAACGACCCAAGCGCATTCGCACGTGCCAAATGCCAGATAGATAGATAGATACATACATAGATAGAAATATACATAAATAAATAAATAAGGCAACGAGCAGAGGGAGGTAGAACCAGATCCGCACCAGCATCTGGCCGCCAGATGTGGGCGATCTCACGCCCGTGGCGGCATCGTGGCTTGCCGCCCGTGGCACCGTCGGAGGCAGCCTCAGCGCGTGGACGCGCAGCGGAGCCGGGACGGTGAGGCGGTCGGATTTGAGCAGCGCGCGGGATGGGAGGAAGAAGAGACGGGTTTGAGGGAGGTGCTGACGCGCACATGCGATGCGGTGGAAAGGCGCCGCCGCGGCCGCGGCGGGCGAAGGCATCGGGCAGGGCCGGTGTGCGGAGCGGGACGGCGGATGGCGAGCGAAAGCGAGAGCAGTGAGGGGGCGAGGGAGGGGGATACGGTGGGGTCGCGAACGACGTTCTATATGGTTTTCATTTTTTAAGAAAAAACAAACAGATATATTTAGAAATATAATTAATAAAATATAACAATATTGATTTAGTATTAGAAATATTAATATTACTAGATTTTTATCAAACTTAGAATATAAAATATAACAATATTGATTTAGTATTAGAAATATTAATATTATATTACTAGATTTTTATCAAACTTAGAATATTTTTTTACTATTTAAAATGCTTAAAATAAACCTAAAATTAGAATGAATAAAATATATGTTTTTTTCTTTAGTCACGTGTAATGTGCATGAAAAGGTATCGTTGGCTACATTACCGCTATCAACAAATATTATGGAATAGTAACTTAACGGGGGAAAATAAGACACGCCTCAAGCTTATGGCTCGGCAATAAAAAAATACTAGTCGGTTACCCATGCGTTACGACGGCTCATAACAATATACATATAAACTATTAACCAAAAAGATTTTAAGATTTTTTATTGATTGTCTCCGCTCTCCGCATAATATGTTTTTTGATTTGACTAACTGATGTTGTTGTTTACTCCATCCAATATGTATTGGTACAACACGGTCAATGAAGTGAGCGATTAGAAGAGAGTTCACAACAACTGACTGAACGAACAAAGATTATAGAATGACATAATTCCACCATAGAGAGACCAAATAAGAGAAAGTTTGTGAGCTCAAGTTTCTAAAATAAGTCACATGAACTCAATCTTATAAAAAAGATAGATCAAAATATGGAGTTGTCGCTAAAGTCAGGCATTAATAAAACTAGATTCGCTCCATACAAATTATGGTACTTCATAGCAATTATTAACATTTAAAACTAACAAATAACTTTTACTTTTACTGCTAGTGTGATAAATCATTGTTGTTCCATCCAATTCAGCAACCTCAAACACTATGGAGCTCATTGTGTCAATGTGGTCTCAGAAACGACTTAATGCTTGCAAGAGCCAATAACACAAGGAAGAGCACCCTGTGGTAGTGCCCGCATGGATCTCCAAATCCTAATACATATTTTGCAGGAACCATGAGCCATCATCAGAAGAACACAAACCATGTGCAGACAATAAATAAAGTATTAACACACCCAAATTACGTTCAGTCCTTAGCACAACAAAAAATTAACACCAAAAACAATAGAGGAACAACACAATAATCTTTGCAATGACAAAAGGATGGGTGACAGGTACATAAAAGCGATAGAAGCATACCGAGTCGACACCGTGGTAAGGAAAAGGCCATGTAGATAATCGATGCCGAGCCATCGGACGGGTACCATATGCAGCAAATCAGTGACCACATCCCTCGCCTCCCCACTTTCAATGTTTCGTAGAGCAAGAAGGGAAGGGAAGGGAAGGGAAGAGGCAGACATACCTATTCGTTGCCGGAGAAGGACACGATGAAGACCTGGGCATCTGGACGCGACATAGGTAGTATACCGCTAGATACATATAGGAAGAGAGCACGCAAGCAGAGAAAGAAGCCTAGCTAGAGCAGTTCCAAACCAAGAGGCACCTGCACCAGGCGTTAGTCCGAGAAGGGCGAGAGAATGCGAGCTTCTTACCAGCCCTGGACCCCCCAAGGCGACACAACACCACCACCAATTTCGTAGCATATATCGACTACTACCACGCCACGGGCCTTGGTTGTCCAATATCTCAGACCTGGACTCCTCATTGCTAAGATAACTTAAGTGTGGTAGGCGCCACCGTGTCCTCGCGGCACGCACGAAGAAAGGCCAGGAGCAAGACCGACTCACCCCGTACCCGCATCGAAGAGCATTGGTCGGCTCGCGGCTGTGATCGTGGGGCGGGGGCAGTAGGTTGGGGAGGACGAACAGAGTGAAGGCCAGGAAGACGAACGGGACGCCCGACGACAGCGAAAACGATAGTGCAATCATACTGTGAAACGTCCTCGTGGACGTGCAATAGCCACTGCGCGGGTCGATGTCGAGACTGGTGTTGTACGAATACGGGGAGGAGGCGCCCCTGTGATGCCCTCTACCGAGAACGAGGTGGCGCGAAGGTGAAGGCATAAGGGGAGAGAGAAAAGAAGCAAGATGGCGAATGAGGTGGTGGCAACTGAGGTGAGGACCATCATTATCGTGCGGAGGTATAGATGGCCAAACGGGTCGTGTCTGACGGGCCGGCCCGAGGCACGACCCATTTAATAGTGCCTAGGCCAGCCCAGCACGAGCGCCGTGTCGTGCTTGGGCTGCAGCCTTGGCCCGACACAATTATATATTGTCAGGGACCATAATTAGGGGTACCCTCAAGACTCCTAAATCTCAGCTGGTAGCCCCCATCAGCACAAAGCTGCAAAGGCCTGATGGGTGCGATTAAGCCAAGGATCAGTCCATTCGAGGGACACGATCACGCCTCGCCCGAGCCCAGCCTCGGGCAAGGGCAGCCGACCCTGGAGGATCTACGTCTCGCCCGAGGACCTCCTCCAGCAACGGACACACCTTCGGCTCGCCCGAGGCCCAGTCTTAACCAAGAAGCAACCTTGGCCAAATCGCCACGCCAACCAACCAAATCGCAGGGGCATTTAATACAAAGGTGGCCTGACACCTTTATCCTGACGCACGCCCTCCAGTCGACAGAGCCGAAGTGACCGCAGTCACTTCGCCGCTCCACTGACCGGTCTGACAAGAGGACAGCGCCGCCTGCGCCGCTCCGACTGCTGAGCCACTCGATAGAGTGAGGCTGACAGCAGCCAAGTCCGGCCCTAGGCGCCATGGGAAACTCCGCTTCGCCCGACCCCAGGGCTCGGACTCGGGCTTAGCCCCGGAAGACGACGAACTCCGCTCCGCCCGACCCCAGGGCTCGGACTCGGGCTCAGCCCCGGAAGACGACGAACTCCGCTCCGCCTGACCCCAGGGCTCGAACTCGGGCTCAGCCCCGGAAGACGACGAACTCCGCTTCGCCCGATCCCAGGGCTCGGACTCGGGCTCAGCCCCAGAAGACGACAAACTCCGCTTTGCCCGACCCCAGGGCTCGGACTCGGGCTCAGCCTCGGAAGACGACGAACTCCGCTCCGCCCGACCCCAGGGCTCGGACTCGGGCTCAGCCTCGGAAGACGATGAACTCCGCTCCGCCCGACCCCAGGGCTCGGACTCGGGCTCAGCCCCGGAAGACGACGAACTCCGCTTCGCCTGACCCCAGGGCTCGGATTCGGGCTCAGCCCCGAAGGACGACGAACTCCGCTTCGCCCGACCCTAGGGCTCGGACTCAGCCTTGGCCTCAGCCGACGGTCTCCGCCTTGTCCGACCCGGGGGCTCAGACTCGACCTCGACCTCGGAGGAGCCTCCACCTCGCCCAACCTAGGGCACGGACCGACCACGTCAATAGGAGGCGCCATCATTACCCTACCCCGAGCTGACTCAGGCTACGGGGAACAAGACCGGCGTCCCATCTGGCTCGCTCCACTATACGAGTAATGATGGCGCCCCGCACGCTCTATGACGACGGCGGCTCTCAGCCCCCTTACGGAAGCAAGAGGACGTCAGCAGGGACTCGAAAGCCCCGACAGCTGTCCTTTCGCAGGGCTCCAGCGCTCCTCCGACGGCCACGACACCACACGAACTGGGTGCCAAAACCTCTCCGGCTACCACGATGGCATGTACTTAGGGCGCTAGCTCTCCTCCGCTAGACACGTTAGCACACTGCTACACCCCCCATTGTACACCTGGATCCTCTCCTTACGCCTATAAAAGGGAGGTCCAGGGCCCTCTTACAGAGGGTTGGCCGCGCGGGGAAGGACGGGACTGTGGCGGAACTGCCCGAATTATTCCAACTTAAGTGCCTAAGCCCTGCCTTAGAGGCTAGACTACACTTAAATGGGAATAACCCGTCAATCCCTCGGATCTAGTCCGACGAGGCCACTGACAGGATCAAGTACCACAATCTCACTCGATGGTGAGTCACAGAGCAAATACAATAAAGCATAAAACCATGCAGGTAAGAGTGTTAAATTATTACATCATCATCATCGGAGTTTTGCAAAAGTGACCATCATTGTTCGAAGTGCAGTGGAAATTAACTAACGGTAAATAAACAGAGAGATGGGGAAGCCTGTCCCATCACTCCTCATGCTCCTCCTCGACCGAGGCGGGGTCCCACTCGACAGTCCAACCCGGTGGTAAGGTGGACGGCCAAGTCACTCCAGCAACCATGTCCTCCAGAGAACCTGTAAAAATTATGCCACAAGCAAGGCTGAGTATACTAATACTCAGCTAGACTTACCCGGTGTGAGGAGTCTACTCCTCTACCTCTAGACATGCAGCTTATTTGGCTGTGGGGTTTGGTTTGCCAAAAGCACTAGCTGAGTTTCTAAGTCAAGTTTTAACTTTGTCAATTTAAGTGTGACTCTCTTAAGGCTAAATATGTACTATCTACTCATACATAGTAGCAAACATTATTAGCAATCAACATCTTATATCAACTCAACATATTTCCACTTGTTACTCAATGCAGTACAATGGATCAAGCAGCCTCATTAGCTGCGAGAAGCAGACGATTCGAATCGAGTTTTTATCCTTGCAAGGTAAACCTAAACACATGACGTGGCGAGGCACTCCGTCGCCACACACATCAACCGTCCCCATCGATTCCCCGTCAGCAGATCATGGCTCACCGCCTTGGCGTACAATGCCTCACTGACCCCGACTGCCGTCGTGCAGTGACCGCACTTGTACCCACCATAACCGGAATGGGAGACCACGTCTCAGGTCGCGTGAGGGGTAAAGTCCACTGCCAGGTTCAATCAGGTACTAGGCTTACCGATTTACCATATTTCTCGGCATGTGCTTAGTACATTCAAACGCTTGACACAGGTATCCGCACGTTAATCCTTATTTCATTTTCCTCCCGTAGACCATGCATCCCCATGGATCCGTGTCCACCGACCAACTATCAATATGATAGGAAAAGTGGGTACAACCAATTCCTGATCTCGCGCGAGTGTTAAAAAATCACCCGTCTTCTACCGAGATCCTAATTAATTAAAGCAGCTACTCGACCTAGCATACTAGTATCCATCTCAAAAGGAATCCTGAGTTTATGCAACTAGGGTTTCAGTCAACTCCTACACTTAAGTGCACAGTACAAGCCTACAAACAATAAGTGTAGTAAAATAGCATAAATAAACGGTTATGCATAAAACCGGGGCTTGCCTTCCAAGGCTGTGGCAGGCAGATCCTCTGGTGCAGACTCGGGTGCTGGATCTGGGGCTACCTCCTGAGCAGCTCCTTGCTCCGGCACGAGAATGTACTCTCCGTCAGCAAGGTTACAGTCTATCGAAATGCAATGAACATGTATGTCATGATTATGCAGGATTTAACAACATTATGCTAAGCGAAGAAAAACTAAGTTGATGAGTAACTTAGGGTTTTCGGGTCACATGTGGCTTTTAATGGTTTATGCTTATCATTTCTAGGTCTAGGTTTTGCTAGGGATAGGCATAGGTAATTGGTATTGCCTTTATATATCTCAGTGGACAAGTTATAAAGAGTTTTAGTATGACACTAATTTTCCATTATTCATATTTCCCTTTCTTTATTCTCATTTCATGGCTTCTAGTGTAGGTTTGAACTACGACAGTGGTTTAACATTTTCCAAAAATTCTGTAAAAATTACAGTGGATTGCCATTGGTCATTATAGCCCATTCTAGGAAATTGAGGTTCAAAATAAAAAGGCTAAGCTTTAGACAAAAATAACAAAGGTGGTGTAAAATGGGCCACTTTACACTACACCTCTCCATTAGAGTTGAGTTCCTTCCTAAGGGTTATTTTTGTTGGGATCTAACAGTAATACTAAACCTCTGTGCCAAATTTCACAGAAAGTTAATTGGTGATTATTTAGTTGTGATTTTCTAAAGTTTTATGCCAAAAAGGTGCCTATAACTAACTTGTCATTTGAAAAATATCAAACAACAGATTTTGTATTTTTTCTATGTTCATAATAACCAAACATTATTTATCCCAAGGTTTGAGGTGTTTTCACCTTAGGGTTATTTTTGTAGAGTTTTTCTAAGTTTTCCTTGTTTTCTAAAGATAAAAGGGATCCTACTTATTTTATACTAAACTAGGGTATGATAGATTTTTCTAGTAAACTTCATGGAATAAGTAAGCTAACAAAAATAGAGGTGCCCTCTGGTTCATTATTTAAATCACATTTTCTACTTTTCTTAACCTTAAGTATATTGTAAAATAAGTGGTAAAAACTAACTTAACGGGGTGGGTAGAGTGATTCAACATTTTTAAATAGGTCAGTAGGTAGATACAAACTTCTCCAAATTTTTTTAACCTTAGTCAAATAGGACAACTATTTTTCTTTCTATTATTGAGCTTTTGGCTAAAAATATAATTAAATCAGAACCTTAAAGTTTTCCATAGTACATAGGGGGTTTTATATTTTTCTTAAGTAGGTTACATTATGTAGAGTCTAACAAAATTTGTTTGACCAAATTTGGATGAATTAAACAGAAGTTATGGATTTTCAAAGTTTCTGCTCAATTTAAAATCAGATTTAATAAGAGTTTCCTGGAAAAACAGTTTACACCGAGGTCCCTGGGTTTAAACTAAATCAACCTGCACAGATCTACCCCTGCGCCACTATTCTCCTGGGTCGCTGACAGTTCAAAAAGCCCCCTGACCTTCCTTTCTTCTTCCCCGAGGTCCTTCCCCCAATGTAAACAGTACCTGCGGGAAAGAAAAGGGTGGCACGGCTTACCGGCGGCGAGATAGGTCTGGCGAAGGGCAGGGTTGGCTCGGGGAAGCTCTAGCGGTCACGGCGAGGTGCGGCTCGACGGCGGGGATGGCCGGAATCGCTCGGTCCACGCACGCAGGCGGGTGTTCTCGTCGTCGGCGAGTGTACCGGCCAAACCACGGCGAGCTGGTTCAATCCAAGGGCAAGGTAAGCTTCACGGGGTAACGTAGTGACTGTGTGCACCAGGAATCGGAAAGTGGTTGAGCGGATTACCCGGTCCACGTACTCCGGCGGGGTTGTGAGCTCCGGCGACCGTGGACTGGCCTCTCCGGCGAAGCAGGCTTTGATTCCTCGCACGGAGAGCTTCACTGAGTCGTGCACACTCGTCTCCGAGGGTTGGACGGGGCTGGAAAAGCTGGGCTGGCCGGTCTACGGCGGCAGTGGGTCGGGTGGCCGCAAACACGCCGCACACGGGCAAACGGCGGTGAGCTGAGCTCCGGTGAGGCTTGAGGGTGCGCGGAAGAGTGCAGTCGACGCCTGGGCGGGCTTTATAGGCGCGGGCGCGGGCCATGGCGTTGGCTGGCCGTTTGGCGCGACGCGGGGCATGCGGGGGCGCGCGCGGGCGTGGTCTGGCGAGCTCAGAGCGCGTCGAACACGTGGAGGTTTACTTCTGCCCGTGTTCAACGGCCTGTTTGGGCGCCTTAGCGTGCAGATCTTGGCCAACGTCCCGTACACAATCTCTTCTCTGCACCATATCCTACCTTTTTGCTGTGAGTTCCAAGTCAAGATATGGTCGGGGTAGGGAGATAGAGGGGTGAGAAATTGGCTGTGTCAGACATGTCCAAACCAAGCCAAAAATGGTGCCAAGTCGTGTCAAACGCCCTAGGGTAGGTGTCACCTCTTTCCAGGGCATTCTAGGGTTAATTTGGCGCCACTTTGTCAATTGGGTCGAAGTGTTTTGAATTTTGGATTAAGGTGAACATGTGAGATCTTTGTTCAAGGGTTAGTTTTTAGACTTAGGCAAATTCTGAATTTTCCCTTGTGCTCAACCCTTGGTGAACTTTTTGGGGCTTTTCTTAAATCTTTATGGGGTACTTCCTTACTATTAGTTGTACGTTATGAAGCATACTACAACTTTTATATTTGGCCCAAGCCATGATCATAAGGTTTACATGACCTTTTGATCCTAGCTTCAATTAGGGTTCCTATGTCTCAAAAGGGGTTTGCTTTAGGGTTTTGGAAAAAATCCCCTCTTAGATGTGCATGACAAGCTAGGGCATGCTATCCAAGATGGTTGGCATTTGATTAGGACCTTGAATCCCAAGTTTGGTGTACTTTGCCCAAACCAAGGACATGGGATAATAGGTTAAATGGGGTAGCCCTGAGTGAGTACCCTGAGTAACACCTAGGGTGTTACAACCCTCCCCCCTTAAAGGAATCTCGTCCCGAGATTTTAGGTAGAGTCCCTTGGAGGGGTGCTTGAAGGTGTGCTAGTGTGCTATTCCCTCTTATATCCGAGTTTCTCTTGTTAATTGTTCTTTGAATGTCATCCTCTTTGCAACTTCAGAAGGAAGTCCTTTTTAAGTTAATTCCACAACTTACACTATCCTTGCTATTTAAGTTTTTCTTATATTTATTTTCAAAGGGCAGGTGGGGGTGGGGTTTTGTGGTTACGTACCGACTCCTTTAGGCAGAAAGTCGGGGAAGCGAGAGCGTAGAAAATCCTCCGTCTCCCATGTAGCTTCTTCTGCTGAATGGTGACTCCACTGAACTTTATACATCCTGATTGACCTTGCCCGTGTTGACCTCTCCTTTTGATCTAATACCTTGGTGGGGTATTCTTGATAGGATAAATCTGGTTCTATCTTAATGTCTGGTTCCGGTAGCACTTCAGTGGGTAGGCGGACACATTTCCGCAGCTGAGATACATGGAATACATTGTGAATAGCTAACATGCTGGGTGGCAATTCCAACTGATAGGCTACGGGTCCACAACTTGCTTTGATTTCATAGGGTCCCATGTAGCGAGGAGCTAACTTGCCTTTGATCCCGAATCTCTGGACACCCTTGGTGGGTGACACCTTAAGATAGACATGGTCTCCCACTGCAAACTGGAGAGGTTTTCGCCTCTTATCATGATAGCTCTTTTGCCTGGCCTGAGCAGCTTCTAAGTTCTTCTTGATGACTCTTACCTTTTCCTCTGCCTCAAGTACCAAATCTGGCCCAAATATTTCCCTTTCTCCTGCTTGAGACCAATTCAGTGGGGTCCTACACCTTCTCCCATACAAGGCTTCAAAAGGTGCCATCTTCAGACTGGACTGATAGCTGTTATTGTAAGAAAACTCTGCCAAAGAAAGACACTTATCCCAATCCTTCCCGTAGTGTAGTGCACATGCTCTCAACATATCCTCCAAAAACTGGTTTACCCTTTCTGTCTGGCCATCTGTTTGGGGATGGTACGCTGAGCTTCGTATGACATGGGTCCCAAGTGATTCTTGGAGTTGCTCCCAAAAGCGTGCCACAAACAATGCTCCTCTGTCAGATACAATGGTCTTTGGAATACCATGCAACCGCACTATTTGATCAACATAAATTTCCGCATACTTCTCTGTCTTGTGAGTGGTATGTACTGGCAAGAAATGGGCAGTCTTGGTCAGCCTGTCCACAATAACCCAAATGGAATCATGGTGCCTAGAGGTATTGGGCAATCCTATGATAAAGTCCATGCAAATGTCCTCCCATTTCCAAGATGGTATGGGAAGAGGTTGCAAAGGGCCCGCTGCCTTTAAATGACTGGCTTTGATTCTCTGGCAGGTGTCACACTCGGATATATACTTGGCAATTTCCCTCTTCATCCTGGTCCACCAATATAAAGATCTGAGATCATGGTACATCTTGTTGCTACCAGGGTGCATGGAGAACTTGGAAAGGTGAGCTTCATCCAGTATCTTCTTTCTGAGCTCAGGGTTCTTGGGAACAACCAATCGATCTCCAAACCATAAAATTCCCTTGCTGTCCTGACGGAAACACTTGTATTTTTCTGCCTTTTGCTTGATCATTTCCTTGATAACCTGAACACCCTTATCCTCAATCTGTGCCAGGACTATTTGTTCTTGCAATGTGGGCTCCACCGAGATATAACATAATTCACCGGAAGGTACAACTTCCAGGTTCAGCTTGCACAACTCATCACACAGGGTGGTAACTCTTGCATCCATGCTCATACAATTGCACTGGAACTTTCTGCTCAAGGCATCTGCCACAACATTTGCTTTGCCCGGATGGTAGTGCACCTCCAAATCATAGTCCTTGATTAGCTCCAACCATCTCCTTTGCCTCATGTTCAGATCTGCCTGAGTGAAGATGTATTTGAGACTCTTGTGATCCGTGTAGATGTTACAGTGAGCTCCCATCAGGTAGTGTCTCCATATCTTAAGAGCATGAACCACAGTTGCCAATTCCAGATCATGTGTAGGATAGTTCTGCTCATGGGGTCTGAGTGCTCGGGAAGCATAAGCAATGACTCTGTTATCTTGCATCAAGACACAACCCAAACCTGTACCAGAAGCATCACAATAAACTTCAAATGGCTTGGTGTTGTCAGGTTGAGCCAGCACTGGGGCTGTTGTCAAATGCTGCCTCAAAGTATGAAAGGCATCTTCACACCTTTGGCTCCAATCATACTTGACTCCTTTCTTCAACAGCTCCGTCATTGGTTTGGCAATCCTGGAGAAATCCGGAATAAACCGTCGATAATACCCTGCCAATCCCAGAAAACTCCGAATTTGCTTCACCGTAGTTGGGGGTTTCCAATCCATCACCTCTTGTACCTTCTCAGGATCAACTGATATCCCATCCTGAGAAATTGTGTGACCCAAGAATTTAATTTCCTTCAGCCAGAATTCACATTTAGACAACTTAGCATAAAGACGATGATCGCGCAGTCGCTGGAGCACGATGTGCAGATGCTCAGTATGTTCGTCTTCATTCTTGGAATAGACCAGAATATCATCAATGAAAACGACCACGAATTTGTCTAACTCTGGCATGAACACTGAGTTCATCAAGTACATAAAGTAAGCCGGGGCATTGGTTAGCCCAAAAGACATCACCAAAAACTCATAAAGCCCATATCTGGTAGAGAAGGCAATCTTTGGAATATCATTGGCACGGATCTTGATTTGATGGTAACCTGAGCAAAGATCTATCTTGGAGAATACCTTGGCTCCAACCAATTGATCAAACAAGACATCAATGCGGGGCAGTGGGTATTTGTTCTTGATAGTCACCGCATTGAGAGGGCGGTAATCAACACACATTCTCAAACTCTCATCCTTTTTCTTCACAAATAAAGCGGGACATCCCCAAGGTGAAGTACTTGGGCGAATAAACCCCTTGTCCAACAGTTCTTGCAGTTGCTTCTTCAGTTCTGCCAGTTCCGCGGGAGGCATCCTATAGGGTCTCTTAGAGATAGGAGCAGTCCCGGGTTGCAATTCAATTGCAAACTCAATGTCTCTGTCAGGTGGCATTCCTGGCAATTCATCCGGAAAAACATCTGGGTAGTCACAGACTACTGGGATCTTTTCCACTGGGGATTCTATCATAACGAAGGCACAAGAACGGGTGCAACCCTGATCGGGCAAATATAATGTGGTTTCACCACAGGTTGGTGAGTGCACTTCAATGGCCCTAGCTGCAATGTCAATAACTGCCCGATGCCTTGTTAACCAGTCAGTTCCCAATATGATATCCACGCTGTCCAAACCCAATATGAGGAGGGTGGTTTTAATTATTAGACTACCAAACTTTATGGGCACATGCCTGCTGATTTGATTAGTGGCAATCCTGCCTCCTGGTGTTGAAATTGTGATACCCCCATTGGTGTGGTGAAAAGGCAACTGGCACTTGGCACTAAATTTGGCACTGATAAAACTATGCGAAGCACCAGAATCAAAAAGAATAATAGCAGGATAATTTAAAACTGTAAAGATACCAGTCATGACGGGTGCTCCCTCTGGAATATCAGCCATGGTGGTGAAGTTTAGCCTGCCCTGCCTCACTTGCACCTTCTGCCTCTTGCCCTGGTTCTGATTGACATTCTGCCCCTGCCTCTGCTGGTTCTGGGGGCAATTCTTGGCATAGTGTCCGGTGTTGCCACACGTGAAACACCTGTTGTCATTTGCCTGGCGGTACTGCTGCTGCTGATTGTTCCTCTGAGCTGGAAACTGGGTGCGGTTGGGTGCCTGCTGCTGCTGCTGCGGTGGTCGGATCACCCATCTCCCTTGCTGCTGCTGGGGTCCCCTATTCTGTGTGTCGGACACAATCCTGAAGCGCTGTGGCTGAGCTGAGGGTCCAGCCACAGGGGTCTTCCTCTTCTTTTCTGCCTGTCGAGCTGTAATGCAGTCCTCCTGGGAGATAGCCATGTTGACCAACTCATTGTAGCTGTTGGCCCTGACGGTGTTGAGACGATCACGGAGCTTAGTGCTGAGCCCCCTCCTGAACCTGTCTCTCTTCTTCTCATCCGTGTCTGCGTGATATCCAGCATATTGGCACAAGTCATTAAAAGCCTGGGCATACTGCAACACTGTCCTGTTGCCCTAAGTGAGTGCCAGAAACTCGTTGAGCTTTCGGTCCATGATGCCTGTGGGTATGTGATGTCCCCTGAAAGCTGCCTTAAACTCCCTCCATTCCACCTCTCGATCCTCTGGCTGCATGGCAAGAAAATGGTCCCACCAAGTCCGTGCGGGTCCGCGAAGCTGCTGGGTAGCGAACCTGACTTTAGTGACTTCTGAGCAAGCTCCATGGAGTAGCGGGAATTTGGATTCCACTACTCGCAACCACACATCTGCATCAAGTGGATCCTCTGCCCTTGTGAACAATGGGGGCTGGGTACTGAGGAACTCCTGGTAGGTAGCTGCCGCGGGGTGACGCTGATGGTCTCCACCACCATAGTGCTGAGGTGGTGGCTGACGCTGAGCTAGCTGCCTCAAAATCTCATTCTGCTGAGCCATCAGCTCCTGCAGAGTGGGGGGTGGTGGCAGCGGTGGAGGAACGCGCTCATTCTGGCCACGACGCTGCCTCCCGGCCATCTGAAAAACCACATAATTACTTAACACCATATCTCCAAGTTCAAGATTTAATCGCGGTGAAAAGAGTCAACAGCAAAATGATAGACTCCAACTTTAACAAAAGGATTTATAAGGGCATAACTTTTTCCTTCCAAATTTAAAACTGATAACAGCATCCATCCAACATGCTTCCAAGAGAGTTTATCACGATTACATCATTTGTCCCAAAAAGACTCAACTCTATCTAGCCTAGTTCCCAAAGGGTGCAAAAGCTAAGCTAGCTGCGAGGAGTCCTACATTACCAATTTCTATTCCTACTCCGGCACCTTAATGGGCGAATGAGGCGACACTCGACTCGGGGGAAGGTGGCCTCCCTGAGCCAGCAGTGTCTACGCTGGAAGCAGGCTCCTCCCCTCCCTCAATGTCGACGTCCTCGTCAGCCTCCCCATCATGGATCTCCTGATGATGCATATCTAGGTGCTCATTAGCCTCTGCGAGCTGCTGCTGGGTGTTGAGGAGCTGATCTTCGAGAACCTCGATGCTGTTCTCCCTCGTCCCCACCAATTCCTCCAGCTCATGGATCTCATCAGACAGCTGCTCCACTTGTAAATCTTTTTCTACCAGCTCCTGGGACAAGTCAACCATGAGCTCCTCCCTGTTGTCCAGGGTGATCTTGGTTGCCTCCAATAATGCCATTAGATGAGACATTGCCTTTCCACGCATCACTTGCAGACGATACAGGGCGTTCATGCATCGCACCGACAAGTGAGCCGTGTGGCCTGGGTAGAGAGCCCAGATGTCCCTGGCATGCTCCACCCGATCCTTCCACATCGGGTCGTCCTCCTTTTCCGCGGGGAACAAGCCAATGGGGTGGGTAGAGAGCTCCAAGGGATGGAATCCACAAAAAGTCGTCAACCCATGCAGAGCGATCGCCTCGATCGTGTCCTCCGCCCGGTATCCGAAAGACTCGGAGTCCAGTGAACGCCAGCCTGGCTGCAGGGGATGAGGCTCCAAGGTCATCCTTACCCTACAGCGGGGCACCCAGTGCTTCTCGAACTACTGCACCGCGTACTAAGGGGGTGTCAAGTACCCAGCTCCCTGAAGTACCTCCCACAAAATACGGGGAAAGCCCTCTCGTGCAAGCCTGTCAGTGTGGGTTAGTGCATTTCCTTCCTCTGAGGATCCGTGAGAAGTCATCTGTGTACGGTTAAGCGTAAGTAAAAGAAAAAGAATTATAAAAAGAACAAGAGAAATAAAACTCAAACTTTCTTTAATTAATTTAAAAGGTCCTGAAGACTTAGTTGGCTATCACCTTGTTTTTAAATCTTTACTCAATTGTTTAATTTAGCAATGCATGCATGCTCGTCCTGAACGACCTCACCAACACAAGGGGATAGGGAAGGACTCCCAACCCTTAAAGTGGCCTGTGGGGCCTAATTATTTAGCCACCTAGCTACCCTTCTATCATCCTAAGGCTTCATGTCCTAGGTCTATCCTGCTCGTCCTACGATCCATCCAACATTGTTTCTATCAAGTTTTATTTTGAAAAGGGATGGTATTCATATTTTATTGATTCCTCTGTGGTGGTACAAGCTCCGATACCAGCTATGGCGGAACTGCCCGAATTATTCCAACTTAAGTGCCTAAGCCCTACCTTAGAGGCTAGACTACACTTAAATGGGAATAACCCGTCAATCCCTCGGATCTAGTCCGACGAGGCCACTGACAGGATCAAGTACCACAATCTCACTCGATGGTGAGTCATAGAGCAAATACAATAAAGCATAAAACCATGCAGGTAAGAGTGTTAAATTATTACATCATCATCATCGGAGTTTTGCAAAAGTGACCATCATTGTTCGAAGTGCAGCGGAAATTAACTAACGGTAAATAAACAGAGAGATGGGGAAGCCTGTCCCATCACTCCTCATGCTCCTCCTCGGCCGAGGCGGGGTCCCACTCGACAGTCCAACCCGGTGGTAAGGTGGACGACCAAGTCACTCCAGCAACCATGTCCTCCAGAGAACCTGTAAAAATTATGCCACAAGCAAGGCTGAGTATACTAATACTCAGCTAGACTTACCCGGTGTGAGGAGTCTACTCCTCTACCTCTAGACATGCAGCTTATTTGGCTGTGGGGTTTGGTTTGCCAAAAGCACTAGCTGAGTTTCTAAGTCAAGTTTTAACTTTGTCAATTTAAGTGTGACTCTCTTAAGGCTAAATATGTACTATCTACTCATACATAGTAGCAAACATTATTAGCAATCAACATCTTATATCAACTCAGCATATTTCCACTTGTTACTCAATGCAGTACAATGGATCAAGCAGTCTCATTAGCTGCGAGAAGCAGACGATTCGAATCGAGTTTTTATCCTTGCAAGGTAAACCTAAACACACGACGTGGCGAGGCACTCCGTCCCCACACACATCAACTGTCCCCATCGATTCCCCGTCAGCAGATCAGGGCTCACCGCCTTGGCGTACAACGCCTCACTGACCCCGACTGCCGTTGTGCAGTGACCGCACTTGTACCCACCATAACCGGAATGGGAGACCACGTCTCAGGTCGCGTGAGGGGTAAAGTCCACTGCCAGGTTCAATCAGGTACTAGGCTTACCGATTTACCATATTTCTCGGCATGTGTTTAGTACATTCAAACGCTTGACACAGGTATCCGCACGTTAATCCTTATTTCATTTTATTCCCGTAGACCACGCATCCCCATGGATCCGTGTCCACCGACCAACTACCAATATGATAGGAAAAGTGGGTACAACCAATTCCTGATCTCGCGCGAGTGTTAGAAAAATCACCCATCTTCTACCGAGATCCTAATTAATTAAAGCAGCTACTCGACCTAGCATACTAGTATCCATCTCAAAAGGAATCCTGAGTTTATGCAACTAGGGTTTCAGTCAACTCCTACACTTAAGTGCACAGTACAAGCCTACAAACAATAAGTGTAGTAAAATAGCATAAATAAACGGTTATGCATAAAACCGGGGCTTGCCTTCCAAGGCTGTGGCAGGCAGATCCTCTGGTGCAGACTCGGGTGCTGGATCTGGGGCTACCTCCTGAGCAGCTCCTTGCTCCGGCACGAGAATGTACTCTCCGTCAGTAAGGTTACAGTCTATCGAAATGCAATGAACATGTATGTCATGATTATGCAGGATTTAACAACATTATGCTAAGCGGAGAAAAACTAAGTTGATGAGTAACTTAGGGTTTTCGGGTCACATGTGGCTTTTAATGGTTTATGCTTATCATTTCTAGGTCTAGGTTTTGCTAGGGATAGGCATAGGTAATTGGTATTGCCTTTATATATCTCAGTGGACAAGTTATAAAGAGTTTTAGTATGACACTAATTTTCCATTATTCATATTTCCCTTTCTTTATTCTCATTTCATGGCTTCTAGTGTAGGTTTGAACTACGACAGTGGTTTAACATTTTCCAAAAATTCTGTAAAAATTAAGCTTTAGACAAAAATAACAAAGGTGGTGTAAAATGGGCCACTTTACCCTACACCTCTCCATTAGAGTTGAGTTCCTTCCTAAGGGTTATTTTTGTTGGGATCTAACAGTAATACTAAACCTCTGTGCCAAATTTCACAGAAAGTTAATTGGTGATTATTTAGTTGTGATTTTCTAAAGTTTTATGCTAAAAAGGTGCCTATAACTAACTTGTCATTTGAAAAATATTAAACAACAGATTTTGTATTTTTCCTATGTTCATAATAACCAAACATTAGTTATCCCAAGGTTTGAGGTGTTTTCATCTTAAGGTTATTTTTGTAGGGTTTTTCTAAGTTTTCCTTGTTTTCTAAAGATAAAAGGGATCCTACTTATTTTATACTAAACCAGGGTATGATAGATTTTTCTAGTAAACTTCATGGAATAAGTAAGCTAACAAAAATAGAGGTGCCCTCTGGTTCATTATTTAAATCACATTTTCTACTTTTCTTAACCTTAAGTATATTGTAAAATAAGTGGTAAAAACTAACTTAATTGGGTGGGCAGAGAGATTCAACATTTTTAAATAGGTCAGTAGGTAGATACAAACTTCTCCAAATTTTTTTAACCTTAGTCAAATAGGACAACTATTTTTCTTTCTATTATTGAGCTTTTGGCTAAAACTATAATTAAATCAGAACCTTAAAGTTTTTCATAGTACATAGGGGGTTTTATATTTTTCTTAAGTAGGTTACATTATGTAGAGTCTGACAAAATTTGTTTGACCAAATTTGGATGAATTAAACAGAAGTTATGGATTTTCAAAGTTTCTGCTCAATTTAAAATCAGATTTAATAAGAGTTTCCTGGAAAAACAGTTTACACCGAGGTCCCTGGGTTTAAACTAAATCAACCCGCACAGATCTACCCCTGCGCCACTATTCTCCTGGGTCGCTGACAGTTCAAAAAGCCCCCTGACCTTCCTTTCTTCTTCCCCGAGGTCCTTCCCCCAATGTAAACAGTACCCGCGGGAAAGAAAAGGGTGGCGCGGCTTACCGGCGGCGAGATAGGTCCGGCGAAGGGCAGGGTTGGCTCGGGGAGGCTCTGGCGGTCACGTCGAGGTGCGGCTCGACGGCGGGGATGGCCGGAATCGCTCGGTCCACGCACGCAGGCGGGTGTTCTCGTCGTCGGCGAGTGTACCGGCCAAACTACGGCGAGCTGGTTCAATCCAAGGGCAAGGTGAGCTTCATGGGGTAACGTAGTGACTGTGTGCACTAGGAATCGGAAAGTGGTTGAGCGGATTACCCAGTCCACGTACTCCGGCAGGGTTGTGAGCTCCGGCGACCGTGGACTGGCCTCTCCGGCGAAGCAGGCTTTGATTCCTCGCACAGGGAGCTTCACTGAGTCGTGCACACTCGTCTCCGAGGGTTGGACGGGGCTAGAAAAAGCTGGGCTGGCCGGTCTACGGCGGCAGTGGGTCGGGTGGCCGCGAACACGCCGCACACGGGCAAACGGCGGTGAGCTGAGCTCCGGTGAGGCTTGAGGGTGCACGGAAGAGTGCAGTCGACGCCTGGGCGGGCTTTATAGGCGCGGGCGCGGGCCATGGCGTTGGCTGGCCGTTTGGCGCGACGCGGGGCATGCGGGGGCGCGCGCGGGCGTGCTCTGGCGAGCTCAGAGCGCGTCGAACACGTGGAGGTTTACTTCTGCCCGTGTTCAACGGCCTGTTTGGGTGCCTTAGCGTGCAGATCTTGGCCAACGTCCCGTACACAATCTCTTCTCTGCACCATATCCTACCTTTTTGCTGTGAGTTCCAAGTCAAGATATGGTCGGGGTAGGGAGATAGAGGGGTGAGAAGTTGGCTGTGTTAAACATGTCCAAACCGAGCCAAAAATGGTGCCAAGTCATGTCAAACGCCCTAGGGTAGGTGTCACCTCTTTCCAGGGCATTCTAGGGTTTTTGGCGCCACTTTGTCAATTGGGTCGAAGTGTTTTGAATTTTGGATTAAGGTGAACATGTGAGATCTTTGTTCAAGGGTTAGTTTTTAGACTTAGGCAAATTCTGAATTTTCCCTTGTGCTCAACCCTTGGTGAACTTTTTGGGGCTTTTCTGAAATCTTTATGGGGGTACTTTCTTTACTATTAGTTGTAGGTTATGAAGCATACTACAACTTTTATATTTGGCCCAAGCCATGATCATAAGGTTTACATGACCTTTTGATCCTAGCTTCAATTAGGGTTCCTATGTCTCAAAAGGGGTTTGCTTTAGGGTTTTGGAAAAATTCCCCTCTTAGATGTGCATGACAAGCTAGGGCATGCTATCCAAGATGGTTGGCATTTGATTAGGACCTTGAATCCCAAGTTTGGTGTACTTTGCCCAAACCAAGGACATGGGATAATAGGTTAAATGGGGTAGCCCTGAGTGAGTACCCTGAGTAACACCTAGGGTGTTACAGGGACGGCGCTCGCGCAAGGCCGCTCGCTCCCTCCCGCGTGGACGCTTGTAACCCCCTACTGCAAGCGCACCCGACCTGGGCGCGGGGCTAACACGAAGGCCGCGGGTTCCACCTCCCACGCCTGTCTCCCTCCGGCTGCTCTCCCCCCTTCGTGTTCCGCCTCGCGCTGACCCATCTGGGCTGGGGCACGTGGCGATAATTTACTCGTCGGTCCAGGGACCCCCCGGGTTTCGAAACACCGACAGTTGGCGCGCTAGGTAGGGGCCTGCTGCGTGTTGACGAACAGCTTCCCGTCAAGCTCCAAATGGGCAGTCTCCAGCAACCTCTCCAGCCCGGGACGGTGCTCCGTTTCAGGAGTCTTGAGTTCATGTCCCTCGACGGCAGCTACGACATGATACTCCTTCCCCCGCCGCGCGACAGCGACAATGGCGGTCGACAACCCGCCCGCCGGCGGGGAAATCGACGACGCCTTGCCCACGTGGTGGAAGGACGACATTCGGGCTTGTCCCGTCCCCTCCCCGCCGACGGAGGAGGAGGCGAGGCAACCAAGGCCAAGCAGGAGGCGGCACCTCGTTGGCTGTCGAGCAAGTCGACGGCGCCGACGCCCCAACGGAGAGCGCATCGGCATCGGCCTCGCGTCTGAGACGAAGACGAGCGCCGTCTCCCCACAACACACCAACCTCAAGCAAACGAACGACGCCAGCACGCTCACGAAGGACTTGCTAGGCGTCACCCTCGTACCTGAGACGACGCTGCAGTCAGTCCCTGACGTGACTTCGTCACCGCCCGTCGACCAAAAGGTACCGACCGATTCCCATCTCGCGCCTTTTGGATTCGGCCTCGACCCGCCAAGCAACTCCGCTTCGGTGGACATTCTCATAGAGGCGAGTCCAAACCCTCTGGGGTATCGTGTGCGGTCACCCTGGGACCGGCTGACGGCCGTCTCGACCTATGGGCCCTCGGGGTCCAAGGAAGATGACAAGCCCGACCTCTGTTGGGATTTCTCCGGACTTGGTAACCCCAGTGCCGTGCGGGACTTCATGACCGCATGCGACTACTGCCTTTCTGACTGTTCCGACGGTAGCCGCAGCCTCGACGACGAGGACTGCGGTCCAAGTCGCGAATGTTTCCACGTCGATCTAGGGGGTCCCGGCGAAGGCAACCATCTTGGTATACCGGAGAACGGTGATCCCCCTAGGCCCGTGCCTCGCGTTGACATCCTTCGGGAGCTAGCTGTGGTCCCCGTCCCGGCGGGGGGTCATGACCCACAGCTCGAGCAAATCCGCGAGATGCAGGCCAAGCCCGACGAGGGAGCAGGAACGCTTGAGCCGACCCGCCGGGACATCGGGCAGGAATGGGCGGGCCAACCTCTGGCCGGAGAAGCGTGTCATCTCCCCCAGGGCATCCAGCACCGCATCGCCGACGATGTCAGGGTAAGGCCACCACCGGTTTCCAGTGGAGTCGGCCAGAACCTGGCTGCAGCGGCAATACTTCTCTGCGCGATGTCGGAGCCATCAACCACCAAGGGGCGGCGTATCCAGGGAGAGCTCAAGAACCTCCTGGAGGATGCCGCGGTCCGACAGGCCGAGAGCTTCGCCTCCCGAAGGCAGGGGTACTCCTCGGAACATCGCGCCGCGACTTCCCGATTCATGCAGGAAGCCTCGGTCCACACCGGGCGCACGCGCAACACAGCGCCTGCGGCCCCGGGTCGCCTCGGCAACGAGCACCATCACCACAGCCATCGGGCCCACCTCGACGAGAGGGTGCACCGAGGCTACCACCCCAGGCGTGGGGGACACTACGACAGCGGGGAGGATCGGAGTTCTTCGCCCGAACCACCCGGTCCGCAGGTTTTCAGCCGCGCCATACGACGGGCGCCGTTCCCGACCCGGTTCCGAACCCCGACTACTATCACAAAGTACTCGGGGGAGACGAGACCGGAACTGTGGCTCGCGGACTATCGGCTGGCTTGCCAACTGGGTGGAACGGACGATGATAATCTCATCATCCGCAACCTCCCCCTGTTCCTCTCCGACACCGCTCGAGCCTGGCTGGAGCACCTGCCTCCGGGGCAGATCTCCAACTGGGATGACCTGGTCCAAGCCTTCGCCGGCAATTTCCAAGGCACGTACGTGCGCCTTGGAAACTCCTGGGATCTCCAAAGCTACCGCCAGCAGCCGGGAGAATCTCTCCGGGACTACATCCGGCGATTCTCGAAGCAGTGCACCGAGCTGCCCAACGTCACCGATTTGGATGTCATCGGCGCGTTCCTCGCCGGCACCACCTGTCACGACCTGGTGAGCAAGCTGGGTCGCAAGACCCCCACCAGGGCGATCGAGCTGATGGACATCGCCACCAAGTTCGCCTCTGGCCAGGAGGCGGTTGAGGCCATCTTCCGGAAGGACAAGCAGCCCCAGGGCCGCCCACCGGAAGATGTCCCCGAGGCGTCAACTCAGCGCGGCACCAAGAAGAAAGGCAAGAAGAAGTCGCAAGCGAAACGCGACGCCGCCGACGCGGACCTTGTCGCCGCCGCCGAGTATAAGAACCCTCGGAAACCTCCCGGAGGTGCCAACCTCTTCGACAAGATGCTCAAGGAGCCATGCCCCTATCATTAGGGGCCCGTCAAGCACACCCTTGAGGAGTGTGCCATGCTTCGACGCCACTTTCACAAGGCCGGGCCACCCGCGGAGGGTGGCAAGGCTCTCGACGACGCTAAGAAGGAAGATCACAAGGCAGGAGAGTTCCCCGAGGTCCGTGACTGCTTCATGATCTACGGTGGGCAAGTGGCAAACGCCTCGGCTCGGCACCGCAAGCAAGAGCGTCGGGAGGTCTACTCGGTAAAGGTGGCGGCGCCAGTCTACCTAGACTGGTCCAACAAGCCCATCACCTTCGACCAGGCCGACCATCCCGACCATGTGCCGAGCCTGGGGAAATACCCACTCGTTGTCGACCCCATCATCGGCAACGTCAGGCTCACCAAGGTCCTCATGGACGGAGGCAGCAGC
Organism: Zea luxurians; assembly: GCA_029449295.1. NCBI lineage: Eukaryota > Viridiplantae > Streptophyta > Magnoliopsida > Poales > Poaceae > Zea > Zea luxurians. Next base: position 10,477,239 of record JAOPSE010000081.1, on the reverse strand, counting down.
CTCAACATCATCTACGCCGAGACCCTCGGGCTCCTGCGAATCGATCTGTCCTCGATCCGGACGGGCGCTGCGCCTTTCCACAGGATCATCCCCGGGAAGCGTGTCCAACCCCTCGAACAACTCGATCTACCCGTCTGCTTTGGGACGCCCTCCAACTTTCGAAGGGAGACCCTCACGTTCGAAGTGGTCGGGTTTCGAGGAACCTACCACGCAGTCTTGGGGAGGCCATGCTACGCCAAGTTCATGGCCATCCCCAACTACACCTACCTTAAGCTCAAGATGTCGGGCCCCAACGGGGTCATCATCATCGGGCCCACATACCGACACGCGTACGAATGCGACGTGGAGTGCGTGGAGTACGCCGAGGCCCTCGCCGAGTCCGAGGCCCTCATCACCGACCTGGAGAACCTCTCTAGGGAGGCGCCAGACGTGAAGCGCCACACCGGCAACTTCGAGCCAGCGGAGACGGTTAAGTCCGTCCCTCTCGACCCCTGCAACGACGCCTCCAAGCAGATCCGGATCGGCTCCGAGCTCAACCCCAAATAGGAAGCAGTGCTCGTCAACTTTCTCCGCGCAAACACCGACGTTTTCGCGTGGAGTCCCTCGGACATGCCCGGCATACCGAGGGAAGTCGCCGAGCACTCGCTGGATATCCGAGCTGGAGCTCGACCCGTGAAGCAGCCTCTGCGCCGATTCAACGAAGAAAAGCGCAGAGCCATAGGCGAGGAGATCCACAAGCTAATGGCGGCAGGGTTCATCAAAGAGGTATTCCATCCCGAATGGCTTGCCAACCCTGTGCTTGTGAGAAAGAAAGGGGGGAAATGGCGGATGTGTGTAGACTACACTGGTCTAAATAAAGCATGTCCGAAAGTTCCCTACCCTCTGCCTCGCATCGATCAAATCGTGGATTCCACTGCTGGGTGCAAAACCCTGTCTTTCCTCGATGCCTACTCAGGGTATCACCAGATCAGGATGAAAGAGTCCGACTAGCTCGCAACTTCTTTCATCACACCCTTCGGCATGTACTGCTATGTTACCATGCCGTTTGGTTTGAGGAATGCGGGTGCAACGTACCAGCGATGCATGAACCATGTGTTCGGCGAACACATCGGCCGAACGGTCGAGGCCTACGTCGATGACATCGTAGTCAAGACGAGGAAAGCCTCCGACCTCCTTTTCGACCTTGAAGTGACATTCCGCTGTCTCAAGGCGAAAGGCGTGAAGCTCAATCCGCTGCCTCTGTACCGCCTCTTAAGGAAGGTCGAGTGCTTCGCTTGGACCCCCGAGGCCAAGGAAGCCCTCGGGAACCTGAAGGCGCTGCTCACGAACGCGCCCATCTTGGTGCCCCCCGCTGCCGGAGAAGCCCTCTTGATCTACGTCGCCGCGACCACTCAGGTGGTTAGCGCCGCGATTGTGGTTGAGAGACGAGACGAGGGGCATGCATTGCCCGTCCAGAGGCCAGTCTACTTCATCAGTGAGGTACTGTCTGAGACCAAGATCCGCTACCCACAAATTCAGAAGCTGCTGTACGCGGTGATCCTAACGCGGCGGAAGTTGCGACACTACTTCGAGTCTCATCCGGTAACTGTGGTGTCATCCTTCCCCCTGGGAGAGATCATCCAGTCCCGAGAGGCCTCGGGTAGAATTGCAAAGTGGGCGGTGGAGATCATGGACGAGACGATCTCGTTCGCCCCTCGGAAGGCCATCAAGTCCCAGATCTTGGCGGACTTCGTGGCTGAATGGGTCGACACCCAGCTCCCAACAGCTCCGATCCAACCGGAGCTCTGGACCATGTTTTTCGACGGGTCGCTGATGAAGACAGGGGCCGGCGCGGGCCTGCTCTTCAGCTCGCCCCTCGGGAAGCACCTACGCTACGTGCTACGCCTCCACTTCCCGGCGTCCAACAACGTGGCTGAGTACGAGGCTCTGGTAAACGGGTTGCGAATCGCCATCGAGCTAGGGGTCTGACACCTCGACGTCGCGGTGACTCGCAGCTCGTCATCGACCAAGTCATGAAGAACTCCCACTACCGCGACCCGAAGATGGAAGCCTACTGCGATGAGGTTCGGCGCCTGGAAGACAAGTTCTACGGACTCGAGCTCAACCACATCGCCCGATGCTACAACGAGACTGCGGACGAGCTGGCTAAAATAGCCTCGGGGCGAACAACGGTTCCCCCGGACGTATTCTCCCGAGACCTGCATCAACTCTCCGTCAAGACCGACGACACGCCCGAGCCCGAGAAGGCCTCGGCCTAGCCCGAGGCACCCTCGACACAGTCCGAGGTACCCTCGGCTCGGCCTAAGGCACCCTCGGCTCAACCCAAGGCACCCTCGGCACGGCCCGAGGTACCCTCGGCCCCCGAGGGTGAGGCACTGCGCATCGAGGAGGAGTGGAGCGGGGTCACGCCTAATCAAAACTGGCAGACCCCGTACCTGCAATATCTCCACCGAGGAGAGCTACCCCTCGACCAAGCCAAAGCTCGGCGGTTGGCGCGGCGCGCCAAGTCGTTCGTCTTGCTGGGAGATGGGAAGGAGCTCTACCACCGCAGCCCCTCGGGCATCCTCCAGCGATGCATTTCCATCGCCTAAGGCCAGGAGCTCTTACAAGAGATACACTCGGGGGCTTGCGGCCATCACGCAGCACCTCGAGCCCTTGTTGGGAACGCCTTCTGACAAGGTTTCTACTGGCCGACGGCGGTGGCCGACGCCACTAGAATTGTCCGCACCTGCGAAGGGTGTCAGTTCTACGCGAGGCAAACCCACCTGCCCGCTCAGGCTCTGCAGACCATACCCATCACCTGGTCGTTTGCTGTGTGGGGTCTGGACCTCGTCGGCCCCTTGCAGAAGGCACCCGGGGGCTACACGCACCTGTTGGTTGCCATCGACAAATTCTCCAAGTGGATCGAGGTCCGACCACTAAACAGCATCAGGTCCGAACAGGTGGTGGCGTTCTTCACCAACATCATCCATCGCTTTGGGGTCCCGAACTCCATCATCACCGACAACGGCACCCAGTTCACCGGCAGAAAGTTCCTGGACTTCTACGAGGATCACCACATCCGGGTGGACTGGGCCGCCGTGGCACACCCCATGACGAATGGGCAAGTAGAGCGGGCTAACGGCATGATCCTGCAAGGGCTCAAGCCACGGATCTACAATGACCTCAACAAGTTCGGCAAGCGGTGGATGAAGGAACTCCCCTCGGTGGTCTGGAGTCTGAGGACAACGTCGAGCCGAGCCACGGGCTTCACACCGTTCTTCCTAGTCTATGGGGCCGAGGCCATCTTGCCCACAGACTTAGAATACGGTTCCCCGAGGACGAGGACCTACGCCGACCAAAGCAATCGAGCCAATCGAGAAGACTCACTGGACCAGCTGGAAGAGGCTCGGGACATGGCCTTACTACACTCGGCGCGGTACCAGCAGTCCCTGCGACACTACCACGCCCGAGGGGTTCGGTCCCGAGACCTCCAGGTGGGCGACCTGGTGCTTCGGCTAAGACAAGACGCCCGAGGGCGGCATAAGCTCACGCCTCCCTGGGAAGGGCCGTTCGTCGTCGCCAAGGTTCTGAAGCCCGGAACATACAAGCTGGCCAACAGTCAAGGCGAGGTCTACAGCAACGCTTGGAACATCCAACAGCTACGTCGCTTCTACCCTTAAGATGCTTCCAAGTTATTCGTACACCCCGTTCACACACAAAGTCTGGTCGTCAAGGAAGGGTCAGCCTTGCCTCGGCAAAGCCCGACCCTCCCTCGGGGGCTAGAAGGGGGGAACCCCCTCTGCGTCGAATTTTTCCTCGAAAAAAGAAAAAAATCTGCGTCGAATTTTTCCTCGAAAAAAGAAAAAAAAACTTTTCTGCCAGAATGCCTTTCGTGCTTTTCGACTACTTCGAAAGCAGATCCTGAAAACGACGGAGTACACGTAAGCAGCCAAGGCTGACCGAGCTGAGGGACTCCTACGCCTCCGGGATACGGATACCTCACTCATCACCTTCTGCGATAAGTAACTCGCGCTCGGATAAGTGATTCCGCGGACCGAACAAGTCTTCACGCTCGAAAGCTCCTCTGCCGGAACGATTTTTCAGGCCTTCTCGACTGCGTCGGTGACAGAACCCTATGGACGAGTAAGAGTGTGCGTAAGCGGCAAGGACGACCGAGCCGAGGGATTCCTACACCTCCGGGATACGGATACCTCACTCATCACCTTCCGTGAAAAGCAACTCTCGCCCGCACAAACAATTCTGTTATCGACAAATAAGTCCGGATACTCGAAACAAGAGGAAAAGAAACGCAGCTTTACAACACGATGATGGTATGTTTGGGCCTCGGCGGCCGCAAAAAAACATACACACACTACAAGACAACCCGATCCTGCAGGCTCGGACGTCGACAGTTGAAGGGGGGGCAGCAGCACCCTCGGCGTCAACTACACCTTCGGCGAGGTCCGACCTAGCCTCGGACGGCGACGCGGTCGGAGGATCTCCACTCTGAAGGGAGACATCAGCACCACACCCGGGCCATCACCGCCAGGGTCTTCTCCAGGAATCCGGCTCGAGCAGACGGCTCGGCCGGCCACCCCGAGGCCTCGGCCAGCTGTCCCCCGAAGACATCAGCTCGACTTGTGGCCTCGGCAACTCAACTCCGGCGTCGGTCCCGCCAGTGGACGACCCGGCCAGGCTCTGGCCGACCAAGTCTTCTTTTCGAGCCAACTCTGCCTCTGTCCATGCTGACACCACTACCTCCGGCTTCGGCTCATCGAAGAGCGGCCGAGGGGTTCCTTTAACTAAGCAAGAGAAGCCTCGGACAGCAAGGCCGACCGAGCCGAGGGACTCCTACGCCTCCGGGATACGGATACCTCACTCGTCACCTTCGCACGAGGCGACTCACGCTTGGTGAAGCGGTTCAGATAACCAACAGGCGAGTCTTAGTGCTCGAAAATGAGGAAGAAACACGGCTCCGCGCCGAAAGTACATACATGTTCAGGCCTCGACAGCCGCAATGAACAAGACACCGGCACTCAAAGTGCCATTACAAACAGAACTCCGGTTCCACCTCTGCAGGTACGAACAACCCCACACGATAGGGGGGCCTGCGGAGCAACAGAAGACCGACGAACGGCTCGCCGTCGCCTACTCCAGCAGCGGCGACGACGACGTCTTCTGCTCCGGGGGGCCGAACAGCAGCAGCGATGACCTCAGGGCGGATGCTGCTGCCATGAGGCCCTCGCCCATGCCCTCACTCGAGAGGCAAGGACGGGCAGAAGGCCGTAGAGTTGGAGGTCAGTCCGTGGGCGGCACCGGCTAGCTCGTCGGCGGAGAAACCTCTTCCGGCTGCCGTGGCGGAAGGCGGCGCCGGGAGCGGCTCCAAAGCCACTCGGCTCAGAGAGCCAGGCACGCGGCAGCTGCCAACGCCACGAACGGCGAACGCCCTTCCCCCCGATCACTGAGGGAAGGAGCGGGCCGCCGCCCGCGCAGGGACCGACCCCAACTCGACACACTCCCCTTCCCAGCACTGATGATGAAAATCCTTGAAGCTGAGGGAGGGGCAGGGGCCGCAGCCCGGCTTGCTTCTCCCCACCCAGGGGCTGGTGGTCACCGTCTTGGGTGACCACCGGCGAGGGGATGCGGCCGGGCTGCATGATGAAAATCCTTGAAGCCGAACGATGGCTGAAAGGTACCAACTTCCACGAAGTTGCGTTCCTCCAACGGCAAGGCGGAAGGATTGCGGGTGTTCCCCATCCGGGGGCTCGGAAGGTGGAAAGACACGGTGCATAAGGGAGCGCGAAGACATGGCCGCCTTTCAAGGAGGTCACCCTCCTTTTAAACGCGACTTTCCCTACTTGCGTCCCCAGCCGTCGCGGGCTGAGTCTTCTCCAACACGCTCCAAGGTCCTCCCCCTACGACACGGGGGCTGGGCCCCACGTGTCATGCAAGCTGGTCCAGGGCAGAAGGAGCCAAACCGCCGCGCGCAGGGCATGCAACTGCCCAGCGGTTACAAGCATTCCTCCACTTTCGCCCAGACCAGCGGGTGAAAGGGTGGACAGCCATACAGTCGGCATGCAACCGCGCCAAGTGGGCGCGCCCCTTCGACTCCAACGCGCCTAGCATGGAGGCCCAGGCCCACACGTCATGCAACCGGCACGCCGGTTGCTACGTGCGAGCAACTGCACCGCCACTCGCACCACTACCGCACCTCCTGGACTGTGGAACCAGTACCGCGACTCGAGGCAACCCTGCGTATGACCCAGCAGTGCCAGCCAGGCGCGACGGTCAATACGGCCAAAAATGGGCCGGCAGTAATGGCGGTGGCAGGCGGGCAGGAGCAGCGATCACGTCGTCAGCCAAGCTTACGTCCCATCCAGGGGCAGCGAGAGAACCCTCTCTCACGGCGTGAAGACGGCGCGCCCGTGTTCCGTTCCTCGAACGGCTCACACACGCGCAACGGCCACCTCGCGAACCACTCGCCCCGTCGCATTAACTCCGCGGCAGGACAGGCGGCGCCTCAGGCAGGAGAAGCAAGCGACGCTTCGCCTTCGCCATAATGACCGCGTCGAAAAAGGTACACCACGTCATTCGATTTCGTATCCTTTTCCTTTTCCTCTTTCTCTCTCTTACAACAGGGACCGAGAAAGGGGGATACCCCGAAAAGGACCCTTCTCCGTGAAGGAAATAAGCCCCGAGCCTCCCTACTGATCAGAGGTTCAAAGGCTGGCCCCTCGGAGGGGTTCAACGGCCGCCTCAGAGCGCTTGGGTTCTACGCCCACTACTGGTCAGAGGTTCGATGGTCGGCCCCTCAGAAGGGTTCGATGGCTGCCTCAGGCCACTCGGGCTTCGCGCCCACTACTGATCAGGGGTTCGTAGGCTAGCCCTCGAAGGGTTCACAGTCGCCTCAGACACAGAGCGAGGGATGACCCTGGGTACGCTCGATACATAACCAAGGCTCAGGCTACGCTCCCGAGGTACCCTAGGACATTTCCGAGGCCAGCGGGAACGATCTTGTAACAGAATCCCATCAGAGGGAGGCATCGAGCCCTCGGACCCCTTCAAAAGGGGACCGGGTCCGACAGATCACCCGCAGGTACTTTTGGAGCGCGCCTCCGGGCCTCTAGCCGACCCCTAACAAATGGGGCACGGGCGTCCACTCGGATTACCCGCCAGCAGCTCACCGGAGACACCATGTTCGGCGCCCTCTGAGGGCAACATGGCGCTTTCCCCCCCTCCTCCTTGCGGAAAGGCAACGCAGGGGCGTATGTAAAAAAGTCGAGTCTGTCCTTGACCATCCTCTCGCCCTGTGCAGAGGCTTGGGGGCTGCTCTCGCAAACCCGGCTCCGGCCAAACCGTTGACAGCGTCAACATACCAGCCCGAGAACTTGGGACCCGACCGTGCACCCGGGCTACGGCCAGCTCGCATGAGGGAAAAACCAGACGAGCCGAAGTGTTGCGAAACGCACTAAGACCTCGAAGGAGTCAAACTACTCCTCCGAGGCCTCGGGGGCTACACCCGGCGGGTGCGCTCGCGCGCACCCACCGGAACAAAATGCAACAAAAAAAGGTTGGTCCCCTTGCAAAAAAGTGCGGCAAAAGCCTCCAAGCGAGTATTAACACTCCCTTTGAGGCTCGGGGGCTACTATAGGGGACCATAATTAGGGGTACCCTCAAGACTCCTAAATCTCAGCTGGTAACCCCCATCAGCACAAAGCTGCAAAGGCCTGATGGGTGCGATTAAGCCAAGGATCGGTCCATTCGAGGGACACGATCACGCCTCGCCCGAGCCCAGCCTCGGGCAAGGGCAGCCGACCCCGGAGGATCTACGTCTCGCCCGAGGACCCCCTCCAGCAACGGACACACCTTCGGCTCGCCCGAGGCCCAGTCTTCACCAAGAAGCAACCTTGGCCAAATCGCCATGCCAACCGACCAAATCGCAGGGGCATTTAATGCAAAGGTGGCCTGACACCTTTATCCTGACGCACGCCCTCCAGTCGACAGAGCCGAAGTGACCGCAGTCACTTCGCCGCTCCACTGACCGGTCTGACAAGAGGACAGCGCCGCCTGTGCCGCTCCGACTGCTGAGCCACTCGACAGAGTGAGGCTGACAGTAGCCAAGTCCGGCCCTAGGCGCCATGGGAAACTCCGCTTCGCCCGACCCTAGGGCTCGGATTCGGGCTCAGCCCCAGAAGACGACGAACTCCGCTTCGCCCGACCCCAGGGCTCGGACTCGGGCTCAGCCCCGGAAGACGACGAACTCCGCTCCGCCCGACCCCAGGGCTCGGACTCGGGCTCAGCCCCGGAAGACAATGAACTCCGCTTCGCCCGACCCCAGGGCTTGGACTCGGGCTCAGCCCTAGAAGACGATGAACTCCGCTTCGCCCGACCCGAGGGCTCGGACTCGGGCTCAGCCTCGGAAGACGACGAACTCTGCTCCGCCCGACCCCAGGGCTCGGACTCGGGCTCAGCCCCGGAAGACGACGAACTCCGCTCCGCCCGACCCCAGGGCTCAGACTCGGGCTCAGCCCCGGAAGACGACGAACTCCGCTTCGCCCGACCCCAGGGCTCGGATTCGGGCTCAGCCCCGAAGGACGACGAACTCCGCTTCGCCCGACCCCAGGGCTCGGACTCAGCCCTGGCCTCAGCCGACGGTCTCCGCCTTGTCCGACGCGGGGGCTCGGACTCGACCTCGACCTTGGAAGACAGACTCGACCTCGACCTCGGAGGAGCCTCCACCTCGCCCAACCTAGGGCATGGACCGACCACGTCAACAGGAGGCGCCATCATTACCCTACCCCGAGCTGACTCAGGCTACGAGGAACAAGACCGGCGTCCCATCTGGCTCGCTCCACTATACGAGTAATGATGGCGCCCCGCACGCTCTATGACGACGGCGGCTCTCAGCCCCCTTACAGAAGCAAGAGGACGTCAGCAAGGACTCGACAGCCCCGACAGCTGTCCTTCCGCAGGGCTCCAGCGCTCCTCCGACGGCCACGACACCACACGAACTGGGTGCCAAAACCTCTCCGGCTGCCACGATGGCATGTACTTAGGGCGCTAGCTCTCCTCCGCTAGACACGTTAGCACACTGCTACACCCCCCCATTGTACACCTGGATCCTCTCTTTACGCCTATAAAAGGGAGGTCCAGGGCCCTCTTACAGAGGGTTGGCCGCGCGGGGAAGGACGGGACGACGCTTGCGCAAGGCCGCTCGCTCCCTCCCGCGTGGACGCTTGTAACCCCCTACTGCAAGCGCACCCGACCTGGGCGCGGGGCTAACACGAAGGCCGCGGGTTCCACCTCCCACGCCTGTCTCCCTCCGGCTGCTCTCCCCCCTTCGCGTTCCGCCTCGCGCCGACCCATCTAGGCTGGGCACGCGGCGACAATTTACTCGTCGGTCCAGGGACCCCCGGGTTTCGAAACGCCGACATATATGTACAATTTATATTCAATATTATAAACATTTGAGCATGATGTTCTACTGGTTAAGCAGTTTCACCCAGTGTCTTCCACCCTTCCTACATCAAGGTGTGGGTTTAAATCCTACCTTCTACACTGTTTTTTAATATTTTACGTTGAGTTGATTTGGAAGAAATGTAAAAACTTTTTTTGTAAAAAGATAATGCAGGACGACTGTTGAAACTGATGCTTTAAGTATAGTAGAGAAAATACTACCTACGTTCATAAATATATGACACCATTGATTTTTTAAAACTTTGACCACCGATCTTATTCAAAATATTTATTAAATAAAAATGTAAAGTTTTAAGTCAAGCATAAACTACCTTAATTGATAAAACAAACACACACAAAATAAATAATAACTTATTATTTTTTTGAATAAGATGAGTGGTTAAAGTTTTTTTTAAAAAACCAAATGTGTCATATATTTATGAACGGGGAGAGTAATATATATCTCCTATCATCTTTGATCGTATCCAACATTTCACCTACATGGTCACCTAAAATACTGTTTTAATGTGTTTTGTATTATAGATTGTACTATTCGCAGAGTAGAATTTGAATATAAAGATAGGGATGGGTAAGATGCTGAAGACGAGGAATTTGCATGGTTGTACATGAAACAAAAGCACACTAGCAAAAAGAAAGTGGGCTTAGATTTTTTTACTAGAACATAAGCCACCATTGTGTATAAAGAAATAAGAAAAACCTTTTTATGTGCCCAAACTAGTGCTTTCTTTTAAGGCACCTACAATATGCATGAAAAAGAAACCTTGTGTTATCACTGGATTTTAGTCGGGCAAGAGATGGGCCGCAACGCAGAATGGGCCACGAAGAGGACCCGACGAAGCAGAAGAACGTCCCTATGCGAGAACATTTTGGGCCAAGCAGCCATGAATTTAGTGAAAATAAGTTAAACCAGCTTAAAAAGTAGGGGAGATAGAGCTTATCTTTTACACTAGGGATAGAGAGTCCCCTGGACTATAAATATATATCATCATTCGATAGGGTGATCGTAAATCTTTACATGTTTTCGACCGCAAGCTTTGCCGCACGCCGCCCTTGTTCTCAGGGTTCTCCACGGATAAGTGCCACGACTGGGTGGTGTTGTTCTTATTCACAAATCTCTGTATTTTCTCGTACTGAACCATTTTTATAGCGAGATGCACTAGTTATCATAGTATTCGACATGATCGTTGTGTATGTATGTTGTCTGTCGATTATAAGTGCTTCGTTGCCTTCGTGTGAGTTCCCAAGCGCAAGGGCGACATTCTACTTCGTTTTTACTTGGTGTATCTGATCTGTCATGGTTAGTCTTTAATTTATCAAAGACCTATTTAATATCTATATGGCTAGGCCTTGCCTGAGAATTGGATGTTTCGATGGCGTGTCGGGTTCTTTGCATCGGTTTGGGCGAGGATTGTTCCGTGAATTGACTCGTGCCGTTTCTTAGGCTTCTAATCTAATCGGTGCTCTGGTGCCCGTCATGATCGCTAGGCCTAGCTATGTGTAGGATGTTCCAGTTGTGTGGTGAAGCTTTTAACCATAGTGGGTCGGATCCACCCAGTGCGAACGAAGCGGGGGGGTTTTAAGGCTGTTGGCTCCATGCGCCACTAAGACATGGATCCAGTGCGAGCTCGGGGAAAGCGATCAGCTCCTTATAGATGATATGACCCGGGGAACCGAACACGGCTCAGACTAATGTCTACACATGTTTGTATATGCAGGGAACATATTCGGAACACTTCAACACCTTACTAATTGGGTATAGGTCATGTGGCACAGTAGGATTCGGGCCGCTGACCGAGGGATCGAGGGACCGAGGCCCGCTAGCCATCTCGGGAGCTTCCCGGCTCCTCATGTTGCCTGTCGTCTCTCATCGGTGGGTTTCGAGTGGCAACACATTCTGGCACGCCCGGTGGGACCGTCTATGTCAACATCTGCAACATTGGCTGCCCAGATGGCGAACACTCAAACGAACACGTCCAAACCGGTGTAAGACTGGCCATCACGTATGAAGAGATGCCTCTAGAACACTAAGTGAAGTATGATCAAATCATATCTCTTTTCGAAGTCGACCTCATCGGCTCTTTCGAGAGGACCCGCAACCATGGCATTTGGTGGAAAGGGTTCACGCCCGAAGGCACTCTTGACGAGGTAGATCTCTTAGTGCCCTTGGAAGAGCGCATCAGGGCTTTGCATCAAGAGGTCAACTATATGGTGGCTCATCCCTTCATCGCCACTCTGAGAGCCTAATAAATGCATTCGAACGTGTGGGCATTCGCGTCGTCCGAGAGATCATGAAGCATCAGTACCCTCCAATAGGCCCAGTTCTGGGAAGTCACAAAGGGGAAATCCCTTTCTAGACCAGACCGCCAGTTGCTGCCTCGGTGACACGTTCGCCCACTTCACTGGTGTATGTGAGAGCACCTAGAGGGGGGGTGAATAGGTGATCCTGTAAAAACTTAAACTCAAAGCCACAAACTTGATTAAGTGTTAGTGCAATGAAGCCAAGTGGCTAGAGATGAGTTCTTGCAAAACACAATAACCACAAAGAGATCAACACAGAGAGGCACAGTGGTTTATCCCGTGGTTCGGCCAAGTCCAACACTTGCCTACTCCACGTTGTGGCGTCCCAACGGACGAGGGTTGCACTCAACCCCTCTCAAGCAGTCCAAAGACCCACTTGAATACCACGGTGTTTTGCTTTCGTATCACTATATCCCGCTTGCGAGGAATCTCCACAACTTGGAGCCTCTCGCCCTTACAATTTGATTATCACAAAGAATCACGGAAGGAAGGTTGGGATGAGCAACACACATAAGACACAAAATCAGAGCAACAATACGCACACAAGTCACAACACAAGCTCTCAACACAACTTGAAGAGTTCTCTACTCAAATGGAGCTCTAGTTGCTATCACAAAGAATCGAATGCGCGGAAATGAAGTCTTGGTGCTTAGGAATGCTCAAGGGATGCTTGGTGTACTCCTCCATGCGCCTAGGGGTCCCTTTTATAGCCCCAAGGCAGCTAGGAGCCGTTGAGAGCAATCCAGGAAGGCAATTCTTGCCTTCTGTCGACTGGCGCACCAGACAGTCCGGTGCACCACCGGACACTGTCCGGTGCGGATTTCTTTCCTATTCTGGCGCAGCCGACCGTTGGAGACTTGGAGCCGTTGGCGCACCGGACAGTCCGGTGCTCCCATCCGACCGTTGGCTCGGCCACGCGTCACGCGCGGATTGCGCGGTCGGCCATTGGCGCGCCCGACCGTTGGCTCACCGGACAGTCCGGTGACTCACCGGACAGTCCGGTGAATTATAGCCGTACGCTGTTGACTTGGTTCCCGAGAGCAGCGACTTCGCCGCAGCCGACTCACCGAACACTGTCCGGTGCACCACCGGACAGTCCGGTGATTTATAGCCGTACGCCGCCGTCGAGACCCGAGAGCAGCCAGTTGATCAGACGCCAGCCTGGCGCACCGGACATTGTCCGGTGCACCACCGGACAGTCCGGTGAACCCAGACTGAGCAGAGTCTTGGCTGCTCGAGCCAAGTCTTTTCCAATTGACTTTTCTCTGATTCTAGCACTTAGACAAATATGTTAGTACACAAAAACCAATGTACTAAGTCTAGAATCATACCTTTGTGTTGACTTTGCACTCCTTCCACCATTTGGCATAGTTTCACATTAAACCATTTGTGTTGGCACTTGATCACCAAAATACTTAGAAATGGCCCAAGGGCACATTTCCCTTTCAATCTCCCCCTTTTTGGTGATTTATGCCAACACAACAAAAAGCAACTAAAGGAAGTGCAACAACAATGCAAATGAGAACACAAATTTGTTTTGATTCAAATTTGGCATATTTGGATCATTCTTTGCCACCACTTGGTTTGTTTTTGCAAATCAAACTCAATTTCCTATCTATAAGTCAAAATCACTTGTTGAGGCATAGAGAGAGGTATTCCAAGATAAATTGATCAAGAATTCAAAAACTCCCCCTTTTTCCTTTTCCCATAATCAAGCATTCTCCCCACAAGAGACAGACTTTTAGCACTAAGAGACAATAAGAGTATTTTGACAAAACAAAACTCTACTCTACTATTTTTGAAATTCTCAAGTGGTAGCTGATCCATTTCTTGCTTTGGCCTTATTTTCTTCCCCTTTGGCATCAAGCACCAAAACGGGATCAATCTTGGCCCATAAACCCCATTGCCTCACCAAAATCTTCAAATAAGAGTACAAAGGCAATAAGAATATGGAGATGAACTTGGAGTGAGTTACCCTCTCATCGGAGTGCAGTGGAAGTCTTGCATGGTCGAAGTTCACCTTTTCCCTTTCAATCCACCTTTGAGACTAAATCAAGCAAGCTCAAACATATGGTTAGTCTCAAAGGGTCAAGTTGTAGCACATCTCCCCCTAAATATGTGCAACACTCGCAAATGGACTTATGAGGTCCGGGGAGTGCTTGTACAACTTGAGCACCATAAATAATAAACAAAATGCATAAGGGAACATGATGAAAGCATAATACACATGTATGCTACACATCAATCCAAGTTCCGCGAATCTAAGACATTTAGCTCACTACGCAGCCTGCAAAAGGTCTTCTCATCTAAAGGCTTGGTAAAGATATCGGCTAGCTGGTTCTCGGTGCTAATATAAAACACTTCGATATCTCCCTTTTGCTGATGGTCTCTCAAAAAGTGATGTCAGATGTCAATGTGCTTTGTGCGGCTGTGCTCGACAGGATTGTCCGCCATGCGGATAGCACTCTCATTGTCACATAAGAGTGGGACTTTGCTCAGATTGTAGCCAAAGTCCCTGAGGGTTTGCCTCATCCAAAGTAGTTGCGCGCAACATTGTCCTGCGGCAACGTACTCGACCTCAGCGGTGGATAGGGCAACGGAGGTTTGTTTCTTAGAACTCCACGACACCAGGGACCTTCCTAGGAATTGGCACATCCCTGATGTACTCTTCCTATCGACCTTACATCCAGCATAATCGGAGTCTGAATATCCAATTAAGTCAAAGGTAGACCCCTTTGGATACCAGATCCCGAAGCAAGGTGTAGCGACTAAATATCTAAGAATTTGCTTCACGACCACTAAGTGACACTCCCTTGGATCGGATTGAAATCTAGCACACATGCATACACTAAGCATAATATCCAGTCTACTAGCACATAAATAAAGCAAGGAACCTATCATGGACCGGTATGCTTTTTGATCAACGGACTTACCACCTTTGTTGAGGTCGACGTGTCCGTCAGTTCCCATTGGAGTCTTTGCGGGCTTGGCGTCCTTCATCCCAAACCGCTTGAGCAAGTCTTGCGTATACTTCGTTTGGGAAATGAAAGTGTCGTCCTTGAGTTGCTTCACTTGGAACCCAAGGAAGTAGTTCAACTCGCCCATCATCGACATCTCAAACTTTTGAGTCATCACCCTGCTAAACTCTTCACAAGACTGTTGGTTAGTAGAACCAAATATTATGTCATCGACATAAATTTGGCACACAAATAAGTCACCATCACATGTCTTAGTGAAAAGAGTTGGATCGGCTTTCCCAACCTTGAAAGCATTAGCAATTAAAAAGTCTCTAAGGCATTCATACCATGCTCTTGGGGCTTGCTTAAGTCCATAGAGCGCCTTAGAGAGCTTACACACGTGGTCGGGGTACCGTTCATCCTCAAAGCCAGGGGGTTGCTCCACGTACACCTCCTCCTTGATTGGCCCGTTGAGGAAAGCGCTCTTAACATCCATTTTGTACAACCTGAAAGAATGGTGAGCGGCATAGGCTAACAAAATACGAATCGACTCTAGCCTAGCCACAGGAGCAAAAGTCTCCTCAAAGTCCAAACCTGTGACTTGGACATAACCTTTTGCCACAAGTCGAGCCTTGTTCCTCGTCACCACCCTGTGCTCGTCCTGTTTGTTGTGGAACACCCACTTGGTTCCCACAACATTTTGCTTGGGACGCGGCACCAGTGTCCAAACTTCATTACGCTTGAAGTTGTTGAGCTCTTCCTGCATGGCCAACACCCAGTCCGGATCTAGCAAGGCCTCTTCTACCCTGAAAGGCTCAATAGAAGAGACAAAAGAGTAATGCTCACAGAAATTAGCTAATCTAGAGCGAGTGGTTACTCCCTTGCTAATGTCACCCAAAATCTGGTCGACGGGATGGTTCCTTTGAATCATCGCTCGAACTTGAGTTGGAGGGGCCTGTGATGCTTCTTCCTCTTCAACTTGGACATCTTGTGCTCCCCCTTGATCACACGCCTCTTCTTGAGGAACCTGTTCATCATCTTGAGTTGGGGGGTGCACCATCATTGAGGAAGAAGGTTGATCTTGCTCCTTGAGTTCCTGTGGTCGCACGTCTCCAATCGCCATGGTACGAATCGCGTCCGTTGGAACATCATCCTCATCTACATCATCAAGCTCAACTTGCTCTCTTGGAGAGCCATTAGTCTCATCAAATACAACGTCGCTAGAGACTTCAACCAAACCCGATGATTTGTTGAAGACTCTATACGCCTTTGTATTTGAGTCATAACCTAACAAAAACCCTTCTACAGCTTTGGGAGCAAATTTTGAATTTCTACCTTTCTTCACCAGAATGTAGCATTTACTCCCAAAAACTCAAAAATACGAAACATTGGGTTTGTTACCGGTTAGAAGCTCGTATGATGTCTTCTTGAGGAGGCGATGGAGATAGACTCGGTTTATGGCGTGGCAAGCCGTGTTCACAGCTTCCGACCAAAACCGCTCGGGCATCTTGAATTCTCCAAGCATCGTCCTCGCCATGTCTATGAGCGTCCGGTTCTTCCTCTCTACCACACCATTTTGTTGTGGTGTGTAAGGAGCGGAGAACTCGTGCTTGATTCCTTCCTCCTCAAGGTACTCCTCCACTTGAAGGTTCTTAAACTCGGACCCGTTGTCGCTCCTTATCTTCTTCACCTTGAGCTCAAACTCATTTTGAGCTCTCCTTAGGAAGCGCTTGAGGGTCCCTTGGGTTTCAGATTTATCCTGCAAAAAGAATACCCAAGTGAAGCGGGAAAAATCATCAACAATTACTAAACCATACTTACTTCCCCCGATGCTGAGGTAGGCGACGGGTCCGAAGAGGTCCATATGTAGCAGCTCCAGGGGTCTTGATGTAGTCGTCACGTTCTTGATGTGATGAGCACTTCCCACTTGGTTACCTGCTTGACAAGCTGCACAAGGTCTATCTTTTTCGAAGTGCACATTTGTTAGACCTAATACATGTTCTCCCTTTAGAAGTTTGTGAAGGTTCTTCATCCCCACATGTGCTAGACGGCGATGCCATAGCTAGCCCATGCTAGTCTTAGCAATTAAGCATGCATCTAGACCGGCCTCCTCCTTTGCAAAATCAACTAAATAGAGTTTGCCGTCTAGTACACCCTTAAAAGCTAATGAACCATCACTCCTTCTAAAGACAGACACATCTACATTTGTGAATAAGCAATTATATCCCATATTACATAATTGACTAACCGACAAAAGATTATAACCTAGCGACTCTACTAAAAATACATTGGAGATAGAGTGCTCATTTGAGATGGCAATCTTGCCTAGGCCTTTAACCTTGCCTTGATTCCCGTCATCGAATATGATTGAATCTTGGGAATCTTTATTCTTGACGTAGGAGGTGAACATCTTCTTCTCCCCCGTCATGTGGTTTGTGCATCCGCTGTCAATAATCCAGCTTGATCCCCGGACGCATAAACCTGCAAGGCAAATTAGGCTTAGGTCTTAGGTACCCAACTCTTGTTGGGTCCTACAAGGTTAGTGACAATAGTCTTAGGAACCCAAATGCAAGTTTTATCTCCCTTACATTTGGCTCCCACTTTTTTAGCAATCACCTTTTTATTTTTACATGAAAGAATAAACTTAGCATTGCAAGCATGAAAGACAGTGGTAGATCCATTATAAACTTTTCTAGGAGCATGAGACATGACATTCTTCCTAGATCTACTATTAAAGTTTGAACTCGAGGCAATCATGGCATGAGAGTCGAACACATTACAACTCCTATCATAATGAACATTTCTAGAATCTTTCATAGCCATAATTCTACCATGCATATAAGAACTAGAAGCAGTCATAGCAAGAGAATCATAAGAATAATTCCTACAACCATTTCTAGAGAATTTCCTATCGCTATACATGAAAGCATGGTTCTTTTTAGCACTATTAGTCATTGGAGCCTTCCCTTTCTCCTTGGCGGAGATGGGAGCCTTATGACTTGTTAAGTTCTTGGCTTCCTTCTTAAAGCCAAGCCCATCCTTAATTGAGGGGTGTCTACCAATAGTGTAGGCATCCCTTGCAAATTTTAATTTATCAAATTCATTTTTGCTAGTCTTAAGTTGAGCATTAAGACTAGCCACTTCATCACTTAGTTTAGAAATAGAAACTAGGTGTTCACTACAAGCATCAACATTAAAATCTTTACACCTATTGCAAATCACAACATGTTCTACACAAGAGGTTGATTTATTGGCTATTTCTAACTTAGCACTCAAGTCATCATTAATACTTTTTAAGCTAGAGATAGATTCATGGCATGTAGACAATTCACATGAAAGCACTTCATTTCTTTTAACTTCTAGAGCAAGAGAATTTTGCGCACTAACAAATTTATCATGCTCTTCATATAAAAGGTCCTCTTGCTTTTCTAACAATCTATTCTTCTCATACAAAGCATCAATCAATTCATTGATTTTATCAATTTTGGTTCTATCTAAGCCTTTGAATAAACATGCATAGTCTATTTCATCATCACTAGATTCATCATCACTTGAAGAGGTGTAAGTACTAGTATTACGAGTGCTTACCTTCTTTTCCCTTGCCATGAGGCAGGTGTGATGCTCGTTGGGGAAGAGGGATGATTTGTTGAAGGCGGTGGCGGCGAGTCCTTCGTCGTCGGAGTCGGACGAGGAGCAATCCGAGTCCCACTCTTTTCCAAGGTGTGCCTCGCCTTTAGCCTTCTTGTAAGTCTTTTTCTTTTCCCTCTTCTTTTCTTGATCCTGGTCACTATCATTATCGGGACAATTAGCAATAAAGTGACCAACCTTACCGCACTTGAAGCAGGAGCGCTTTCCCTTGGTCTTGTTCTTTTTGGGATGCTCCTTGCGACCCTTTAGCGCCGTCTTGAAGCGCTTGATGATGAGGGCCATTTCTTCCTCATTGAGCCCCGCCGCCTCAACTTGCGCCACCTTGCTAGGTAGCGCCTCCTTGCTACTCATTGCCTTGAGAGCAATGGCTTGAGGCTCATGAATTGGACCATTCAACGCCTCATCGACGTATCTTGCCTCCTTGATCATCATCCGCCCGCTTACGAACTTTCCAAGTATTTCTTCGGGCGACATCTTGGTGTACCTAGGATTTTCACGAATATTGTTTACAAGATGTGGATCAAGGACGGTGAAAGACCTTAGCATTAGGCGGACGACGTCGTGGTCCATCCATCACGTGCTTCCATAGCTCCTTATTTTGTTGACGAGGGTCTTGAGCCTGTTGTATGTTTGGGTTGGCTCCTCTCCCCTGATCATTGCGAATCTCCCAAGTTCTCCCTCCACCAACTCCATCTTGGTGAGCATGGTGACGTCATTTCCCTCATGAGAGATCCTGAGGGTGTCCCAAATCTGCTTGGCGTTATCCAAGCCGCTCACCTTATGGTATTCATCCCTGCACATTGACGCTAAAAGAACAGTAGTAGCTTGTGCATTTTTATGAATTTGTTCATTGATGAACATGGGACTATCCGTACTATCAAAGTGCATTCCATTTTCTACTATCTCCCATATACTTGGATGGAGAGAGAACAAGTGGCTACGCATTTTGTGACTCCAAAATCCATAGTCCTCTCCATCAAAGTGAGGGGGTTTACCGAGGGGAATGGAAAGCAAATGAGCATTGGAACTTTGCGGAATATGAGAATAATCAAAGGAAAAGTTTGAATTAACTGTCTTCCTTTTCTCGTAGTCGTTGTCGTCGTCGTCCTTTTGGGAAGAAGAAGACTCGTCGCTGTCGTCGTAGTAGACGATCTTCTTGATACGCCTCTTCTTTTTCCCGTCCTTCTTCTTTTGACTTGATCCCGAGTCAGTGGGCTTGTCGTCTTTTGGCTCATTGATGAAGGACTCCTTCTCCTTGTCGTTGATCACTATTCCCTTTCTCTTAGGATCCATCTCTTCGGGCGATTAGTCCCTTTCTTGAAGAGAACGGCTCTGATACCAATTGAGAGCACCTAGAGGGGGGTGAATAGGTGATCCTGTAAAAACTTAAACTCAAAGCCACAAACTTGATTAAGTGTTAGTGCAATGAAGCCAAGTGGCTAGAGATGAGTTCTTGCAAAACACAATAACCATAAAGAGATCAACACAAAGAGGCACAATGGTTTATCCCGTGGTTCGGCCAAGCCCAACACTTGCCTACTCCACGTTGTGGCGTCCCAACGGACGAGGGTTGCACTCAACCCCTCTCAAGCGGTCCAAAGACCCACTTGAATACCATGGTGTTTTGCTTTCGTTTCACTATATCCCGCTTGCGATGAATCTCCACAACTTGGAGCCTCTCGCCCTTACAATTTGATTATCACAAAGAATCACGGAAGTAAGGTTGGGATGAGCAACACATGCAAAACACAAAATCAGAGCAACAATACGCACACAAGTCACAACACGAGCTCTCAACACAACTTGAAGAGTTCTCTACTCAAATGGAGCTCTAGTTGCTATCACAAAGAATCGAATGCGCGGAAATGAAGTCTTGGTGCTTAGGAATGCTCAAGGGATGCTTGGTGTACTCCTCCATGCGCCTAGGGGTCCCTTTTATAGCCCCAAGGCAGCTAGGAGCCGTTGAGAGCAATCTAGGAAGGCAATTCTTGCCTTCTGTCGACTGGCGCATCGGACAGTCCGGTGCACCACCGGACACTGTCCGGTGCGGATTTCTTTCCTATTCTGGCGCAGCCGACCGTTGGAGACTTGGAGCCATTGGCGCACCGGACTCTGTCCGGTGCACACCGGACAGTCCGGTGCTCCCATCCAACCGTTGGCTCGGCCACGCGTCACATGCAGATTGCGCGGCCGACCGTTGGCGCGCCCGACCGTTGGCTCACCGGACAGTCCGGTGACTCACCGGACAGTCCGATGAATTATAGCCGTACGCTGTTGACTTGGTTCCCGAGAGCGGCGACTTCGCCGTAGCCGACTCACCGGACACTGTCCGGTGCACCACCGGACAGTCCGATGATTTATAGCCGTACGCCGCCGTCGAGACCCGAGAGCAGCCAGTTGATCAGACGCCAGCCTGGCGCACCGGACAGTCCGGTGCACCCAGACTGAGCAGAGTCTTAGTTGCTCGAGCCAAGTCTTTTCCAATTGAATTTTCTCTGATTCTAGCACTTAGACAAATATATGTTAGTACACAAAAACCAATGTACTAAGTCTAGAATCATACCTTTGTGTTGACTTTGCACTTCTTCCACCTTTGTCTAGAATCATACCTGATCCCTCTACCACCCAAGTATTGGCTTCCTGAGTTCACCAAGTTTAATGGATCAGAAGGAGTTAGCTCTATTGAGCATGTTAGTCGATACTTGATACAACATGGGACGGTCTCAATATCAGACACATTGCGAGTAAGCCTCTTTTCATAGTCCCTCATGGGGCCGGCCTTTGCGCGGTATACCTCACTAGACACGGACTCGATCTGAACATGGAAGCAGCTAGAAGATTAGTTCCACATCTAGTATCACTTTGAAGCTGTTGAAGCCACAACTGCCAACTTAGCACAAGTCAGGCAGAATCACGGGGAAACTGTTATGGAGTTCATCCAACAGTTTAGGGTGGTTAAGAACCGGTGCTACTCGTCTCGAATCATGGAGAAGGAGGCTGTTGAGCCGGCAACTCAAGGATCTAGCTTTTTAGCTTCAATTTAGTTCCTTGGCTCACCTGGTACAAAAAGCTAACAACTCATTAGCAATATCACCTAGAGTTATATCAAGAGAAGGTTCAAGATAGATTCAAGCACCATGTGGAAATGGTTATTGTTGAAGAGGATGAGGATAATGCAGATGAACATGACATTGTTGTAGCTGAAAAGCTCGGGGGCAAACCCCATGTCTTGCAAGTGGGTGAAGCAGCACTGGCCTACAAAAGGGTTTGATTATGATGTGAGCAATGCTAAACAAAATATTTGACATGTTACTCAAAGAGAAGTAGTTATATCAAGAGAAGGTTTAAAGAGAAGCAGATGAATAAATATTTGACATGTGAGCAAGGCTGCAACAATGCAGGAAATGCTGTGAAGACCATACTGCAAGTGGCACAACTCGTTCACACACACCACCAATGGCTGCAAAGAACTTCGTTGATAGATCTAGTCGGCCATCGAGCAAGGCCAAATAATCCTAGGGCAGTTCACCATGAAGGGCGATAGCCAGCTGTTCCTAGGTGCCAACATCGTAGAGTGTGCTGACCAAGTCTTCGCATTCGACATCAACATGGTAGGATCTGCAAGGCACCAGGACACACAGAAAGCTAAGGATGATCTAGGCAATCGACCCCAAAAGGATGAAAAGGAGTATGTCACCGAAGAGCAGGTCAAACATGCACGATATTAGCAACCAGTGTCCGAACATCTACTAAGGAAATATGAATACTAGTATAGGCAATGTCGCCAACATGAACCTAAGGATGAATAGTATGAGCGTATACTAGAAAGCGCTTGAGAAGGCAGGAGGACACAAGGGACCATTGGCATTGCCCGTTTTTTCAAACACTGCTGGAACATTGGCATGTGTTTGTCCACTGACAACAACTGTCCGGAATGAAGACCACCAAAGCGGGTGGCCAATGAAGTCTTAGTGTTTCACTGCCTCACCAAGACAAGAGAACCGGGCCAATGTGCAAAAGGGGTCTTGATGATGAATAAGATAAGTATCATTGACCATTGTGGTGCCCATATGGCCTTAGTCACACCCAGAAGCATAGGGTGCAACGACTGCGGAACATAGAAGAAGCTAAAGCCAAGTACCTTGAAGTGCTCAGGAAGGCTCGCCCAGACCTAGCGGTCAAGGTGTGATACCCCTGGAGAGCAGAACAGTGGCCTCGAAGGAGGGAGTGGCGTCCCAAACAACCAAGAGTTGATGAGGAAGCAAACGAGGAAGCCACTGAGGAAGCCGATGAGAGGGCCGAGGGAATGCCATCGGCTGATGTGAATATGGTGTTTGTGCTCCCTAGAGTTTTCGTGCACTGAAACCTAAAGAATCGTCTATGACTCAGATGGATCTTGGCCCACAACCAGTTGTATTTGAAAAGCCGCTAGAAAAATGGTACAAGCATCTTAAGGCACAATACCTCAAAGGGTACATCACTGGTAAGCCGCTCGACGGAATGATGGTGGACACCGGGGCAGCAGTTAACATCATGCCATATGTCGTCAGTCGCAAACTTATTGTAAATATTCAAGTATTAATAACAATGATGAGGCAATCGATCCCTACGGTTAGCCCAAATTCTTTCAGTACTACTCCTCGCTTGTTTATAATGTTGATTTGGATATAGGTTCACCTCAGCTAACGAACTAGAAGTATTTAGCATTGGCCCCATGGATAAGTCGTGGCCCACATTCATTAGCAAGAGGTTGGACCTAGAGTTACAAGAGCCGATGACAAGACTATTAAAGGAATATTTAGATTGCTTTGCTTGGGATTACACGAAAATGCCAAGGCTTGATAGGGACATTGTTGAACATCGGCTCCCGCTGAAGAAAGGGTTTCAACGTTTTCAACAATGAGCACGGTTGATGAAAGATGAAGTACTACAAGAGGTCAAGAAAGAGGTGGAAAAGATGTTGGAGACAGGGTTCATCAGGCCATGTCGGTACGCTGAATGGATTCCAGAGACCTCAATAGGGCCACACTGAAGGATGAATACCCTGTGCTCGTTACGGAAGTGTTAGTCAACGTGGTCGTCGGACACAAGATCTTCAGCTTCACGGATGGAAACGCTCGGTACAACCAAATTTTCATGCCCCCAGAAGACGTGCGTAAGACTGCGTTCATGGTACTTGGCTCAGTTGGATTGTTCGAGTATTTGATCATGACCTTCAAGTTAAAAAATGCTGGAGCTACGTACCAACGCGCCATGAACTATATCTTCCATGACCTGATCGGGAGACTAGTGGAGATCTACATCGATGATGTCATGGTCAAATCTGCATCCATTGGGGTGCACGTAGAAATTTTGTGTCCGATCATGGAACGAACCAGAAGGTTTGGATTGAAGATGAACCCGAAGAAGTGTACTTTTGGGGTGACGGCCAGTCAATTCCTTGGATTTTTGGTTCATGAGCGAGGGATAGAGATCAGCCCGAAGAGTCAAGAGGATGTCAAAACAATGACACCACCAACCATGAAGTAGGAGCTCCAACAGCTAATCGGCAAGATTAATTTCATCAGAAGGTTTATTTCTAACCTACCTAGGTGGATCGAGCCATTCATGGGTTTAGTAAAAAAATCAAAAGTGACATTGAGTTCTGATGGGGCCAGATAAGCAGAAGGCATTCGAAGAAATTAAGCAATATTTGTTGAAACCTCTAGTGTTGGTTCCACCACAGCCGGACAAACGGTTCTGTTGGGGGTATGCTTCGTAGCCGAAGATCCTAAAGAAATAAACACCTTCGGCAGATCCTCTCCAAAACAGCGCCGAAGCTATCAACCATAAAGCTTCGGTACAGTGACATGTCTCAAGACGAAGGGGTGAACCGACTTAAAGATGAAATGACTTAAAGACCCATGATATTCTGTGTTATTATTATAGTTCGTTGTAAAGGGTATAAATGTAATTATATACAGGCTGTGAACTGTGCCTATAAATAGGTGAACAGTACCCCTGTACTGTTCACGTGCTCTCCTGTAATCACGCATTGGGCATTTGTTTTTGCTTCACGCTGGTATTTTTGCTTTTCTTCGAGCCGAAGGTACATTTGTAATTCGTTATCATTTCTACAATAATGAATAGAAATGAGTTAATAATGATAATCATAAGTTCAAATTATTTTATATATTTTTTACCCTTCCTCATTATTTGTTGTGTTTATGAAGGTATAACCTTCATAACCTTCGTCCGGAATCCATTATATCCCGAGGGAAATAATGCTTCGAAGGACGAAGGACTCTAATATTTAACAATTTCTATGTTGCCTTGTTCTTGCTTCATAGAATTTGAGAACAAGTCCCCAACATTGGCGCCCACCTCCGGTGAACTCACTTCCACTTTTTTGAGCCGATGGCTTCGATCAAGAATCAAGCTAGAGCTGCTTCGGCCCCGAAGCTGGTTTTCCCGATAACAGGCGGTTCATGCTCAGAACCGGCCAACAAGAAACAGAAGAAGGAGGCACAAAGAACAGTACAACATGTAGGGGTGCAAGGACCCTTCATTAAATCAAGATGGTCTCACATCCCAATTACCTTTTCTCAAGAGGATCTTCAGCTGAAGGATTACCCACACAATGATGCTATGGTTATCTCTTGTGTGATCAAAGGATTTCTGGTCCATAATGTTTTGGTTGATACAGGCAGTGCAGCAGATATCATATTTGCTAAGGCCTTCAGACAAATGCAAGAGCCCGAAGACAAGATTCATGATGCTATGCACCCTCTTTGTGGTTTCGGAGGGCGATAGATTGTAGCGCTTGGTAAGATTACCATGCCAGTGACCTTCGGATTCGTCAACAACACAAGGACTGAGCAAATTGTGTTTGACATTGTTGACATGGAGTATCCTTACAATGCTATCATTGGTCGCGGAACACTCAATGCTTTCGAAGCAATTCTTCATCCAACATATCTTTGCATGAAGATACCTTCGGATCAGGGACCTATTGCTATTCATG
The DNA here is from genome assembly GCA_029449295.1 of Zea luxurians. Lineage (NCBI taxonomy): Eukaryota > Viridiplantae > Streptophyta > Magnoliopsida > Poales > Poaceae > Zea > Zea luxurians. The sequence goes on along the minus strand of JAOPSE010000081.1, from coordinate 10,451,874 downwards.
GGAGTCAGGAAGTTGCCAGAAAGGCCGAGGGGAATTGGACTGATTCAAAGGCAATTCATAACATAGATGAAGCCGAAGCTTGTGAGCAGTACAAGCATAGAAGGGAGAAGGCTGCTTCGGCCGATCAGCCGAAACCCATGCTTTTATGCGAAGATATTGCAGAGCAGAAGGTGCTGCTGGGATCTCAATTGTCTGAGGAACAAGAGAAAACCTTGATAAGGTTTCTGTTCAACAACAAAGATGTTTTTGTATGGTCAGCTAATGATCTTTGCGGAGTTAACAGGGATGTTATTGAACACTCGCTCAATGTTGATCCATCCTTCAGACCCAGAAAACAGAGGCTTCGGAAGATGTCTGATGACAAGGCCGAAGGTGCTCGGAATGAAGTGAACAGACTTCTCAGTGCCGGAGTTATCAGAGAGGTAAAATACCCAGAATGGCTGGCTAACACTGTTATGGTAAAAAAAGGCCAATGGTAAATGGAGGATGTGTATCGATTTTACTGATCTCAATAAGGCCTGTCCGAAGGACGAGTTTCCATTGCCAAGGATAGATTCCCTAGTTGATGCAGCGGCTTCATCAGAGCTTATGAGTCTGCTGGATTGTTATTCAGGCTATCATCAAATTTGGATGAAGAAGGAGGATGAGCCGAAGACCAGCTTCATAACCCCTAGTGGAACATATTGTTACCTTCGGATGCCTGAGGGGCTCAAGAATGCTGGAGGAAGCTTCAGCAAAATGACAGCGAAGGTTCTTCAATCTCAGATAGGCAGAAATGTGCTAACTTATGTTGATGATATCATTGTAAAAAGCACGAAGCAAGAGAATCACACTACTGATCTGCAGGAAACCTTCGCTAATTTTAGACAGGCCGATTTAAAGTTGAATCCAGAAAAATGTGTCTTCGGGGTGAAGAAAGGGAAATTTCTTGGTTGCCTAGTTTCAACAAAAGGGATTGAGGCTAATCCAAATAAAATCGAAGCTATCCTTCGAATGGAACCACCAAGTACAAAGAAGGGGGCTCAAAGATTGACAGGAATACTGGCATCTCTCAACAGATTTATATCTAGATCAGCAGAGAGAAATTTACCATTTTTCGAAGTGCTGAAGTCAGCCGAAGTTTTTCAATGGGAACCAGTCCAGCAGAGAGCCTTCGAAGAGCTGAAGCAATATTTGATAGACCTAACAACGCTAACTCCACCAACGCCAGGGGCTCCTCTCTTGTTATATGTGGCAGCCTCGCACTCAGCGGTAAGTGCGGCACTTGTCCAAGAGAAGCTTGAAGGGCAAGTCAAGAAGCAAGCTCCAATATATTTTGTATCTGAAGTTCTTAGTTTATCAAAGAAAAATTATACAGAATTGGAGAAGGTGCTATATGCTATTTTGATGGCTTCTAGAAAGCTTCAACATTATTTCCAAGCATACAATATAATTGTCCCTTCTTCACAACCATTGAAGGACATTATGAGAAATAGAGAAGCTACTGGAAGGATTGGAAAGTGGGTCACGGAACTTAATGAATTCTGCATTGATTATGTACACAGATCTTCGATTCAGTCCCAGGCGTTAGCTGACTTTATTGCTGACTGGACGCCAGGGGCTCAGGTAGAAGAGGCAAGTAAAGATGCCGAAGCATGGACAGTATTCTGCGATGGTTCTTGGGGAACCTTCGGAGCAGGAGCAGCCGCTGTGTTGGTCGCACCCTCCAAAGTTAAAACTTGCTACGCAGCAAGACTTGATTTTAGCTGCACAAATAATATTGCTGAGTACGAAGCCTTACTTTTGGGTCTTCGGAAGTTAAAGGCAATGGGAATCAGAAGGGCGGTTCTTAAAACTGATTCCCAGGTTATCTCTGGTCATATTGACAAGAGTTGTAAGGCAAGAGACCCGAAGCTTGAGAAGTATTTAGATACGGTCCGAAGGATTGAAGCTTCCTTTGAAGGGTTTTCTGTAAAAAATATTACTCGAGGAGAAAATGAACATGCTGATTTGCTAGCCAAGTCAGCAGCACAGGGGCTGCCCTTACCTTCAGAAGTATTTTTTGAAACAATAAAAGCACCTTCGGTTGAACTTCTTGAAAGAGCGGTCCTCAATATATCTCCTGTTTATAGTGAAGACTGGAGAACTGAGATCATCTCCTACCTTAAGGGTAATTTCCTTTCAGATGACGAAGCTTATAACAAGAGAATAGAGGCAAGAGCTCGTCCATATGTAATAATAGAAGGGGAGCTGTACAAGCATGGGGTCTGCTCTCCGTTACTCAAATGTTTATCCAGAGCTGAAGGTATAGAATTGATGAAGGAAATACATGCAGGCCCGTGTGGATCTCACATTGGATCTAGGCCTTTGTTGGGAAAAGTTTTTCGCCAAGGATTTTATTGGCCAAAAGCAGCTTCGGATGCAGCGGAATTAGTCCAAAAGTGCGAAGGTTGTCAGAAATGTGCAAGAGATCAAAAACAACCTTCGTCTCTAACTCAGTTAATACAACCCACTTGGCCATTGCAAAGGTGGGGTCTTGATTTGTTAGGTCCGCTACCACCAGCACAAGGCAACTTAAGATATGTTGTATTGGCAGTGGAATATTTTTCTAAATGGATTGAGGCAAAGCCTTTAGCCACAATAACTTCGGTTACTGTTCAAAAGTTTTTCTGGCAAAACATTGTTTGTCGCTTCGGAGTGCCGAAGGCCATCACCGTGGACAATGGAACGCAGTTTGATTCCGAAGCCTTCAAAGAATTTTGTGAACAAATTGGCACAAAGATCCATTTTGCATCAGTTCGACATCCGGAATCAAATGGACTAGTTGAAAGGGCTAATGGCATCATAATGACAGGAATAATGAAGTTAATCTTCAATCAGCCAAGGGGAAAGTGGCCAGACGAATTAATCAAAGTGGTGTGGAGCCACAACACAACAATATCAAGATCAACAGGCTTTACGCCATTCAAACTATTGTTTGGTGACGAAGCAATAACTCCGGAAGAAGCCAAAGCAGGATCAATAAGAATAGTAGCTTCGGCAGAAGGCGAAGCTGAAGCTGATTACTCTGTGGAAAAAGATGCTATAGAAGGGATCAGGCTTCAGGCTGTGGAAAACATCAACAAATACCAAGCTGAAACAATAAAATGGCGTGATAGAAAGGTTAGGCTAAAGAACATCGAACCAGGACATTTGGTGCTTCGAAGAGTAGCCAACCCAGAAACAGTAGGCAAATTACAGCTGAAGTGGGAAGGACCTTTTCTGGTAGTATCTTCGTCAAGACCCGGTTCCTACAGGTTGAAGGATATGGACGGCAACGACATTCCTAGATCATGGAATGCGGACGAGCTTCGGCGATTTTATGTTTAGCTTGATGTAATGTTTTCTATTCTTGTGGCACCCTTTTCCTTTCCAAAGGGGGAGAAAGGTTTTTAATGGGACCACAACATGTAATTTTTCTTTTCCTTATTTCAATTCTATAAGAATGATATCCCCCAAAGATGTAAATGTAAAAGCTGACAATGCACCATCGAGTGCAATGGAAAAAGAAAAGAAAACAGGGAGAAGCTCAAAAGTCGTTCCCAAGGGAATGCAGAGCTTACAGCGAAAAATAAACGCTGATTCCACCAAAAGTAAAAGGCGAAGAAGCTCCTAAGGGAGGCTTACAGCGAAAAATAAACGCTGATTCCGCCGAAAGTAAAAGGCGAAGAAGCTCCTAAGGGAGGCTTACAGCAAAAAATAAACGCTGATTCCGCCGAAAGTAAAAGACGAAGAAGCTCCTAAGGGAGGCTTACAGCGAAAAGTCAGCGCTGATACACCGAAAAATAAACGGTGAAGCCGAAAAATAAGCGGCAAAGAAGGTTTGAGTCATTCTCAAGGGAATATGGCTTCGAATATGTATTTAAACATTCATTTGCACGATACATTACATCATGACATCTGCATTCATAAACATTCACTTAGACATACATAGGATCATCATCAGCATAACGTACAAACATGCTTCGGTCCCAAAATGAAGGCAATTTTATGCTTCGTTGTGTACGTAAAGAAGGGAAGGTGTTTTTCGCCTATGGCTCAAAAGTATTAATTTCGTCCACACCAAAGCATTTCATACATGGACGGAAAAGTAAGATTATATTACAAAGTAAAACTCAGATTACATCATATTTTATACAAGTTATTACAGGAGTTTTTTGAGCTACTTTTACAAGACTATGCAAGCTTCGACACTATCTCTGGAGCTTCGTTCTTCTACTCTGCAGCTGCAGCTTCGGCCTGGTCAATCTGTACGAAAGTATTATAAGCCAAATTCAAAAATTCAAAGGAAAAGGTAAGAATAAGGTATGATTTTGTTACCAGCTTGAGGTGACTCCGAGCTTCGTCACTAGCTTTGCTCCGACCACCCTTTGTCCATACTAACTTTATAAATCTGTTTGCAATACTTCGAGCCAGATTTGGAACATCATCTAAGTCTGCCGGTGACAGGCTGAAGTTGGGTCTATTAACAATTTTGCCGTGTTCACAGCCAGATTTCAAAAAAGCAACAGCTGTACCCCGAGAAGCTGCCAGGGCACAAAAGTCGCTATGCCCGGCTATAACTTCGTCAAGATCATTAATTTCACCTTCAATATGCTCGAAGGCACCAGACAGGTCTTCGGCCGAAGGAGTAAACTCTACACTACTGGCTCCGGCAAAATGGAACACTTGCTTTAGCTGATGAATGCATCGAGTGCAGAACTCCAAACACTTATTTTGAAGATTTTTCAAAGATTCTTTCAGTTCCAAGTTTCTTTGAGTTTCGGCTTCAAGCCTTGCATCAAGCTTCAGTTTCTCTTGTTCAAAAATTTCTGACTGGGAAAGAAGCTTCGAATTTAATTCTGTTATTTTTGCTTCAGCATCCACTAATAAACCTTCGGTTGTTTGTAGCTCGAGGTCTTTCTTCTCAATGGCAGCAGATTGCTCCTTTATTTTGTTTTCTAAATTTTCAATTATAACTTCTTGCCTTTTATCCTCTAAATCTTGTTGCATTTTTAATGCCTTGCTCAAAAGCATGCTCTGTGGACAAATAGCCTTCGTTAGAAAATATTTTCGTACCACAAGTAATAAGAGTTAGACACAAAATGTTTACCTTGAAATTAGAATAGAATAAACTACTGACAATATGTTGTCGACAGTAGCGGCTGATATCCGCTTCAAGCTTCGGGAAGCCGATACTCTTCGATAAAGTACCGACAACCTTCGCACTGGTTTGGTCTCGTATACAGCCTAACCCTTCATCATCAATACCACCAAAGAGAAGCGCCCCCGGCCGATATCCACAAGATAGAGCATACTCTTTTAATTCCTCTCTTTCAGCTTCAGTCAGCTCCTGGCCAACTAGGTTTTGGAAGTCAAAAGTTTCATCTTCCGAGGTATCTTCGGTTATTCCTCCTTTCTCGGGTTTGGCAGCCGTGGTCTCTTCGGTGGCTGCAGCAGTTTCTTCAGCGGCCATGTTTAGCAGCATTTTATCTATATCAGCGGCTACGCTCTCTAAATTAATACCTTCGGAGTTAGCATCTTCGGCTCCGGCCTCTTCTGTGGCAGCCTCCGAAGGTACAGCTTCAGTATCTGTCATAATTTCAATTGCCGACATCTTTAAAGTTGGAGCTCTTGGTGGTGTTGTTTCAATCACTTCGGTCACGGTAACAATCCTTTGTCTTTTTGGCCTAGATGCCTTTGCCTTTGCGGGCTCCTTTTCATTATGAAAAAGCTTCGTCAGATGAAGCCCCAATGGACTTAGTTTGACAGGCAAAGTTTCAGTCATTACCTTTAGAATTTCCTCTATTTTAGCATCAGAAGATGTCGCAGAAGCCTTTTCTTCTTCATCAATTGATTTTTGTTCCGGGATTGATTCCTTTCTTTTCTTCGAAGTTAACACTTTTGATTCAAATTTTTCTTTCTTCTTTTTTGATTGATCTTCGTCGTCTTTGATCAAAGCGCCAGCTACTCTTTTCCTTTTCTGCCCTTCGGCACCCTTGTCGAGTCGCTCATAATCAGGATATTCAAAACCTATAGCATCAAGCACTCTGTTTAGCCTTCGTTTCGGCCGGGTGCCGAAGGCTGCTGTCATCAATTGATCCTCCTTTTTAGAATAGTTCCCAAGAATTTCAGTGCACATTACTTCGATTGTTTCGAACCATTCTTGGCAGGGTGCTTTGAAATATTTCTTGAATTTATAGTGGTAGGGCAGTCGGACAAGCTCCCCCTCTTTCTTCTCTTTTTTAAGCTTTGGCATAGCCCATTCCTTCATAGTTGGAAATATTTTGTAAGCCAGAAATTCCTGCACTAAATCTCTAGTGCCAATGTGCTCTGCAATAATCCTAAATTCAGCCAACGTAGTTTGGGTTGGACCTTCTGGTGTCATATTGCATTGGGGTCTGGTTTCTCCGAAGATCAGTTCAAGCGGACTCTGGACCAGCTTCTCCTTGTCATCATCAACTTTGACGTAGAACCATTCCGATTTCCAGCCTACCGGCCACTTGCTTCGGTAGCTGATCACAGAAAATTTTGTAGTTTTCTGATAGGCAAAATTGTAACAACCAAAATTTTCATGTAACCCATCCTTTCTGGCCTTGGTTTGGTAATGTAGCTCGTGCACCCGGCAGAAACCTTCGGCAAACGGTTCCACCCCCTGGCTTCGGAGAGCCCAAATATAAACACTAAGCCTAACAATAGCGTTAGGAGTTAGTTGATGAAAATGGATCCCAAACTTCTTTAGCACATCGGCAATCATCCTATTCAAAGGAAATCTCAAACCAGCCTTGAGGAAACTCTTGAAAATCACTATTTCATCTTTCTATGGCTTCGGAGTAGTTTCTTCTCCACCGAAGCGAATCAGCCCTTTCTTATCTTCACTAAAGTAGCCCGACTTCACCATCTTAGGAAATCAGCTTTGGAGATGGTTGACTTTCCGAAGTCCAGGTGGCTAGGCTTGCTCGGCACTGCGATATTGTAATCATCTTCAGAATCGGTCTCTTCAATATCTGCTTGCTCTGCTTCAGCAGCAGGGACGTCTTCCGGTGTTACCAACCCAGATCGCTTCATTGCTTCCGAGATAGGAACAATTTCCGTAGCTTCGGTTTCGTCTCCCTCGCGATCGACTCTTGCAGTAGAGCGAACTCTGGCCATTTGATTATGACTTGAAATTTTTTCTGAATTGGTTTTTTTGTCTTTTCCGAAGCTCTTACACTTGCGCCGAAGCAGATTTTGTATGAGCGCAATAATCAAGCTTCGACTATGACTAAAAATTTGGCAGCAAAACAGTACAATAGCAATGAATGCTACGGTAACTTCACACCTACCCGTCTGTTTATATAGTGCTGCAGGTGGGAAGGTGAATCGGCAAGGTCTCCAACACCGAACAAACAGTCACCCGCCCTCACTGAACGGTGGGCCACATAGCTCGAGAAGGTGAATCGCTGGCAAGAGTGTGATCGGTGCAAGATGGATCGCGCGTCCGACGATTATTTTAATCGTTTCTCGCCAACGAGCTCAGGGAAGGTGTTTTCTGGATCTTCGACATCCCGAAGCTTAGAAGATTTTTCACGGATCAAGCTCGTTACGAAAAACGATCTAGCGCCGCGAAGGGGCTACTGTTGGGGCTATGCTTCGTAGCCGAAGATCCTAAAGAAATAAACACCTTCGGCAGATCCTCTCCAAAACAGCGCCGAAGCTATCAACCATAAAGCTTCGGTACAATGACATGTCTCAAGACGAAGGGGTGAACCGACATAAAGATGAAATGACTTAAAGACCCATGATATTCTGTTTTATTATTACAGTTCGTTGTAAAGGGTATAAATGTAATTATATACAGGCTGTGAACTGTGCCTATAAATAGGTGAACAGTACCCCTGTACTGTTCACGTGCTCTCCTGTAATCACGCATTGGGCATTTGTTTTTGCTTCACGCTGGTATTTTTGCTTTTCTTCGAGCCGAAGGTACATTTGTAATTCGTTATCATTTCTACAATAATGAAATAGAAATGAGTTAATAATGATAATCATATGTTCAAATTATTTTATATATTTTTTTACCCTTCCTCATTATTTGTTGTGTTTATGAAGGTATAACCTTCATAACCTTCGTCCGGAATCCATTATATCCCGAGGGAAATAATGCGTCGAAGGACGAAGGACTCTAATATTTAACAATTTCTATGTTGCCTTGTTCTTGATTCATAGCATTTGAGAACAAGTCCCCAACAGGTTCTATGTATACCTATCGGTGGGCGACACATACATTGCCTTAGTGTTGGTACAAGTACATGATGGCCAAGAAAAGGTTGTTTTCTACCTCAACAGAAGAATGCTAGACAAAGAAACTAGGTACCTCGACATCGAGAAGATGTGTCTCTGCCTATTCTTCACCTGCACCAAACTCCATCACATCTTGCTATTGGCAAAGACAATCATCATTTGCAAGTTAGACATCATCAAACATATGTTGTCGGCTCCTATGTTAAAAGGCCGGCTAGGGAAATGGATTTTCGTATTGTCAGAAATCGACATTTGGTACATGCCCGCTAAGGCAGTTAAGGGGCAGGCATTGGCTGACCTTATCGCAGAGAGAGTTGGCACCAATATGGCCGCACTTTTTATACGTGCATGGGCCATGTTCTTCGATGGATCAACTTGTGATGATGGATGCGACATAGGAATCCTCCTCATGTCTCCTCAGGGGAAAAATATTCTTTCTCCATCAGGTTGCTTGATTACTGCACTAACAATCAAGCAGAATATTAGGCCATACGCAAAGGGATGGAATTACTGCTTGAAGTTGGTGCAAATGAAGTGGAGATTTTTGGGATTCGAAGCTAGTAATATCTTAACTCATGGAGGATTATAAGTGTGAGAGTGAGTCGTTATTCCCAAAATGGATGGAATGTTGTGAGTTGATGACACAATTCAGGTATATCAATTTCCACTGGATCCGCAAAACTCAGAATGCCAAAGTCAATGATCTTGCACAAATGGCCTCGGGATACAAAGCGTGTTCGGGTGACAAAGACTTCCAAGTATGCTCGCTCGAGCTAGGTGATTGGGGAGCCAATATCTTAATCTATTTGAAGGATTTGGCTCATGGGGGCACCTAGACGTACACGTTACAAAGCCATGAAGTATGTCCTGGTAGGGGATGACATGTTCTATAGGACCATGGAAGGGTTGTTACTCAAGTGTCTGGGGCCAATTGAAGCAAGCCAGCTCCTACATCATGTTCATGAGGGAGCTTGTGGAACTCATTAATCAACCCACAATATGAAATGGTTGATCAGACGATCGGGATACTACTAACCCACCATGCTTAAGGATTGCATTAAATATTATAAGGGGTGTGAGACATGTCAAAGAATTAGGAAAATACAGATGGTATCGTTGTCAGTAATGAACCCTAATGTGAAGCCATGGTCGTTCAGAGTTTGGGGGATGGACATGATTGAAAAAATCACCCCTCATCCAACAAAGGCCATCAATGGATTTTATCTAACACAAATTATTTTCACAAAGTGGGTGGAGGCCATCCCCATGAAAACGGTAGCAACGAAGGATGTGATCAACTTTGTCAGGGAGCACGTCATTCATAGGTTTAGGATTTCTCAGACTATAACGACTGGTGGAGGATTGGTTTTTTGTTTCAGAAGAATTTAGAAAATCCAAGGCTGACATGGGAATCAAGCTGATAAGATCATCCACGTTCTATGCTCAAGCAAATGGGCAAGCTGAGGCATCCAATCAAAGTATTATTAAGTTGATAAAAAGAAAGGTTGATGAGCATCCCAGGCATTGGCACGAAGTACTATCAGAAGTTTTATGGGCCTATCAGATTTCTTTCCATGGCTCCACCGAGACTTCACAATATCACCTGGTATATGGGCAGAAAGTTGTGCTACCGTGTGAGATTGCAGTTGACTCAAGGCACATGGAATTTCAGAACGATCTAACGACTGAAAAATATGTCGCTCTGATGAACGATAACATGAAAGATCTCAATGAGCTAAGACTTTGGTCATTGGAAAGAATTAGAGAAAACAAAGCTAGGGTGGCCCGTGCATACAACAAAAAAAGTCAGACCAAAAGAGTTCAGGCCGGAGACCTAGTATGGGAAGTGGTGTTACCACTCAGAACGAAAACGAAAGATGCGACATACGTCAAAGGGTCTTCAAACTGGCATGGAGCCTACAGAGTCGATCAGGCCCTACCCGGGAACACATATATGCACGAGGAATTAAATGGGGCAAAATTCCTAGTGGAAGTCAATGGCAATACCTAAAGAAGTATTTTCTGAGTATGTGGGATGATGAACAGTGAGGGGCTTACGATATACGTCAGGCCAAACAAGAAAGGGGGCTGATGCGAGTATGATCGACCCATAAAAAATAAAAGAAAGAATTGATGTGTGGCCAGCATGACGAGCTGCCATAATTGTTCAGCGAAGAAAGTCTTCAACAACACGAATGGCTCCGACGCAAACATGGCCGGCCTCGACAATAACAGTTGTGTCGTCCTTATCCTTGCCTGCCACTATCCGACGCAAACACGGTCGCCCCCAAATTTAGAGTGTTACACGGGCTAAGGAGGATGATCGTGCCTCTTTAGATGCTCTCTTGGTAGCCACTCTCCTCACATTCGTCTGGGCCTGAGGGGCAACGATTTCTGAAGACCGACTTCTCTTAGGAATCGGTTTTGGGGAGTCAGGCTGGAGCTACGGTATAAGTTTCTTCATGGGAGGAGCATTCCTACGAAAAAGGCCACGAGGATGGTCTTGAGCAGCTGGGAGGGCAAACCATCATCGTTCAAAGGTTTTGGTCCTTCCTACTGCTGCAAAAGAGGAACAAAAAATGGTAATAAGGGGGATAAGGGACCACAAGAGGGCAGTCAAGAACAATACCTCCCCATCAAGGGCCTCATAGTTGACATCGATCTGTTGCAACAGTGGTCCCAAAGCCATCCGAGAAAACATGATACTTCCACATTCCCTACCATGAACTGAAGTCGTCAGTTGAAGAAGTGAATGATAAGTCGGCAAAAATAAGGACCTTCAGGTTCTCGAACAATGAGTAGCACCGATGGGCAGTGATAAAATCAGGAAGGTTGGCTCTACATTCGGTCAGCTGGTGGAGGTGAAAGTGGGAGGAACCTGTCCAACACCGAATTGTCGGGCCACTACAACAGGTTGGTAAGATTCATAACTAGGCTTGATAATATTGTTAGAAGTTCATGCCAACTTAAAGGAAGCAAGGGCGGATCATAAGTGAGTACAAGTGTCGAGTGCCACTATCATTGACAAAGCTATCTAACTTGAAAGAGGTTGGGTTCTCAAATGTGACAAGATCATAATAAGGAAAGAAGAGAGGGTTGTCCAAACCTTGAAAAAAGATTTTGAACCAGCTAGTCACGTCCTTGGGGTGCAGTCTGCTGCCAGGGAGACTGTATAAGCCTTGACCATAACTAGTGGACCTGATCTATCTGCCGGACTCGTCTGGGAAAGAATTGTCGACCAAAACTCGTAAGTTGGAAATTCATCGTTGAAAGTGCAAGTGAGCCCAGAGCTGGATGAACCACCTTGGCTACCAATCCTGAGTTTTTTTGCCACTAAGCAGGTTAGAGGTGGTCAGGTGGAGGAATCAGTAAACTTCTCCTAGGAAAAGCTTTCCAAAACTGACGGGGTTGCCTCCGGCTAAGCGATGAGCCAGAGAGATAGAATTCTTGGTCAGAGCAAGGGAAGGGCCACAAAACATGAAGTGCTCAAGCCATAGGTTAAGAAAAGTCATGTGCTCTTTTTCAGATACTGGACCTTTCATTCTGGCATGCTGGGAACTGTAAGCCCCCAACTAGTGCTATCTGTTTTTAGATGAAAGTTTGAAAGGAACTTCAGGCATACTGACAGCAGAGGGGACAATAGACTAAATATCTAGACTAGTGATCATCACGACATCCATAAGCGTAGAGGTCAAGGGCCCGTGGCCGAAAAGGAAGTAGTTTAGAGCATCAGACCAAAATAACCGATGGTTTTGAGGAGGTTGTCATCCTTTACAATAGGGGATAGTGACAAAGGTAGTGCATCAGCTATGCCAGTAGCTTGCCATTAGGACTAGTAAGTTTAGGACACTCTTCTATACCAAATCACCTAGGCTTCAGGTGGATTAGGCCAGGCTCCGAAGCAGTCGGCCCAAGAATTCAAATCAATATTTTGGCAGACAAAAGGGATGCATTTTGCCTCACAGGCAATAAGATCCACTAGTTTTTCATAAGATCGGGGGGCAAGATGGAGTGAATTTGGAAGAGAAGGATGGGGTGGGAGTATATCTGATGCTTGGAAAAGGGAATAAAAGAAATAGTAACAGTGTGTTACTCAGCAATTCAGGCCTCAGAATCACTACTTTAGCAGCACAGACGCCGCGAGAAATGGGGGAGTTGAATCTTTTTACCTTCAAACCAAATAACACCACATCAGCAATCGAGGGCTTCATCATGGAACACCAAGAAACTATAAATCTAAGATCAGAGTGTGCTAGAGATTCACCTCTCCGCAAGGTTTAGATTCACACCCTAGAGGAAGGTTTGGGATAGAATCAAGACTAAAATACCAGGTCGCCGCTAGGGTTCAAGAAAGCACCACAAAATTAGTTTTTGGGGAAGGAATAGTGGGGTCCGAACCCAATTCCACTCCAGCTGCCCTAAAGGAGCTATCAGCAACGAAGAAGGGAGAAGCAGATGTGTTGTCATCGACTCTCAGAGGATCAGAAACACACAAGAACTGTCAACAAGGCAAACCCTATTTAATCAAACGAAGGAGACGTGTCGGCCTCGCTATCATCGCTGCTGCTGTCAGTGCCATCACCCTCCTCGTCGTCGTCATCCTCCTTCTTGCCGCTGCTAGAGCCACTAGCGTCACCGCCCCTCTTGTTGACATTGTCGTTGTTGGAGAACGAGACGAAGAGGGGCTCCTTGAGAGCACCTAGATGGGGGTGAATAGGTGATCCTGCAAATTTTGCTCAAAACAACACAAACTTGGTCTATAATATTGCTCGTAGTTTAATACTCATCTCAAGAGGGCAATCAAGTGAAGAGTTCTCATCTCCTTTCTCTCTACTCTCAAACTTTATTTTATTTACTCTAACCCATATTGTAGACCAAGATTGTGTTGTTTTGAGGAAAATTTGTAGGATCACCTATTCATCCCGCTCTAGGTGCAATCAATCGGTATCAGAGCCATTCTCTTTGAAAGGATCACGATGCCAAAGTGGGGGGTGAATTGGGCTTTTCTAAAATTCTAACAAAAGATTAAATCATAAGCATGAGCTCAACTTCACCGAAACTACTAGCAACAAGTAAAAGCTATGAAATAGAGAACAACCATAAGTCATTATTGCAAATACTAGAAAAGCAAATACATAAAGTAAAGTGCTCAAAGTAAATGCGGAAAGTAAAGTAGGGACAAGAAGACTCCTCCAATTTTTCTTGAGGTATCAAAGAGTCGTCCCTCTTCACTAGTCCTTGTTGGAGCACCCTCGCAAGGGTGTCGCTCCCCCTTGGTCTGGCCAAGAACCAAGTGCTCACTATGAGATGATCCTTTGCCTCTCCAGTGTGGTGGATCCCTCACGACCGCGTACAATCGTCGAGTCGGGTCACCAACAAATCCTCCGGGGTGATCACCGAAGTCCAATTGCCACCGGGTCATCTAGGTCGTGCCGATCACCAAGAGTAATAAGCCATATAGCTCCACTTGACCAAGAGAAGCCTAATTCATGTGGTGTGTGCTCTAGGTGGCTCTCATGCACATTAATGAGGTCCTAACATGGGATTATGATTTTGCTAATCACCTCGCTATGCTTTGTGGACTTGCAATGTTGTAGCAATGAATACAATGTGGTTGGGGGCACCAATACTCTCATAATGGCTGGTGGAGGGAGTATAAATACACCCACCAACCAAAACTAGTCGTTAATATAGGCTACTGCGCATGGGCGCACCGGACAGTCCGGTGCGCCACTGGTGCGCCAACGGTGCGCTTCTAATGGCTAGTTATGACAACTAGTCATTGCTCTGATGTTGCACTGGACCGTGAACAGACAGTCTAGTGCAGGGCTAAAAATCGAGTTTGCGAACTGTTTGCTCTCGGATTTTCCTGTAGCAGAGGACGTGCTCTCGGTCGCTCTCGAGCCTGCTGCCAGGGGGAGCACCGAACAGTTTGGTGCAAACTAGACAGTCCGGCGCCCCTAGGTCAGCACCCCTCTTTTCCTTAGGTTTTTCTAAACCGTTTCTGATTCTAACTTGTGAGTGAGTTATAGAGTGACACCTAGCACTAGTTGTGAGTGTGAACATGCACCGACACTACACTAGATTTCTCTTCGTCAAACTACTCATCCACAACCCCTCTTTATGTATGGCTAAAACAAAAATAGAAGTCCTAACTCTATACCAAGTGTCCACAACTCCTTTGACACTTAGGATATTAAGTCCTTCATCTTTTGATTCGCCTTTTCAGTCGTTGCTTTAAGTTCTCAGCTCAGGGATTGTTTCCACTGTTGTAGCGCAACTCCCTGCAATGTGATCTAACTTACCATTTGCTCTACAAAACACACGTTAGTCACATGTAATCTTACGTTGTCATTAATCACTAAAACCAACCAGGGGCCTAGATGCTTTCACTCTTCATCAAGGGACTAACCGCCTGAAGAGATGGATCCTAAAGGAAAGGGGAAGGTGATCGATGAGAAGGAGAAGGGGGTCCCTTCCAACGAAACACCTAGGGGAGAGACCATCGACTCTGGGTCCGGCAAGAAGAAGAAGTGCATCAAGAAGCTAGTCTACTACGACATGATGCATCTTCATCTTCACCAAGGGAGGACGACGACTCATCCTCTACATAGAAAAAGCCAGTTAAACAAAACTATTCCAAGACCTCTTTTAACTATTCTTGCATTCCTTACAATGTCAATGCTCATTTATTATCTATTCCTCTTGGCAAACCTCCTTACTTTGATGGGGAGGATTATTATGTTATAGATCAATCCAAGTTCTAGGAATCTAAGACATTAAGCTCACTACGTAGCTCACAAAACCTTCTTTCATCTAAAGGCTTGGTGAAGATATCGATTAGCTGGTGATCGATGATAACATGGCAAATATCGATATATCCCCTTTGCTGGTGGTCTCTCAGAAAGTGATGCTGGATGTCTATGTGCTTAGTGCGACTGTGTTCAACGGGATTATCCGCCAAACAAATTGCACTCTCACTATCACATAGGATTGAGAATTTGCTCAGATTATAGCCAAAGTCCTAGAGGGTTTGCCTCATCCAAAGTAGTTGCGCGCAACACTTGCCTGTGGCAACATACTCAGATTCGGCAGTGGATAGGGCAACAAAATTTTGTTTCTTCGAGCTCCAAGACACCAGAGACCTTCCTAGAAACTGACAAGTCCCTGTGCTCTTCCAATCAACCTTGCACCCGACATAATCGGAGTTTAAGTATCCAATCAAGTCAAAGGTATACCCCTTAGGATATCAGAGCCCGAATTGAGGCGTATGAACTAAATATCGAAGAAATCGCTTCACAACCACAAGGTTATATTCCTTGAGATCAGATTGAAATCTAGCACACATGCAAACAGAAAGCATAATATCTGGTCTGCTTGCACAAACCTAGAGCAATGATGTTATCATAGACCGGTATACCTTTTGATATATGAACTTACCTCCCGCATTGAGGTCCAAATGTCCATTTGTCCCCTTCAGAGTCTTGATGGGCTTCACATCCTTCACCCCAAACTTTTTGAGAAGATCTTATGTGTACTTTGCTTGGGAGATGAAGATGCCTTCCTTGAGCTGTTTTACTTGGAATCCTAAAAAGTATGCCAGCTCGCCCATCATAGACATCTCAAACTTTTGCATCATCACCCTACTAAATTCCTCACAAATTTTTTGATTAGTAGAACCAAATATTATGTCATCGACATATATTTGGCATATAAACAAATCAATATTACATGTCTTAGTAAAAAGAGTAGGGTTAGCTTTCCCAACTTTGAAAGCATTGGAAATAAGAAAATCTCTAAGGCATTCATACCATTCTATTGGTGCTTGCTTAAGCCCATAGAGCACCTTAGAGAGCTTATACACATGGTTGAGATACCTGTTGTCCTTGTAGCCAGGGATTGCTCCACGTATACCTCCTTGATTGGCCCATTAAGGAAGGCGCTCATCACATCCATCTAATAAATCTTAAAGGAATGGTGAGCAGCATATGCTAATAAAATTCGAATAGACTCTAGCCTAGCTACATGAGCAAAAGTCTCCACAAAATCCAAACCTATGACTTGGGCATAAGCTTTTGCCACAAGTCTGGCCATTTTTGTCACCACCCCGTACTCATCTTGCTTGTTGCGGAACACCCACTTGGTTCCCACAACATTTTGCTCTAGACACGACACCAAGCTCTAGGCTTCATTTCTCTTGAAGTTGTTGAGCTCTTCCTGCATGGCCATCACCCAATCTAGATCTTGCAAGGCTCCTTCGACCCTAAAAGGCTCAACAGAAGAGACAAAAAAGTAGCGCTCACAAAAATTAGCAATGTGAGAACGAGTAGTTACTCCCTTGTTGATATCACCTAGAATTTGGTCCATGAGATGGTCCTTTGGATGGTGGCACAGATTGGTGCTGGAGGTGCATGTCTTCTTCCTTGATTCATGACATTGTCTTCTTGTTCATGCACTCCCCCTTGATTCATGTCATTGTATTAAGGCACATGTCCCTCATCTTGACTTGGGGGTTGCGCCATTGTTGAGGAAGAAGGTTGATCATGTTCCTTTTGTTGTTCCTATGGTCGCACAACGCCTATCGCCATAGTCCTTATAACTGTCGTCGGAACCTCATTCTCATCTATATCATCAAGATCAAATTGCTCTCTTGGAGAGCCATTAGTTTCATCAAATACAATATCACAAGTAACTTCAACTAATCCAAAGGATTTGTTGAAGACCCTATATTCCTTTGTATTTGAATCATAACCAAGTAAAAACCC
The DNA here is from genome assembly GCA_029449295.1 of Zea luxurians. Taxonomy (NCBI): domain Eukaryota; kingdom Viridiplantae; phylum Streptophyta; class Magnoliopsida; order Poales; family Poaceae; genus Zea; species Zea luxurians. The sequence continues at coordinate 10,434,829 of JAOPSE010000081.1, read as the reverse complement.
TTTAACGGCTTTGGGAGCAAACTTTGAATGCCTACCTCTTAACCAAAATCTAGCATTTGCTCCCAAATAAATGAAAGTAAGAAATATTAGGTTTGTTACCGGTTAGGAGCTCGTATGACGTCTTCTTGAGGAGGCGATGAAGATAGAGGGAGTTTATGGCATGGCAAGCCGTATTCATTACTTCTGAACAAAACTGCTCCGGTGTCTTGTATTCTCCCAGCATAATTCTCGCCATGTCGATGAGCGTCCTGTTCTTCCTCTTCACTAGGCCATTTTGCTATGGAGTGTAGGTGAAAGGGAAATGTGCCCTTGGGCCATTTCTATAAGTATTTTGGTGATTAGATGCCCAACAGATATTAATTGAGTCCTAATGTGCTAAATGTGGAAGAAGTGTAAATCAAAGGACAAGGTATGTTTCTACACTTAGTGAAATGTTTTTTTGTATGCTAACAGGTTTATCTAAGTGCTAGAAACAGTACTAAGAAAAAAGATTGGAATTGGAGAAGAGTTGGCAGTGTACAGCCAACACCAGCTTGGGCCTGGCACACCGGACTATCTGGTGACGCACCGGACAGTGTTCGGTGCCCCAGGCGAGCCAACGGTGAACCAGCTGCTCTCGGGAGTGACGCGGCTATAATTCACTGGACTGTCCGGTGGTGCACCGGACTGTCCGGTGAGCCAACGACGCCAGTGGCCAACGATCGTCCACGTGATCAACGCACGACACGTGGCCAGCTCCAACGGTTGGCTGGGTGCACCGGACTATCCCGTGTGCATCGGACAGTGTCCGGTGCACCATCTGGTCCCGAGGAGCAACGGTCAGATGCGCTCGATATGGAAGGAGATCGCGCACCAGACAGCTACAGGACCGATCCGGTGGCGCACTGGACTGTCCGGTGCACCACTCGGCAGAAGGCAAGAATAGCCTTCCATGTTGATCTCCAACGGCTCCTAGCTGCCTTGGGGCTATAAAAGGGACCCCTAGGCGCATGGAGCAGAACACCAAGCTTACAAGAAACATCCTAAGGCACCTAGACTCTGCATTCACGCAATCGGATCATAGTTCTTGAGATTTGAGCACTTTCGAGTTGTAAACTCCTCGCATTGTGTTTGTGTGCTCACTTCTTCACTTGTGTGCGTGGTTTTGCTGCATATTTGAGTCTTGTGTGCGTTGCTCTCCCATCCTCACTCTTGTGCTTTCTTTGTGATCTATTGTAAGGACGAGAGGCTCCAACTTGTGGAGATTACTCGCAAACGGGAAGAGTACTAAAAGATAAAACACCATGGTATTCAAGTCGATCATTGGATCACATGAAAGGGGTTGAGTGCAACCCTCGTCCATTGTGACGCCACAATATGGAAGTAGGCAAGTGTTACTTGGCCAAATCACAGGATAAAAATCGCGTGTCTCGTGTGTTGCTTCTTGTGATTGTTTTGTTCGCACGAGCGTGTTCCATAGCCACTTGATTTCACTAACACCGTAACAATCATGTTTGTGGCTATTTAGTGTTTGATTTTACAGGATCACCTATTCACCCCCCCTCTAGGTGCTCTCAATTGGTATCGGAGCCATACTCTTCATTTAAGGGACTAACCGCCCGAAGAGATGGATCCTAAGGGTAAGGGGATGGTGATTAACGACAAGGAGAAGGAATCCCTCTTCAATGAGCCAAGAGACGACAAGCCTACTATCGGGGACCGTAATTAGGGGTACCCCCAATGCTCCTTAATTTGGCCGGAAAACATCTTCAGAACAAACCATAAACGACCGATAAAGCGCGGGCTTCGTCTACCAAGGGACACGACCTCATCCGAGCCCAGCCTCGGGCAAGGATAGTAGTCCCGGACGAATTCACCCCTCGCCCGAGGGTCCCCTTAGTCAGCAGACACACCCTCGGCTCGCCCGAAGTCCAGCGCAGGCAAGCTTTGTCGTGCAGCGACCTCGTCCGAATCGCCTTACCAACCGACCGTATCGCATGCGCATTTAATGCGGGGATCGCCTGACACCTTATCCTGACACGCTGCCTTAGTCGGCAAGGTCAAAGTGACTGCAGTCACTTCGCCCCCTTTACTGACCGTTCTGACAGGAAAACAGCGCTGTTCACCCTGCTCCGGCAACTGTGCCAGCCACCAGGGAAAGCCTGACAACAGCAAGTCACGACCTCCCCCGAGTTCGGCCTCGGGTGCAACAGGGAGCTCCGCCTCGCCCGACCCCAGGCCTCGGCCTCAGCTTCGGTCTCGGGAGAAGGTCTCCGCCTCGACCGACCCCGACCTTGGCCTCAGCCTCGGCCTCGGGAGGAGGACTCCGCCTCGCCCGGCCTTGGCCTCGGAGGAGTCGATGCCTCGCTGTAACACCCCTGGTGTTACTATAACTAAAACTTGAGCATGGCATCATAAACATTAGTATTGCATATGTTTGACACACCTAGAGTGCATTCACTAGGCAAAAATTTCAAACAAGTTGTATTGTTTTACTGTTTTTGCAAAAAGAACCTTGGTTAAAGGACTTAACCCTAAATAGTGGTTAAAGGGGTAAAACTTCACTTAAGATGAGAAAACCTAAAGACTTTAGGGAAAGAGTCATAAAATGACCCCAATAACAAAGTTGAATCACATTTATACCCCTGGGATACCAGAAACCCTAATTGGAACCCTGGAAAGCCCTAAACCAAACCCTAGGGGCCTATGTGCAAAAAGTGGGCACATTTGGACTAAAGTGTAAAAACTACAATGTCAAGACATATAAAGTCCCATGGTTCACATTTTGGGTATTTGCAAGTCAAACCCTAAGTTTTGGGACCAATTTGCAAAAAGACCCTAAGTTGAAAATCAACTCTAAGTCTGAATTTCAGTGTCAGGAGCACAACTTTGAGCCTTTATAACTTTCAAAGTAGAGGGTTTTTGCCTTAGGGCATCACATCAAAATTGTAGCCCAATCAAAGGAGAACAATATTGCTTAAGAGTGCAAACCATGCTCTTGTGAGAAATATGGAGATAATCAAGCCAGAAGTCTGGCTGTCAGGTTGTTTTGATCTGAAATTCAGAATAGCAGATGACTGACACCAACTTCCAGCTCAAATCCAAGCATGATCCAGTGCTCAACTCAGTTTGATCCCTATAGTCGACTTATAGCTGGTTAGTAACTCTACAACTTTACTATAGATCACTTGGTAAGTTGCCATTGGAAATTAAGAGCAAATGCGACCAAAACTTGCTCTGTCAGTCCATCAGAGTGGCCATAGCCATGGTACAGTGCCTGTTAACTGAAGAAGATCTCCCCCTTGCTCGTCGCCGATAGCCCGTCGCCGTCGATCGTCGCTCGCCGTGATTCGTGCTCAGTGGTCACCAGATAAGTTTGGCAAGGTAAAGGTCCTCGCCGCCGGTGAGCTGGAGGCCACCCGGTCAGCCGCGGTACTCCTCCCCATTACTCATCGGATGATCGGGATAAGAGCTCGCCGCCGTTGGACGATTACCACCGTGCGCCGCGTGGCTTAGCTTTTCCACCGTGCCATCATGACTCCCCTGGGCCATCCCATCGTCGCCGGGGAGGTTGCCACGCCATTAGCCACGGATTCACCGCACCCGGGTTCTTCCTTATCTCCGGCCACCTCCGCTATCCGCTTAAATTAAGCGCCACCGCCTCGGGGCTCTATAAATTGACCCCGCCGTGAGCTTCACCACATCCTCACGCATTCAGCCACCACCAATCGCTAACAGTCCTTCGCTAGAACTCGCGAATTTTGGATTCTCCCCAAATCCACTTTCCGCCGCCGTGAATCAAGCTCACCGTGGCCAGCTCGATTTAGGTAAGCTCTAGGCCCTCTGCTGCTTGTTCTAGCATCCCTCAGCTCCTCTCAAACTCCCTGACCCCTTTGATTGAGCTAAGTTGCCATAGTTCACCGGGAACACCTTCATCCATCCGCGACATTCTCGGTCACCGTGGCTAGAGCTCCATGGTTGGTCTTAGCTGCAATTAGGTTGGGGGAAATGGTCAGACTAGCCCCGATTTCATGTCCGCCGCTCGGAGAACCCAGCCGTAGCCCCAATCGGCCGGTCCAGAACCCCGCCGGAGCTCTACCGGGCGGAGCACCGTCGTGGACCTCGGTCTGCGAAGGAATAGAAGCTTGGGGACCTAACTGCAATCTGTCAGTGACTCTGTGCAATAGTGAACGACCCCGCTTCGAGTTATTCGTCTGCTCAGGGTTTTTTCTGTAAAGTTGCCAGGACGCGGGCGCGGGCGCTCTCGTTTTCTCTGATGGCTGGGCCGTATGGGCTACTTCTGGCCCAGCACTATTCATTCCTTTTTCCTTTTCTTTTTACTCCAGAGCAAAAACAATTTTAGAAAATTATAGAAAAATGATAAAATTGTGAAACCAATTTTCCTAGGCTTCTTATTTTCCCTAGAATTTAATAAAAATAGTTTCACGATTTTTAGTTTAAACTAGGAATTTTAGGGCATTTTAAGGAGCTCAAAGAAGTAATTCTGGATTTTTAAAAGATAAATGGTAATTCCAAAAATGCTTAAAATTTTTATATGAGTTCCTTATATTATTTAGAAGCCTTGGGTAGGGTTTGGATTGATTTGGACTTTGTTTGATACTTAGAACCCAAAACCACCTCCCCCTGCCTTATGAACTCCTTTACCAACTCCGGAAACCCTAGGTTCTCGGAGTACCGTGAAGGAAAGTTGTACTCAAGACTTAGATAATAAGTTTATATTATATTTGCATCCTCATGAGCACCCCATGGAATCCATTCTTATGCATATATATGGTTATGTTAGAACACGAAGAAGAAGAAGAAGTCACTGAAGAGGGAACTCCACCAACCTCAGATCCTCAAGCAGGCAACTGCTTTTATTTCGATATTTGTGGATCCGAGCAGGACTCACCTGATAACAAAGGCAAGCCCCGGTGCATTTGCCACCCTCCTTGTTGTTTAAAAATCTTTCTCACTTGTTTGATGCATTAGGTGATAGGAGTTGATTGCTAAAACAATTCCTGCATTACCTTCCTTGAATTTGATTACCTTCCTTGATCACCCGTTTTACAAAAGATTTTGATGCTTAGCATTGCTTTAGAAAAACAAAATGTTTTGTTTTTACAAAAGTTGATGTGGCATAAGTGGGAAGGTTGTTTTCAAAAATAAAACTTGATGGTGAATCTGTCAAAGGCCTTGATGGATTCAACATCGGAAAAGATGTACCTCTGCCAGGTACCAAGTTTTTGGGATAAAATGCTTAAGCTGAGACCGGGCGGTGACTTGCACGAGAAGAGAGTCTCGGTGTAGTGTCTCCGTCTGAGTCGATTAAGGACCGTCTCGATGTAGGCTTGATGATCGAGGACCCTTTAACTGGTCACATGCCTCGTCATGGGTAAGCCTTGCCTCGGGCAGACTAAGGCCGGAATAAGATAACACGAAATGGGAGTGGAGCGGTGGCGAGAGTAGCGTGTACCCTCCGTGGCAAGAGGCTGGACGGTGGTGTATCTGTGCTCTCGGTTTGCGTGAACCTGATCCGGTCTTAAGAACCCCGGTGGCGGGTTGACATATGCAAGGGTTAAGTGCTACATATGTCGTGTGATTGGAGATCCTCAGCTGAGTATAATCGATTCGGATCGCCGTACCTTCGCGGTTATGAAGACTTGGTCACTGCCCTACACGTAGCATTCCACTAAAGATGACGGGTTTTTGTTAAGAAACTGGCTAGTGCAGGACCAGTGATTGAACTAGGGTAGAAAGAACTCTAGTGCAGGTAATTTTACTTAACTTGATAATTAAAATTGGATTTTTAAGGATCCACTTTAGTAAGCATTTCTGCAAAACAGGGTCTTTGATTATTGAAAAGCCTTACCTTGACTCCCATATAACCAGCATACCCTTGAGAGTCTTTTCTTTAGTTGGGTAAGACTTGCTGAGTAATTCCATACTCAGGGTTTATCCCCTCGTTGTTTTTAGGTGAGGAAGTAGCAGACTTCTGTTGCTTCTGTGCCAAGGTGGTTCCCAAAGAAGAAAAACAAGACTGAAGTGCGGGAGGACTCGGTCCTCCACATAGGATCTTTTGCTTATAGCTTTTCGGGAGATGTTTATGCCTCCCTTGGTTTGTATAATATTACTACTCTGCACTCACTTTTAGACTGGTCTGTAATAAAATAACTCGAGCTTGCTTTTGGAATAAATGTAAGTTTATGTAATTCGCTTCCGCATTTCTTTATCTCCGACGTTCTGTAATATCTGCAAGACGGGTGAAACGTTTCTGGCGAGGTCGGGAAAGATACCGAGCTTGTCAAGTGACTTAGGAACATCTACAGGGCGTCTGATGTCTGTTAGACAAGGACAACTGTAGGTGGGCCTAATTACTTGGGAGGTTCCGTCACAGCTGGTATCGGAGCGTAGCCCTTCTTTGCAGATATTATGAGGCATCTTCAAAAGGATTTTCGAAAATCTTACCTAAAAACTCTTTTCTCTTCTTACCTAAGTACTCTGAAGAGTTTATCTTAAAGACCAGATAGGAAGAGTGCAATGTATAGAAGGTTGAATCAACTAAGGTTGATTCTGTACTTATTCATGCATCATGCTAAGAATTATGCTAATAAATTTTCCCCCTTAGAAAGATGCCGCCACGCACAAGGCTAACGGCACGTAAGTCAACGGGACCAATTGGAGTACCCCGGCATCAACTAGCCCCTCGACATGAAAGCAGTAGCAGCAGAAGTAATGACCCCATAGGAGACCTGGAGGCCGAAGTGAGTCGACTTCAAGCAACGCTGCAACACAGGACAAATGTTTGGATCGCAGACGGAGATAGAATCAATGATCTAAGAAGGGACATCCGTCACCTGCAGGACCAGCTAGCTGATCGGGACTTAGCACTTGACTGGGCAGTACAGTCTTGTATGTTGGCATGTGCTAAGGAAGCGAGGGCTCAGGCCCGAATTAAGGAACTTAGCTCAGCTATCGACAACCTGCAGGTCTACTGCAACACGTTGCATGAGGAAGTCCATGTGATATACTCACAATTACACCCTAGTGTGCCTGCACACTCTGCTAAGACAGAAGTTGGACCCTCTCACGTTGCGGGACGCGCGCTGGGTGGGGAGCTAGACCTTTTTGAACCCCCTCCTTCTTTGAGGTTGGTTGACGTCTGGACTCCCACACCTGACGATGAGGTCGCCAAAAGTAACGGAAAGCAGGACTAATGGTGTAATAAAAGTAGAGTAGTGTATTGTAGGGTGTACTGTTGTATAATAGGTTGAACTTTTGTAAAATGGGTAATGTATCCTGTTATGTCATATCGAGTCTGTATCATTACTCTTTATAGTAATGTATAATGGAAGGTTTTCTTTGGCACATTATGTTTATTCAAATGTTTTTGCCTCAGATGCCGACCAGGACTCGCGGACAGGACGCAGCCGGAACTTCTGGGGGTCGGGATGTCACCCCAAATCCACCTCCGGTTCCACCCACGCTTGCCGAGGCGATTGCCGCCTTGGTGAATGCCACCGCCGACAATACCCGCTTTCTTAGGGAAATGGCGGGTCAGCAGCAGTTCCAGCAGCAGGCAGGAAGAGGTTTTCAGCAAGGTCCCCGTGAAACTACTTATCTGGACTTCTCCGAAACTCGTCCACCTCTATTCGTCAAAGCAGAAGACCCGCTAGAAGCCGACGAATGGATACGGGTCATTGAACAGAAGTTTGGCCTTCTTCGTTGTTCTGAAACGCAGAAGCCATTGTTTGCGGCACAGCAACTACGAGGCCCTGCCAGTACTTGGTGGGGAAACTTTGTGGCTATCCAACCTGACAACCATCAAATCACTTGGGACGAATTTAAAGCAGCCTTCCGTGAGCACTACATACCAGAAGGAGTGCTGCATATGAAACAAGAGGAATTTATGAAACTGAAACAAGGAGGAGACACCATCAATCAGTATCTTAACAAGTTTAATCACCTGTCGCAGTATGCCATTGATCAGGTGAATACTGATTTGAAGAAAAGGAACTGTTTTATGAGAGGTCTAAATGACCAGTTGCAGCGAAAAATGGCCACATGTATTGATCTTACATATGGAAAGGCTGTCAGTACAGCCTTATCTGTGGAAGCAAAATACGCCAGTTCTGGGAAGAATAAGGGATTCAGTGGTGAGAGGCCTAATCAGGGCCAGGCGAAGAGGCAACGGTTCGTCATCTGGCCTTCTAGCCAAAACCAAACTTTTTCTCGTCCACCAGCATTCCCTTTCAAACAACCCATTATTATCCGCCCCAATAATACCTCCACTTCCCCAAATCAGCCGGGTGCCCCAGGCACTCGATTCCCTGCCTTGCCCAGCTCTTCAACTGGGTGTTTCAACTGCGGCAAGTCGGGACATTTTATCAAAGACTGCCCGTACCCCAAGCAGAATCAATCCAATGCTCAGCAAGGAACTGGGAAGCCCACTCAGCCTAAGGGAAATGCTGTGGGGAGGAATACCAAGAAGACGGGGCGTGTATATTACACCCAAGTGGCCACTACACCGGAGGGAGAGCCGGTGATGATGGGTACGTTTCCCGTGGCCAGTCACCCTGCAATAATTCTTTTTGATTCTGGTGCTTCGCATACCTTCATTAGCAAGACATTTGTGGAGCAACATCACATTGCATGTCATGAATCAAAAGAGGGATTTAAAATTCATTCACCTGGGGGACACATTTTTACTAGAGAAGTGGCCTATGAAGTGCCAGTAACAATGGCCGGACGGAACTTTCCTGCTAACATGATTGTTCTGAAAGGCCAGGATATAGATGTAATTTTGGGTATGAACTGGTTAACCCAACACAAGGCAATTCTCAACACTGAACTCAGAACCGTTAGGTTGAGCTATAATCAAGAAGAAATTCTTTTGTCTCTCCCCAAAACCAATCCAGCCAAAGCTTCTGGTAGAATATTTGAAGCCGTTGTACCGGAGATCAAGAACATTCCGGTAGTATGTGAGTTTCCAGATGTATTTCCGGAAGATTTGCCTGGACTACCCCCTGAAAGAGATGTAGAATTCGTAATTGAGCTAAAGCCCGGTACGGCTCCTATCTCCCGAAGATCGTACCGTATGCCCCCTAATGAGTTGGCGGAATTGAAGATTCAATTACAAGATCTACTGAATAAGGGATTTATCCGGCCAAGCTCGTCCCCATGGGGTTGTCCCGCCATTTTTGTTAAGAAGAAGGATCAAACTCTGCGAATGTGCGTGGATTATCGACCCCTGAATGAGGTCATCATTAAGAATAAGTACCCTCTTCCAAGGATCGACATCTTATTTGATCAACTGACTGGGGCGAGGGTATTTTCCAAAATTGATCTCAGGTCGGGCTATCACCAAATCCGTATTCGGCCCGAGGATATACCGAAGACCGCATTTACTACGCGGTATGGATTGTTTGAATACTTGGTAATGTCTTTCGGGCTCACAAATGCTCCTGCCCACTTCACCTATTTGATGAACTCGGTGTTCATGCCCGAGTTGGACAAGTTCGTGGTGGTCTTCATCGACGATATTTTGATATACTCTAAAAATGAAGAGGAGCATGCTCAGCATCTACGGATTGTATTGACGCGCCTGAGGGAACATCAGCTGTATGCCAAGTTCAGTAAGTGCGCATTCTGGCTGGAGGAAATTCAATTTTTGGGGCACGTGTTATCAGCTAAAGGAATTGCGGTAGATCCTAGCAAGGTCAAAGATATTCTGGAGTGGAAACCCCCAACCACTGTTCACCAAGTCCGGAGTTTTCTTGGACTGGCTGGGTATTATCGCAGATTCATACCCGATTTTTCTAAGCTTGTGAAGCCAATCACAAGTTTGTTGAAGAATGACATTAGGTTCAATTGGTCTTCTAAGTGTAATGAAGCCTTTGAGCAATTGAAGACATTATTGACCACTGCTCCAGTATTGGCACAACCGAACATCACTAAGCCATTTGATGTATATTGTGATGCATCTGGCAGTGGGCTCGGCTGTGTACTGATGCAAGAAGGCCGAGTAATTGCGTATGCTTCAAGGCAGCTGCGCCGACATGAGGAGCACTATCCAACTCATGATCTGGAGTTAGCTGCGGTGGTTCATGCCCTGAAAATATGGCGTCACTATCTGCTGGGAAATATCTGTCACATATATACAGATCATAAAAGTTTGAAGTACATCTTCACCCAGTCAGAGTTAAATATGAGGCAAAGACGATGGCTTGAGCTCATTAAAGACTATGATCTGGAGATCCATTATCACCCAGGCAAGGCCAATGTGGTGGCAGATGCACTAAGTCGTAAGACTTCCTGCCACTGTCTTATGGTGAAGACCTCCGAGAACACTTTATGTCAAGAAATGGAGAAGCTAAACCTGGGGATAATCCAACAAGGGACTCTGAATCAGCTAAGGCTTGAGCCAACCATTCTGCAGAAAATAATTGATGCTCAAAAGGATAATCTGGGCATGAAGCACATACGAGAGAAGATAAGGGCTGGTACAGCCAAATGTTTCAAGGAAGACGATCAAGGTGTGTTATGGTTTAATAACCGCATAGTAGTGCCAAAGAATGAAGAACTCCGCCAGCAAATCTTAGATGAAGCGCATCTTAGTCGCTATTCTATTCATCCGGGAAGCACTAAGATGTATCATGATCTAAAACAACACTACTGGTGGACGAAGATGAAAATTGAAATTGCACGCTATGTGGCTAAGTGTGACACTTGCAGACGTGTCAAGGCCATACACATGAAAACTGCCGGTCCATTGCAGTCATTACCAATACCAACATGGAAATGGGAAGACATAAGCATGGACTTCATTGTGGGATTGCCCAGGACCGCAAAAGGGTATGACTCTATCTGGGTGATTGTTGATCGACTTACCAAGATCGCCCACTTCCTCCCTGTCAAAGTAAAATATCCCGTCATTACCTATGCGGAGTTATACATCGCCCGTATTCTCAGTTTGCATGGTGTTCCAAAGACCATAGTGTCGGATCGTGGACCACAATTTGTATCTAAATTTTGGGAAGAACTTCATAAATTTTTGGGTACTAAACTGCTCCATAGTTCGGCCTATCATCCTCAAACCAGTGGACAAACTGAGAGAGTGAATCAGATACTTGAAGATATGCTGCGGGCATGTGTCCTGGATTTCTCACAGAAATGGGATGAATGTTTACCTTTGGCGGAGTTTTCATATAATAATAGCTATCAAGACAGTATTCAGATGGCACCTTTTGAAGCTTTATATGGACGACGGTGTCGAACTCCGCTAAACTGGTCTGAACCTGGTGAAAGGTATTTCTTTAGACCTGATATGGTAAAAGAAACCGAGGATAAGGTTCAGAAAGTTATTCAAAATCTAAAGAAAGCACAAGCTCGTCAAAAGAATTATGCAGACAAACGGCGAATGCCCTTATACTTCTTAGAAGGAGACTATGTCTACTTAAAGGTTTCACCAATGAAGGGAGTATCGCGTTTCGGGGTAAAGGGAAAACTTGCACCCAGGTACATTGGTCCATTTCCTATTCTTCAAAGATATGGGCCAGTGGCGTATCAACTTCAACTTCCCGAAACATTGTCTGCTGTACATAATGTGTTCCATGTATCGCAATTGAAAAAGTGTCTACGGGTTCCCGATCGAACCATTGAAGTGACAGATGTTGTCCTGGAACCAGATTTAACGTACTCAGAACATCCTCTTCGAGTTCTGGATCAAAAGGACAGGGTTACCCGAAGAAAGACTCTCAAGTTCTACAAGATACAATGGAACCAGCATTCTGAAGAAGAGGCTACGTGGGAAACTCAAGACTTCTTGAATAAGAATTTCCCAGGCTTTCTAGCCTCATGTAACTTGTAAAGTGTATGTAGTTATGGCAATAAAGGAATGAACCCCCACACCACCCTGCCTTGTACCAGAAATAAGGAAATAAAAACATGACACATTTCCTTTTCCATTACTCACCCTAGGACTTTAAATCTCGGGACGAGATTCTTTTATGGGGGGAAGGATGTAACACCCCTGGTGTTACTATAACTAAAACTTGAGCATGGCATCATAAACATTAGTATTGCATATGTTTGACACACCTAGAGTGCATTCACTAGGCAAAAATTTCAAACAAGTTGTATTGTTTTACTGTTTTTGCAAAAAGAACCTTGGTTAAAGGACTTAACCCTAAATAGTGGTTAAAGGGGTAAAACTTCACTTAAGATGAGAAAACCTAAAGACTTTAGGGAAAGAGTCATAAAATGACCCCAATAACAAAGTTGAATCACATTTATACCCCTGGGATACCAGAAACCCTAATTGGAACCCTGGAAAGCCCTAAACCAAACCCTAGGGGCCTATGTGCAAAAAGTGGGCACATTTGGACTAAAGTGTAAAAACTACAATGTCAAGACATATAAAGTCCCATGGTTCACATTTTGGGTATTTGCAAGTCAAACCCTAAGTTTTGGGACCAATTTGCAAAAAGACCCTAAGTTGAAAATCAACTCTAAGTCTGAATTTCAGTGTCAGGAGCACAACTTTGAGCCTTTATAACTTTCAAAGTAGAGGGTTTTTGCCTTAGGGCATCACATCAAAATTGTAGCCCAATCAAAGGAGAACAATATTGCTTAAGAGTGCAAACCATGCTCTTGTGAGAAATATGGAGATAATCAAGCCAGAAGTCTGGCTGTCAGGTTGTTTTGATCTGAAATTCAGAATAGCAGATGACTGACACCAACTTCCAGCTCAAATCCAAGCATGATCCAGTGCTCAACTCAGTTTGATCCCTATAGTCGACTTATAGCTGGTTAGTAACTCTACAACTTTACTATAGATCACTTGGTAAGTTGCCATTGGAAATTAAGAGCAAATGCGACCAAAACTTGCTCTGTCAGTCCATCAGAGTGGCCATAGCCATGGTACAGTGCCTGTTAACTGAAGAAGATCTCCCCCTTGCTCGTCGCCGATAGCCCGTCGCCGTCGATCGTCGCTCGCCGTGATTCGTGCTCAGTGGTCACCAGATAAGTTTGGCAAGGTAAAGGTCCTCGCCGCCGGTGAGCTGGAGGCCACCCGGTCAGCCGCGGTACTCCTCCCCCTTACTCATCGGATGATCGGGATAAGAGCTCGCCGCCGTTGGACGATTACCACCGTGCGCCGCGTGGCTTAGCTTTTCCACCGTGCCGTCATGACTCCCCTGGGCCATCCCATCGTCGCCAGGGAGGTTGCCACGCCATTAGCCACGGATTCACCGCACCCGGGTTCTTCCTTATCTCCGGCCACCTCCGCTATCCGCTTAAATTAAGCGCCACCGCCTCGGGGCTCTATAAATTGACCCCGCCGTGAGCTTCACCACATCCTCACGCATTCAGCCACCACCAATCGCTAACAGTCCTTCGCTAGAACTCGCGAATTTTGGATTCTCCCCAAATCCACTTTCCGCCACCGTGAATCAAGCTCACCGTGGCCAGCTCGATTTAGGTAAGCTCTAGGCCCTCTGCTGCTTGTTCTAGCATCCCTCAGCTCCTCTCAAACTCCCTGACCCCTTTGATTGAGCTAAGTTGCCATAGTTCACCGGGAACACCTTCATCCATCCGCGACATTCTCGGTCACCGTGGCTAGAGCTCCATGGTTGGTCTTAGCTGCAATTAGGTTGGGGGAAATGGTCAGACTAGCCCCGATTTCATGTCCGCCGCTCGGAGAACCCAGCCGTAGCCCCAATCGGCCGGTCCAGAACCCCGCCGGAGCTCTACCGGGCGGAGCACCGTCGTGGACCTCGGTCTGCGAAGGAATAGAAGCTTGGGGACCTAACTGCAATCTGTCAGTGACTCTGTGCAATAGTGAACGACCCCGCTTCGAGTTATTCGTCTGCTCAGGGTTTTTTCTGTAAAGTTGCCAGGACGCGGGCGCGGGCGCTCTCGTTTTCTCTGATGGCTGGGCCGTATGGGCTACTTCTGGCCCAGCACTATTCATTCCTTTTTCCTTTTCTTTTTACTCCAGAGCAAAAACAATTTTAGAAAATTATAGAAAAATGATAAAATTGTGAAACCAATTTTCCTAGGCTTCTTATTTTCCCTAGAATTTAATAAAAATAGTTTCACGATTTTTAGTTTAAACTAGGAATTTTAGGGCATTTTAAGGAGCTCAAAGAAGTAATTCTGGATTTTTAAAAGATAAATGGTAATTCCAAAAATGCTTAAAATTTTTATATGAGTTCCTTATATTATTTAGAAGCCTTGGGTAGGGTTTGGATTGATTTGGACTTTGTTTGATACTTAGAACCCAAAACCACCTCCCCCTGCCTTATGAACTCCTTTACCAACTCCGGAAACCCTAGGTTCTCGGAGTACCGTGAAGGAAAGTTGTACTCAAGACTTAGATAATAAGTTTATATTATATTTGCATCCTCATGAGCACCCCATGGCATCCATTCTTATGCATATATATGGTTATGTTAGAACACGAAGAAGAAGAAGAAGTCACTGAAGAGGGAACTCCACCAACCTCAGATCCTCAAGCAGGCAACTGCTTTTATTTCGATATTTGTGGATCCGAGCAGGACTCACCTGATAACAAAGGCAAGCCCCGGTGCATTTGCCACCCTCCTTGTTGTTTAAAAATCTTTCTCACTTGTTTGATGCATTAGGTGATAGGAGTTGATTGCTAAAACAATTCCTGCATTACCTTCCTTGAATTTGATTACCTTCCTTGATCACCCATTTTACAAAAGATTTTGATGCTTAGCATTGCTTTAGAAAAACAAAATGTTTTGTTTTTACAAAAGTTGATGTGGCATAAGTGGGAAGGTTGTTTTCAAAAATAAAACTTGATGGTGAATCTGTCAAAGGCCTTGATGGATTCAACATCGGAAAAGATGTACCTCTGCCAGGTACCAAGTTTTTGGGATAAAATGCTTAAGCTGAGACCGGGCGGGTGACTTGCACGAGAAGAGAGTCTCGGTGTAGTGTCTCCGTCTGAGTCGATTAAGGACCGTCTCGATGTAGGCTTGATGATCGAGGACCCTTTAACTGGTCACATGCCTCGTCATGGGTAAGCCTTGCCTCGGGCAGACTAAGGCCGGAATAAGATAACACGAAATGGGAGTGGAGCGGTGGCGAGAGTAGCGTGTACCCTCCGTGGCAAGAGGCTGGACGGTGGTGTATCTGTGCTCTCGGTTTGCGTGAACCTGATTCGGTCTTAAGAACCCCGGTGGCGGGTTGACATATGCAAGGGTTAAGTGCTACATATGTCGTGTGATTGGAGATCCTCAGCTGAGTATAATCGATTCGGATCGCCGTACCTTCGCGGTTATGAAGACTTGGTCACTGCCCTACACGTAGCATTCCACTAAAGATGACGGGTTTTTGTTAAGAAACTGGCTAGTGCAGGACCAGTGATTGAACTAGGGTAGAAAGAACTCTAGTGCAGGTAATTTTACTTAACTTGACAATTAAAATTGGATTTTTAAGGATCCACTTTAGTAAGCATTTCTACAAAACAGGGTCTTTGATTATTGAAAAGCCTTACCTTGACTCCCATATAACCAGCATACCCTTGAGTGTCTTTTCTTTAGTCGGGTAAGACTTGCTGAGTAATTCCATACTCAGGGTTTATCCCCTCGTTGTTTTTAGGTGAGGAAGTAGCAGACTTCTGTTGCTTCTGTGCCAAGGTGGTTCCCAAAGAAGAAAAACAAGACTGAAGTGCAGGAGGACTCGGTCCTCCACATAGGATCTTTTGCTTATAGCTTTTCGGGAGATGTTTGTGCCTCCCTTGGTTTGTATAATATTACTACTCTGCACTCACTTTTAGACTGGTCTGTAATAAAATAACTCGAGCTTGCTTTTGGAATAAATGTAAGTTTATGTAATTCGCTTCCGCATTTCTTTATCTCCGACGTTCTGTAATATCTGCAAGACGGGTGAAACGTTCCTGGTGAGGTCGGGAAAGATACCGAGCTTGTCAAGTGACTTAGGAACATCTACAGGGTGTCTGATGTCTGTTAGACAAGGACAACTGTAGGTGGGCCTAATTACTTGGGAGGTTCCGTCACACTCGCCCGACCTCGGCCTCGTATCAACTACGCTACTGGGGATCCATCATTACCCTACCCCTAGCTAGCCGCCTTAGGCTACGAAGGAACAAGACTAGTGTCCCATCTAAGTTACTCCGGTAACAGGTAATGATGGTTCCTCGCGTGCGCCCATGACGTCGGTTGCTCTCAACCCCCTACGGAAGCAAGGAAACGTCAGCAGGATCCATGTCACACCGCCAGCTATGCGTCTACAGGGCTCAAGGCACTTCTCCGACGGCCATGTTGGTACACCTACAAGGCTCAAGGCACTTCTCCGACGGCCACATTGGTACACCTATAGGGCTCAAGGCACTTCTCCGACGACCACGTTTGTACATGTACAGGGCTCAAGGCGCTTCCCTGCCAGCCACGTTAGCTCATAGCTACACCTCCATTGTACAGCTGGGCATCTCCTTGTATCTATAAAAGGGGATGTCCGGGATGGAGGATGAGAGGAGGAGAGGGAGACGCGCGTACGAACACACGGACGCACGACGTAGACGAGCAGAGGCAGGCAGAGTAGGAGAGACGCGGTAGAGGCAGCCTCAGACAGCTCACCTCAAGATCGAACCCTCTCTTTCTATCTCTCTCTCTCGTTCTCGCTCTCCCGCAATGCTTGTAACCCCTACTATGAGCACCCCGGTGCAAGATAGCATAAGCCTCATTTCCCTCTTGTGTTCCATCTTGCATCAACCCATCTGGACTGGGGCACGCGGCACTAAAATTCACTAGTCGGTCCGGTTGAGGGTCCCTCGGGTCCGAAACACCGACAGTTGGCGCGCCAGCTAGGGGACCGCTGCATGTTAACGAATACTTTCCTGTTGAGTTCCAGATGGGTAGCCTTCAGCACCCTCTTTAGCCCGGGACGGTGCTCCACTTCGGAAGTCTTGAGTTCATGTCCCTCGACGGCGGCTATGACATGGTACTGCTCTCTCCGCAGCACGACAACAATGATGGTCGACGGCTCGCCTGGCAGAGGCGAACTCGACGACGGCATCTCCCCGCGGCAGAAGAGGAACACCCGGGTTTACCCCGCCACCCTCCTCGCCGGAGGAGGAGGAGACGGGGCAACCGTGGCTAGGCAGGGGCGGCACCTCGTCGGCTGTTGGACCAGAGCGAGTCGACGACGCCAGCACCCCTACGGGGGACATGTCGGGTGTCGTCCTCGCACCTGAGATAACGACAGGTGTCGCTTCCCCGCAACATGCCAACCCCAAGCGGACCGATGACGCTAGCACCCTCGCGAAGGACTTGCTGGGCATTAGCCTCGTACCTAAGATAACGGTGCAGTCCGTCCCCGACGTGACTTCACCACCGTTCGTTTTCCACCTTGTCCCCTTTAGATTCAGTTTCGATCCACCAAGCGACCCCGCTTCGGTGAGCGCTTTCGCAAGGGCATATCCTGACCTTCCGGGGTACCATATGTGGTCAACTTGGGACCGACTGACGTCTGTCTCAACCTCCAGACCTGCGGGTTCTGAGGAAGAGGACGACCCCGACATCAGTTGGGATTTCTCCGGACTCCGTGATCCCGATGCCATGCGCGACTTCATGTCCGCATGTGACCACTGCCTCTCCGGCTGCTCTGATGATGGTCACAGCCTTGACGACGATGGTTGCGACCCAACTCGCGAGTGCTACCACATCGATCAGGAGGATCACGACGGAGAAAACCACCTTGGCATGCCAGGAAGTGGCGGTGCCTTTGCACCTGCGTCTTGCGTTGAGATCCCGCGGGAGCTAGCTGTGGTCCAAGTCCCTGCGGGGGGTCAGGACACGCAGCTTGAGCCACTCTGCGAGATGCAGACCAAGCTCGACGAAGAAGCGGGGCGACTTGTGCAGCTCCGGCAAAACATCGAGCAGGAGTGGGCAGGCCAGGCACTCGTCGGAGGAGCGCGTCATCGGGCCCAGGACGTTCTGCGCCGCATTGTTGACGATGCTAGGGTGATGTCGCCCTCGGCCTTCAACGGGGTCGGCCAGAGCCTAGCCGCAGCAGCAATGTTGCTTCGGACGATGCCGGAGCCATCCACCACCGAAGGGCGACGTATCCAGGGCGAGCTCAAGGGCCTCCTGGAAGACGCCGCTGTCCGACAAGCCGAGAGCTCTGCCTCCCAGAGGCGAGGAGACCCCTCGGAGCATCGCGCAGCGCCCTCCCGACGCATGCGGGAGGCCTCGGTCCACACCGAGCGCACACGGGACGGGACGCCTGTAGCCCCGGATCGCCTCAGCGCCGAGCAACACCACTGCGACCATCGAGCCCGACTCGAGGAAAGGATGCGCCGAGGCTACCATCCTAGGCACGGGGGACGCTACGGCAGTGAGGAGGATCGGAGTCCCTCGCCCGAGCCACCAGGTCCGCGAGTCTTCAGCCGGGCCATACGATGAGCGCTGTTCCCGGCCTGGTTCCGGGCCCCGACTACCATCACCAAGTACTCAGGGGAGACAAGGCCAGAGTTGTGGCTTGCGGACTACCGGCTGGCATGCCAGTTGGGAGGGGCGGACGATGACAACCTCATCATCCGCAACCTCCCCCTTTTCCTCTCCGACGCTGCCCGGACCTGGCTGGAGCATCTGCCTCCTGCGCAGATTTCCGACTGGGACGACCTGGTCAAGGCTTTCGCTGGAAATTTCCAGGGTACGTACGTGCGCTCTGGGAACTCATGGGATCTCCGAAGTTGCCACCAGCAGCTAGGGGAATCCCTATGAGATTACATCCGGTGGTTTTCCAAGCAGTGCACTGAGTTGCCCAACATCACCGACTCAAACGTCATCGGGGCATCCCTCGCTGGCACCACATGCCGAGACCTGGTGAGCAAGCTAGGACGCTAGACACCCACCAAAGCGAGCGAATTGATGGACACCGCCACCAAGTTCGCCTCTAGTCAGGAGGCGGTCGAAGCCATCTTCCGAAAGGACAAGCAGCCTCAAGGAGGGCAGAAGGAAGACGCCCCCGAGGCGCCCGCCCAGCGTGGCACAAAGAAGAAGGCCAAGAAGAAGGCGCAGGCAAAGCGCAACATCGTCAACGAGGATCTCGTCGCTGCTGTCGAGCACAGGAACCCTTGGAAGCCTCCCGTCAAGATGCTCAAGGAGTCATACCCCTATCACAGGGGTCCCGTCAAGCACACCCTTGAAGAGTGCGACATGCTCCGGTGCTACTTCAACAAGGCTGGACCCTCGGCAGAAGGTGGCAAAGACCAAGGCAACAACAAGAAGGGGGGCGACAAGGAAGAGTTCCCGGAGGTCCACAACTGCTTCATGATCTACGGCGGGCAGATGGCGAATGCCTCGGCTCGGCACCACAAGCAGGAGCGCCGAGATGTCTGCTCGGTGAAGGTGGCAGCGCCAGTCTACATAGACTGGTCCGACAAGCCTATCACCTTCGACCAAGGCGACCACCCCGACTTCGTGCCAAGCCCAGGAAGGTACCCGCTCATCGTCGACCCGATCATCGGCAACGTTAGGCTCTCCAAGGTCCTCATCGACGGAGGCAGCAGCCTCAACATCATCTACGCCGAGACCCTGAAGCTCTTGGGGGTTGATCGGTCCGAGATCCGGGCTAGTGCGGCGCCCTTCCACGGGATCGCACCCAGAAAGTGTATCCTGCCCCTCGGGCAGATTGACTTACCCGTCTGCTTCGGAACTCCCTCCAACTTCCGAAAGGAAACCCTCACCTTCGAGGTAGTTGGGTTCCAAGGGACCTATCACGCGGTGCTAGGAAGACCATGCTACGCCAAGTTCATGGTCATCCCCAACTACACTTACCTCAAGCTCAAGATGCCTGGCCCCAAGGGAGTCATCACCGTCGGACCCACGTACCGCCACGCTTACGAGTGCGACGTGGAATGCGTGGAGTACGCTAAGGCCCTCGCCGAGGCCGAAGCCCTCATCGCCGACCTGGATTGCCTCTCCAAAGAAGCACCCGACGCGAAGCGGCGCGCTGGCAACTTCGAGCCGGCCGAGGCGGTTAAGTCCGTCTACATCGACCCCAGCAACGACGCTGGCAAGAAAGTCAGGATCGACTCTAAGCTCGACCCCAAATAGGAAGCAGTGCTCGTCGACTTTCTCCGTGCAAACGCCGAAGTTTTTGCGTGGAGTCCCTCGGACATGCCCGGCATACTGAGGGATGTCGCCGAGCTCTCACTAGACATTCGAGCCGGTGCTTGACCCGTGAAGCAGTCCCTGCGCCGCTTTGATGAAGAAAAGCGCAGGGCCATAGGCGAGGAGGTCCACAAGCTGATGGCTGCAGGGTTCATCAAAGAGGTATTCCATCCTGAATGGTTAGCTAACCCTGTGCTTGTAAAGAAAAAAGGTGGGAAATGGAGGATGTGCATGGACTACACCGGTTTAAACAAGGCATGTCCAAAGGTTCCCTACCCTCTGCCTCGCATCGATAAAATTGTGGACTCCACTGCTAGGTGCGAAACCCTGTCATTCCTTGATGCCTACTCAGGCTATCACCAAATCAAGATGAAAGAGTCTGACCAGCTCGCGACTTCTTTTATCACACCTTTTGGCATGTATTGTTATACTACAATGCCATTTGGCTTGAGGAATGCAGGTGCCACCTACCAGAGGTGCATGAACCATGTGTTCGGAGAACACATTGGTAGAACGATCGAGGCTTACGTTGATGACATCTTCGTCAAAACAAGGAAAGCCTCCAACCTCCTCTCTGACCTTGAGGTAACATTCAGTTGCCTGAAAGCGAAGAGCGTAAAACTCAATCCTGAGAAGTGTGTCTTCGGAGTCCCCCGAGGCATGCTCCTAGGGTTCATCGTCTCTGAACGAGGCATCGAGGCCAACCCAGAGAAGATTGCGGCCATCACCAACATGAGGCCCATCAAAGACTTGAAAGGAGTACAAAGGGTCATGGGATGCCTTGTGGCTCTGAGTCGCTTCATCTCGCGCCTCGGCGAGAAAGGATTGCCCTTGTACCGCCTCTTAAGGAAGGCCGAGCGCTTCACTTGGACCCTCGAGGCCGAAGAAGCCCTCGGAAACTTAAAGACACTCCTTACTAATGCGCCCATCTTGGTGCCCCCCACTGAGGGAGAAGCCCTCTTAGTCTACGTAGCCGCAACCACTCAGGTGGTCAGCGCCGCGATCGTAGTCGAGAGACAAGAAGAAGGGCATGCACTGCTCATCCAGAGGTCGGTCTACTTCACCAGCGAGGTGCTATCCAAGACCAAGATCCGCTACCCGCAAATCCAGAAGCTACTATACGCAGTAATTCTAACACGGCGAAAGTTGCGACACTACTTCGAGTCTCATCTGGTGACTGTGGTGTCATCCTTCCCCCTGGGAGAGATCATCCAGTGCCGAGAGGCCTCGGGTAGGATAGCAAAATGGGCAGTGGAACTCATGGGTGAAACACTCTCATTCGCTCCTCGGAAGGCCATAAAATCTCAAGTCTTAGCAGACTTCTTGGCTGAATGGGTCGACACCCAATTGCCGACAGCTCCAATACAGCCCGAACTTTGGACCATGTACTTTGATGGGTCACTTATGAATACAGGAGCAGGTGCTGGCCTGCTCTTCGTCTCACCCCTCGGGAAACATGTGCGCTACGTACTGCGCCTCCATTTTCTGGCGTCGAACAACGTGGCCGAGTACGAAGCCTTGGTTAATGGACTACGCATCACCGTCGAGCTAGGGGTTCAGCGCCTCGATGCTCGTGGCGACTCGCAGCTTGTTATTGACCAAGTCATGAAGAACTCCCACCGCCGTGATCGGAAAATGGAGGCCTGCTATGACGAAGTTTGGCGCTTGGAAGACAAGTTCTACGGGCTGGAGCTCAACCATATTGCTCGACGGTACAACGAAACCGCAGATGAGCTAGCGAAAATAGCCTTGGTGCGAACGACGGTTCCCTCGGACGTCTTCTCTAGGGATATATATCAACCATCTGTCAAACTCGACGACGCGCCCGAGCCCGAGGAGGCCTCGGCCCAGCCCGAGGTACCGTCGGCCGCCGAGGGTGAAGCCCTGCGTGTCGAGGTGGAGCGGAATGGGGTCACACCAGTCCCAAACTGGCAAACCCCGTACCTGGAATATCTCCTCCGAGGAGAGCTGCCCCTCGACAAGGCCGAGTCTCAGCGACTGGCTCGGCGCACCAAGTCATTCGTTTTACTGGGTGATGAAAAGAGTTGTACCACCACAGCCCCTCAGGCATTCTCCAACAATGCATATCCATTGCCCAAGGACAAGAGCTATTACAAGAAATACACTCGGGGGCTTGTGGTCACCATGCAGCACCTCGAGCCCTCGTGGGAAACGCTTTCCAACAAGGTTTCTACTGGCCAACCGTAGTGGCCGACGCCACTAGGATTGTACGCTCCTGCCGGGGGTGTCAATTCTACGTGAGACAGGCGCACTTGCCCGCTCAAGCCCTGCAGACAATACCTATCACTTGGCCGTTTGCCATATGGGGTCTGGACCTCGTCGGTCCCTTGCAAAAGGCACCTGGGGGCTTCACGCACCTGCTGATCGCCATCGACAAATTCTTCAAGTGGATCGAGGTCCGACCCTTAATCAGCATCGGGTCTGAGCAAGCGGAGGCATTCTTCACAAATATCATCCATCGCTTTGGGGTCCCAAACTCAATCATCACCGACAATGGCACGCAGTTCACTGGGAAAAGTTCCTGGACTTCTGCGAAGACCACCACATTCATGTGGACTGGGCCGTCGTAGCTCACCCAATGACAAATGGGCAGGTGGAGCGCGCCAATGGTATGATTTTGCAGGGACTAAAGCCGAGGATCTACAACGACCTCAATAAGTTCGGCAAGCGGTGGATAAAAGAACTACCCTCGGTGGTTTGGAGTCTGAGGATGACGCCAAGCCGGGCCACGGGCTTATCGCCGTTTTTCCTAGTCTATGGGGCCGAGGCCATCTTACCCACGGACTTGGAATACGGTTCCCCGAGGACAAAGGCTTACGACGACCAAAGCAACCAGACCAACCGAGAGGATTCATTGGACCATCTAGAAGAGGCTCGGGACGTGGCTTTGCTACACTCAGCACGGTATCAGCAGTCCCTGCGACGCTACCACGCCCAAAGGGTTCGGCCCCGAGACTTCCAAGTGGGGGACTTGGTACTTCGGCTGCGACAAGATGCCCGAGGGCACCACAAGCTTACTCCTCCCTGGGAGGGGCCATTCATCATCGCCAAAATTCTAAAGCCCGGGACATACAAGCTGGCCAACGATCAAGGCGAGGTCTACAGCAACACTTGGAACATCAAATAGCTACGTCGCTTTTACCCTTAAAATGTTCTAAGTAGTTCATGTATCTCGCTCTCTTTACATGCATAAATAAAGTCTAACCATCAAGGAAGGATCAGCCTTGCCTCGGTAAAGTCCGACCCTCCCTCGGGGGCTAGAAGAGGGGAACCCCCTCTGCGTCAAAATTTTCCTCAGGAAAGTCTTTTGCCAGAACGTATTTCGTGCGTTTCGACTGTGTCGATAGCAGAATCCTAAAGACGAGCAAGAGAGACCTTGAGTGGCAAGGCCGACCGAGCCGAGGGACTCCTACGCCTCCGAGATACGGATACCTCACTCATCACCTTCCTCGAAGGGTAGCTCACGCTCGGATAAGCGATTCTGCTACCGAACAAGTCCTAGCACTCGAAAACTTTTCTACCAAAACGACTTTTCGTGCTTTTCGACTACATCGATAACGGAATCCTGAAAACGACGAGAGGACACATAAGCGGCAAGGCCGACTGAGCCAAGGGACTCCTACGCCTCTGGGATACAGATACCTCACTCATCACCTTCCGCGAAAAGTAACTCACGCTCGAATAAGCGATTCCGCTACCGAACAAGTCCTAAGGCTCGAAACAAGAGGAAAGGAAACGCAGCTTTAAACTTCAACAACAAAAATGTCTAAGCCTCATTGGCCACAAAAGACATACGCATACTTAAAACAAACTATTCCTGCAGGCTCAGACATCGGCAGGGGGAGGGGCGGCACCCTCGGTGTCGTTTCCACCCTCGGTAGAATCTGGCCCGGCCTCAGACAACGACACGGGCGGAAGGACCTCTACCTCGAAGGAGGAAGCCAGCATCGCGCTTGGGCCCTCGACAGCCGTGTCAGGCCTCTGGACCTCGGCTAAGGCAGCCTCCTCTTCGTCGGGTAAGCAGTACCCCTCGCTAACCCGCTCCAGATCCACGTCGTAGTGGGAAGCGAGCACGGCGAAGGCCCGCCTAACGCCGTGGTGCAGCGCCCCGCGGAGTCTGCTGCGCACATGGCCGCCCAAGGCCCACAGGTGACTCTAGGGGGAGCTACCCGAGGGGACATCGTCGAGGCCAAAGGCCCGGCAGAAAGCCGAGATAGCCTCGGACATGGCCACGCGGTCGGCCTCCTTTCGCTCAGCCGCCTCGGCAAGCGCCTTGCAGTTCTTGACGGACTCGTTAAGAGCCATCTTGAACCCTACAGACAGTCGGACAACATTCTTCAGACGCAAGGAGAAGAATGGAGACAGAAACAAAGTCACAAAGCGGGCAAAACAACCTTCGGCCCGGACACGCTACTGCGAGGCCATAGCTTGGGCGGACCAAGCAGACCCGACGGCCACGGCCAAACCCTCCGCAAGGGTCCCGGCCCGGGCGGTCGCCTCGGAGTCTAGAAAGGAGGGACCCCCTCTGTGCTGAAAACTTTCCTCGGAAAAGTCTTCCACCAAAACGACTTTCGTGCCTTTTGACTGCATCGATAACGGAATCCTAATGACGAGCGAGAGAGACCTTGAACGGCAAGGCCGACCGAGCCGAGGGACTCCTATGCCTCCGGGATACGGATACCTCACTCGTCACCTTCCGCGAAGGGTAGCTCACGCTCGGATAAGTGATTCTGCTACCGACGAACATGTCCTAATGCTCGAAACAAGAGGAAAGAAACACGGCTTTATACCCAAATGTTCAGGCCTCAGCAGCCACAAAGAACAAACATACATACTTGGGGTAACAATGGTACCTAGACTTAGATGTCGGCAGTGCCCTCGGCGGTTTTCCCGACCTATGGCAGATGTCTTAGTACTTAAAGCTATTACATCTCGCTCTCAAGAGGGTACCATTACAAACGGGACTCCGGGTCCATTCCTGCAGGAATGAACAACCTCCACACCAGAAGGCCTGTGGGATAACAAACCCCAGGTGGCCCGCCGGCGACCACTGCACCGGCAGCGCGACAATGACCTCCGCCTCGGGCAGCTAGACAGCAGCAGCGATGGCCTCAGGGCAAACGCTACTGCTGAAAGGCCCTCGTTCACGTCCCCTCACGGGGGACGAGAACCAGCCATTAAAGCCAAAGAGCCGGAGGTCCGGAGTGCAAGTAGCACTGACGGTCTCATCGGCGGAGGCAACCGCTTCGGCAGAGGAAGCCTCACCTATGGCAACCACCACCTCAGCACCAACGACAGCGGCCACCTGCCCACCAACACCGCACCGGCGAACGACGGCTGCCCCAAAGCGCACCGGCAGGTCCTCACTCTCGTCCTCGCCAAGGCCGTCCTAGAACACGAGTACCGCCCTCGCGGCGTACGACGTGTTATGCGACCCCCCGGTGCAGCTGACGGTGCAAGGAGGACCTGGACATAGCCGGCCCGCGCACGACGCGACCGACACCCGTGCGGCGGACGGGCAGCCACGCTCCGCCCCAGCGATAGGAGGAGGCACCGAAAGCAGCACCAGAGCCGCTCAGGCCGGGGAGCCAGACATGCGGCAGCTGACAGCGCCACGGGTGGCAACGCCCTTCTCCCCCGATCACTGAGGGAAGGAGCGGGCCGCTGCCCACGCGGAGGCGGGCCCCGACTCGGTGCACCCTCCTCCCCAGCACGGATGATGAACATCCTTGAAGCTGAGGGTAGGGGGAGGCCACGGCCTGGCTCACTCTTCCCCGCCATGAGGCATGCGGTCATCATCCTGGGTGACCGCCGGTGGGGGAATGCAGCCGGGCTGCATGATGAAAATCCTTGAAACCGAGCAGTGACCGAAGAGCGCCAACCCCCATGAGGTCGCGCTCCTCAAACAGCAGCAAAAAGAAGGCAACATAGGTGCACCCCATCTGGGGGCTCGGAAGGCGGAAAGGCGCGATGAATGCGAGGAATGTGAAGGCATGGCTACCGCCCAGGGGGTCGATCCCTTTTTAAAGGCAGATCTCCTCACTCGCACCCCCAAGCGTCACGGGCAAAGCCTCCACCAACGTGCTCCAAGGTTCCCACCCCATGACACGGGGGCTGGGTCCCACACGTCATGCGAGCTGACCCGACACGCGAAGAAGGCAAACCGCTGCACGCGAAGCGCGTAACCGCCCCGCGGTTATAAGCATTCCATCATCCTCGCCGAAACCAGCGGATGAAAGGGTGGACCGCCTCGCAGGGAGCATGCGACCGCACCACGGTTGTGCACCCTTTCGGCTTCGTCGCATCTGGTGGCCCAGCATGGAGGCCCGGGCCCACATGTCATGTAATCGGCGCGACGGTTACTACGTGCAAGCAAACCGCACCGCCACTTGTGCCAATGCTGCGTCTTCTCGATTGCGGAACCAGCGCAGCGACTCAAGGCAGCCCTGCGCGTGACCCAACAGTGACCATTAAGTGCGACGGTCACAGGTCACTCAGCCGCGGAGATAGGCACGACGGTCGATATGATCAGAGGCGGGCCGGCAGTAATTGCAGCAGCGGGCGTGCGGAATCAGAGGTCCAGTCACCTATAGGTTCGCATCCTCTCCCAAAACGGCAGGGGAGCCCTCTCACGCAGCATAAAAAACGACGCACCCGTGTTCCGTTCCTCGAACGACTCACGCACGCGCAACAGACGCCCCGCGAATCGCTCGTCCCGTTGCATTAACTCCTTGGCAGGGCAAACGACACCTCCGGCAGGCGAAGCGGGCGCCGTTTCACCCCCGTCATGATGACCGCGTCAAAAAAGGTGCACCACATTATTTAAATTTATATCCTTTTCCTTTTTCCTCTCTCTCTCTCTCTTGCCATAGGGACCGGGAAAGGGGATATTGCGAAAAGGATCCTTCTCGGCGAAGGAAACGGGCCCCGAGCCCTCCTACCGATCAGGGGTTCGAAGGTTGCGCCCTTCGGGGTTCGGCAACCGCCCCAGAGCACTCGGGCTCCGAGCCCTTTACTGATCAGGGGTTCGAAGGCTGGCCCCTCGGAAGGGTTCGACAGCCGCCCCAGAGCACGCAGAGTCAGGGATGACCCTGGGTACGTCCGTTACATGGCCGAGGCTCGAGCTACGCTCCCGAGGTACCCTAGGACATTTCCAAGACCAGTGGGAACGATTTGTAACGGAATCCCACCGTAGGGAGGCATCGAGCCCTCGGACCCTATTGAATGGGTCCGGGTCCGGCAAATCACCTACATGTACTTTTGGAGCGCGCCTCTGGGCCACTAGCCGACCCTTATCGAACGAGGCTCGGGCATCCACTCGGATCACCCGCTAGCAACTCACTGGAAACACCATGTTCGGTGCCCTCCGAGGGTAACATGGCACTTTCCCGTCCCCCCTTCCTCCTCGCGGGGAGGCGACGAAGGGGCGTACAATAAAAGTTGAGACGGTCCTTGATCGTCGTCTCGCTTCGTGCAGAGGCTCGGGGCTGCTCTCGCGCCAGGCTACGGCCAAACTGTTGACCACGTCAACAAACCAGCTGGAAAACTCGGAGCCTGACCATGCACCCGGGCTGCAGCCAGGCCGCATGAGGGAACAACAAGGCTGACCGAGGCATCACAAGAAAGGTTAAGACCTCAAAGGAGTCAAACCACTCCTCCGAGGCCTCGGGGGCTACACCCGGCGGGTGCGCTCGCACGCACCCACCGGAACAAAGCATAACCGAGAAGGGCCGGTCCCCTTGCAAAAAATCTGGCAGAACCTCCAAGCGAGTACCTACACTCCCTTCGAGGCTCGAGGGCTACTGTCGGGGACCGTAATTAGGGGTACCCCCAATGCTCCTTAATCCGGCTGGAAAACATCTTTAGAACAAACCATAAACGACTGATAAAGCACGGGCTTCGTCTACCAAGGGACGCGACCTCATCCGAGCCCAGCCTCGGGCAAGGATAGTAGTCCCGGACGAATTCACACCTCGCCCGAGGGTCCCCTCAGTCAGCAGACACACCCTCGGCTTGCCCGAAGTCCAGCGCAGGCAAGCTTTGTCGTGCAGCGACCTCATCCGAATCGCCATACCAACCGACCGTATCGCATGCGCATTTAATGCGGGGATCGCCTGACACCTTATCCTGACACGCGTGCCTCAGTCGGCAAGGTCGAAGTGACCGTAGTCACTTTGCCCCCTTTACTGACCGTTCTGACAGGAAAACAGCGCTGTTCACCCTGCTCCGGCAACTGTGCTAGCCACCTGGGAAAGGCTGACAACAGCAAGTCACGACCTCCCCCGAGTTCGGCCTCGGGTGCAATAGGGAGCTCCGCCTCGCCCGACCCTAGGCCTCGGCCTCAGCTTCAGTCTCGGGAGAAGGTCTCCGCCTCGACCGACCCCGACCTCGGCCTCAGCCTCGGCCTCGGGAGGAGGACTCCGCCTCGCCTGGCCTCGGCCTCGGAGGAGTCGCCGCCTCGCCCGACCTCGGCCTCGTATCAACTACACTACTGGGGATCCATCATTACCCTACCCCTAGCTAGCCGCCTCAGGCTACGAAGGAACAAGACCGGTGTCCCATCTATGTTACTCCGGTAACAGGTAATGATGGTTCCCCGCGTGCGCCCATGACGTCGGTTGCTCTCAACCCCCTACGGAAGCAAGGAAACGTTTGTACACCTACAGGGCTCAAGGCACTTCTCCGACGGCCACGTTGGTACACCTACAGGGCTCAAGGCACTTCTCCGACGACCACATTTGTACAAGTACAGGGCTCAAGGCGCTTCCCTGCCAGCCACATTAGCTCATAGCTACACCTCCATTGTACAGCTGGGCATCTCCTTGTATCTATAAAAGGGGATGTCCGGGACGGAGGACGAGAGGGAGACGCGCGTACGAACACACGGACGCACGACGTAGACGAGCGAAGGCAGGCAGAGTAGGAGAGACGCAGTAGAGGCAGCCTCAGATAGCTCGCCTCAAGACCGAACCCTCTCTTTCTCTCTCTCTCGTTCTCGCTCTCCCGCAACGCTTGTAACCCCTACTACGAGCACCCCGGTGCAAGATAGCATAAGCCTCATTTCCCTCTTGTGTTCCATCTTGCATCAACCCATCTGGACTGGGGCACGCGGCACTAAAATTCTCTAGTCGGTCCGGTTGAGGGTCCCTCGGGTCCGAAACACCGACACCTACCGACTCAGGCTCGAGTCACATGAAGAGGGACGGGAAGAAGAGGCACATCAAGAAGATCATCTACTACGATAGCGATGCCTCATCTTCTTCACCGAGGGACGACAACGACGATGACTCCTCGTCAAAGAAAAAGACGGTCAATCAAAATTATTCTTTTGATTACTCTCGCATTCCCTACAATTCAAATGTGCATTTACTATCAATTCCCCTTGGAAAGCCTCCACAGTTTGATGGAGAGGACTATTCATTTTGGAGCCATAAAATGCATAGTCATTTATTCTCTCTCCATCCTAGTATATGGGAAATTGTAGAAAATGGGATGCATTTTGATAGTACCGATAATCCTGTGTTTATTAATGAGCAAATCCATAAAAATGCCCAAGCCACTACTGTTTTGCTAGCATCTCTGTGTAGGGATGAATACAACAAGGTTAGCGGCTTGGACAATGCTAAGCAAATCTGAGACACCCTCAAGATATCTCATGAGGGAAACAACGCCACTATGATCACCAAGATGGAGCTAGTGGAAGGCGAGCTAGGGAGATTCGTGATGATTAGGGGAGAGGAACCAACACAGACGTATAATAGGCTCAAGACCCTGGTCAACAAAATCTGAAGCTACGGGAGCACAAGATGGATGGATCATGACGTCGTCCGACTCATGCTAAGGTTATTTACTATAATTGACCCTCATCTTGTCAACCTTATTCGTGAAAACCCTAGGTACACCAAGATGACGCCTGAGGAGATCCTTGGAAAATTCGCGAGCAGGTGCATGATGGTGAAGGAGGCGCAATACGTGGACGATGCGCTAAATGGTCCATTGCCCATCTACGAGTCGTAGCCCGTTGCTCTCAAAGCAACAAGCAGCAAGGAGGCACTACCAAGCAAGGTAGCACAAGTGGAGGCTACCGAGCTCAATGAGGAAGAAATGGCGCTTATCATCAAGCGTTTCAAGACCGCACTCAAAGGTCGCAAAGAGTACCCCAACAAGAATAAAACAAGGGGAAAGCGCTCCTGTTTCAAATGCGGTAAGGCTGGTCATTTTATTGCTCAATGCCTCGATAATGATAATGACCAGGGACAAGAAAAGAGCGGGAAGAGGGAAAAGAAGAAGAACTATAGGAAGGCGAAGGGCGAGGCGCACCTTGGAAAGGAATGGGATTCTGACTGCTCTTCATTCGACTCCGACGATGAAGGATTGGCTGCCTCAGCCTTCGACAAGTCTTCGCTCTTCCCCAACGAACGCCATACTTGCCTCATGGCTAAGGAGAAGAAGGTACGTATTCAAGATTCCCCTAAGTACTCTTCTTCTAGCGATGAGGAATCTTCCAATGATGAAGTAGATTACACTAACTTGTTTAAAGGACTAGATAGAGCTAAGGAAGACAAAATTAATGAATTAATTGATGCTCTAAATGAAAAGGATAGATTGTTAGAAAAGCAAGAGGACATTTTGTATGAGGAACATGATAAATTTGTTAGTGTTCAAAAATCCCTTGCTTTAGAAATTAAAAGAAATAAAATGCTATCCTCTTAGTTGTCTGCTTGTCATGAATCTGTCTCTAGTCTAAAAGATTTAAATGTTGAATTAAATTCTAAACTAGAGGAAGCAAATGCAACTAGATCATGTGTAGAACATGTAGTTATTTGCAATAGATGTAAGGACTTTGACGTTAATGCCTGTGATGAACATCTTATTTCTATTGCTAAATTAAACGATGAGGTGGCAAGTCTTAATGCTCAATTTAAGACTTGCAAAGTTGAATTTGATAAATTAAAATTTGCCAGGGATGCCTACACTGTTGTTAGACACCCCTCAATTAAGGATGGACTTGGTTTTCGAAAGGAAACCAAGAACTTAACAAGCCAAAGGACTCCCGTTCTCAACAAGGAGAAAGGGAAGGCCCCTATGGCTAGTAGTCCTCAAAGGAACCATGCCTTTATTTATGATAGGAAAATTGCTAGTCGTTCTCATTATAATAGGAGTTATGATCATGCTGCTTATAATGATTCACATGCTATGATTGCCTCTAGTTCCACCTTTGTTCATGGTAGAAGTAGGCCTAGTAGAAATCATGTTGTGTCTCATGCGCCTAGGAGAATGTGCAATGGACCTTCTACTATTTATCATGCTTGCAATACTTCTTTTGTACTTTCATGTAAGAATGCAGAAGTAGTTGCTAAGAAGTTGGGATCCAAATGCAAGGGAGACAAGACTTGTATTTGGGTTCCAAAAGTTATTGTGACTAACCTTGCAGGACCCAACAAGAGTTGGGTACCTAAAACCCAAGCTTAAATTGCCTTGCAGGATTATGCATCTGAGGGCTCAAGCTGGATTATCGACAGCGGATGCACAAACCATATGACAGGGGAGAAGAAAATGTTCACCTCCTACATCAAGAACAAGGATTCTCAGGATTCAATCATCTTTGGAGATGGGAACCAAGGCAAGGTTAAAGGATTGGGAAAGATAGCCATCACATCCGAGCATTCTATCTCCAATGTGTTTTTAGTTGAATCGCTCGAGTATAACTTATTATCTATGAGTCAATTATGTAACATGGGTTATAATTGTTTATTCATAAATGTAGATGTATCTGTCTTTAGAAGGAGTGATGGTTCATTAGCCTTTAAGGGTGTATTAGACGGTAAGCTCTATTTAGTTGATTTTTCGAAAGAGAATGCCGATTTAGATGCATGCTTAATGGCTAAGACTAATATGGGTTGGCTTTGACATCGCCGGCTAGCACATGTTGGGATGAAGAACCTTCATAAGCTTCTAAAGGGAGATCATGTGGTAGGACTAACCGATGTCTGTTTTGAGAAAGACATACCTTGTGCAGCATGTCAGGTAGGGAAACAGGTGGGAAGCACTCATCACAGCAAGAATGTGATGACAACATCAAGACCACTGGAGCTTCTTCACATGGACCTCTTCGGACCCGTTGCCTACCTCAGCATCAGGGGAAGTAAGTATGGTCTTGTAATTGTTGATGATTTTTCCTGCTTCACTTGGGTGTTCTTTTTACAGGACAAATCAGAAACCCAAGGGAACCTAAAGCGCTTTCTAAGGAGGGCTAAAAATGAATTTGAGCTAAAGGTGAAAAAGATAAGGAGCGACAACGGGTCTGAGTTCAAGAATCTACAAGTTGAAAAGTATCTTGAGGAGGAAGGCATCAAGCACGAGTTCTCCGCTCCCTACACACCACAGCAAAATGGTGTGGTAGAGAGGAAGAATAGGACGCTAATCGACATGGCGAGAATGATGCTTGGAGAGTTCAAGACGTCCGAGCGGTTTTGGTCGAAAGCTGTGAATACAGCCTGCCATGCCATAAACCGGCTCTATCTGCATCGCCTCCTCAAGAAGACCTCCTACGAACTCCTTACCGGTAACAAACCCAATGTCTCCTACTTTCGTGTATTTGGGAGCAAATGCTACATTCTGGTGAAGAAAGGTAGACATTCTAAATTTGCTCCCAAGGCAGTAGAAGGGTTTTTACTAGGGTATGACTCAAATACAAAGGCGTATAGAGTCTTCAACAAATCATCGGGATTGGTTGAAGTCTCTAGCGACGTTGTATTTGATGAGACTAATGGCTCTCCAAGAGAGCAAGTTGATCTTGATGATGTAGA
The DNA here is from genome assembly GCA_029449295.1 of Zea luxurians. NCBI lineage: Eukaryota > Viridiplantae > Streptophyta > Magnoliopsida > Poales > Poaceae > Zea > Zea luxurians. The sequence goes on along the minus strand of JAOPSE010000081.1, from coordinate 10,401,852 downwards.
TGAAGAAGAAATTCCGACGGCCGCAATACGCACGATGACGATAGGTGATGTGCGACCTCAGGAACTACCGGAGCAAGATCAACCATCTTCCTCGACAATGGTGCATCCTCCAACTCAAGATGGTGAACAGGTACCTCAAGAAGAGGGGCAGGATCAAGGGGGAGCACAAGAAGAACGGGTTATGGAGGAAGAAGCACCACGGGTCCCTCCAACTCAAGTCCGAGCGACGGTCCAAAGACATCACCCTGTCGATCAGATTCTGGGTGACATCAGCAAGGGAGTAACTACTCATTCACGATTAGCTAATTTTTGTGAGCATTACTCGTTTGTCTCTTCTATTGAGCCTTTCAGGGTAGAAGAGGCCTTGCAGGATCCGTACTGGGTGTTGGCCATGCAGAAAGAGCTCAACAATTTCAAAAGAAATGAAGTCTAGAGCCTGGTGCCATGTCCAAAGCAAAACGTTGTGGGAACCAAGTGGGTGTTCCGCAACAAGAAAGACAAGCACAGAGTGGTGACAAGAAACAAGGCTCGACTTGTGGCAAAAGGTTATGCCCAAGTCGCAGGTTTGGATTTTGAGGAGACTTTTGCTCCTGTTGCTAGGCTAGAGTCAATTCGGATATTATTAGCCTATGCTGCTCACCATTCCTTTAGGCTATTCCAAATGGATGTAAAGAGCGCTTTCCTCAATGGGCCAATCAAGGAGGAGGTATACGTGGAACAACCCCCTGGCTTTGAGGATGACAGGTATCCTGACCACGTGTATAAGCTCTCTAAGGCGCTCTATGGACTTAAGCAAGCCCCAAGAGCATGGTATAATGCCTTAGAGATTTCCTTATTTCTAATGCTTTCAAGGTTGGGAAAGCCGATCCCACTCTTTTCACAAAGACTTGCAATGGTGATCTTTTTGTGTGCCAAATTTATGTTGATGACATAATATTTGGTTCTACTAATCAAGAGTCTTGTGAGGAGTTTAGCAGGGTGATGATGCAAAAGTTCGAGATGTCGATGATGGGCGAGTTGACCTACTTCCTTGGATTCCAAGTGAAGCAACTCAAGGACAGCACTTTCATCTCCCAAACAAAGTACACTCAGGATCTTCTCAAGAGGTTTGGGATGAAGGACGCCAAGCCCGCGAAGACACCGATGGGAACTGACAGACACATCGACCTCAACAAAGGAGGTAAGTCCGTTGATCAAAAGGCATACCGGTCAATGATAGGTTCATTACTTTACCTTTGTGCTAGTAGACCGGACATTATGCTTAGTGTATGCATGTGTGCTAGATTTCAATCCGACCCCAAGGAATGTCACCTTGTGACCGTTAAGCAAATTCTTAGGTATTTAGTCTCTACGCCTTGCTTCGAGATCTGGTATCCAAAGGGGTCTACCTTTGACTTGATTGGATGCTCAGACTCCGACTATGCCGGGTGCAAGGTTGATAGGAAGAGCACATCAGGGACGTGCCAATTTCTAGGAAGGTCCCTGGTGTCCTAGAGTTCCAAGAAACAAACATCCATTGCCCTATCCACCACTGAGGCCGAGTACGTTGCCGCAGGACAGTGTTGCGCGCAACTGCTTTGGATGAGGCAAACCCTTTAGGACTTTGGCTACAATCTGAGTAAAGTTCCACTCCTATGTGACAATGAGAGTGCAATCTGCTTGGCGGATAATCCTGTTGAACACAGCTGCACTAAGCACATAGACATCTGGCATCACTTCCTGAGAGACCACCAGCAAAAGGGAGATATCGATGTGTACCACATTAGCACCGAGAACCAGCTAGCCGATATCTTCACTAAGCCTTTAGATGAGAAAAGGTTTTGCAGGTTGCGCAGTGAGCTAAATGTCTTAGATTCGTGTAACATGGATTGATCTATAACATACATGTATTCTATACCTTTGATCATGTTACTTTGTGCATTTAAATCAGTTATTGTTTATTTGTGGTGCTCAAGTTGTACAAGTCATTCCCGGACCTTATAAGTCTGTATGCAAATGATGCATATATTTAGGGGGAGATGTGCTACAACTTGATCCCTTTGAGACTAACGTGTCAGTTTGAGTACACTTGATGTAGTCTCAAAGGTACATTGAAAGGGAAAGTGAACTTAAACGACGAAAAGACTTCCACTGCACTCCGGTATTAGTGTATTTAATTCCAAGTTCGTACTTATGCTCTCATTGCCTTTTTGCTCTTATTTGACATTTTGGTGAGGCAATGGGGTTAAAGGGCCAAAAATGATCCCGTTTTGGTGCTTAATGCCAAAGGGGGAGAAATTAAGGCCAAAGCAAATGGATCAGTCAACCACTTGAGAACTTTGAAAATAAGTAGAATTAGAATTTGTGATTTGTCAAAAATACTCTTATTGCAAAATTTGGTCTCTTATGGGGGAGAATTTTGATTATGGGAAAAGGGGGAGTTTTTGGCACTTGATCAATTTTACTCTTGGAATATCTCCCTATTTGCCCAAACAAGTGTGTTTGACTTAGAGATAGGAAAAAGAATTTGATTTGCAAAAACAAACCAAGTGGTGGCAAAGAGTGATCCAAATATGCCAAATCATAAGCAAAAACAATTTGGTCTTTAATTGCATCGATGTTGCACTTCTTTTGTTGCTTTTTAATGTGTTGGCATAAATCACCAAAAAGGGAGAGATTGAAAGGGAAATGTGCCCTTAGGCCATTTCTATAAGTATTTTGGTGATTAGATACCCAACACATATTAATTGAGTCCTAATGTGCTAAATGTGGAAGAAGTGTAAATCAAAGGACAAGGTAAGTTTCTACACTTAGTGAAATGTTTTTGTATGCTAACATATTTATCTAAGTGCTAGAAATAGTACCAAGAAAAGAAGATTGGAATTAGAGAAGAGTTGGCAGTGTACAGCCAACACCAACTCAGGCCTAGCACACCGGACTGTCCGGTGGTGCACCGGACAGTGTCCGGTGCCCTAGGCGAGCCAACGGTGAACCAGTTGCTCTCGGGAGTGACGCGACTATAATTCACTGGAATGTCTGGTGGTGCACCAGACTGTCCGGTGAGTCGTCAGCGACGAACTCGTCGCTCTCGGGAAAAGGAAAAAGGCGACGTGGCTATAATTCACCGGACTGTCCGGTGAACCAATGGCGCCAGCGGCCAACGGTCGTCCGCACGATCAACGCGCGACATGTGGCCAGCTCCAACAGTCGGCTAGGTGCACCAGACTGTCCGGTGTGCACCAGACAATGTTCAGTGCGCCATCTGGCCCCTAGGAGCAACGGTCGGATGCGCCCGATATGGAAGGAGATCGCGCACCGGACAGCTACATGACTTGTCCGGTGGCGCACCGGACTATCTGATGCACCACTCGGTAGAAGGCAAGAATAGCCTTCCATGTTGATCTCCAACGGCTCCTAGCTACCTTGGGGCTATAAAAGGGACCCCTAGGCGCATGGTGCAGAACACCAAGCTTACAAGAAACATCCTAAGGCACCTAGACTCTACATTCACGCAATTGGATCATAGTTCTTGAGATTTGAGCACTTTCGAGTTGTAAACTCCTCGCGCTGTGTTTGTGTGCTCACTTATTCACTTGTGTGCGTGGTTTTGCTGCAGATTTGAGTCTTGTGTGTGTTGCTCTCCCATCCTCACTCTTGTGCTTTCTTTGTGATCTATTGTAAGGGCGAGAGGCTCCAACTTGTGGAGATTCCTCGCAAACGGGAAGAGTACTAAAAGATAAAACATTGTGGTATTCAAGTCGATCATTGGATCACTTGAAAGGGGTTGAGTGCAACCCTCGTCCATTGGGATGCCACAACGAGGAAGTAGGCAAGTGTTACTTGGCCGAACCACGGGATAAAAATCGCGTGTCTCATGTGTTGCTTCTTGTGATTGTTTTGTTCGCACGAGCATGTTCCATAGCCACTTAGTTTCACTAACACCATAACAATCAAGTTTGTGGTCCATATGTAGCAACTCTAGTGGTCTTAACGTTGTTATTATATTTTGCTCGGATGACTTGTTCCCACCTATTTCCCTACTTGACACGCTGCACAAGGTCTGTCTTTCTCAAAACAGACATCGGTTAGTCCGAATACATGTTCTCCCTTTAGAAGCTTATAAAGGTTCTTCATTCCAACATGTGATAGACGGTGATGCCAAAGACAACCCATGTTAGTCTTAGCAAGTAAACATCCATCTAGGTCGGTATTCTCTTTAGTAAAATCAACCAAGTAAAGCTTCCAGTCAAATACACCATTAAATGCTAAGGAACCATCACTTCCTCTAAAGTCAGCTACATAAACATTTGTAAATAAGCAATTATACCCCATATGACATAACTAGTTAACAGATAGCAAATTATAACCAAGCGAGTGCTCAGTAGTAATTGCTATTGTATCTATCCCCTTTACCTTGCCTTGGTTCTCAGCTCCAAAGATGATCATGTCATTGGAATCCTTATTCTTGATGTAGGAAGTGAACGTATTCTTCTCCCCCATATGTGGTTTGTGCATCTGCTATTAATAATCCAACTTAAACCCCGGATGCATAAACCTACAAGGAATTTAGGCTTGGGATTTAGGTCACTAACTTGTGTTGGGTCCTATTAGTTTAGTTACATAAGATTTTGAAATCCAAATGCATAACTTACCATTCTTGCATTTTGGTCCCACATTGGAGGCAACAATTATATCATTTTTACAATAAAGCACATATGAGGCATCATAAGTGCAATAAAGCATAGAAGGACCATGGGATGCATTCCTATCCTTAGACGCATGAGAAATAACATGAGATGCACGTTGCCTAGGTCTGAAGCGGAGGCCAGAAGTGAAAGGAAAATGTGCCCTTAGGCCATTTCTATTTTATTTTTGTGATTAAATGTTCAACACATTGTCTTGGACTAACATCTTGATGTATGAGCATAGGTACAAGTATTTGAAAGACAAGTTGAGAAACATAGGCATTTGGTGTATATTGCAAATCCTATTAGATTAAAGGAACAAGGTATGATTCTAGCACTTAGTAAATTGTTTTTGTTGATAACTATGTTTATCTAAGTGCTAGGAAACTTCTACAGATGAACCATTTTGGATAAATGTGTTTGGTTAATATTAGCCAAACATGTGCCAGTCTGGGAGCACCGGACTGTCCGATGAGCACCAAACAATGTCCAGTGCCCAGGCTACCAGCCGGCAAACAGTCCGCTCTCGGGAAATCGCTGAGACGCCGCGGCTATAATTCACCGGACTGTCCGGTGTGTACCGTACTATCTGGTGTGATAGCCACGCGCCTGGCCAATGGTCGACCTCACAATTCGCGCGGGCCACAACAGTCTGGTCAACGGTCACCAGGTTGCACCGAAGTGTCCGGTGTACCAAGTGACTAACAACTGGCAACGATCAGCATGGCTGATTAAGGGAATCGGTGACTGTGCAATGTCCGGTGTGCACCGGACAGTCTGGTGCACACGCGGACAGAAGGCAACCAGGGCCTTCGAAATGAAGATCAAACAGCTCATTGGTCCCTTGGGACTATAAAAGGGCCTCCCTAGGCCCATGGGGCTATGAACCAAGCACACTTTGAGCAATCTACAAGTCCTACACTCTGCCACCACGTTGTCGATTCATTAGATAGAGATTTGAGCGCATTCTTGAGCTATGACTCCACTGTTTTGATTCTTGCGCTCTCTTCTTGACTTGTGTGTGTGTGTGTGTGTTGTTGTTGTGATTGAGTTCTTGTGTGTGTTTCTACTCCCTCCTTACTCTGGTTTTGATTAAGATTATTTGTGTAATTTGTGAGAGACTCCAACTTGTGGAGATTCCTCACAAATGAGATTTGATATAAGGAAGAAAACTGTGGTACTCAAGTTTGATCTTTGGATCACTTGAGAGGGGTTGAGTGCAACCCTTGACCGAAGGAGGTCACCACAACACGGAGTAGGCATTGGCCGAACCACAGGATAAAATTGTTGTGTCTTTTGTCTATTTACTTTATTGTGATTACTGTCTTCTAAGAGTTCTCATATTTCACTCATATTATTGCTCCTAAGTTTGATACACATCTCAAAGGAGCAATCAAGTGAAGAGTTCTCCTCTTTCTCCATCTCTACTCAAAACAACTTGGTTTTAGCTTTCACTAACACTCATCATAAACCAAGTTTGTGTTGTTTAGAGTTGTTTTTTCCCAAGATCACCTATTCACCCCCTTTAGGTGCTCTCAAGAAGCACCGCGAGCACCAGCAACAGTGTCTCCGTCTGCCCCAGTCAGACCATCATCGACATCGCCACCCTCTTTGGCTCGCTTGTACTAGAGGAGAGTCACCCCTCCCCCGTCACCACCGTGGGGATGAAGCAGAGACATGGAGCTACTGTGTGGTTTTGAAATGGAGGCGGAGGTTGTGAACAGAATTGGCAAGAAGCGAGGAAGAGTAAGGATGGTCTCTAGTAGACTTTTTATCCTACTCCCTATCTCATTTCCTATTTTAAACTACTCTTTGTAAATATTGCAAAAACAATGTAATACACGTCCGCATGCACGGCGTTGCTGGAGTTTGCCTAACATTGGAACACCAGCGATTTATAACGAGATTAGTTTTGCCTTTCGTGAGGCTTACTTATCTAGAGAGAGTGGAATAACTATACGTGCTTTGTGTGTGACATATGACGACGCATGATAGTCAATATTGGTTCTCCGTGTTTGTTAGGTCAGAAACGAGAAGATGAATAAACATGAAGGGTTTTTTGTGTTAGGCAAAGAGTGGCGAAGATCAATGATAGTAAGGTAGGAACGCCAACGATTTATAGTGGGATTAGTTTTGCCTCTGGTGAGATAATCCTTATCCAAAGAGAGGGGAATAAACCATACACGCTTTGCGCGTGACACACGACAGTCGAAACTGGTTCTCCATGTTTCTTAGGCGAGAAATGAGGAAGATGAATAAACCTGAAGGGTTTTTTTGTGTAAAATGTTGAAGGAGGACTACCAAAATTGGTGTATGTTTGTTAGAAGAGAAGCATGGAAGAGGAACAAGCCCGAAGGAGTTTTTTATAAAATTGTTGACGCATGACGACCATCAAAACTGATGGTTTATAGGAGTAGAGATGTGGTGATGTTTTCATTTTTTACGTCTGGTTCTAATCCAGTATCGATTTGTTCTGTTTGTTTTTGTTTCATTTTCATTATCTCACTAGTCCTATTTTATCCCATTTTTAAAATAAAATACGGAAATGAAGATAAGAGGGGTTATCCTGACAAATTCCATTCATCATCCTTTACATTTACTCTCTCTAATTTTTGGTGACAACAAATCTGGTGTACATGGGAGCTTAATGTATATGATGCATATATTATACTATTTCCAATAGTTTATTCATCATTGTTCATATATTCAAACTCCACTCTGTAAATTGTATAGTCTACAGTGTAAAACAATGCAAACAATGTTTTAGATGACCATATGGTGTGAACTGATGGAAACGGTCTTAATTTATCACCATCCATCTCAGATCTAAGACTGTATCCACCAACGTCCTCTAAATTTCATCTCCTAAAGGATTATTCTGTGTCCTTTACAGCTCACTCTAAAAAAATTTGTCCTCTGTATCTTCTTTATCTCCAACAATGTTCTCTAAATTCGGTTTTACATGGAATGAGTTTCATTTAAACTCTTCACCAATACTAGATTACCAAACGCATCGCCTCTGGTTAGAGCATATAAGTTAAACTCCATAGCCTTTCATGGTATTTAGAGACCACCCAGATCTCATAAACTGTGACTGACAGTTAACCTATATAGGTATGTTCCTCTAAAGATGTTCTGTAGGACAACTTCTTTCTTCATAAAGCCACTTGGAACATATTAAGGTGTAAACACCTACCTACCTTACAGTAAGGAAAGATATGCATCTGAAATGAGCCTTATTAAGGGTCTTTCTTCTCAGTCTACCACTAGCTTGTTTCACCATTCTAATTCACGGGATCTCTGATCACATAGAACATGTTACCACTATGATAAACTTTAGGTGGGTCTCAGGCCCATCTCACTTGATGCACTATCTATCACATTACGTGATAGCCCCTTAGTAAATTGATCTGCCAGATTTTTAAACGTATGGAGATAATCCAACGCTATTAATCTAGAGTTTCTCTATTTTCTGATATATTTCAAATGCCTCTTTATATGCCTTGTCGACTTCATATCATCCTTAGAACTATTTACCTTAATTATCACAGTCTAATTATCACAGTTCATGGAAATAGCTGGCATAGTTTTTTCAACCACCGGTAAATCCATAAAGAGTTCACGAAGCCACTCAACCTCAACTGAAGCGGTATCTAATGATGTGAATTTTGCTTCCATAGTCGACCTCATTAAGATGGTCTGCTTGCAAGACTTCCATGAAACAACGCCACCTCCAAATGAAACACATATCCACTTGTGGCATATATCTCATCAGCATCAGATATCCAGTTTGCGTCACAATAACCCTCCAGTACTATTGGGTACCCGGTATAATGGATGCCTAAACTCATAGTACCTTTTAGATAGCGCAAAACTCTCTCAAGAGCATGCCAGTGATCATCTCCCGGATTTGAAACAAATCGGCTAAGTTTTCTCACGACAAACGAGATGTCAGGCCTCGTAGTGCTAGTTAAATACATGAGTGAACTAGTTATTTGGGAATATCTCAATTGTCCCTTGTTATTCTTTGATTTTTCTTCAATACCTTAACATGATCATAAGGCGTTGGAGCAGGTTCACATTTGCTAAAACTAAAGCGACTCAAAACCTTTTCCACATAATGGGATTGCACAAGTGTGATCCTACCACTGCCTTCCCTCAGTATCTTAATGTTAAGAATAACATCAACTTTTCCCAAATCTTTCATTTCAAAATTATCAAATAGAAATTATTTTATCTCTTTAATCACATCAAGACTTGTCCCAAGATTAGAATGTCATCAACATATAGGCATAAAATTACTCTGTCGCCCCCACCATACCAATAGTATACACATTTGTCTACTTCGTTCACAACAAAGCCGACATATGTCAAAGTTCTATCAAACTTTTCATGTCATTGCTTAGGTGCTTGTTTTAGGCCCTATAAAGATTTCAATAATTTACACACCATGCCTTCTTTACCATTTGCTACAAATCCAGCTGGTTGTTGCATGTAAATTTCCTCATATAGTTCTCCATTTAGGAATGTTGTCTTAACATCAATTTGATGGATGAGAAGACCATGAGAGGCAGCCAAAGAAAGTAGCACACGAATTGTGGTTAATTGAGCCACAGGTGAGTAAGTATCAAAAAAATCCACACATTCCTTCTGTGAATAGCCTTTAATTACAATCCTCGCCTTGTACCTTTCAATAGTACCATCATGTCTAAGCTTTTTCATGAACACCCATTTACTCCCAATGGGCTTACACCCATAAGGACGCTCAACAACATCCCAAGTTGCATTAGACATAATAGAATCCATCTCACTCCTTATTATTTCCTTCCAAAAGTCAGCATCAGGATAGGAATATGCATGTTCAATGGCACTTGGTGTGTCATCCATAAGATATACAATGTAATCATCACCAAAAGACTTTGCAGTCCTTGTTCTCTTACTCTTTCGAATTGATACATAGTCATCTTTCACAGGATTATGTATATGGGATTCCTCAATGTGTTCTACCAAAATAAAATGCCCATGGGGTATCGTTGGTTCATCAATAGACACATCATGTGTAATTTTCATAGGAAAATCATCCCCAAAAAACGCAGCATCTCTGGACTCCATAATTATGCCAACTAACATGTCTGGTACTCTAGAGTTTATAATTAAAAACCTATATCTAATGTATTGGAAAGCATACCCAAGGAAAACACAATCAATAGTTTTCGGTCCTAATTTGCGCTTCTTATTAATTGGCACATTCACTTTAGTCAAACAACCCAGGTGCGCAAATATGAGATATTTAATTTCTTCTTTTCCCATTACTCGAATGGTGTGATTTATTTGTTCTTTATGGGAACTTTATTCGGGACATGGCACGTAGTCAAGATCACCTCACCCCATAATTCCTTAGATAGTCCCAAAGTCTCTAAAATTGGTGTTAACCAAATCAGTTAGAGTACACAACCCTATTGGATTGTGGAGAGTATGGCAGTGTCCTCTCATGAATAATACCATGTTCCACACAAAAATCAGAAAATCACCCAAAGAATTTCTCCACCACGATAAGAACTTAACCGTTTAATTTCCCCTCTCGAGTTGATTTTCAGCTTCGGCTTTGTAGATCTTAAAGTAATGCAAAGCTTCATCTTTTGATTTTAAAAGATACACATAACAGAATCAAGTAAAATCATCGATAAAAGTAATAAAATATCACTTGCCTCCTTTAGTCAATATTCTGTCCATCTCATATAAATCGGAATATATTAAGTCTAGTGGTGCCAAATTCCTCGCTTCCGCAACCTTATGAGGCTTGCGAGGTTGCTTAGATTGTATGCACACCTGGCACTTATAATCTTTGACTAAATCCAATTTTGGGATTAAATTTAAATTTGCTAACCACGAGACAGAACCAAAATTGATATGACAAAGTCATGAATGCCAAATATTCAACTCATTCGAAACAATATTGTTTACAGACTTATTACATGTATCATGCAAAGATAAGCGGAACAAGCCTCCACTGTCATAGCCTTTTCCAACAAATGTTCCACACTTTGACAATACATTTATTAGGCTCAAAAACAAGTTTGTATCCATCTCGACATAATTGTGAGCCACTAACTAGATTCTTTTTGATGGAGAGGAAATGCTGCACGTTTTTCAATAGCACCGTCTTTACCAAAGTAAACTTCAGAATGATTGTACCAATACCAAGAACACGCGCATGTGATCCATTCCCCATCAGTAAGGCTCTAGTCCCTTTGCACTGATAAGAAGAAAACAAAGAAATATCAGCCCACACATGAATATTGGCACTAGTATCAGCTCACCACTCAGGGGATTGACACACTAAAAGAACAGTAGGTAAAGATTACCATACCCCGATGCTCTTTCTCCAGTCTTGCTAATAATCATGTTTACTGTTTTCATCTCTTGAGCTAGTTTTTTCTCGTACTTAAATTTGCGGTATGTACAAACGCTTGCCCAATTATCAATACTCCCGCAAACAAAGCATCCGGCTCCTTTGTTATTCTTTTTGAACGTGACTGCCTGCTTGGGCTTCGTGGCATTCTATTGCTTATTCTTTTATTATTATTACGTGATGCATCAGAATTCTTCTTTTGTACCATATTTGCACTATAAGTCCCAAATCATTTTCCACGAGTGTCTTTTGCTCTCGCCCTGTCCTCAACATCATGAGATCCAATAAGCTCAGTGAAAGTCGCCTAGAGGGGGGTGAATAGGCGGAATCGGAAATTTACAACTTAAAACACAATCTACAAGCCGAGGTTAGCGTTAGGATAAAATCCGAGTCCGAGAGAGAGGGGGAAAACAAATCAAAAGCAAATGAAGTGGATGACACGGTGATTTGTTTTACCGAGGTTCGGTTCTTGAGAACCTAGTCCCCATTGAGGTGGTCACAAAGACCGGGTCTCTTTCAACCCTTTCCCTCTCTCAAACGGTCACTTAGACTGAGTGAGGCTTCTTCCTTGATTTCTCGGGTCACTTAGACCCCGCAAGGACCACCACACGATTGGTGTCTCTTGCTTCGCTCACATATGCGAAACTGTATATCGCTCGTGTTCTCAGTTTGCATGGTGTTCCAAAGACTATAGTGTCGGATCGTGGACCTCAATTCGTATCCAAATTTTGGGAAGAACTTCACAAATCCTTGGGTACCAAGTTGCTCCATAGTTCGGCCTATCATCCTCAAACAAGTGGTCAAATTGAGAGGGTAAATCAAATACTTGAGGACATGCTACGAGCTTGTGTTCTGGAATTCCCACAGAAATGGGATGATTGTTTACCATTAGCGGAGTTCTCATACAATAATAGCTATCAAGAAAGCATCAAAATGGCACCCTTTGAAGCTTTGTATGGGCGACAGTGTCGTACTCCGTTAAACTGGTCTGAACCAGGTGAAAGAAGATTTTTCAGGCCTCATATGGTAAAGGAAACAGAAGAGAAAGTTCAACGAATAATTCATAATTTGAAGAAAGCCTAAGCTCGATAGAAGAGTTACGCAGACAAACGACGGATACCCTTGTACTTTCTAGTTGGAGATTATGTCTATCTGAAGGTCTCACCACTAAAAGGTGTATCATGTTTTGGGGTAAAGGGGAAACTTGCACCTCGATACATTGGTCCTTTTCTTATCCTTGAAAGATATGGACCAGTGGCATACCGACTTCAGTTACCCGAAACATTGTCTGTTGTACATAATGTGTTCCATGTGTCTCAGTTGAAGAAGTGTCTTCAGGTTCCAGATCGAACTGTTAAAGTAACAGATGTTGCCTTAGAGCCAGACTTGACATATTCAGAACACCCTGTTCAAGTCTTGGATCAAAAGGACGGAATTACCCGAAGAAAAACTCTCAAGTTTTACAAGATACAGTGGAACCAACATTCAGAAGACGAGGCTACATGGGAAACTCAAGACTTTTTAGAAAAGAATTTCCTAGGCTTTTTAGCCTCATTGTAACACCCGGATTTTAGAGGTCCAAAACCCGGGGTTAACATAAACACCAGGTATGCTGGGACCAAGTCTCATACATATGATGTATAGTGGCACAGGATCGAATGTCACATCTTTATATATAACAGGTGTTCTATACAAAATAAATAATTACACTGTAAGGAGACAACGGTCCAGCAACCCAAAGTTGACTGGGAGACGACGACCTAGACCTCTCACGAACTCATCGCAGCATCCTCCATGAGCATCATCCTGCGGTACCTGTTCTTGACCTGTGGGGTGTGTGAGACAGCAAGAGTGAGCTCACATACGTTCATCGCTCAACAAGTTGTGGGGAATAATGTGCATGAACTCACCAAAGGTGGGAGCTCACGTGAAGTGTAAGGCTTACCAAGGAAGATGGTTAGAGCTGAGCATTGCTTTTAAAGTTGGTCAAAATTTTATTAGCAGTTACTAAGTATAAGTAAATACCAACCCAATTAATTAGTAGAACAAAAGTAACAACCTCACCTGCAATGCAATGCATATGACAAATTGAATTTAGTTCCATAAATTAATCATGTGAGGGTCCGAGCCGCTCATGACCGTGAGCACGGCTAGTATACCAGTTTTACACTCTGCAGAGGTTGCGCATCTTTACCCACAAGTCGTGTATCCCATGTTGCCAGGGTTTGCAAGGCCCTTAGACACTTCCGAGGTGAATGGCTAGGGATCCACTACGAGGCTTTTACAAAGTTCCACTAGCTTCCGAAAACCCGCTACAGTTTATAGGAAGATCCAGTGCAGGAATCCCTTGCAGGACCGCCATCGCAGCAAAATCCTCCCGAGGGCCTCCCTACACTGACCTCTCCCCTACTGCCCTTGCCCCTTTCGGGTAAGGTAGTCTTCCACTAGCTTTCCTAATTAATCAGCCAAGGGCGTCCCATTCCACCCTCGTGGTAGCACTGTTTTCCCGGGTGGTTCTCCATGTTCCAATTAACATAATGATCTCAACATGAACCATAAATAACAACTGATAACAAAAAGTGTAATCATGAATAGTGTATCTCCATACCCAAAACCACATATAGCACTAGCAAGTACTACCCAGAAAGATCAGTGGTAAACAAGGTATAAAGATAATCAAACTAGGTAACCTGTTGGGTCCCATCAAATTAACCTATGCAGATCATTATGATTAATCAGAACATGGCTGGGTAAAAAGGAAGTGATCAAGGGCACAACTTGCCTGGGCCTTGAGAATCCAGGTACCAGGATGATCTTCAGGTGACTCGTGACCTCACTGCTAGTCGTAGCAATACAAACATACATGGTATAGGCAAGATTAACATTACACCAAACATAAGGACAAAATGCACATTAATAATATACATATTAAAATAAGATCATAGGAACAGGAATCATTAATTTTGGAGTTATAGATTTTTAGTTATGAATTTTCAAAGGTTTTATGTGTTTAAAATAGATTAAGTGAGAGATTAAATTTCTAATTGTTTTCATGACAAAACAGAGGCTCTAAGTGGTAAATAATATTAAAACAAAATTATTGCAACTGGAATGGGTCAAAAAGGAGCTAAAATGAATTAGTTATGAATTAAATAAGTTTCTGATTTATTTTAACACTAAAAATCATTTTCTAATTCCTTTTTCTGGATTTTTATAATATTCTGGACTGGGCGCACTATTACCAGAAAGTCTAGGGGCAAGCGTGCAAATATTCCCAAGACACAGTTTTAACCCGCGGTGGACGGCGGGTTAATTACGAAAAAGGGCAGGGGCTCTTTTGTATAATGCTCAGGCCGAAGGGGTATGAACCTGTATCAGCCGTTGGATTAAAAGCCCACGGCCCAGATCTGACCTAACCATTAAAACGCTGAGACCCGATCCCGACCGTTCATCCACCGACTGACGAACGAGATGATCCCCGCGAAACAACAGGATAGCTTTTAATCAAAACCGCCCACAACCAGATCAACGGTCCACGCGCGTTTTCTCCCCATCTCTTATCCTAGCCGCCCGATCGTCATCCAATGGCCAGCGCGTCTCTTCCCCAACCAAGACCCGCGCACGGCGGCGCCGCGCACACCACGGCGGAGGCATCACCGGAGTTCCCAATCCAAGCCTACAAGCATTTAGTTCTCGATTCCCTAGCGCTACGCGTAGTAGAGATCTCAGCGAACTCGACGAAGGTCTTCTTACCGCGCTTGAGGCAGGGTTGAATGCTGGCTACGGTGAGCGATGCTCCGCGGCTGTGCGATGCGGAATTTCTCATGGTTCTGGTTGCTCCCACGCCCTCGGATGTCCACCGAAGCTTCGTTGTGATTCTCGCAGACCCATCTCGACTTAATCCCTGAATGCACAGTGATGGAGGCGGGGATGAACCGCCGCCGCGATTCCAGCTTTATCTGCGCGCACAGGTCCGCGGTGGCCCACGCGATCCTAGCGAGCACGACAAAACGTCCAGCTGATCCTCGGTGGGTTGCGGAGAGGAGTTCACGGCGACAGGGCTCTTATACCCAGGTTCGGTCGGACTTGCACCGGTCTACCGGGCTTGCGACCGTGAGCTCCGCCGAGGTCCACGCGGAGCCGCAGAGGGCGGTACTGTCGGGGGATGAAGATCAATAGCTGTGGGGTGAGCCAGCGACCGGTAAATGTGGGAAATCCCAACAGAACCCAGGATTCCTGGGCGTTCGTTCAGGCCGGCGCGCACAAAACGGAGAGGGAGGCAAAGTCGGAGACGGAGATTTGTTACGGCCTGCTGCGGAGTGGAGACGAAGCTGACAGTGGGCCCGAGTAATCAGTGAGAGAAGGGAGGGGAAAAGAGGGCTGCACCGAGTGGTCCCACCTGGAAGTGTCACAACCAGAAAAGAAAAGGGAGAAGAGCAGAGTGGGCTGGCGCGGTGGTAAGTGGGCCGACTGGGCGATTTGGGTCCAGGTGCGTTTTTCCCTTTTTATTTTCTTTTTCTTTTATATGTTTTGTTTTACTCTTTTTATTTTTCAAATTTCAAATTTGAATATGGATCTTGTTATGAATTTCACTTTTGAGTCAAAATGTACCAACTTAAATCTGTACAAGAATAATATATATATTTTAATTATTTTTATTCACATAATAATTTCTTCCTTTCCTTTTCTCTTTTACATATTATTTCTAAAACCCCAAAGTGAAATTTTGGGTTAAATTCAAATTCTCAATTCCATTATTATATTTTATTATTGTTTTTAAGGCACATACAATTAAAACTTCATCATGAGTGCCAAATATGGTTCTATTTATTATTTTATTCACTTAAGCAAATGCTTTTAAATAGGGAGATGAGTCTTCAAATGTTATGAGAGTTCTAAAGAGAGAGAAAAAGAAAAATTCTAATGCAAGATCTTTGAAAATTTTTACTATATTCTCAAAAGGAGATTTAGGGTGTTACAAATCCTACCCCCCTTAAAAATAATCTCGTCCTCGAGATTTGTAAGAAAAGGGATGTATACTCATATTGTTCTTGGAACATATGCACAAACAAAGAAATCTCAGCATGAGGTGTAATTCTTCAACAAAACATAGGGTCAATAGACCTTTTTATTCCTTCTAAAATAATATTATATCATCTACTAACTAAAGTAACACTCAGAGCTTACAAATAGTCGTAATCCATATATATGTTTATGTAGCTTGGTGGAACTGGTGGTTAGGAAAGCATGGGTGTATATATGTATGTCCACTTTATTATGTAGGATAGAAGATGTCTTTAGGGCATATATAGGTTTGGGTAAGAAAGAGTAGGATAAGAAAAGACTCCATCCAAGATTGTGGATCTTGACTCATCTTGGTGACCTCACTTGATCCTTGAAGTCTTGAGTTGGTGCTCATCCTTTCTTGATGAAGTTGATCATCTTCTTCGGTCTTGTCTCATTGATTAGGAGTTAGTGTATATTATTGGGCTGGGGAATATGGTTAATATAGGTATGAATGAGATAGACTACATGATGTAGGTCAAAAGTTTGTTTGATGTTAGGTGGGGATAGGCAGGTCATGCAATCCATCAAGACTCTATTGGTTGGGTTGGTCTATCATTCTTTATTTAGTGCAGGGTGAACTAAGTTAAGACCTGTTCTATAGGAGTAGAGTCTAATTTATTTCATCAGTATTATCTAACATGTTTGATAAGTCACTCTAGATTAGATCAGACCTAGGTTAGATTGGTGTGACTAGTTTGACTAGATATGATCTATTTAATTTTGCATTAGATCATGGTTGTTAAACTAGGGTGGATAAGTATGCTTATTAGGATAAGATAAAATAGAATCTTTTGAGGCCAGTTAGATTTATTAGTATAGGATAGAATCTTTTCAAGACAAGATGAATCTATTAATAGTAATAGAGTATCTTTTAAGATAAGATGGATCTATTAAGATAAGGGAGAATTTCTTTTAAGATAAGATGGTTATTGTTAGGCTAGTTACTTCATTGAAAGATAATTTAGTTTGTCTAGTTATTTTATATATATATTCTTATACCTATGTGTATATGCAGATGCAATTGTGGACATTATTCCACAACCCATCACACTCAATCAAAGTTCCAAATCAGACAAGTATCATAAGAACAAGCATTTAAGTACATAGATATCTATAAAAATGGTTTTGTTTTTGTTCATAAGATTAGGACTCCTATTCTTAAAGTCACTTTAGGCACCGGATTTCAAAGTGTGAAATCCACATTTGTCCTTATAAAGAAAAGGTAAGAATAATCAGAGTAAGCGGAAATAGATAAGAATAGATTAAGGTAAGTTCAGAAAGAATCAGAGTAGCAGAGGTAAGTAGATAATGGTTGTCCAGTTCTATCTAGGTTTCGTCCTACAGTCAACATTCCTCTGATACCACTTCTGTAACACCCGGATTTTAGAGGTCCAAAACCCGGGGTTAACATAAACACCAGGTATGCTGGGACCAAGTCTCATACATATGATGTATAGTGGCACAGGATCGAATGTCACATCTTTATATATAACAGGTGTTCTATACAAAATAAATAATTACACTGTAAGGAGACAACGGTCCAGCAACCCAAAGTTGACTAGGAGACGACGACCTAGACCTCTCACGAACTCATCGCAGCATCCTCCATGAGCATCATCCTGCGGTACCTGTTCTTGACCTGTGGGGTGTGTGAGACAGCAAGAGTGAGCTCACATACGTTCATCGCTCAACAAGTTGTGGGGAATAATGTGCATGAACTCGCCAAAGGTGGGAGCTCACGTGAAGTGTAAGGCTTACCAAGGAAGATGGTTAGAGCTGAGCATTGCTTTTAAAGTTGGTCAAAATTTTATTAGCAGTTACTAAGTATAAGTAAATACCAACCCAATTAATTAGTAGAACAAAAGTAACAACCTCACCTGCAATGCAATGCATATGACAAATTGAATTTAGTTCCATAAATTAATCATGTGAGGGTCCGAGCCGCTCATGACCGTGAGCACGGCTAGTATACCAGTTTTACACTCTGCAGAGGTTGCGCATCTTTACCCACAAGTCGTGTATCCCATGTTGCCAGGGTTTGCAAGGCCCTTAGACACTTCCGAGGTGAATGGCTAGGGATCCACTACGAGGCTTTTACAAAGTTCCACTAGCTTCCGAAAACCCGCTACAGTTTATAGGAAGATCCAGTGCAGGAATCCCTTGCAGGACCGCCATCGCAGCAAAATCCTCCCGAGGGCCTCCCTACACTGACCTCTCCCCTACTGCCCTTGCCCCTTTCGGGTAAGGTAGTCTTCCACTAGCTTTCCTAATTAATCAGCCAAGGGCGTCCCATTCCACCCTCGTGGTAGCACTGTTTTCCCGGGTGGTTCTCCATGTTCCAATTAACATAATGATCTCAACATGAACCATAAATAACAACTGATAACAAAAAGTGTAATCATGAATAGTGTATCTCCATACCCAAAACCACATATAGCACTAGCAAGTACTACCCAGAAAGATCAGTGGTAAACAAGGTATAAAGATAATCAAACTAGGTAACCTGTTGGGTCCCATCAAATTAACCTATGCAGATCATTATGATTAATCAGAACATGGCTGGGTAAAAAGGAAGTGATCAAGGGCACAACTTGCCTGGGCCTTGAGAATCCAGGTACCAGGATGATCTTCAGGTGACTCGTGACCTCACTGCTAGTCGTAGCAATACAAACATACATGGTATAGGCAAGATTAACATTACACCAAACATAAGGACAAAATGCACATTAATAATATACATATTAAAATAAGATCATAGGAACAGGAATCATTAATTTTGGAGTTATAGATTTTTAGTTATGAATTTTCAAAGGTTTTATGTGTTTAAAATAGATTAAGTGAGAGATTAAATTTCTAATTGTTTTCATGACAAAACAGAGGCTCTAAGTGGTAAATAATATTAAAACAAAATTATTGCAACTGGAATGGGTCAAAAAGGAGCTAAAATGAATTAGTTATGAATTAAATAAGTTTCTGATTTATTTTAACACTAAAAATCATTTTCTAATTCCTTTTTCTGGATTTTTATAATATTCTGGACTGGGCGCACTATTACCAGAAAGTCTAGGGGCAAGCGTGCAAATATTCCCAAGACACAGTTTTAACCCGCGGTGGACGGCGGGTTAATTACGAAAAAGGGCAGGGGCTCTTTTGTATAATGCTCAGGCCGAAGGGGTATGAACCTGTATCAGCCGTTGGATTAAAAGCCCACGGCCCAGATCTGACCTAACCATTAAAACGCTGAGACCCGATCCCGACCGTTCATCCACCGACTGACGAACGAGATGATCCCCGCGAAACAACAGGATAGCTTTTAATCAAAACCGCCCACAACCAGATCAACGGTCCACGCGCGTTTTCTCCCCATCTCTTATCCTAGCCGCCCGATCGTCATCCAATGGCCAGCGCGTCTCTTCCCCAACCAAGACCCGCGCACGGCGGCGCCGCGCACACCACGGCGGAGGCATCACCGGAGTTCCCAATCCAAGCCTACAAGCATTTAGTTCTCGATTCCCTAGCGCTACGCGTAGTAGAGATCTCAGCGAACTCGACGAAGGTCTTCTTACCGCGCTTGAGGCAGGGTTGAATGCTGGCTACGGTGAGCGATGCTCCGCGACTGTGCGATGCGGAATTTCTCATGGTTCTGGTTGCTCCCACGCCCTCGGATGTCCACCGAAGCTTCGTTGTGATTCTCGCAGACCCATCTCGACTTAATCCCTGAATGCACAGTGATGGAGGCGGGGATGAACCGCCGCCGCGATTCCAGCTTTATCTGCGCGCACAGGTCCGCGGTGGCCCACGCGATCCTAGCGAGCACGACAAAACGTCCAGCTGATCCTCGGTGGGTTGCGGAGAGGAGTTCACGGCGACAGGGCTCTTATACCCAGGTTCGGTCGGACTTGCACCGGTCTACCGGGCTTGCGACCGTGAGCTCCGCCGAGGTCCACGCGGAGCCGCAGAGGGCGGTACTGTCGGGGGATGAAGATCAATAGCTGTGGGGTGAGCCAGCGACCGGTAAATGTGGGAAATCCCAACAGAACCCAGGATTCCTGGGCGTTCGTTCAGGCCGGCGCGCACAAAACGGAGAGGGAGGCAAAGTCGGAGACGGAGATTTGTTACGGCCTGCTGCGGAGTGGAGACGAAGCTGACAGTGGGCCCGAGTAATCAGTGAGAGAAGGGAGGGGAAAAGAGGGCTGCACCGAGTGGTCCCACCTGGAAGTGTCACAACCAGAAAAGAAAAGGGAGAAGAGCAGAGTGGGCTGGCGCGGTGGTAAGTGGGCCAACTGGGCGATTTGGGTCCAGGTGCGTTTTTCCCTTTTTATTTTCTTTTTCTTTTATATGTTTTGTTTTACTCTTTTTATTTTTCAAATTTCAAATTTGAATATGGATCTTGTTATGAATTTCACTTTTGAGTCAAAATGTACCAACTTAAATCTGTACAAGAATAATATATATATTTTAATTATTTTTATTCACATAATAATTTCTTCCTTTCCTTTTCTCTTTTACATATTATTTCTAAAACCCCAAAGTGAAATTTTGGGTTAAATTCAAATTCTCAATTCCATTATTATATTTTATTATTGTTTTTAAGGCACATACAATTAAAACTTCATCATGAGTGCCAAATATGGTTCTATTTATTATTTTATTCACTTAAGCAAATGCTTTTAAATAGGGAGATGAGTCTTCAAATGTTATGAGAGTTCTAAAGAGAGAGAAAAAGAAAAATTCTAATGCAAGATCTTTGAAAATTTTTACTATATTCTCAAAAGGAGATTTAGGGTGTTACACTCATGTAATTTGTAAAGTATATACAATTGTTGAAATAAAGGAGTGAGCCCCAAACCACCCCTGCCTTGTACCAAAAAATAAGGAAATAAATATGTGTCGTGTTTCCTTTTCCATTACTTGCCCTAGGATTTTTAATCTCGGGACGAGATTCTTTTATGGGGGAAGGATGTAACACCCCTGGTGTTACTGTTACTAAAACTTGAGCATAACATCATAAGCATGGGCATATCATGTGTTTGTCACACCTAGAGTGCATTCACTAGGCAAAAATTTCAAACAAGTTGTATTGATATGACACTTTGTGGATAAAACCCTAGAGTAGGGTACCTAACCCTAGATTGGGCTTAATAGAGCAAATAAGGCTTAAATAGGAGAAAACTTCAAAATTCAATTGAATTAACCATATAATGGCACCATGAGTAGACATACATGATATTCAAACCCTAGCATCCCCAAAAACCCTAAAAAGAACCCTGGAAAACCCTAGACTAAAACTCTAGGGGGCTAAGTGCAAAATTAGTGCACTTTTGGATTAAAGTGCAAAAACCATGAAAGCAGGGCACCTTAAGTCATATGGTTCACAAGTATGTGGATTTGCATGTTAAGCCTTGAGATTTGGACTTATTTGCAAAAAGTCCTATTAGAGCTCTATTGGGAATAAGTCTGAAATTCAGTGTAATTGGCTCAACTTTGGGGCCTTGTAACTTCCAAACCAAAAGGATTTTGCCCTAGGTCACCACATCAAGTTTGTAGAGCTATGATAGGAGAACAAGTTTACTCAAGTGACTAAGCACTGGTACTGAACAGAAATTGGAGAAAAGCATGCCCAAAGTTGGGTTGTCAGACTGTCTTAAGTCTGAATTCAGACTGATAGTGTGATTGAGCAAACTTTGAGCTCCGATTCGAGCATGATCCAGTGGGAATTTGACTAGAGATGCTATAGCAAAGGTGAAGATGGTTTATAGGTCTACAACTTTGGTGCAGAGGGAGGATGGAGTCGTCACATAAAAATTTGGTGAAAAATCCGCCCTGAATGTGCTCTGTCAATCGTTCTGAAGAAACTAGGCGATGGTACAGTATCCCGATCAGATTGCCAGCTCGGTCAGCTCGTCGCCGGCGATCCGCGCGTCCAGATTTGTGCTGGTCGCTGGGATTCGTGCTTTGCACGCAGAAGATTTCCACGAGAAGGTAAAGATCTCACGGGGGGATGGATAGGATCACGGATTGGAGTTTATCACCGTGCCTGTAGCCGTTACGACGTGGCCGGACTACCGGCGTCGCCGTGGAAGCTCCGGTGACCTCGGTGCGCCATGCCATAGCTTATTACTGAGCGGTAGTAATCGTGGCACCCTTTCGAGTACAATCCTTGAGCTGTTGCACCGATGAACGCCACGGTCGCAGCCACCCGTGTTCTTCCCTATCTCCGGCCGCTAGCCCGCCGTGACCAAATTGAGAACCACCGACCCCGAATCCTATAAATTGAGCGCGCCCTCGGCTCCGCCATATAGTCAAGCACTCAGCGCACCCACCCGTACCCCAGATCCTCCACCAGAGAGCTTCAATTTGGGATTTCCCCCAAAGCACTCAAGAACACTGAACGATTTGACCTCACCGTGGCCAGCTCGCCTCAGATCCGCTCATACCCTCTGCCCCCTCGTTTGAGTGTTCTTATGTACCCTCGATACTCCTCGACCAACTCAATTGAACTAAGCTGCCTTAGATCGCCGGGAACGCACTTGGTTGTCTGATTATTCGCGCTGTCTCCGTGGGCCGATTGATTCCAAGCACCGTTAGTAAAATTGATTGAGGGGAAATGACTAGGAGGGGTCCAATTTGGTGTCCACCGCATGAGGGCACTAGTCATTGTGTAAATCGGCCAGTACAGGCTCGCTGGTGATCGGTGTGTCGCCGTCCACCATCGTGGACCGGACTCTATGAAGACATAGAAGTTCAAGGGTTTATTTGTAAGTGTCAGCGACTATCTCAAATAGTGTTTTGGACTCTTTCGGCTTATTCAAAAAGACAGGGACTTTCTTACAAAGTCTATGCGCGGGCGCGGGCGCGCGTGTTTCCGCCCGTAGTTGGGCCGACCTGGGCCAGATTCGGTCCAGAACTGTTCATATCTTTTTCTTTTTCTGCCAGAGCTAAAGAAAGTCTAGAAAATTACAAAAAATGTTAAAAATACCAAACCAATTTTGCTAGACTTCTAATTTCTTGTAGTATTTAATAAAAATAATTTCATGATTTTTAGTTCCAATAGGGAATTTTGGAGCATTTAAAGCAGCCAAAAACCATGCTTTTGGATTTATAGAGAATATATAATAAATCCAAAATTCACTAAACTTTTAGGGTAAACTTTAAATAATATTTAAAAGCCTTGGGTAAAGTTTGGTATGATTTGGACCATGTTTGATACTTAGAACCCAAAACCCTAGCCCCTGCCCTTTGAACTTCACTATTGACTCCGAAAACCCTAAGTTCTCGGAGATCCATGAAGGAAAGTTGTATTCAAGACTTTAGATAATAAACTTTTATTATCTTTGCACTCTCATGAGCATTACATGGGCATTCATTATTATGTATGGCTATATTTAGAAAACAAAGAGGAAGTAGAAGTCGAAGAAGCAAAGACTTCACCACCACCACCTGAGGAACATCAGGCAGGCAACTGTTTTTATTTTGATATCTACGGAACAGAGCCTGATTCACCAGTAACACAAGGCAAGCCCCGGTGCATTTGCCACCTCCTTGTTCCTTTTAAAATCTTTCTCACTTGCTTGATGCATTAAGTGATAAGAGTTGTGTGCTAAACCAATTCCTGCATTTCCCTCCTTGGATTTGATTACTTCTCCTCAAATCCCTATTTTACAAAAGGTTTTTCTTATGCTTAGCTTTGCTCTAGAAAAACAAAAATGTTTTGCTTTTACAAAAGATGCTGCTTCAAAGTGGGTGGGATGTTTTCAAAATAAAACTTGATGGTGGATCCATCATGGCCATGATGGGTTCAACATCGGAAAAGATGTACCTATGCCAGGTACCAAACTTTAGGTTTGAAATGATAAAGCTGAGACCGGGCGGTTGACTTGCACGAGGAGAGAGCCTCGATGTAGTGTCTCCGTCTGTGTTGATTAAGGACCGTCTCGATGTAGGCTTGATGACCGAGGACCCTTTAACTGGTCACATGCCTCGTCATGGGTAAGCTTTGCCTCGGGCAGACTAAGACCAGAATAAGATAACACGCAATGGGAGCGGAGAGATGGCGAGAGTAGCGTGTACCCTCCATGGCAAGAGGCTGGACGGTGGTGTACCTGTGCTCTTGGTTGGCATGAACCTGATCTGGTCTTAAGAACCTCGATGGCGAGTTGACATATGCAAGGGTTAAGTGCTACATATTTCGTGTGATTGGAGATCCTCAACTGAGTATAATCGATTCGGATCGCCGTAACTTCGCGGTTATGAAGACTTGGTCACTGACTTACACGTAGCAATCCAGTAAAATGAAGGGTTGTTAAGAAATTGGCTAGTATAGGTCAAGTGATTGAACTAGGGTAGACAGAACTCTAGATGCAGGTAATCTTACTTAATCTGACAATTAAAATTGGATTTTTAAGGATCTACTATTAGTAAGCATTTCTGCAACCAAAGACATTGATTATTGATAAGCCTTACCTTGACTCCCTTAAAGCCAGCATATCCTTGAGAGTCTTTTACGTTGTCGGGTAAGTCTTGCGAAAGTACACTCTGTACTTAGGGCTTTGTCCCATGTGGTTTTAGGTGAAGAAGCGGCAAACTTTTGCTGCTTTTGTTCAAAGGTGGTGCCCAAGGAGGAAAACCAGGAGTAAAGCTTCGGGAGGAAAGGATCCTCCGTTAAAAACTTTTTACTGCTTATTCGGGAGGAGTTTTTGCCTCCCTGGTTTTGTAATAATAATAATACTCAGCACACCTATATTTTGTTTTTGGTCTGTAATATTATAACTCTTTCTTACATTTAATATAAGGTAAGTTATTGTAATTGCTTCCGTATTTTCGTACCTCTGATGCTTTGTGATGTCTGCGTGATGGGTGAAACGCTCTTGGGAAAGGAAACGAAAGCAGATACCGAACTTGTCAAGTGATTCAGGGGCACCTGCAGGGTTGTCTGAGGTCCGTTGGACAAGGTGTGGCAGAACCACCCGAAATTATTCCATCTTAAGTGCCTAAGTCATGCCCCAGGGGCCACAACACACTTAAATCGGAATAACCCGTCAGTCCCTCAGATCTAGTCTGATAGAGCCACTTAACCAGGATCAAATCCCACAATCTCACTCGAAGGTGAGTCACAGAAGAAATACAATAAAACAGGAAACCTCAAACTAAGTACTGAATTATTACATAGATCAGATTTTTTCGAGTAGCAAATAAGAGTTCACGAAAAAAAATGCAGCGGATAATTGATGTCGTCGATATCGAGGAAATGGGCAAGGCCTAGCCCACTACTCCTCGTGCTTCTCTCCTGTCGGAGCAACATCCCACTCGACCGTCCAACCCGGTGGCAGGGTGGTAGGCCAAGTCACACCATCAATCATATCCTGAATCATACCTGCAAAAATTTTGCCACAAGCAAGGCTGAGTATACTAATACTCAGCTAGACTTACCTGGTGTGAAGAATCTACTCCTCTACCTCTAGACTATGCAGCTGTTTGGCTGAGGGGTTTGGTTTGCCGAAAGCACTAGCTGTTTCTAAAATCAATTCTTAGCTTTTCAAAATCTAATATTATTATTTTAGCTACGTTTGCTCCTTCTATGCACACATGGTAACAAGCATTTAGTTCAATCAACAGATCGTCTCATGTAACCTCATTTCACTTCTTACTCGATGTAGCAAAAGGGGTCAAGCAGTCTCATTAGCTGCGAGAAGCAGACGATTTGAATCGAGTTTTATCCTTGCAAGGTAAACCTAAACACACAACATGTCAGGGCACTCCGTCCCCACACATGTCAACCGTCCCCAACGATTCCCCGTTTGCGTCCAGGCCTCACCGCCATGGCATACAATGATCCACTGACCCCGGCTGCCGCCGTGCAGTGACTGCACTTGTACCCACCATAGCTAGCATGGGAGACCCAGTCTCAGGTCGCGTGAGGGATAAAATCCGCGCCCGACTTCACTCAGGTACTAGGTTTACCGGTTACCATATTTCCCGACATGTGCTTAGTACGTTTAAAAGCTTGACTCAGGTATCCACACATTAATCCTTAGTTCCTTTTTCCCGTCTCATGGTCAAGGCATCCTCCCTGGATCCAAGTCCATAGACTAACCTAGATCCTGTTATCAAGATGAATACAATCAATTCCTGACCTCACGCGAGTGCTAAAAAAATCACTCAACTTCTACCGAGATCCTGATTAGCAAAGCATCTACTCGACCTAGCATATTAGTATTCATCTCAAAAAGGAATCCTAAGTTCATGCAACTAGAGGTTTCAAGCAACTCCTACACTTAAGTGCACAGTACAAACCTATAAACATTAAGTGTAGTAAAATAGCATATATAAACGGTTATGCATAAAATCAGGGCTTGCCTTCAATAGCTGGGGCTGCGGGGAGATCCTCAATAGCAGCCTCGGGAGCTTGCTCCTGGTCCTCCTCTTGGACAGTTCCTTGCTCGGGGATGAGCACGTACTCTCCGTCAGCTAGATTACAATCTAATGAATGCAATGCGTAAGATATATGCATGATATGATATGTGCTTTAGTAATTTAAACTTTTGATGGTGTATGATCTACTTGAGTTAGATAGAGCTAAATCTTGCTTATACGAGATTTTTGGTGGTATACTTGGTAAATTGGATCAAACTTAGCTAAGTTAAGTGGTAGGTTTATTTTGGGGTTCCACTAAATTCTTTTTAAGGTCTTTAGTAAGAATTGCCAAGAATTCAAGTTGGACTTATTGGAGTGAGGTTTATCTTTCCTCCTTTTCCCTTGATCTTCTTTAGGGTTTTAGGGTGGGTTTGAACTACAAGTCACCTTAATAAATTTCCAAAAATTCTGTAAAAATTACAGTGGCTTATTACTGATGTATGATTCTCTGTCTCAAAATTTAAGGTTCTAGAAGTAAACAGTTTTCTCTGGACAAAATTGCAAAATTTTAGGGCAGAAGGGGTGATTTGAACTACAACTATCATTCAATAGTAGGTAATTCTCTAGGACTTATTTTTGCTGGCATTTAGATGCTATAACATGACTTGGTACAAATTTCTAGCCATTAATACTCATTAGTTATTTTACTAGGATTTTCTAAAGTTTCTAGCCAAAGGGGTGCTTTCTACTACCACTATATTTGAAAAATATCAAACAACATATTTCTGATTTTTCCTAGCTTCTTCTTTGCGCAAGAGCAATCATTCTGAAGTTTGGCATCTTTTTCTTAAGGGAAGGGGTAGTATGCATTAATTGGATTAAATGGCCTTTTTATAAAATATTGGCAATAGGTATTATTTTGCATCTTTTCAATGGGTTTGTAATTTTCTCTGGTGGCCTATCTCATTATTGATCTAGCAAAATTTTATTTGCCCATTATTGCATTATTTTGGGTTACTCGTGACTTATTTGGAATATGACTCATTATCATATTATATTTATTTACCTTACTTAAAATGATGGGCTTGGATGTCCATTATTTTTGCAGTGGGGTTTTGGTGGTTACAAGTCCACTGGATTTTTATTATCAATTTTGGGTCTGGTTTTGTAATTCTAATAATTGATTTCTAGTTGGAATAATGCTAAATAAAACATTTCACTTTGAATCTGATCTGGACTAGAGGTTCCTTTATTTTTTCTAGGTTCTTTGTTACTTAAGTAAACTAGGAAAAATAATTTCATCCACTGGTCATTAATTTCTAAGGCCTTTCTAATTTTTCTAAGATTTGGGCAGAAATGGCTTGTAATGGATATCTACACTAAATTTTCCAATACTAGGGTTCTCACTATTTTTAAACAGTGTTTAAATGGGGTTTGAACATCTACAAATTTTCTTAGGTTCAGCATAGAAACATAACTAATTTTCCTTAATTAAACAAGGTTTGGTCAGTTTCTGTATTTAATTTTACACTCTAAAAATTAGAACAAAAAGCATAAGGTTCAGCATTTTTAATTGATAGTTCATAATATTTAGAATTTAGCAAAATTGGTTTGACAATTTTTGGTTAAGTATTCATCAAGTTATGAATTTTCTAAGTTCTCTGTTCATTAAAAAGATTAAACAGAAATGATTAAATGGAAAACTACTTTGCAACGGGGTCCCTGGCGGGTGTTTTAAGTTTTCCTTACAGACTAGTCCCTAGGCTACTATTTAATTGAGTCACTGACATCTCAGAAAACCCCCTGGATTCTTCTAATCCTAACCCGAGGTCCTTTCCCCAATTTAAACAGTACCCGCGGCGGAAGAAATGGCGGAGGGGCTTACCGGCGGCGAGACTGCTTCGGTGATGTGGCCGAGGGTGTAGGGGAGGTTCTGAGGGTCACGGCGATGTGCGGGTCGCCGTTGGGGATGGTCGGAGTCGGCCGGTCCGTGTGCACAGGCGGGGGAGCTCGTCGGCGGCGAGGAGTCCGGCCTATCTAGGGCACAATTGACCAATCAAACGGGTCAGAGAGCTTCACCAGGGATCAAGGAAGGTGTGTGCGCGAGGAATTGAAGAATGGCTCACCGGAGTGCCCAGTCTACGCGCGCAGGCGGGCGGCCAAAGTCCGGTGAGGTCGATCTTCACCTTCCGGTGAGGTTCTACCGGGTCCGAGGACTTGGAAAGCTTCACAAGCTAATGGCGAAGCTAACCGAAGCGCTGGCGCGACTTGGGGGTGACTGGAGTGGGCTGGCCACGGTGGCCGAGGCTCTAGCGGCAATGGCGGGCGGAAAGGAGCTCGCCGGAGCTAAGGAGGGGCGTCTGGCCGGCGATGGTGAGCACGGGGTGAAGTGAGGCACGCCCAAGGAGGCTTTATAGGCGCGGGCGAGCACGGCCGAGGGCGGGGCTCTGACAAGCGCTCGGGGCATGCACGGCGAACGCCAGCGCGCTCTGGCGTCTGGCACAGCCTCGAGCACGAGGCAGCGCAGAGAGAGGTCGAGTTCAAGCGCGGATTGGCCCCAAATCTTTGAGATTATGGCCATGATCCCATTGAGAGATCTCTTCCTCTCAGGTTCCTTTGTCGTTTGTGTGTGGAGGCTAGCAGGTTTGGCTGACTAGATTAAGAGATAGAGAGGGAAGAAATCTGGTTTATCTCACTGCCGCACACAAGGGGAAGATCTCTGGTTTGACGTGTCCAAGACACGCGTCCCGATGCCATCTTCTGGCACAAGACAGAGAGGTTAGTTATGCACGTTTTTGTTAATGGGGCCATTAGGATTTGAGTTAGGGATCAAGGTGAACACGCTTGATTTTTGGCTCAAGGTCTGAAATTCAGAATTCTGAATTTCAGAATTCCCTAATGAAATCCCGCTTGAGAAGCTTGTTTAGAGTTTTATTTAAATTGTTTTGGCCAAGCTTCCAGAATTTTTGGTGTTGCTTATTTAGTATACTTTAATGTTTATAATTGGCCCAAGCCATGATTTTATATTTTTCATACCCTTTTCCCCTTTCTCTTGAATTTTGTTTATAGGGCTCAATTAGGGTTTTTATTGGGGGTTGTAACATTTTGCCCTTTTGAAAACCCATTTGTCTTGAACATGATACTTTTAAGTATAAGCTTAGTGGATCCTTTATTCTTAAGTCAATTTGATGCTCATGCTCAATTTGGTTCAAATAAAATGATGGTTCTTGGGTTAGCACTTGAGAGAAACCCTAGGTGACACTGGGGTGTCACAGCCTTCCCCCCTTAAAGGAATCTCGTCCCGAGATTCGGGTCAGAGTCCTCTCGGGGTGAAGCGAAGGGTGAGACTTATAGGAAGTGGGTGCTTATTGTTATTATTAGGGCAAACTGCTCTTCGAATGTCATTCTCTTTGCAACTTCAGAAGGAAGTCCTTTTTAAGTTTTGTTCCATGATTACTTCATTCTGATTTAAGATCATATTTCTGAATTTTAGATTCGAATGGCAGGAGGAGGGGTTGGGTGTGATTACGTACCAGTTTCCTTAGGTAGGCAATCGGGGAAGTTGGATCTCAAGAATTCCTCGGTCTCCCAAGTAGCTTCTTCCTCTGAGTGATTACTCCACTGGACCTTGTACATTTTGATTGATTTAGCCCGAGTTGATCTTTCTTTGCAATCCAGAATCTTGGAAGGGTACTCTTAGTACGATAGATCTGGCTCTATCTCCAATTCTGGCTCTGCTATGATCTCGGTCGGCAATCGAACACACTTCTTTAGCTGAGATACATGGAACACACTGTGAATGGCAGACATTTTTGAAGGTAACTTCAGCTTATATGCCACGGGTCCATAGGCTTCTATGATCTCATAAGGTCCAATGTAACGAGGGGCTAGCTTGCCTTTGATTCCAAACCTCTGCACTCCCTTGGTGGGTGATACCTTGAGGTACATGAAATCTCCCACCTTGAACTGGAGAGGTTTCCTTCTTTTATCATGGTAACTCTTCTGCCTGGCATGAGCAGCTTCTAGATTTTTCCTGATTAGTTTGACCTTCCTTTCGGCTTCAGTCACTAAGTCAGGTCCGAAAACTTCTCTTTCTCCAGGCTGGGACCAATTGAGTGGTGTCCTACACCTTCTTCCATAGAGGGCTTCAAAAGGTGCCATCCTTAGGATGGATTGATAACTGTTGTTATAAGAAAACTCTACCAAGGAGAGGTGCTTATCCCAGTTCTTGCCACAATCGATTGCACAAGCTCTCAGCATATCCTCCAGAATTTGGTTTACCCTTTCAGTCTGACCATCAGTCTGTGGGTTGTAAGCAGAACTTCTGATTAGCTTGGTTCCCAAAGACTTCTGCAGTTGTTCCCAAAATCTGGCAACAAATTGGGCTCCTCGGTCAGAAACAATGGTCCGAGGTAATTCGTGCAAACACACGATCCGGTCAATGTACAACTCTGCATACTTTTGAGCCTTATCAATGGTGTGCACAGGGAGAAAATGTGCCACTTTCGTCAATCGGTCCACAATAACCCAAATCGAATCATGATGACGAGAGGTGTTGGGCAGAACCACGATGAAATCCATGCTGATGTCATCCCATTTCCACGAAGGCATAGATAGGGGTTGCAAAGCTCCAGCTGATTTCAAGTGGCTTGCCTTTATCCTCTGACAGGTGTCACATTCCGATACATACTGGGCTATCTCCCTCTTCATTCTGGTCCACCAATACAAAGGCTTCAGATCATGGTACATTTTGGTGCTTCCAGGATGCATAGAGAATTTGGAGAGATGAGCCTCGTCTAATATTTTCTTCTTGAGGTCCCTGTTTTTAGGAATCACCAATTTGCTTTTGAACCATAATACACCCTTTTCATCTTGGCGGAAGCATTTATACTTTTCAACCTTCTGATGGAGATTCTCCTTGATAACCTGCACTCCCTTGTCACTGAGCTGGGCCATGATGATCTGGTCTTGCAAGGCTGGCTCGATAGAAATGTGAGACAAAGCACCACAAGGAATCACTTCAATTTGCATCTTGCTCAACTCATCACACAAGGTGTTGATGCAAGAATCCATCAGAATACAATTGCATTGCAACTTCCGACTCAAGGCATCTGCTACCACATTGGCTTTCCCTGGGTGATAATGTACCTCCAGGTCATAATCCTTGATCAGCTCTAGCCATCTTCTCTGCCTCATGTTGAGATCAGCTTGAGTAAAGATGTACTTAAGGCTCTTATGATCAATGAAGATGTTGCAGTGGGTTCCCATTAAATAGTGCCTCCACATTTTTAATGCGTGAACCACTGTTGCCAACTCGAGGTCATGAGTGGGGTAATTTTGCTCATGAGGCCTGAGTGCTCTTGAGGCGTAAGCAATGACTCGGTTGTCTTACATTAAGACACATCCTAGTCCAGTGCCAGAGGCATCACAATACACATCAAAAGGCTTGATGTTGTCAGGTTGCGCTAACACTGGTGCTGTGGTCAGATGCTTCCTTAATGCATGGAAGGCATCTTCGCACTTCTGACTCCAAACAAACTTGGCTTCTTTCTTCAGCAGCTCAGTTATAGGCTTCGCAATTCGAGAGAAATCCAGAATAAATCTTCAGTAAAAACCCGCTAATCCCAGAAAACTCCGAATCTGACGGACAGTCGTTGGTGGCTTCCAGTTCATCACCTCTTGTACCTTATCAGGATCAACAGCTATCCTTGCCTAAGAGATAGTCTGACCCAAGAATTTGATTTCCTTTAGCCAAAAATCACACTTGGACAACTTGGCATAAAGGTGGTGCTCTCGCAGACGTTGAAGCACTACATGCAAATGCCCGGCATGTTCTTCTTCGTTCTTAGAGTACACCAAGATATCATCGATGAACACCACTACGAATTTGTCCAATTCAGGCATGAAAACAGAATTCATCAGATACATGAAATATGCTGGTGCATTAGTCAGCCCGAAAGACATCACCAAGAATTCATATAGCCCATATCTGGTTGAGAATGTCGTCTTCGGAATATCGCTTGCTCGTATCTTGATCTGATGGTAGCCGGAGCGAAGGTCTATTTTGGAAAACACCTTGGCCCTGACCAACTGGTCAAAAAGGACATCAATACGAGGCAAAGGATACTTGTTCTTGATAGTTACCGCATTAAGAGGGCGGTAATCTATACACAGCCTCAAGCTTTCATCCTTCTTCTTCACAAACAGCACTGGACATCCCCAAGGCGAAGTACTTGGGCGAATAAATCCCTTATCCAGCAACTCCTGCAATTGCTTTTTCAATTCTACCAACTCAGCGGGTGGCATTCGGTAGGGCCTCTTGGAAATTGGTGTCGTTCCCAGTTGCAACTCGATGGCAAATTCAATATCCCGGTTGGGTGGCATTCCTGGCAATTCATCAGGGAAGACATCCGCAAACTCACAGACCACTGGGATCTTCTTCAGAGGTAACTTCGTCATAGAGAAAGCACATGACTGAGTAGAACCCTGACTGGGCAGAATTAAGGTGAAGTTCCCACAGAACGGAGAATTGATTTCCACGGTGCGGCTGGCTACATCAAGCACAACTTGGAGCAGGGTCATCCAGTTAGCTCCCAGAATAATGTCCACATTTTCCAAACCCAAAACAAGAAGGGTGGTTTTGACAATGTGGCTTCCTAGTTGAATAGGCACACTTTGGTTTAATTGATTAGTTGAAATTTTACCCCCAGGTGTGACTATCATAAATGACCCTTTTGAGTGAGAGAATGGCAGTTCACATTTAGCACTGAACTTTTGGCTAATGAAACTATGAGATGCACCAGAATCAAACAGAATTAAAGCAGGTTGATTATAAACTGAAAAGATACCGGTCATGATAGGAGCTCCCTCAGGTACTTCCTCCAGAGTAGTGAAGTTGAGCTTCCCTTGCCTGACTTGTACCTTCTGCTTTCTTCCCTTGTCTTGACTTGGTGCTGACATCTGCCTTTGCTGGTTCCTGGGGCAATTCTTGGCATAGTGGCCCACATTGCCGCAAGTGAAACATTTGTTCCCATTGCCCTGGCAGAACTGCTGCTGCTGCGGAGGTTGATTGTTCCTTGGAGCGGGAGCTGGAAAGCGGTTGGGTGCCGGCTGCTGCTGCTGAGGTGGCCTGATCACCCATCTACCTGCCTGCTGCTGGAAACCCCTGCTCTGATTGTGAGAAACAATCCTGAACCTCTGGGCCTAAGCGGATGGTGCTGCCATTGGTGCCTTTCTCTTCTTCTCTGCCCGGTGGGCTACAATACAGTCCTCCTGGGAGATGGCCAGGTTGACCAACTCATTGAAGCTATCAGCCCGGACAGTGTTGAGTCGTTCCCGCAGCTTGGTGTTAAGACCCCTGCGGAAGCGGTCTCTCTTCTTCTCATCAGAATCAGCATGGTAACCTACATATTGGCATAGGTCGTTGAAGGCCTGCGCATACTGCAGTACTATGCGGGTCCCTTGATTAAGTGCCAGAAACTCATTCAGCTTGCGATCAAGAATGCCAGCTGGGATGTGGTGCCCTCTGAAAGCAGTTTTGAATTCCTCCCAAGACACTTCACGATCAGTGGGGAGCATAGCACGGAAGTGGTCCCACCAAGTACGAGCAGGGCCACGAAGCTGCTGCGCGGCGAAGCGAGCCTTGGTTTCATCAGGGCAGTCTCCCGTGAGGAGGGGAAACTTGGACTCAACGACGCGGAGCCATACGTCAGCGTCCAATGGATCCTCTTCCTTAGTGAACAAGGGTGGCTGCGTGCTCAGGAATTCCTGGTAGGTTGCCGCTGCCGGAGGTCGCTGATGCTGGCCTCCACCATGCTGCTGAGGGTGGGGCTGGCGCTGTAAGAGCTGTCGCAGAATCTCATTCTGCTGGGCCATCAGCTCCTGCACTGTGGGAGCTGGAGGAGGTGGCGGGGGAACCTGCTCGTTATGCCCGCGACGCTGCCTAGCTACCATCTGAAAACAGAGATTGTCGCCATTGTTATCCCAACTCACAATTTCGAACGACAAGATATCATCTCATATGGAAGGAAAAATGCCATAATCATAATATTAGGTTTGAAATGAAGATAACATGGTTACAAACATCCCACAGATTTCGAAAGTTCATAGGGTTACATCAACCAGGGGAAAGTACCTGCAAGCCTAGTCCAAAATCTGACATTAACTAAGCTCGCATAGGTTTCTATCCACCTAAAAGCGTCGAAGTGACCGATCAACCCTGAGCGGTGGAAGCGACACTGGATACGGGTGAGGGAGGCATCGCGGAGGTAGTCCCATTGGCACCAGGGGCTGGTCCTAGCTCCTCGGGAGCCTCTTCTCCCTCGCTTCCGGCTTCATTAGCCTCCATCTCCAAGTGGTGCATGTCCAGGTGGTCATTTGCTTCTTCGAGTTTCCTCTACACATCGTGGAGCTGGTTCTCCAAGACATCAATAGTGTTGTCTTGGATCTCCACCTACTGCTCCAAGGTGGTAATGCGCTGGCTCAGCCTTTCCACCTGCAGATCCTTCTCCACCAACTCGGAGGATAAATCGACCACAAAATCTTCTCGACTGTCGAGAGTGAGCTTGGTGGTTTGAGCGATGTTAGCAAGGTGTGCCATAGCGTCGCTCTGAAGGGCCTGAAGGCGGTACAGCGCACTCATGCACTGAACGGTGACCCTCCCAACCAAGTCAGGATACATTGCCCACACATCCTTCACATGGCTCACGCGGTTACACCACATGGGGTCATCCTTCTTCTCAGCAGGGAAGAGTCCCAAGGGGTGCATCACCATCTCCAGGGGATGGTAGCCACAGAAAGTCGTCAGAGTCTTCATGGCTGCCGCTTCAGTGGTGTCGTCCGTCCTGAATCCAACTGTCTTGGAATCAAGAGAACGCCAACCCGGCTGAAGGGGATGAGCCTCCAAAGTCAGCCAGACCCGACAACGAGGTACCCGATGCTCCTCATACAACTGCACTGTGTACAAAGGGGGCGTAGGGTAACCGACGGAGTTAAGCACTTCCCACAAGATGGAAGGAAAGCCATCGCGAGAAAGGAAGTCAGAACTGAAACAGGTGTCTCCTCCACTGGCGGGGGTGGGTGAATTCATCTGCGGAAGGGTATCAAAGGTAAAGATTATGGTGGAAGGAAAAATGGAAGAGCCCGGATGGTTTTTAAAAGAAGTGGGTTAGCTCAAGTTTTAATTCCCTTTTGTGTTTATAATGCATGCATGCTGGAAGTAATGTCTCCTCTCCAAATAATAGGGTGCTCTTAGGGCATCCTTAAAAGTCTAAGTACTGGCCCACGGGGCCTACTTAATTAGCCACCTATTTCTCCCTCTATGCCTAAGGCCTTTCGTCTTAGGTCTAGCGGTCTAGTCCTGACGATCCGTAGCAGTTTCTAGGCAAGTTTTAAATTTTGAAAATGGTATTCATGGTTTATTGTCCTTTTCTGTGGTGGAATTTGCTCCGATACCAGCTGTGGCGGAACCACCCGAATTATTCCAGATTAAGTGCCTAAGTCACGCCCCAGGGGCCGCAACACACTTAAATCGGAATAACCTGTCAGTCCCTCATATCTAGTCTGATAGAGCCACTTAACCAGGATCAAATCCCACAATCTCACTCGAAGGTGAGTCACAGAAGAAATACAATAAAACAGGAAACCTCAAACTAAGTACTGAATTATTACATAGATCGGAATTTTTCGAGTAGCAAATAAGAGTTCACGAAAAAAAATGCAGCGGATAATCGATGTCGTCGGTATCGAGGAAATGGGCAAGGCCTAGCCCACTACTCCTCGTGCTCCTCTCCTGCCGGAGCAACATCCCACTCGACCGTCCAACCCGGTGGCAGGTTGGTAGGCCAAGTCACACCATCAACCATATCCTGAATCGTACCTGCAAAAATTTTGCCACAAGCAAGGCTGAGTATACTAATACTCAACTAGACTTACCCGGTGTGAGGAATCTACTCCTCTACCTCTAGACTATGCAGCTGTTTGGCTGAGGGGTTTGGTTTGCCAAAAGCACTAGCTGTTTCTAAAATCAATTCTTAGCTTTTCAAAATCTAGTATTATTATTTTAGCTATGTTTGCTCCTTCTATGCACACATGGTAACAAGCATTTAGTTCAATCAATAGATTGTCTCATGTAACCTCATTTCACTTCTTACTCGATGTAGTACAAGGGGTCAAGCAGTCTCATTAGCTGCGAGAAGCAGACGATTTGAATCGAGTTTTATCCTTGCAAGGTAAACCTAAACACACGACATGTCAGGGCACTCCGTCCCCACACATGTCAACTGTCCCCATCGATTCCCCGTTCGCGTCCAGGCCTCACCGCCTTGGCATACAATGCTCCACTGACCTCGGCTGCCACCGTGCAGTGACCGCACTTGTACCCACCATAGCTAGCATGGGAGACCCAGTCTCAGGTCGCGTGAGGGATAAAGTCCGCGACCGGCTTCACTCAGGTACTAGGTTTACCAGTTACCATATTTCCCAACATGTGCTTAGTACGTTCAAAAGCTTGACTCAGGTATCCACACATTAATCCTTAGTTCCTTTTTCCCGTCTCATGGTCAAGGCATCCTCCCTGGATCCAAGTCCATAGACAAACCTAGATCCCGTTATCAAGATGAATACAATCAATTCCTGACCTCGTGCGAGTGCTAAAAAATCACTCGACTTCTATCGAGATCCTGATTAGCAAAGCATCTACTCGACCTAGCATATTAGTATTCATCTCAAAAAAGAATCCTAAGTTCATGCAACTAGAGGTTTCAAGCAACTCCTACACTTAAGTGCATAGTACAAACCTACAAACATTAAGTGTAGTAAAATAGCATATATAAACGGTTATGCATAAAACCGGGGCTTGCCTTCAATAGCTGGGGCTACGGGGAGATCCTTGATAGCAGCCTCGGGAGCTTGCTCCTGGTCCTCCTCTTGGACAGTTCCTTGCTCGGGGATGAGCACGTACTCTCCGTCAGCTAGATTACAATCTAATGAATGCAATGCGTAAGATATATGCATGATATAATATGTGCTTTAGTAATTTAAACTTTTGATGGTGTATGATCTACTTGAGTTAGATAGAGCTAAATCTTGCTTATACGAGATTTTTGGTGGTATACTTGGTAAATTGGATCAAACTTAGCTAAGTTAAGTGGTAGGTTTATTTTGGGGTTCCACTGAATTCTTTTAAGGTCTTTAGTAAGAATTGCCAAGAATTCAAGTTGGACTTATTGGAGTGAGGTTTATCTTTCCTCCTTTTCCCTTGATCTTTTTAGGGTTTTAGGGTGGGTTTGAACTACAAGTCACCTTAATAAATTTCCAAAAAATCTGTAAAAATTACAGTGGCTTATTACTATTGTATGATTCTCTGTCTCAAAATTTAAGGTTCTAGAAATGAATAGTTTTCTCTGGACAAAATTGCCGAATTTTAGGGCAGAAGGGGTGATTTGAACTACAACTATCATTCAATAGTAGGTAATTCTCTAGGACTTATTTTTGCTGGCATTTAGATGCTATCACATGACTTGGTACAAATTTCTAGCCATTAATACTCATTAGTTATTTTACTAGGGTTTTCTAAAGTTTCTAGCCAAAGGGGTGCTTTCTACTACCACTATATTTGAAAAATATCAAACAACAGGTTTCTGATTTTTCCTAGCTTTTTCTTTGCGCAAGAGCAATGATTCTGAAGTTTGGCATCTTTTTGCTTAAGGGAAGGGGTAGTATGCATTATTTGGATTAAATGGCCTTTTTTATAAAATATTGGCAATAGGTATTATTTTGCATCTTTTCAATGGGTTTGTAATTTTCTGTGGTGGCCTATCTCATTATTGATCTAGCAAAATTTTATTTGCCCATTATTGCATTATTTTGGGTTACTCATGACTTATTTTGAATATGACTCATTATCATATTATATTTATTTACCTTACTTAAAATGATGGGCTTGGATCTCCATTATTTTTGCAGTGGGTTTTGGTGGTTACAAGTCCACTGGATTTTTATTATCAATTTTGGGTCTGGTTTTGTAATTCTAATAATTGATTTCTAGTTGGAATAATGCTAAATAAAACATTTCACTTTGAATCTGATCTGGACTAGAGGTTCCTTTATTTTTTCTAGGTTCTTTGTTACTTAAGCAAACTAGGAAAAATAATTTCATCCACTGGTCATTAATTTCTAAGGCCTTTCTGATTTTCCTAAGATTTGGGCAGAAATGGCTTTTAATGGATATCTACACTAAATTTTCCAATACTGGGGTTCTCACTATTTTTAAACAGTGTTTAAATGGGGTTTGAACATCTACAAATTTTCTTAGGTTCAGCATAGAAACATAACTAATTTTCCTTAATTAAACAAGGTTTGGTCAGTTTCTGTATTTAATTTTACACTCTAAAAATTAGAACAGAAAGCATAGGGTTCAGCATTTTTAATTGATAGTTCATAATATTTAGAAATTAGCAAAATTGGTTTGACAATTTTTGGTTAAGTATTCATCAAGTTATGAATTTTCTAAGTTCTCTGTTCATTAAAAAGATTAAACAGAAATGATTAAATGGAAAACTACTTTGCAACGGGGTCCCTGGCGGGTGTTTTAAGTTTTCCTTACAGACTAGTCCCTGGGCTACTATTCAATTGAGTCACTGACATCTCAGAAAACCCCCTGGATTCTTCTAATCCTAACCCGAGGTCCTTCCCCCAATTTAAACAGTACCCACGGTGGAAGAAAGGGCGGAGGGGCTTACCGGCGGCGAGACTGCTTCGGTGAGGTGGCCGAGGGTGTAGGGGAGGTTCTGAGGGTCACGCGATGTGCGGGTCGCCGTCAGGGATGGTCAGAGTCGACCGGTCCGTGTGCGCAGGCGGGGGAGCTCGTCGGCGGCGAGGAGTCCGGCCTATCCAGGGCACAATTGACCAATCAAACGGGTCAGAGAGCTTCACCAGGGATCAAGGAAGGTGTGTGTGCAAGGAATTGAAGAATGGCTCACCGGAGTGCCCAGTCTACGCGCGCAGGCGGGCGGCCGAAGTCCGGTGAGGTCGATCTTCGCCTTCCGGTGAGGTTCTGCCGGGTCCGAGGACTTGGAAAGCTTCACAAGCTAATGGCGAAGCTAACCGAAGCGCTGGCGCGACCTGGGGGTGATTGGAGTGGGCTAGCCACGGTGGCCGAGGCTCTGGCGGCAATGGCGGGCGGAAAGGAGCTCGCCGGAGCTAAGGAGGGGCATCTGGCCGGCGATGGTGAGCACGGGGTGAAGTGAGGCACGCCCAAGGAGGCTTTATAGGCGCGGGCGAGCACGGCCGAGGGCGGGGCTCTGACAAGCGCTCGGGGCGTGCGCGGCGAACGTCAGCGCGCGCTCTGGCGTCAGGCACAGCCTCGAGCACGAGGCAGCGCAGAGAGAGGTCGAGTTCAAGCGCGGATTGCCCCAAATATTTGAGATTATGGCCATGATCTCGTTGAGAGATCTCTTCCTCTCAGGTTCCTTTGTCGTTTGTGTGTGGAGGCTAGCAGGTTTGGCTGACTGGATTAAGAGATAGAGAGGGAAGAAATCTGGTTTGTCTCACTGCCGCACACAGGGGGAAGATCTCTGGTTTGATGTGTCCAAGGCACGCATCCCGATGCCATCTTATGGCACAAGACAGAGAGGTTAGTTATGCACGTTTTTGTTAATGGGGCCATTAGGATTTGAGTTAGGGATCAAGGTGAACACTCTTGATCTTTGGCTCAAGGTCTGAAATTCAGAATTCTGAATTTCAGAATTCCCTAATGAAATCCCACTTGAGAAGCTTGTTTAGAGTTTTATTTAAATTGTTTTGGCCAAGCTTCCATAATCTTTGTTGTTGCTTATTTAGTATACTTTAATGTTTATAATTGGCCCAAGCCATGATTTTATATTTTTCATACCCTTTTCCCCTTTCTCTTGAATTTTGTTTATAGGGCTCAATTAGGGTTTTTATTGGGGGTTGCAACATTTTGCCCTTTTGAAAACCCATTTGTCTTGAACATGATACTTTTAAGTATAAGCTTAGTGGATCCTTTATTCTTAAGTCAATTTGATGCTCATGCTCAATTTGGTTCACATAAAATGATGGTTCTTGGGTTAGCACTTGAGAGAAACCCTAGGTGACACTGGGGTGTCACACAAGGACAACTGTAGGTGGGCCTAATGACTTGGGAGGTTCCGTCACAGCTGTGTTGGCTAGTCGTTGCTCTGCTGGTGCACCGGACAGTCCGGTGGCACACCGAACAGTCCGATGAATTATAGCGGAGCGTGGCCTCAAAAACCCGAAGGTGAAGAGTTCAGAGTCGTACGGCCCTAGTGCACCGGACACTGTCCGGTGGCACACCGGACAGTCCGGTGCACCAGACCAGGGTTCTCTTCGGTTTCTTTTGCTCCTTTCTTTTGAACCCTAACTTTGATCTTTTATTGGTTTGTGTTGAACCTTTTATGCACCTATAGAATATATAATCTAGAGCAAACTAGTTAGTCCAATTATTTGTGTTGGGCATTCAACCACCAAAATTATTTATAGGAAAAGGTTAAACCCTATTTCCCTTTCAATCTCCCCCTTTTTGGTGATTGATGCCAACACAAACCAAAGCAAATATATGAGTGTAGAATTGAACTAGTTTGCATAAGGTAAGTGCAAAGCTTGCTTAGAATTAAACCAATTTATAGTTTCATTAGATATGCATGGTTGCTTTCTTTTATTTAATATTTTGGACCACATTTGCATCACATGTTTTGTTTTTGCAAATTCTTTTAGAAAAACATTTCAAAGTCTTTTCGCAAATAGTCAAAGGTATATGAGTAAGATTTTGAGAAGCATTTTCAAGATTTTGAAATTTTCTCCCCCTGTTTCAAATGCTTTTCCTTTGACCTAAACAAAACTCCCCCTGAATAAAATTCTCCTCTTAGTGTTCAAGAGGGTTTTACCAATTTTTGAAAATACCAATAAGTACCAATTGAAAAAAAGGATCAAATACATTTAGACATCAATTTGAAAACTTCTTTTTCGTTTAAAATTGGTGGTGGTGCGGTCCCTTTGCTTTAGGCTAATACTTTCTCCCCTTTGGCATTAATTTCCAAAAACGGAGACATTTGAGAGCCCTTTAAATTTTCTCCTCCATTGGTACAAGTAAATATGAGTGAAAAGATTATACCAATTAGGAGTGTGGTGGAGTGACGACGAAGGGTAAATGATACCGGTAGAGTGGAGTGGAAGCCTTGTCTTCGTCGAGTACTCCATTTCCCTTTCAATCTATGACTTAGCATAGCAATATACTTGAAAACACATTAGTCATAGCAAATGAAAGAGATATGATCAAAGGTATATAAATGAGCGATGTGTGCAATGTTTCAATCAAAATTCCAAGAATCAAGTATATTTAGCTCATTCCTAAGTTTGGTAAAGGTTTTCTCATCTAATGGCTTGGTAAAGATATCGGCTAATTGTTCTTTGGTGCTAACATAAGCAATCTCGATATCCCTCTTTGTTGGTGATGTCTCAGAAAGTGATACCGAATATCTATGTGCTTAGTGCGGCTGTGTTCAACGGGATTATCCGCCATGCGGATTGCACTCTCATTGTCACATAGGAGAGAGACTTTGCTCAATTTGTAGCCATAGTCCCTAAGGGTTTGCCTCATCCAAAGTAACTGCGCACAACAATGTCCTGCGGCAATATACTCGGCTTCGGCGGTTGATAGGGCTACTGGATTTTGTTTCTTTGAAGCCCAAGACACCAGGGATCTTCCCAAAAGCTGACAAGTCCCTGATGTGCTCTTCCTATCAATTTTACACTCTGCCCAATCGGCATCTGAATATCCTATTAAATCAAAGGTTGATCCCCTGGGGTACCAAAGACCAAACTTAGGAGTGTAAACTAAATATCTCATGATTCGCTTCACAGCCCTATGGTGAACTTCCTTAGGGTCGGCTTGGAACCTTGCACACATGCATACGGAAAGCATAATATCCGGTCGAGATGCACATAAATAGAGTAAAGATCCTATCATCGACCGGTATACCTTTTGATCTATGGATTTACCTCCCGTGTCGAGGTCGAGATGCCCATTAGTTCCCATGGGTGTCTTGATGGGTTTGGCATACTTCATTCCAAACTTTGTAAGTATGTCTTGAATGTACTTTGTTTGGCTGATGAAGGTGCCCTCTTGAAGTTGCTTGACTTGAAATCCTAGAAAGTACTTCAATTCCCCCATCATAGACATCTCGAATTTCTGAACCATGATCCTACTAAACTCTTCACAAGTAGATTTTTTAGTAGACCCAAATATGATATCATCGACATAAATTTGGCATACAAACAAATCTTTTGCAATAGTTTTAGTAAAGAGAGTAGGATCGGCTTTGCCGACTTTGAAGCCATTAGTGATAAGAAAGTCTCGTAGGCATTCATACCATGCTCTTAGGGCTTGCTTAAGCCCATAAAGCGCCTTTGAGAGCTTATAAACATGGTTAGGGTACTCACTATCTTCAAAGCCAGGAGGTTGCTCAACATAGACCTCTTCCTTAATTGGTCCATTGAGGAAGGCACTTTTCATGTCCATTTGATAGAGCTTAAAGCCATGGTAAGTAGCATAGGCAAGTAATATGCGAATTGACTCAAGCCTAGCCATGGGTGCATAAGTTTCACCAAAGTCCAAACCTTCGACTTATGAATAACCTTTAGCGACAAGTCTGGCATTGTTCCTTATCACCACACCATGCTCATCTTGCTTTTTGCGGAATACCCACTTGGTTCCTACAACATTTTGGTTAGGACATGGAACTAAATGCCATACCTCATTCCTCGTGAAGTTGTTGAGCTCCTCTTGCATTGCCAACACCCAATCCGAATCTCTTAGTGCATCCTCCACCCTGTATGGCTCAATAGAGGAGACAAAAGAGTAATGTTCACAA
Organism: Zea luxurians; assembly: GCA_029449295.1. Classification (NCBI taxonomy): domain Eukaryota; kingdom Viridiplantae; phylum Streptophyta; class Magnoliopsida; order Poales; family Poaceae; genus Zea; species Zea luxurians. The sequence goes on along the minus strand of JAOPSE010000081.1, from coordinate 10,358,446 downwards.
AAATGAGCGACTCGAGATTGAGTAGTCACCCCCTTATGAATATCACCGAGGATGGAGTTCATGGGGTGATCTCGTTGAATCGCTTGGTGGACTCTTGGGTGTGGCGGTCTTTGACCCTGAATTTCTTGCTCATTTTCCTTGTCTTTATCATCATCATCTCCCCCTTGATTATTGTCCTCCTCTTGAGGTGGCTCATCCTCTTGATCTTCATTTTTATCATCTTGAGCCTGATCCTCATCTTGGGTTGGTGGGGATGCTTGATTAGAAGATGAAGGTTGATCTTGTGCTTGAGTGGGCTCTTCGGATTCCTTAGGACACACATCCCCAATGGACATGTTCCTTAGTGCGACGCATAGAGCCTCTTCATCATCTAGCTCATCAAGATCAACTTGCTCCACTTGGGAGCCATTAGTCTCATCAAACACAATGTCACAAGAAACCTCAACTAATCCAGTGGATTTGTTGAAGACTCTATATGCCCTTGTGTTTGAGTCATAACCAAGTAAAAAGCCTTCTACAGCCTTAGCAGCAAATTTAGATTTTCTACCTCTTTTAACAAGAATAAAACATTTGCTACCAAAGACTCTAAAATATGAAACATTGGGCTTTTTATGGGTTAGGAGTTCATAAGATGTCTTCTTGAGGATTCGGTGAAGGTAGAGCCGGTTGATGGAGTAGCAGGCGGTGTTAATCGCCTCGGCCCAAAACCGGTCCAGAGTCTTGTACTCATCAAGCATGGTCCTTGCCATATCCAATAGAGTTATATTCTTCCTCTCTACTACACCATTTTGTTGTGGTGTGTAGGGAGAAGAGAACTCATGCTTGATGCCCTCCTCCTCAAGAAGGCCTTCTATTTGTGAATTCTTGAACTCCGTCCCATTATCGCTTCTTATTTTTTTGACCCTTAATCCGAACTCATTTTGAGCCCGTCTTAAGAATCCCTTTAAGGTCTCTTGGGTTTGAGATTTTTCCTGCAAAAAGAACACCCAAGTGAAGCAAGAATAATCATCCACAATAACTAGACAGTACTTACTCGCGTCGATGCTTATGTAAGCTATCGGGCCGAATAGATCCATATGGAGTAGCTCGAGCGGCCTGTCCGTTGTCATGATGTTCTTGTGTGGATGATGGGCACCTACTTGCTTCCCTGCTTGACATGCGCTACAGACCCTGTCTTTCTTAAAATGAACATTTGTTAGTCCCAAAATATGTTCCCCCTTAGAAGCTTGTGAAGATTCTTCATCCCAACATGGGCAAGTCGACGATGCTAGAGCCAACCCATATTAGTCTTAGCAATTAAGCAAGTGTCAAGTTCAGCTCTATTAAAATCAACTAAGTATAGCTGACCCTCTAACACTCCCTTAAATGCTACTGAATCATCACTCCTTCTAAAGACAGTAACACCTATATCGCTAAAAAGACAGTTGTAACCCATTTTGCGTAATTGAGAAACCGAAAGCAAGTTATAATCTAAGGAATCTACAAGAAAAACATTGGAAATGGAATGGTCAGGTGATATAGCAATTTTACCAAGTCCTTTGACCAAACCTTGATTTCCATCCACGAATATGATAGCTCTTTGGGGATCTTCGTTTTTCTCATAGGAGGAGAACATCCTTTTCTCCCCTGTCATGTGGTTTGTGCATCCGCTATCAATTATCTAACTTGAGCTCCCGGATGCATAAACCTGCAAAACAATTTAGGCCTTGTTCTTAGGTACCCAAACAGTCTTGGGTCCTTTGATGTTAGAAACAAGCACCTTGGATAACCAAACACAAGTCTTGGAGCCCTTGTGTTTGCCCCCAATATATTTGGCAACTACTTTGCCAGATTGGTTAGTTAAAACATAAGATGCATCAAAAGTCTTAAATGAAACATTAGGCTCATTTGATGCAGTAGGAGATTTCTTTTTAGGCAATTTAACATGGATTGAATGCCTAGAGCTAGATGCCTCATTCTTATACATAAAAGCATGGTGAGAAATAGAATGAGACTTCCTAGCATGAATTCTCCTAATCTTGTGCTCAGGATAACCAGCAGGATATAAAATGTAACCCTCGTTATCCTGAGCCATGGGAGCCTTGCCCTTAACAAAATTAGACAATCTTTTAGGGGCATTAATTTTGACATTGCTTCCCTGTTGGAAACCTATGCCTTCCTTAATACCAGGGCATCTCCCATTATAAATCATGCTACGAGCAAATTTAAAATTTTCATTTTCAAGCTCATGCTCGGTAATTTTAGCATTTAGTTTAGCTATGTGATCATTTTGTTGTTTAATCATGGCAATGTGATCATTAATAGCTTCTACATTTATATCTCTACATCTAGTACAAATGGAAACATGCTCAACAGTAGATATAGAGGGTTTGCAAGCATTTAATTCATCAATCTTAGCATGTAAAATAGCATTCTCATTTCTAAGATTGGAAATAGTATTATTGCAAACATTTAAATCTTTAGCCTTAGAAATTAAATTAGCATTCTCAATTTTAAGGCTAGAAATAGATTCATCCAATTTATCAATCTTAGCAATTAAACTAGTATTATCATTTATAAGATTGGTAATTGAATCATCACAAACATTTAACTTCTCAACCTTAGCAAATAAGTTAGCATTCTCAGTTCTAAGGTTGGAAATGGTGTCATGGCAAGTGCTAAGCTCTTTAGTCAAGTTTTCACATTTTTCTATCTCCTGAGCATAAGCATTTTTAACTTTAACATGTCTTTTGTTTTCCTTAATAAGGAATTCCTCTTGGCTATCCAAGAGTTCATCCTTCTCATGAATAGCACCTATCAATTCATTCAATTTTTCTTTTTGTTGCATGTTAAGGTTAGCAAAAAGGGTAAGCAAGTTATCTTCATCTTCACTAGAGCTACTTTCATCACTAGATGTAGTATATTTAGGGGAGGCTCTAGATTTTACCTTCTTCTTCTTGCCGTCCTTCGCCATGAAGCACTTGTGGCCGACATTGGAGAAGAGGAGGCCTTTGTTGACGACAATGTTGGCGGCATCCTCGTCGGAGGAGGAGTCGATGGAGCTCTCGTCGGAGTCCCATTCTCGACATATGTGGGCATCGCCACCCTTCTTGTAATACTTCTTCTTCTCCTTCCTCTTTCCCCTCTTGTCGTCGCCCCTGTCACTATCACTAGACATTGGACATTTTGCAATAAAATGATCGGGCGTACCACACTTGTAGCACACCCTCTTGGAGCGGGGTTTGTAGTCCTTCCCTCTCCTTTGCCATCTCCTCATTGTCGAGCTTGGAGGCATTGATGGGGAGCCTACTTGATATAGACTCTTCTTTCTTCTCCTTCGTCGTTTTGAATGCGACGAGTTGTACCTGGAGTGTGGAGGTGCCGCCTTGCTCCAAGTCGACGATTTGTTTGGAGCCTTAGATCATCAACTCAAAGCTCACAAACTTCCCAATTACCTCCTCGGGAGATATTAGCTTATATCTAGGATCACCACGTATTAATTGAACTTGTGTAGGATTATGAAAAATAAGGGATCTTAGAATAACCTTGACCATCTCGTGGTCATCCCATTTGGTGCTCCCGAGGTTGCACACTTGGTTCACCAAGGTCTTGAGCCGGTTGTACATGGCTTGTGGCTCCTCTCCTTGGTTCAGGACGAATCGACCGAGCTCCCCCTCGATCATCTCCTGCTTGGTGATCTTGGTCACCTCATCTCCTTCGTGCGCGGTCTTGAGCACGTCCCAAATCTCCTTGGCGCTCTTTAACCCTTGCACTTTATTATACTCCTCTCGACATAGAGAGGCAAGGAGTATAGTAGTAGCTTGGGAGTTAAAGTGCCGGATTTGGGCGACCTCATCCGAGTCATAGCCCTCGTCCCCCACCGTAGGTACCTGCACTCTAAACTCAACAATGTCCCATATGCTTGCGTGGAGTGAGGTTAAGTGATGCCTTATTTTGTCACTCCACATACAATAATCCTCACCATCAAAGAATGGTGGTTTGCCTAGTGGAACGGAAAGTAAAGGAGCGCGCTTAGAAATACGGGGATAACGAAGTGGCATCTTAATATACTTCTTGCGCTCATGACGCTTAGAAGTGACGGACGCCATGTTGGAGCCGGAGGTGGAGGGCGACGAAGAATGGGTCTCGTAGTAGACCATTTTCTTCATCTTCTTCTTCTTGTCGCCACTCCGATGCGACTTGACATGGGGAGGGGATTCCTCCTTGCCTTTGGCACCGGACTCCCTTGATGGAGCCTTCCCGTAGCTTGTGGGCTTGGCGCCGGTCACGATCTCCCTCTTGGAGTGATCTCCCGACATCACTTCGAGTGGTTAGACTCTAATGAAGTATCGGGCTCCAATACCAATTGAAAGTCGCCTAGAGGCGGGGGGGTGAATAGGCAGAATCAAAAATTTACAACTTAAAACACAATCTACAAGTCGGGGTTACCGTTAGGATAAAATCTGAGTCCAAGAGAGAGGGGGAAAACTAATCAAAAGCAAATGAAGCGGATGACATGGTGATTTGTTTTACCGAGGTTCGGTTCTTGAGAACCTAGTCCCCGTTGAGGTGGTCACAAAGACCGGGTCTCTTTCAACCCTTTCCCTCTCTCAAACGGTCACTTAGACCGAGTGAGGCTTCTTCCTTGATTTCTCGGGTCACTTAGACCCCGCAAGAACCACCACACGATTGGTGTCTCTTGCTTCACTTACAAGGCTTTGAGAATAAGAATGAGAGAAAGAAAAGAGCCAACCAAGCAACAAGAGCAACAAAGAAACACAAGAACGATCTTTTCACAAGTCCTAAAATACTAGAGTTGAATTATGGACTTTGATTGGATCGAAGGCTTTGATTTGTGTCTTGGAGTATTGCACTTTGCTCTTGTATTGAATGGAGAGTGTTGAATGCTTGGATGGTTGGAGTAGAGGTGGTTAGGGGGTATTTATAGCCCTCAACCACCAATTCAACCATTGGGGGAGGCTGTTGTCGATGGGCGCAACGGACAGTTCGGTGCGCCACCGGACACTGTCCGGTGCGCCAGCCACGTCACCCAACCGTTAGGGTTTGACGGTTGGAGCTTTATCTTCTTGTGGCACCGGACAGTACAGTGCCACACCGGACAGGTACTGTGCACTGTCTGGTGCGCCTCTGGCGGCTGCTCTGACTTCTGCGCGAATTGTCCGCGCACTGTAGCGTTGCAGGCGACCGTTGCAGCTGACCGTTGCACTGGCTAGCCGTTGCTCCGCTGGTGTACCGGACAGCCCGGTGGCACACCGGACAGTCCGGTGAATTACAGCGGAGCGCGGCCTCAGAAACCCGAAGGTGAAGAGTTTGGAGTCGCACGACCCTGGTGCACCGGACACTGTTCGGTGGCACACCGGACAGTCCGATGCGCCAGACCAGGGTTCTCTTCGTTTTCTTGTGCTCCTTTCTTTTGAACCCTAACTTTGATCTTTTATTGGTTTGTGTTGAACCTTTATGCACCTGTAGAATATATAATCTAGAGCAAACTAGTTAGTCCAATTATTTGTGTTGGGCATTCAACCACCAAAATTATTTATAGGAAAAGGTTAAACTCTATTTCCCTTTCACTCAGCCACGCTAAACTCTTGTTTCTTATGCTTTAGAGTGGTAGCAAAGTCCATCCAAGAATGTGGCTTAGCGATGATATCGCCGGCCACGAAATTGTCAGGCAAGACACATGGGGATTGTTCGAATTCCTTGGCTAGTGCATGTATTTCATGAGCTTGTTCAACTACAGGACGATTTTCCACCGTCTTATAGTCAAACAGCTGCTCCATGATGTACAACTTGCTACCGGCATCAGAAACATCGAACTTCTCATCTAATGCATCCCATAATTCTTTTGCAGATGTGCACGTTAGATAAGAATCAACATACTTGCTGACAAGAGCACCAATCACGATGCCTCGAAACAGGTTATCGGCAACGTCGAACATTCTCTCCTCTTCAGGAGCAAACTGTTCGGGTTTCCCCTGTGCGGCGTGATAGCGGTTTATTGTTGTCAACCATAGTATCATCTTACTGCGCCATCTCTTAAAATGACCCATCAAATGGTTCACGTGGTTTTAACACAACAACAAAACCACTAACAGAAAAATGCCTAATATCTAATTTTTGGATTGTTAGAAATTTAGACATTTTTAGTTTTAATTTAACAGAAAAAAGTGTGATATATGTGATGACATGTATGTGCATGTGTGTACAACTACTCGCATAAGCAGTAAACAATAGTAAAACATGCACAAATACGAAGAACAAAATGTACATGTGAAGTAACCGATGCTCAAGGTATCAGTGGCTCCATTCACATAAGACATCTCGTGCGTATGTTCGATGTAGGAAGTTGTACGCAGTGAAGTCCCTCGAACGGTCGCCGGAGGACGAACAACAGCACACGTCGGCCAGGAAGGCGACAAAGAACATGATGTTGATAAAGCAGTGTTGTGTCGAACGGATCACACAAGCAGTCACGAATACGCTCCCAAAAATCTGATATCTCCCACATTTATCCAACATTTGATTCCATCCGATTAAAGTTTAGTCCATTTTACATAAAATATTTAAATAATAATCTATACTACTTATTAAGAAGGTAAGAGTAGTCGGCCGTTCTGCCATTCTGCCCTCTCCCGTTCCGCGCGCAGAAAAAAAATCAAACCGTGGCTGCTCAGGGATCGAACCTTGGATTGAGCAAAATGCCTTGCCTTCCACCCTCTAGCCAACGTAACTCATGTTGAATTGTGTACAATTTCAACTAAGACGTTTTTTGTGTTTAACCCGCCGTCCACTCTCTATGTTCACTGAGTCTAGAAAAAACATTTATAGCTTGGCCCCTGATCTTTCTAGAATTTGGGACGCAGTCCAGGAAATAAAGAAAATAGGGAAAAGAAGTTTAGAAATTGATTTTTAGTTTAAAAATAATTGCAGAAACCCATTTAATTCATGGAAATTTCATATTAAATCCAAATGAGTTCATTCCAATTTCTATAATTCTATAATATTATTTTTATCACATAATACCTCTGTTTTGTCATGAAAACAACAATAAAATTGATTTCCTAATTAATCATATATCAAATACATAGAAACTTTGGAAATTCGTAACTTTCCTATTTTAATTCCAAATTGAACCGTTCCAGTTGTGTTAGTCTCGTATGAATATTTACTACGCAGTAACAACATTGATTATACCATGTTTCATACTTTTATAATTAGCTATTTATTTATCCTATGTTAATTGGGTTAATCTATGTCTATTCGATTAATTTATTTAATATATTAATATAGTATTCTAACTTAATGGTTATACGATGTTTGACCATTAGTCTTGCAAACACACACACTTACCTTTTTTGTTTAAGCAAAAGCGTATGGTGGTACGTGTCCGATGACTAACGATGTACGAGGGAATTTCTTCCGGTATGTGTGAAACGTGCTCTCTAATAATGAGACCATACAAATCGTGATATATATCGAAGTCTGCATGATACTGATGGTTGCAATGTAGTGGTGAAACATATAGATTATAAATAACAAAATTTATGTATGGTCAGAATCACAAATTGATTATCTATACTACTTATCCCTACTACTAATTAAGCATGGAGAGTGGGCGCCTAGCGCGTCCATGCCCCCGCCTCCCAATCTCTACCGTCCTGGTTCCACCAACCTCACAGGCTGCCCACACCGAGCAGGATAATCCCCTCCACCGCCATCAGCGCTCGCCCGCGCAGATCCCGCTGTCAGCGCTCGCCCGCCATCCGCGCTCCATGCTTAGGGTCCGCCATCAGCGCTCGCCTAGCTGCTCGACGCATTCGCTAGCGCCACCTTCGACCAGATCGACTCCGCCTACCGTGAGGCCAGAGGGGACCCTTTTGTGGGCGCCAGTATCCTGTCTTCCACGCAGGACGTGCACCCGCCGCCACTGGATCTCTCGCCGCACAGTGGATCTGGTGGAAGAAAGGCTGGTCGGAGGCCCAAGCGGGTTGCGGTGGCCGCTACGGGCATGGTCGCGGACGTGATTGGCAAGGAGTACACACGATCCGCGGCTAATTCTGTAGTAAGCATGCCAAATGCTTAGAAGGGTCGGGACGGGGAGAGCGATGGCGACGGGTCTGGTGGCCACAAGGACAGTGTTGAAGAGGCGGAGTAGTTCCTGTGCTCCATGCTCGGGGATAATTCCGAGCATGGCATGGGTGTTGTCAGAGACGTGCCAGGTGAGCCTGTGAGGCATTTTTTCACTTGCTGGTCTATAGTTGTCCGTTCAGAATTCTTCATTTTGACCAATCGGTGCCATGCCACCGTTTTCATGACTCGACTGAATTCTGGAATCTAGACCTTTAATTTGTAAACCCTATGCCCTTAGATGCAGTGAATGTTCAAAAGATATATATACAGATGTTCTATTAGGAGCAACATATTACAAGAACATGAAAATGGATCCTTTAGATCAAATATTCAGTGATTTTTTAGCAAAGATCTTATGAAAAGAATGAACTTCTGGCTTATTGTTGCCTACTATTTGCTCATGCTCCAGCCTCCAGCTAATTTCAGTGCCCGCCACAGAAGATGAAGCATGGGCTATTCAAGCTCTAGAGTCAAGGTGGAAGAGATTTTGACATATCCGTAGAAATGAAGTTCTACTAATTTCGCTTACGTACATAGGCATATGACTGGTGCTTGTTTTCTACTTGAACTTAGGTAGCAGTCGTGGTTCGTTCTCGATAATACTGCTTGCTTTTTTTACACAGCTGGCGTTAATGACACAGGTTGTATGGTCCTTGATGAACAAATAATACCTGGGGTCATAGATTGTCTGCATGCATGCTAGATGAGAAAAAAATAGCCAGCCGGGGGTGTTTGGATTCACAGCAGATGGTTGAGAAGCGCAATGCGCAAAAACTGACATAAAGGTAACCACTTTGTTAGCGGGTGATTTGTTGCAAAACTCTAGGAACTTCTCAGTTGGCCTAAAACAACGTGTTTCTGTACTGGTTGATCTGTTTTTGCAGGGTAGCTAAGTAGTTTCGCAACTAATCATTTGCCTTTGGACAACCGTGTTGAAACAAGGATCAGTCCCGCATCTATACATGTCATTAGCCACACAGCTCAAGAAAACCTTAGTCCCCCATTTGGTTCTTCTAAACATACATATTTTTTTCTTAGAAATATCTTAGAATTATATTTTTGGGTGTATCAGCATGAACATGAGCATGAGGTGTAAAATTATTGCAGATCCGTAAAAAGCTAGAATGATGCTTGGATCGAACTTATCCTTGATCATGATTTGTGGTGCTAAGGGAACAATGATAGATTGATTTGAGGTTTGCAGGTGTAATCATGTGTATAATAACCTTTTTTTATTTTTCCTCTGTCCGTGTGGTGTAGTACCTGAAAAGCAAAATGATGCCTGCATTTGTTGTGCTTATTGCTGTTAAATATTTTTCTAATTCTAACATGTCAGTGCCTTGCTTCCTAGCTGTAGCAAGAATGCATGGCCTTATACTTTTATCTGCTTTGCTTGGCTTCTACATCAGACAGAGCCTTGAGGGCATTCATTCATGTGGCCAAGTGTTGGTTTGTAATCTCCCTTGCTGGTGAATTCCTGGAGACAATTTGGGGATTTGTTGTGATGAGAAGGTTTTATTGGGCTTTTGGGCCCGGGGAGTCACGTGTTGTGATCTCATCACTCCTCAAGTGCCATCTTGGCGTTCTGCACTTGAATGGTGATGGTTCGTGATATGTGATTAGGAGTGGTAATGGATTATGTCTTTTCACAATTTATTTGAACCCTTTAATTAATTTTAGTTCAAAAGTGAATAAAAATAAAACATGATTCTGATCCGATCTGATCCTTAATTTTATAGTGTAAAATTTATAGCTCGTTACCACCCTATTTGTGATTGAGAATTTAAGATTAGTGAATTTGACTTCTGACCGGTTGTTGCCTGCTAATGTCCCGTTTACTGGAATCCTAAGAGAGGACTGAAGAACAAACCTAACAACATGGTACTTGGTACATACAATATTTGTAGCCTAGACGTCGCTCTCCATGCTCCCCACCTCGTGGCAACGCACTGACACATACCTATTTATATATAAGTTATCATGATATTATATGTCTCCGTTGCAACGCACGGGCACTCACCTAGTTATGAATAGATGAGCTAAAACACAAGACAAATCCATTAATTTTATAATTGATATTTAAATTTTTAGGGCTAGTTTGATAACCATATTTTCTCAAGGGAATTTCATTTCCTAAAAAATTAGTTTATTTTTACTTGTGAAAATAAAAATCCCTTAAAAATAGAGTTTAAAGTAACCCTTAACGTGACATAAAACTAAATTTTAGCTAGCAGAACCAAAATATCCGCTAAATATGTGCACCAAACTCCTCCCATGTGTACCAGATTTGATGATAGGCTGGTGGCCCTTTTGCTAGTTGGGCCGATGTCGCCGTTGTACCAGCCTTGTGACCCCGCCTTCGGTCCGAAGCAACACCGAGCACGAGGGCATTCGACGACGACTTCCTCTCTCTCACGCTAGAGACGCGCAGTCGCGCAGAGTCCTGGCTTTTTGCCCCTTTCCTGCTTTGCCCCCCTTCCCCCCAAACCACACCGATCCCAATCCCGCCGTATCCGGCGAACGCGCGCCGCGGCCATGTGCAGCTGCTGAGAGAAGGAGCGAGCGCAACGACGCCACTGGCCATGGACGAGGGCTATTCCAACCTCCCCACCAGCCACCTCCTCGGCTCCGTCCCCGTACCGATCCAATCCCTACACGCTTATCCGCGTCTCTCGTTTCGTTAGGGATAGTCGCTGATCTGGGGTGGTTTGTTTCTGTAGGCTGTGACACAAGATGACAGGAAATTGGGTCCCCCCGCCGCCCAAGGTTGTGGCATGTTGTGAAACTGTGGATTGGTGCGGGCGCGTGCTGCAGTTTTTTTTTTGTAATTGTCACAAATTAATTTTCAGTTGCAGATGCAGCTGCCACCTCTCGGTTGCAGGAGTTCCCACCTGGAGGTGGTAATGGAGGAGGGTATCGGCCACCAGGTGGCCCTGCAGGTAATTAATTTTGATGACAATTGTCACCACGTCCTGCATTTTTTTGTTTGAGTTTCGAATCGGTCTAACTATGGATACACAGTTGCACATGGTACCTGATTGATGAGTGCGGACAACTGGGTATATTGTTGTGCAAGTCATTTGTTATATGTGGTTACATTTTTGTAGATGAAGGATAAAGTTTCCAGCCTCAACACTCATAAGTGAGTGTATTTGGCCCATTTACGGATTTACCAATTTACATAGCACTTAGGCTATTAGACAGGTAGTTAACTGCAACACAGGTAGTTAACTGAAAAGTCTTCTCTCTGCCAACAGATATCTATAGGCGAGAGAGAACAAACAAACATAGACATCAAGCTTAGATTCTGTATTTTTTTCGCTATCTAAACTTAGGCCTTGTTTGGGATAGCTCTAGCTTCAAAAAATTTAGTGGAGTTAGTGGAACATGTCATTAGGTGCTCCATAAAATCTTGGAGCTAGTGCTATAAGCCTTTAGAATACATTTAAATAAGTCATTTTGTTTATTATTTAGATTAAAAATATTTTTTAAACTATTTAAATTGATATTATAAACTACAACTCCACACTGGAGTTGGAACCTGGAGCCATCCCAAACACCCCTTAGAATACAGCTCCAGAACCACACTCACATCCCAACTTCAGCATTCCTCTCTCTTCCTCTTTGCACAGTGGTGCCCAACATCAGATCCAGTAAGCCCCCTGTAAAATACCTGTGCGAATGAGTTAAACAATCTTTTATTGAAAACCACATCATTCATCCATAACCAACTAGCCCAGCAAATAGCTGCAGTACCAAGAAAGATATGGTTTTTATGTTCCTTAGTGAATACATTAACCCAAGAACCAAATAAGTGAGAAAAATGTTCGGTGGTTGAAAACCAAAAACAATGGAAGTGGTATTCCAGATAGATCTAGCTACATGGCAATTAAAGAACAAATGTTGGATTGTTTCCGTGGAATTGCAAAAGCAACATTTAACATCACCTTTCCATTTTCTTTCGGTCAAATTGTACTTTGTGAGGGTTACCCATTTTTTTGGATATCATAAGAAAAAAATTTATCTTGAGAGGGATTTTTAGTTTCCATATTATCAAATTCCTTGACAAGGATCTGTCTTGTATGAAGACATTATAACGAGATTGCAGTGAATAGGAGCCTTCTTTGTTCATATCCCATCTAAACTTATCATTACCTTCAACTAGTGTTGTCTGAGCCACTCTTGAAAGTAGTTCAAGCCAAGATACCAAATTATTCCCTACTAGCGTTCTTCTGAACGATATGTTAAGAGGAACACTATTCCATACACTTGCTACAATGACTCCTTTCTTTCTAACAATTCTATACAGGTTAGGGAAATACTCCATGAAAGGTTTGTTTCCTTTCTACTTATCCTCCAGAACCTCACACATTGACCATTGTGGATTCAGAAAGATCCAAATGAAAGGATTTGATCTTTCATACTCATCAAACTAGATCAAAATTGAGAATCTCCTGGATTTTTGGACACTTGGGCGATAGACTTATGATGCAAGTATTTTTTCCTCTAATGAGCTCTTGACTCTGTTTGGCACAACTTATTTCACAACTTTTTCACAGATTTAAGCATAAGTTGTACCAAACAGGATGCTTTTGCAATAGCTTACAGTTTAGCTGCTTCTTAGGCTATCTCCAACAGCTTACCTATCCTCATACCCATATTCAAACTCCACTCTTTGAACAGTGCAGTCTACAGTGCAGAACAGTGCTTTTGGGTAGACTTTGGGTAGACTGCTGCAGACGGTCTTAGAATGAACTAAAAGCAGACAATAAAAAAAACTGTTTTTAACCAGCTTCTCATATAAGCTACTTTTCCAACAAGCAACAGTTGTGCCAAACATGGCTATTGTCATGCACCTTCTTTATTCAAAAGCTTAAAAGAGCCAACAACAAAGTCTTTTAGTCCCAAGCAAGTTGGGGTAGGCAAAAACTTAAAGAGCCATTTGCTTAAAAGACAATCTGAATCTCGAAATTTAAGATGCCTAGCCTTCCAAAAAAATTAGGGAGACAAAGAAAAGACCACTTTGACGATATATATTTCTTTTATGCTCATCGCTCTGCCAAAAGAATCTAGATCTATAATAATCTAGTTTTGTATGACCTCTGTAGGGGCTTCAAAAAACGATAACATAAACATGGCTAGGTTAGAAACACTGAGTTAATTAAAACTAATCTATCTCCAACAGAAAGTAACTTGCCTTTTCCAACTACCAAGTTTCTTTTGGAATCTTTCTTCTACTTCCATCCAATCTTTGTTTCGAATTTTCCTGTGGTGCATTTGTATGCCCAAGTATTTGAAGGGGAACATTCCCTCTTTACATCCAAAAAGTTACATATTCTTTTTTGTAGGAATTTACCTCTCCAAAAAAGGAATACTTAACTTTTATGGAAATTAATTTTGAGATTTGACATCTCTTCAAAAACACTTAAGACAAGTCTCAGATTTATTGCCTCACCGAGACCATGTTCTACGAAGAGGATGGTTTCATCTGCATATTGCAAGATGGATATACCCCCTTCTAGATGGGGAATAATCCCTCTAAACTGACCATTCTCTTTGGCCCTTGATACCAAGGTAGCAAGCATGTCATCTACCAAATTGAAAGGAAAGGGAGAGGGAGGATCACCCTGTCGTACACCTTTCTTTGTTTGGGAGTAGTATCCTAAATCATCATTAACCTTGACATTCACGTTGCCTAATTAGTTCGGGGGGGGGGGGGGGGTTAAGTTGGCTGATCCACAAAACTCCATTGGATACCCACTTGCGTTATTGAACCATATTGAAACTGTGGATTTAGGAGAATTTAAGAAGAATATGCTGATGTTCTTAACTTAATAGAAACATTCTCTTGTTACGTCAGAAATTTTGAATGAGTACATTGTGTGTAGTGTAGATAATTGACCTCTCAATTGTGGCAACATCAGTCCTGTACTGCTTTATTTTTAGGGCATGCTAATGGATACTGTTGTAGAAGCCAGATGATTAGAAACTTGTGATGCTGTTTTTGTCTTGTATCTGGTGGTTGATAATTGAGAACAACCTTCACCTGAACTGTTGAATAAGTCACTGATACATGACTTGCATGAAGTGACAAATATGTCACACTTTTGATGAACCATGCCTCGCATTAATCATGCATGCTAAATTTCTATACATTTTTTTCAGAAGACTGTAACATGTAACCATGATGGTCTAATATTCTAACCATCTCAGCTAGAAACAAGGCATCAGACAGCTGTTTTGTTGTTCCTTTCGCTACTTTGAGCTTTGATCCTTGGCACTGTTCTATTTTGATGAGTATAAATGAATGTATTTTACTTATCAGACATTGAATAGAATTCTGGTTTTGTTTTTGCATTGCCCCATCTTGAAGTCTCTCTTCACTTTTTCAGATGGAGATGTTGAAAACCAAGCAGATTGGAAAGGATACTTCAATGTTGCATCTTATGCTCCATACTTCAATGTTGATACTGATGTTGTAGTTGACAGGCTCATCAGTTCAGTTTATCCAATGGATGGTTTTTACAGGAAAATTGATGCTAATCCTGACATGTAAGTTTCTCCTATGGTCACGATTTGCAATCTGACTCTTTGTAAAACAAAACATGTCTCTTTGTTACCTTTCTATTGTTTCAGTGTCAACATTTCTAGTGAATAGTCTAATATGCAATCATGTGATAAAAATGTGCATAAAATGATATTTTTCATCATAACTAAGCATTGTTAATATGGAAAGAAATGTTGCAAGTTGTATAAGATGCATATTATGAATCTGTTTTAACACTTCATTGTTTATTAACTGAGAAACTGATAATAGCATGAGATGACGATTCAGATAGGATAGTTGCAGAGTTTTTACAAGAATATACAAAAATATAGTGCCTAAGTAGCATTATACAGATTGTAGCAGGTAGTGTGTATTTGCTGCAAGCATAGTTTTGGGGGAACTGGACATCACAGTGTTTTGAATGGATTTTGATCCAAATTTTTGCATACTAAAAGTTCTTGCTGGATTATTAAAGGGCGTACCCAGTGCCGTAGCCCGTAGGCTTCCTGCACTGTGCGGGGTATGGGGAAGGGTATCTTTAAGCGCCAAGTCTTACCCGTATAATATGCAGAGGCTGTGGCTCGAACCCGGGCCTTACCCGTATAATATGCAGAGGTTGGGGCTCGAACCCAGGACCTTCCGGTTAGACTCTACCACTGCACCAGGCCCACCCTTCTCTTGCTGGATTATTGTCTTAGTAAATTTTGTCGTTAATTTTTAGCTTTTTTGTACTTCATCAATCATTTGGATCTCTTGACTCCGCATTCTCTTGTGTTATGAATTATTTTAATTTCTGCAGGTATGGGCCTTTATGGATCACCACTACTCTGATTTTCATGCTTGCTGTGTTTGGTAACTATGCCACTTATCTGGTGCAAAATAAAAAGGATATGGACATATGGAACTTTGATGTTGGTTATTTCAGTTGGGCAGCATCAGTCATGTATAGTTATGCTATCATTGTGCCCGTCGTGTTCTTTTTCCTGTTTCAGTATTTTGGATCACGCCCAAGTCTTGTTCGATTTTGGTGTATGTGGGGCTATTCTCTGTTTATCTTCATACCTGCATCTGTAAGTATTCGATTTCCATCTGTTTGTATCGTTATTTATATCACTGGCAAGAATACACAGACATTCAATTTTAACATGATGTACATTCATAGGAATTTTCAGTTCTCTAGGTTGCAATTATATATAACGGTCCTAAAAATTGATTCGCTTAATGTGAAGAATCCATGACGTTATCATGGTTGTGAGCGCTTGGAACTCACTTCTGTTCTTGAAGATGAATGTTGCCATTATGCTAACATGAGCTGCCCTCCTATTTTGTCTGGTTAAGGTACTTTTGCTTATTCCTGTGGGATTTCTTCGATGGGTCATCATAGCTCTTGCTGGTGGTGCATCATCTTGGTTCATCACTTTAAATTTGAAGGAATGCACTGAAGGAGCTGATCTAATGGTTCTGATGGCTAGTGCATCAGTGCTGCAATTTGCTCTGGCACTGTTCATCAAAGTTTACTTTTTCGCCTGAGGTTTGCTTGATGATTTTGCAAAGGTCCGTCTGCCTCTCGTTTTCTTACACCCCGGTACCCGTATATTCTCTGGCATTGCTTAATTGAGGCTTTGGTTTCCGAAAAAAAAATGTTCTTTGTTTGTGGCAGGTGACCTGATGCGCCCTTTGCCCACGGCTTGTTCTGGAATACATCTTTTGAAAGGGCATGGCAGACCAGTTCTACTCGACATCGTGACATACGTACTGACCCTAGATTGTTATGCTTTGGGCGTTCTTCATTTGAAGTGTCTAATCTGGAAGTCTCTATCTAGCTAGGGAACAGAATTTTACAGCGTGCCGTACAGAGTACCGAGTTTAGGCACCAAAGTCTTTCCACGTTGTTCAGTGAAAGCCCTTCACTTGGATTTGCATACAATCCTTTCTTGGGTAAAGATCTCCAGTGTGTATTTGTGTGCTAGTACATCTCATCCGGTTTTCGAACGTCCAACTGACAACATGATTTCGCATAGCTCTTTTTTTTTAAAAAAAAATGGTTTAGCGAATAAAATTAGCATGCTCTAGCCACGAATTTTCAACGAAAAAAGGTTTCGGGATTTGTTTGCTATTTAGCTCAGAATTGAAGATAAGAGCCTTATGGTCAGACGTGTATCTTGGAATTTTTGTATGGTTGCAGAAGGGAAGGTCCTGTTCCTAGGATCAAGAGATTAGAACTATGTATAGTTTTTTCAAAGTAGGTTCATGTATGTTATTATTTCAAATAAACTTCCTTTCCACAAATTTCATTCTGAGTTCATGGGTATTTGTGATCTGATTGAACATATCAACAAAAATATTAATGTTTAACTTTTTATTTAAATTACTGATGGGGTGTTTGGTTCTCACTTCCTAAACTTTAGTCCATAAATTGCCAAACAGAGGAAGCCCTCTGAATAGAAAATCTAGAGAGACTAAAGTTTAGTTTTTAAAGTTGTGTGACTAAATCAAACACCACGTGAATTTCAGAATGTTGAAACCACCACCTATAACTAGAGGATATTTCACTTTCAAGAGGAACCGAGTTTTTATGGCATCGGCCTGGGACCATCTTTTATTCAACTGATTTTCCATAAACATTTACAATAGTAATGAACTCCCTAGCTTTAAAATTATCCAGATCAAAAAATTCTGATCTGACACCACTCAGCATACCCCCATATTTACCATTAGGACTCAGTGCTTTAAGAAGTTTTTATATGGATCAAGTTTTCTAAAAGAATACTCATTCCGTTTTAAAATATAATTCGTATTAGATTAAACATATACTCATTAATTAACCTATGAATGTAAGTTGTATATGTCTATATTTATTATTCTTTATTTGAATAATGATAGAAAAATGAAGGCTAAAAAGAATTATATTTCGAGACTGATGGAGTACTAGTGTACCTCTTTTCGTGATCTCTTGTAAAATTTTAAGTGCTGGTTTGGTGACAAGAGAATTAAAGGGGTCGAAAAAGAATTCTATTTAAAATTAGAGAGTAAGGGCTAGTTTGAAAACTCTATTTTTTAAAAGTTTTTTTTTATTTTTTTTAAAAGAAAAATAAACTAATTTCTCTTAGGGGAAAAACCCCTTAAAAAACGAGGTTTTCAAAAGGCCTGAGAGGTTTTCTTTTCTATAGATTCCCTTCGATTTGCTGGTTACCAAATCCCAACGGCTGTAAAGTCGGCGTGGCTATCCCAAACTAAATGAGTGAAGTGATCAAAAGCCATTCTTGGACAGTCAACTGCCTACAGTTCCAAATGGTACGTTCATCATAATGTTCTTTTAAACATGCCTCTCTGTAAGATTGAATCTAGGGTAAGCCACAGGTTCATCGCCTTCAGAGCTACGTTTCTCAAAGCAGGTTGACACCATTTTAGCTCTATAGGCTTGCCGTTTGCTTTTTTGACACTTTAGTTTATCTTCTTTTCTCTTTAGATATGGTGTTTGCATTTTCATCTTCAGACTCCTCGGTTTGTCATCCTATTAGAGCTGATTTGGTGATCCATGGAAAATGAATCCCCTTGTTATTCAAAATTGAATTGCAAAAGGATTTCTCTTCTTTAGGATCTCTGATTACCAAATCAGCCCTTATCGTGTGCTCTTCCAAGAGGATAATTTCATCCTCCTGAGCAGGAATCACATTTACTTGGTTGACCCTAGGTCCCTAGCCTTCCCAGGGTCTTCGAAAAATACCAATTTTCTCAAAAGTGATTGAAGGAAGCATAGAAATTATCTACTCGCTGTAACTCAACTTGACACAAATGCTCAAGCAAAATTGTAGTCACCAAACAAATAGTTCAAAAGATGATGCAATACGAATTAGTAAAAATTTCTACAAACAACATAAGTTTTGATCGAGAACCGGTACATTTTTACATTTCTTTACATGCTGTCCTCTCCAATGTTCGGTTAGGGAGAAGCCTGAAAGAAAAATTATTGTTCTTGAGGGATCACGTGCTAAGGCATAACATCGCATTCGGCCAACCGAACCCAAATCCCACCTCCCATAATCCATGTAGTAGTGTCCAATGGCGTTTCACCTTCAACTAGACCTCCTAGTGCAACTCACAAACAGCATGGTCCTTTCCTTACCACAATGAACCTGTGATGATAGCTACATTTAATCAGCAAGCCATGGAAGTGGAAGATTTACAACTGAACATACGCAGCCACAATAACCTACTGGAATGGCAAGCCATGGAAACAAATGATGCCGGAAATACATGTATTGATAAACTGAGGACCTAGAAGCCAAAGAGGTACTTACATGAGAGAAACAAATGAGACCTTAAAGCTCACTATAATTCCGCCAGACAGCCCGGAATTCCTCTCTGAATGTATTCAGACGTGCTTTCAGATTTGGTGTTCTGAAGCTTGCATGGAGCACAGTTGCTGTGGACAAAAGAAAATACCATAAGGGCATTGCTCGTGATACACAAAATTTCAAAACCATACACTGATCATACCAAATAGAGCAATGAGGAGTGCCCAGAGGACTGTGAGAAGACTGCATGAGGTCAACCAGAGTATACAGCTAACTGCAACCAAGGAAACGAGTGGTGTCAGTTTTGAAGACTATGGTGAGAGAGGGCATTTTACGAATTCCAGGCCCAGTGTTTCCACACCTGCAGAAAAGAATATGACAAACACCCTGCGAGGTCGCCCACAAATATGAATTGATCTCTTCGAGTTTGGTCGACCACGAAGAACAGGTCTAATAAAAATGATATTAGCATCACTCTGCAGTTATCAACAAAAAAAATTAAAGAAAAAAGAAACATCAGAAACTAAGATACCCACGTTATTGGTGGCCTCATCTTTGCAGCTAAATGTGGTGAAAACTGTCTTACGGTCCTTGTGACTTTCTCATTGAAAGTGACTGCAAAACTGAAATACCAAACATTAGTTTATACAAATCACAGATAAACTCAAAAGGAAATCATAACTGTTCTAGGTGCAATGCGAATATGCGATGTAATATTGATCCTTTCATATTTCCAATCTCAATAATGAACAGTTAAATCTTCCAATGAGAACTCAAGAGTAGGACATACAACTGTTTGTCTTTACTCAGAACGTTTCAATTGTTCCAATAAAGACAAGTTATGAAAAATGACTTCCATCGTAACTGATCTTTTGGTAGCTTAGAACTGAATCAAGGAATGAGGAGTGTTAGAAGGAAATTACAGTGTTATGTAGAGATGTTCTGTGTTTTCAAAACAAAATTTCTATCACTGTATAAAATCTAAAAAGGTTTTCAGGCAAGGTTTTTTCCCCTTAAAAAATGGTTCCAACTCTTCTAATAAAGCAACGGCAAATCTTTTGCCGTACTTTCAAAAAACTAAATCAAATCTAAAGCACTTATGTATCAAAGAGCATAGTATTCTGATGGAACAAACTACAGCACACAAATTAAACTTACATGATACTCCCTTTAGGTCAGTAAAGTTTTAGAAAGGACACATTGACCACTGAATGGCAAAGATGCACAGAAGAATGCAAGCAATCGTGTTTAAAGGCACCATGCAATATATCCACAAATAGATTGTATAATAATTTGGGGTTTAGTCTGCCATGATCAAATACGAAATAATGTACAGTATTGGTTTCTATGAATCCATTCAACAACATTTGTACTTCCTTGCAATTTTTAATAGTTCTCTGAGGATTTTGAAAACAATATCATGGCTCTCAACTCTCATACACACCTGGACCCACGCCTTAAAGCATAGCCAAAAGAAATAAAAAACAACTGGAGCATTGAACTAGAAAACTGCAAATTGTGAATGCCCCATTAATTTGTACACCGACTGTAGCTTCAAACTGAACACATTTTCATTGATCCGAAGATGAAAAACTACTAGCTAGCTGCTATTTCAGTTTAAACCAGAATGCTTTTTATTAAAAGAAGTATGAATGTCACAATATCTTTGATTCTTTGTTAGTTCAGTACAAAGAGAAGTTTGGACTTTGGGCCTGTGTAATAACTCAACAACTGAAAAAAAATACAATGAAAAGTGAATTAGGGCACAATTTACCTATCATTGAGAAATGCGATGCTAAGTCCAGTCATAAAAGCAGCAAGGATAGCAACTGGCTTCCAAAGGAAGCCCATCCCTGCATATACCCATTGCAGCATGTCAATATCAGCCTATAAATACGAAGAAAAAAAGCTTATATATCATTTCCTTACCAAGGATGAACATGATCAAGATGAAATAGTTTGTCCTGTAGCTGCAAATCAAATTTAAGAAATTAATTCTAGACACAAAGTAATGAAAACAATGTGCCTTTTCTAACAAGTAGGCTAGTGCACTATACGTTTCTCTAAGTTGGATGCATCTAGAGCTAGAGTAACAAAAAGAAAAGTCTTGTGTGTCATGCTTTACATGACCTACACAAAGTTAAAGCTCCAAGACTAACAATGGTGTGCATAATTTATATGCACATACACAAATTTCTTCCCCCCAAGAGTAAGCCACTTACCATATGTAAAAATTTTCGAAGAATTAAGCTTATTTCAATTATTCCAACATATCCTAATCTAGCATGTAAACCAGTAGACAGGCTGAGGCCACAGAAGTCAATACAGAGGGCTACTCACTCTGATCCGTATCATGAAACTACAATTCATCAATCAAAATTTTCAAAAAGGCTAACCCACGGCCAGACACTGTCCTGTGTAACTCCTTTAATCACGAACTGACTTTCTGGGACTAAAAATTATAATGCTTACACCTATGAGCAGCATACGTTTTCTTAGTTTTGGCATCTTATGCCAGTATGTGAGCCATGAGAATGAAAAAGGGCTGAGATTAGACAAATACACTCTGAGGTATTCGCCGGTTCGTCAGGGGTATCTGCATTAGCCGAACCAGCAACATGTCCAGTAGTCTGGGGCTACCAAAAGGAGCCCCCCCCCCCCCCCCCCCCCCCCCCGATCAAGCAGAATTCATTCTAGACGCCTACAAATCCAAGTGGAAGCGGATTCAAAACAGCACGCGAGTTCTATATGGCTACAGAAAACCTAACAAAACCCTTCAAATTAAATACAGTACGCGAGTTCTGGGCAAATCGTGGATTAGCACGAGGCAGGGAAAGCAAAAAAGGTATACTAGGCAACTACGCACCAATACAGTGAGGAGTCAGGGGAGGGAGAGGCGGATCGTACTAGTAGAGGTTGCACTTGAGGCGGCTGGTCCACTTGGAATAGGAGCGTGGGACGGTGAACCGGGAGAAGAACTCCGAGACAGTCCGCGGCGGCGTGGACCAGTCCACCTCCCGCAGAGCGTCCACCAGGTCCTCCGCCGTCACTGCGCTCCAGTCCATCTCCGGCGATCCCAACCCTGCGGAACCCTAAGAGCGCGCAACGGCGCGAGCGTGGTGGAAGGACGGGCTGCAGCGGCGACGACGGTTCTGGACGGCTGGGTTGCGTCAGACGGGCGGTGGTCCAGCAGCGCTGGTGCGCGATGGCGTCGCTTGCCGGGTCTGGGGAATTAGAGGTTTTTCTTATTATATTGTAGCTTGTTCGTAATAATATTAATAATCTCTTTCTCTTGTGACCGTACGTTACCACGAGAGTTAAAGATTAATATAAAATATAGACACGGAACGACAAACATCACTATGATATACAAAATCCATATGAAAAATATCACGTAACACTAATATTATATTAACCGTATAAATATATAATATTATTATAAATACGATAACTCAAATATCATAAACTGATATCGAACAAACATTATAAGAAGTCGAATAGACATGCTAAAATATTTATTCACAAGTACGACCAAGTACAGTTCAAAGAACAAATAACAATCCTTTCTCATAAAATGAAATAAAAAAGGGCAACACATACAGACACCTGGCCGGACTTCAGAAGCTAGCTCTAGCTTAAACCAGCTATGAAACTCCCCACCTTTCATCATAATGCTGATCATCAGCAACTGCCCTTTCAAACACACGTCTTTGAATCCTGTTGCTACGATCCTGCAAACTGGACCTATACAATATTAGCCAATTGCCTCTACCTACACTCTTCATATAGACAGCTCCACTCCTAGAGTATGGTCTTGTTGCAACAGTCATTTGTGGTCACAGACCTTGCAGTAGCATAAAAGGTATCATTCGGAATTACACAAATTAATGAACTTGATACATAGTTTAATAGATTTTCAATTATTTGGTCAGCTGGTCTACCATAAGTTTGTCAACTGCCCTCTCCATCAGCTTTTCATCGGTGCTCTCTTGATGCAAAGATTTTTCTCTGGTTTCTCTTGATGCAGAACCTTCTCATCTGCATGTCATCTGGCTTGTCATGTTGCATAGGCTTCTCCAAGCCATAAGAATGAAGTATAAACGCTATTGTTTGGTGCACTGCCAACCTTTGCTTTGCTGGAACTAAGTCCTATGAAAGCTACATCTGCTTTTATCTGATATGGCCTTGTTCTGGAAATAACGAACATGCACGTCAGCATGAAGTTCAGTAACTGATACTGAGGAATAGAAATTGAAAAATCTTCAGTTGCTTTCCACACATACAAAAAGAAAAGTAGAAAACTAATTGTAGAAAGTGAAGGTATTGATATTTATTTTTATCTAATATATATTATTATCATATTAACCAATATATTGTTTCGTTTTTCTTATCCAAATCTAGGTAGCACTGATCCATTCCATAGAAAATGGTGCATTACTTTGTGAGGAAAAACATTGAACTAATTTAAGGCATTGCTTGGTGACAAAATGCACCATATAAAAGTTTGAGTGTACTGATAGTCAGAAAAGACCATAAATTGCAAGCAACGTATCTTTTGATTTATTATTAGCATCGATGTTCCATTAAATTGCAATAAAATTTGTGTAAAAGACTAAAATTACCTCCTAACTGAACAATGCATTAGTTGATGTCTCTAGAAGGTGATACTAACTTCCTTGTTATTTTCTTTGGTTACACATCATTGTTTTCCCAATAGAAATTAATGAATTCATGTCGATTGCTGCCATGTTTTAAGAACCTTTTGGGCGTTGCTTGCATGCATATATACACAACACATTCAACAAAGCAACTTAAGTTTCCTGCTTTTTCAAATTTTTAGTAATCTTACCTTTAAAAATCCATTGCTATTTCAATACCATAGAAGTCTGTAACATTTTCTACTCAGTCAATGTTACCAGGCTACCTTTTTAGACCATTTCAATACCCTAACTTCATATTTCGACCCAGTTTTATTTTACTAATCATAGGAGTACTAACGCTTGCTCTCTAGTGATGCAGATAACTGATTGCTTCAGAGGGTATACTGAATCATGTCAGTTGTAGTAGCTCGGGCATGCAGGGAAATGTAAAGCTGGGAGGACAGCTAAGCAACCTAGGGAACTTCATTTGAATAACTGAAATGTAAGGGCATGGTCTTTACAAAAATTTTTTACCAATGGTAATGTTTGTACCAATTCTATTGAACTGTTTAAACATGTGAAGATAGGACACTCTATTTTACTGTGTGTCACATTTTAGCATGCATGATGTGATGTATACTTGAATTAGCAAAGCAGTGAGCTTTTGGTAAACAATACAATATGAACAAAACAATACTACGTATTAAAAGGGAAAAATGAAAGCGTGAAGGCACTAACCAAATTTTTGAGGACTTAGGTGGAAAAGACTTAGCGAAACATGAATTGCAAATGTTCTGGGCCTGCACGCTTATCAATCAAATATCAAAGACCAGTTCCATGAACATAAGAAAAATCAAATAGTTCCTTGAACATAATAGAGAGAATTGATTAATATTAGAAAAATTCAGAAAGGTGAATAAACCAACCATCAAGGTGATAGAACTTGGCTCTAGGCTGTCTTTATGGAATCATGTCAGTTGTAGTAGCTCGGGCATGCAGGGAAATGTAAAGCTGGGAGGACAGCTAAGCAACCTAGGGAACTTCATTTGAATAACTGAAATGTAAGGGCATGGTCTTTACAAAAATTTTTTACCAATGGTAATGTTTGTACCAATTCTATTGAACTGTTTAAACATGTGAAGATAGGACACTCTATTTTACTGTGTGTCACATTTTAGCATGCATGATGTGATGTATACTTGAATTAGCAAAGCAGTGAGCTTTTGGTAAACAATACAATATGAACAAAACAATACTACGTATTAAAAGGGAAAAATGAAAGCGTGAAGGCACTAACCAAATTTTTGAGGACTTAGGTGGAAAAGACTTAGCGAAACATGAATTGCAAATGTTCTGGGCCTGCACGCTTATCAATCAAATATCAAAGACCAGTTCCATGAACATAAGAAAAATCAAATAGTTCCTTGAACATAATAGAGAGAATTGATTAATATTAGAAAAATTCAGAAAGGTGAATAAACCAACCATCAAGGTGATAGAACTTGGCTCTAGGCTGTCTTTATGGTTACATGTGATGTAATAGTATGCCATGAACGCCATCCTTTTATCTGTCATCCATTAGGATATATTAAAAATATAACCCAACAACTTATTTATTCAAGAAAATTTCAAAACCCACCTAATCAATTTATACTTATTGTTTTCTTACATCATAGTGGAGTTGGAATGATATCCGGTGAGTTTAGATTTTCCACCAACAAAGTTCTGCATGTTCAAACATAAGGCAAGAAGGTTCAACTAAAAAGGGATACAAAATATAAGTATTCAATAATGATAAAAGTTATGAAAAAATATTACTAAAACTTACAGCCCATATAAAAAGCAAAGTCACATCAGCAGTTGTAATAAATTACAGAAGATAAAGAGGAGCATTACAGAAAACGCACCTGATCCTGTGGCTGCTAGGAGAATACAATCCCCGTGAGCAAACCAAGCATCCAAGACTTCATTTTGGAATGCTTTGAGGCTGGAAAATCCAAAATGCTTTTGCAAAACAGCACTAATTATGTCCATTTGGTTGAACACAGATAATCTTCTACTGTAAGAATATAAAGCATAGAATATAATTGTTAATAAATACTAAACAATGAATGATCATTCTTACAGAAATTTACTCCATGAGATTCTATGTGGTTAACAAACAATTCAGTTTTGACAGACTTACCGTGGGTCTAGTTTGTTAGAACCTCTTTGTAGACGATGTTCTTGATATATGTCCCACAATCTACTGTGGGGTTCTTTCTTACACCCTTCTTCGACCTCTTCTTCCCATCGATGGCTAGGATGGCAAACTAATTAATGTCACTGGGTTCACTAATTACTTGCTGCCAACCAGTATGATTGTGGGGCCCGAGTCCTCAACCTTCTCACGGATAATAATAATTTTAAATTTTCTTGTTTTCTTCTATACTATTCATGTTCTTACACTTATCAACCATTAATGGATTATAGATTAAAATGAACATTATACTAAGCAAAGGGGGGCAGTAGGAGATGTGCAGAAACAGTCATGCTAACCTTTGATAGTAGAACAGAGCACTAGGCATAAACGTAAAACTGCTCTCTAAATTATAATATAAAATCTTAAAAATATTTTAAATAACATATTTTAAATTTATAAAATAGATATATCACTAATATAATATAGGAAATAGATTATTTTTGTATAGCAATCTCAAATAACATAAATTAATTGCCCACTCGGTACTAATATTATATGATAATTATGATTTTATGTAACAAATTGTTGTTGGGTCGAGCCACGAGCCAGATCGCGAGCTGCACCGAGCCGAGCTGGCTCGCTCTTTTCACGAGCCACAAAAATATGCTCGGCTCAGGCTCGTTCTGAGCGTCGAGCCGGTCCGAGCCGAGCCAAGCTGCTGCGAGCCCGAGCCAGCTCGTCGAGCTCGAGCTTTTTTTCCAGCCCTATAGAGCACCTCTAAAATGCTTCAGTGGATCCAAGAATGGGAGAGCCTCTATTCGTCGACAAGCTAGGAAATTATTCAAAAAATCAAAGATACATTAGAGGAAGCATAAGAAAAGCAAGAGGCTACTTTCATGATGATGAAAACGAACCAAGACTAAGTTGTTAGGTGTGAATTCGGTTATATTATCTTGCCACATGCTCTACATTGTTGTAGTCTATAAAAAACAGAGGAACATATGCATCATGATCATCTTGTTACTATAGAAGCGCATACTAATTAATATCATTGGGTTAACTAATTCCTTGCTGCCAACCAGTGTGATTTGCAATTCTTGTGAGTACATAAGACACATTAAACGCAATCAGTATTTAGAACTGAATAAAAACTGGAAATGCAACCAATTAAAATAAAGATTGGAAGGAGCACAAAAGAGTACATGCTTAATTGGTAGTTATTAAAAGAACAAGTTCCACACTGAGGCTCTAAATGAGCTCTTGGAATCTGATGACAAGTTTGGGTTCATTGTCATGGATGGTAATGGTATTCTTTTTGGCACACTAAGTGGCAATACCCGCGAAGTGCTTCACAGATTCACTGTTGACCTCCCAAAGAAGCATGGTAGAGGAGGACAGTCTGATCTGCGTTTTGCTCGGCTTTGCATGGAGAAACGCCATAACTATGTTCGCAAAACAGTTGAACTTTCTACCCAGTTTTTCATCAATCTAGCTACAAGTCAGCCTAACGTCGCGAGGATGGTTCTTGTCGGTTCTGCTGATTTTAAGACTGAGCTGAGCCAATCTGACATGTTTGATCAGCGACTCCAAGCCAAGATACTTAATGTGGTTGGTGTTTCTTATGGTGGCCAGAATGTATTCAACCAAGCTATCGAGTTATCTGCTGAAATTCCAGCAAATGTGAAGTTCATTCAAGAGAAGTTAATTGGCAAGTATTTTGACGAGATCAGCCAGGATACTAGGAAATATGTCTTTGGTGTTGATGACACTCTGAAGGCTCTTGAAATGGGTGCTGTTGAGACCCTGGTAGTGTGGGAAAATTTGGGTATCAACAGATATATCCTCAAGAACAGATCTACTGGGGAAATTACTATAAAACATATGAACAAAGAGCAGGAAGCTAATCAGATCAATTTTCGTGACCCAATTACCAATGCTGACCTAGAAGTTCAGGGAAAAATGTCTCTCTTGGAATGGTTTGCCAATGAATACAAGAAATTTGGTTGCTCGCTGGAGTTTGTAACCAACAAGTCTCAGGAGGGATCATAGTTCTGTAGAGGATTTGGTGGCATTGGTGGTATGTTGCGCTACCAGCTGGATATCTGTTCTTTTGACGAGCTGTCTGATGAGGATGAGTGTATGAAGATTCTGATTAGTGATTAGCAATTAGCTAACCTCATGCATGTGCTGGCCCATGGAAGGACGCAACAGCTCGATCTCGCTATACTTTCGCAGGAACACAGGAAAAGCAATTGTATGAATCTATCTGTGTTAAGATACGTTTTCAGCATTGTTATTCCATACTATTTATGTTTGATCACTCATCCCCCTCGCTGTTTCAAATCGGAAGATCATGGGCCAGTGTCATCCTCTTCAGGAGGAGCTTGAGACTAAGATAATTGAGTCATAATCATGGCAGTAATGTGACAAGAAGAATAATTATATGTTAGTTCTAATTACTAAATGGAGAAGGCAGATTGGCTTGAGCGTGGTAATGCAATAAGCACATGCTCTAACAAGTAAATATCATGCCACATGCTCTTTTGAACAAATTACTTCTAGTAGCAAGTAATTTTGACCTAGAACTGACATTAACTACTCAGTCAAAATTACTCAGTCTAACAAATACAACAACCAATTAAAACTGGAAATTGCAACACACGGGCATGACGCAGCAACCACAAGTAAATATCATGCCACATGCTCTATTGAACAAATTACTTCTAGTAGCAAGCAATTTTGACATAGAACTGACATTAATTACTCAGTCAAAATTACTCAGTCTAACAAATACAACAACCAATTAAAACTGGAAATTGTAACGCACAGGCATCACGCAACGACCATCAAAGAATAAGCACACCTCTTGCGACACTGCTCCGGAGTGAGCCCGTCCTAGGAGCCCTTGGCATTGGGTTTCCGCGCCGTCGCCCACTCAGACTCGCGGTGATGCTGGTTACTGCGTGCGCGCAAGTGATGGATTGGCGCCGTCGCGGAAAAAAATATATACTATGCGTGATAGGTCTGCTGAGGGTTCTCTGCAGCATGGTTGTTGAGAGCGGCGTAAATCTCGGAGGCGAGAGTGGCTGAGACGCACAGCGATGGGGGCAAGGGTTGTTGAGAGCGGTGTAAATCTCGGAGGCGAGGGTGGCCGAGACGCAAGGCGATGAGGGCGGGGGTTGTTGAGCGGGGGGAGCAGAGGGAGAGGGAGGACGACGGTCGCAATGGGGGTGGGGGAGTGGGGTGCGGCGGCACTCCTTCCACCGGGAATCGCGCGGAGGTTACGGCCGGGACAGGCATTGGTCGAGGGCGAGGATCACGGCCTAGGAGCAGGGGCAAGGGGGCGGGGATCACGACGGGGGGGGGAGGCGAGCGTGACAGGAATCGCGTGGAGGTTACGACCAGGGCAGACATTGGTCGAGGGCAAGGATCATGGCCTGGGAGCTGGGGCGTTGGGGGCGGGGATCACAGCAGGGGGCATTGGGGCGGGGGTGTCGAGGGAGGAGGGAGAACGAGGTGTTGGTACTTGCTTTTCTGGGCAAGTAGATCCAACGGGAGAGTGGAAAGAGAATTTGCAAGGTTCAACGGAGAATAGTGATTGCTCTATTAATCTGGCCACTCGAGGGCACTGTACGGGGGTATTTATAGGCACCTAAGTGCCCACTGTCCCCTGGCAAGGACGTTTATGCCCTCGGGTACCCAGACTATCCTCAGAATATTCCCACAAGGGAGGTTATCATTACAGAAAAGGCTATTACAGATGAGGCCCATAACATGCTTATCCGTGCGGGACCCGTTACGGTGGGCCGAATCCTATATGGGCCTCCGGACGCAATGAGGATGTGGGATTGGCAGACTTCGATGGAGCCCTGCTTTCGTCTTGCATTGGAGGGGACGAAGGCCGACCGCGCCGGTCTTCATCCGGCGGGCGCCCTCGGCTCGTTCAGGGGCGGTCTTCGATGGTGTAGCGAATCGACGAAGGCATCGAGCGAAGTGTAGCGTCTCCGCCTTCGCCCCAACATTTGCCCTCCGAGGGACCAGTTTGACTAAGTCATCTGGTGCCGAAGACGTCACTAGATGGTGGAGATGCTGCCCTCGCTCGAAGTGGTCCCGCGAGGGTTTTTGAGGTGACCGTTTATAGACGTGGCACTATTGGACTGCGTGTTTCCCAAAGCGCCGCGCCCTTTCTATAAAAGGCAGCGCAGCCGGGGCTGTTTTTTACCCTTGCGTGTGCTGGAAAACCCTAACTTTTTCAAATCGCCCACCCGCTCGCCTGCCCTCCTTGTTCTTCTGCTTCAGAGATCTGGCCCGCGTCAAGCAGATCGCGCGCCGCCGCCGACGGTACGTAGTAATGTCTTCTTCCTCGTCTGCTGCGAGCGCGTCGTCGGCTGATCCGTCGCCCGAGGACACCCAGAGCGATTTGGCGGCGATGGAGTTGCAGCCGGGCCACGCGGTGGAGTTCGGCACCTCGAGGATTTCCTCGGTTCACGTGCAGGAGATGTAGCAGCTAGGGTACTTTGGTGACGGTGTTGGGCGTGTCCCGGGCGCTGAGGAGATTCCTAGGCCTGAGGGCAAATTAGTTGTGTTCGAGGCATTCTTTATCGCCGGCCATCGCCTACCGGTGCATCGTTTCGTGGCGGAGATCATGCGGAAGTTCGACGTCCAGGTCCACTAGTTGACACCAAACCCTGTGGTTGCCTTGGCGAAGTATGTCTGGGCGGTGACTTCGTACGGCGGTCAGCCGTCCGTGGAGGTCTTCGCCAAAAACTATTGTCTGCACTAGCAAAAGAGGAAAATTGGAGATGAGATTGCACAATTTGGATCATGCACCTACACGCCGAGAACTGGAAAGACCTCGGTGAAAGTCGTGGAAATAGTCCCCTGCGCTCGGAACAAGTGGGGCAACTGGTGGGACTATTGGTTTTATGTCTCGGGAGGGGAAGTTAAAGACCTCCCAGGGCTCCCTGCGGCCGTCATGTGCTCCCACTGTTACGTGGCATTCCCACCGTTTGAGGTGGCGGAGGACGATGAGGACGAAGGGGCCCTCCTGTATGCTGCCCGCATGAGTAGAGGGCGTGATCTGGTTGAGGAGTTCATCGGTTATGGAGTGTGGCCCTTGGCGCATGGCTGGGTGCTTGGCGAAGTATGCCCTCGCCAGATGCCTACCTTGGGCGGGCAGTTGGTGCGAAGTCCTGCATTCGCTTTGGATTTGCGCGGCCAGAACCCAGCCGCGTTTGTGCGTGAAGTAGAGGATGGGGCAGTGAGGATTGTGGGGCGGTATGTGCCGAGGATGGAGGCTTTGCGGAGTTGAGATATTCGCAGTTCCAATGTTCGTCTGAGCCATGTCTTCGAGTTGAACCGTATGCCATATGGCGGTTACTTGGGAGACGACGCTGTTACTACTGTCGATCCCCGGGGAAAAAAGGCAGCGGCTACGGTTGAGGAGGGCCTGTCACGGGGAGCTGTTCCAGTCATTAAAAAGAGAAAACTAGGTACTGCAGTTGAGGGGTTGGGGGTCTCCGATCGCTTTGCTGTGGATTTAATGGGAACTTGTGTGGCCCCCGGGGGAAGGATGTCTTCGCCCGAGCTCTGGGAATCTTCGGCGTGAATGCTAGAGGTTACCGGGGGTCGCTGGCAGAGGAATGTTCCGATCCCCCGGGCGGCCGACGAGGACATGTTTACGTCTCGCTTAGCTCGTGAGATGAAGATTTTTCCTTATGGATGGAATATTGCTGGTGTTGTATCGGCAGTGATGGATAAGGATCGCCAAGATGCGACGCGGAAGCGCCAGGCGTTTACTAGGGTCGGGGACCCTAGTCGCGAGGTCAAGAAGGCGCGGGGGATCATGAAGTCTGCCACCCCCAGCAGCAGCAAGTCACCGTTGGCTGCGAAGCCTGCCGCCCCCGGCCCCAGCAAACCTTCTGCTAAGCCCACATACGGAAGTTTGCTATGCGAGCCACCGTTGGTTGCGTCGGGCGCTCTGACCTTAGAGTTTGCTGCCAAGAGGCAACGACTCGAGTGCAGGATTGAACGCCTCCGGACGCAGCATACGGAAGCTGTGCGAGACAAGTCAGCTGCGGAAAACAAGAGCCGTAGGCTAGCGGAGAAGCTGACGGCTGCGGAGGCCGAGAAGGAGGACCTCAACCGTCAACTAGCGGCGGAAAAGAAGGATGCAAACAGGGCATGTGCTGAGGCGCAGGCTGCACGTGTTGAGGCCAAACTTGCGCGTGCGGAGGCCAATCTTGCCCGCTAGCGCGATGAGGAGGCGGAAACGAGCCACAACAGCCTGCGCGGCTTCCTGGACAAAGCGGAGGCCTCTACCTGCGTAGAGGTCGATCGGACGCATGCACTGCTCGCGGACGCGTACCGGCAGCTTGGTGCGCGGACCGCTCCCTTTGACGCGTCCGATAAGGAGGTGGGCCTCCGCTTCCTTGGATGGCTGTAGGAGGAGTTGGAGGTGCTCCTAAGGATTGTGACGGGCCTCATGTCCTTCGCCACGCTGATCACTTGCGAAGGGGCCATGAATGCCTTGTCCCATGAGGGGTGCAGGCACTTCGAAGCATTTGACCGGTCGGTCGAAGACTTCGAACGCGGGATCTTCCAGGTTGAGGACCCGGTGCTGAAGCGATCGGCCGGGGCACTCTATGATAGGATGTGGGGCCCTCACGGCCACGATACCGTCCGCGAGAGGTCCGATCGAGCGATGGAGCAGGTATGTGGTTGTTTTTGTGATTGTATGTATGGGTATATCCGTATATGTGTATTTGTATGCGATTTTTGTTGAATGAGTATGCTATTTCTATAGATGGCGCATGATGAGGAGGTCAAAGACTTTGGGGACCTAGACAACATGCTGCCCGAAGCGTCGGGTGCGAAGGAAGGGACTGAGGGGCAGCTGGTGCCACCGACCGATGTTGGCGAAGGCCCCGTGTTGACCCCCGCACCGACCTGTGCCGGTGAGGACCCTGTGCCGGCCGCTATGTCGACTGGTGAGGACACTTTGGTGGTGGCAGGCGAACCATCTGCCGAAGACCCTGCAGCGTCGGTCGGCCCTTCGCAGGTGGCGGGGTAGGGGCTAGGGCTATAGGATGTAGGATTTTGTTTTTGTGATACTGAAAACTCGATTGTTGCGTAGGTTCCGACGTATGGGCCTGCGCAAGTAATCGCTGCTGACGAAACTAATTTTGTGGTGGCTGCAACCTCAGTGCCTACCAATGACAATTTGTCTAGTTCTGGGTCTGGGTCCTTTTCATCTGATAGTGAGTTTGAGAGTCCGTTTTCCTGGACCGAAGAGTCTTTGGATGAAGACTTGGATTATTTTGCTGTGTTAGATGTGGCCGCGGTGGAGTCCTCGCCGCGGGTGGAGGTTGGCGAAGTGGCTGATCTCCCTAGTGCGAGGACCAAGTGCCGGCGATGAAGAGTGGTGTCGAAGCATAGCGTGGGCGAGGTTTCACGAAGTGGTAGACGTCGTCGTATGGGGATCGAGCGGGACTGTCTGCGAGTAGATCGGTTTGGTAAACTGTCTTCACCGATTGGGACAAGCATTGGTGAGGTGGATCTGCGAAATCTTTTTGAGGGTGAGGAATTGAAAATAATGTTGTTCAATTATTGGGAGGCGAGCATCATCCCAAAGGTTGAGCCGATGTAGAATGCGGTGCCCTCGCTGAGTGTATGTAACTGCAACTTGTATTGTAATGTGTATGTGGCCTGCTGACCATCTTTGAGTGAGACTGGTTGTCGCGCACTTGTGCTAATCCGGTTGCACCCTTAGGCGACTTTTGCGCGGAGCGTCTTTTTCAGAAGAGATTTCGAGCGACGCGCCTGTGTTATTCCGGCTACACCCTTAGGCGACTTTTGCATGGAGTGTCTTTTTGATAAAAAGACTTCGATTGACGCACTTGTTGTGCTATTCCGGCTGCACCCTTAGGCAACTTTTGCATGGAGTGTATTTTGATAAAAAAACTTCGATTGACGCACTTGTTGTGCTATTCCGGCTGCACCCTTAGGCGACTTTTGCATGGAGTGTCTTTTTGATAAAAAGACTTCGATTGACACACTTGTTGTGCTATTCTAGCTGCGCCCTTAGGCAACTTTTGCGTGGAGAGTGTCGCACGCGAGGGTAGTCTACTCTACCTGTCATGGTGACCTGGAATTGGTCGAATGCTGAAGACCGTCGGAGCGGTCTTTTTCGACATGTTGCACCTGAGTTTTTTGCTTTTGCGGGGGCTTTGCTGGTATATTATATGGCTCCGCCTCGTTAAAAACCTCACCCTTGGGAGGAAAAGAGTGTGGGCCAGAATAACATTGTTTGCTGCATTGCAAGGGCGCGTGGGCCCTGAGGTTTAAACGAAAAACTTCCAGAGATTTTCAATGTTCTAGGAGTGCACTAAGTCTTCGCCGGAAGGCGTTACTAGCCTATACGTGCTAGGGGATGCTTTCGACTTGATGATGAATGGACCCTCCCACTTCGGCTCAAGCTTGCCTCGTGATTCTGTCCGGGTGGTCCGGACGAGTACGAG
Organism: Zea luxurians; assembly: GCA_029449295.1. Taxonomy (NCBI): domain Eukaryota; kingdom Viridiplantae; phylum Streptophyta; class Magnoliopsida; order Poales; family Poaceae; genus Zea; species Zea luxurians. The sequence continues at coordinate 10,324,130 of JAOPSE010000081.1, read as the reverse complement.
GTCTCCTTTGTTGAACTCTCTTGGGATGACCGTGTTGTCGCGCCAGGCCTTGGTTTGAGCCTGATATTTGTTGAGGGCCTATAGGGCGAGGACGCGGTCTCCATCGATGAGGTCTTTGGACGTTGGTTCGTTGACATCGAGGACTGATGATGTGCTTGTTCGGGATGACCCATGCTTTATCTCTTGCGGTGTCATGGCCTCAGATCCATACAATAGACGAAATGGTGTGAATCCGGTTGCCCAACATTCTGTCGTGCTTAGGGCCCATACCACTTCAGGTAGTTGGTCGACCCATTTGCCCTTTTTGTCATTGAGAAGTCTTTTCTTGATGGCAGTGAAGATCTTGCCGTTGGCATGCTCAACGACGCCGTTGGATTGCGAGTGGTATACCGAGGTGAAGATAGGCTTGGTGCCGATGGAGAAACAGAAATCCCTGAAGTCTTGGCTGTCAAACTGTTTGCCTTTGTCGACTGTGAGTTCGGACGGCACTCCGAAGCAGTAGACCATGGTTTGCCAGAAGAACTTTTGGGTGGTCTTCGACGTTATGGTGGATACTGCTTTGGCCTTGATCCACTTGGTGAAGTATCAACGACAATAAAGGTGAATTTGAGGTTCCCTTGAGCCGTAGGCAGAGGTCCGACAATATCCAGCCCCCAGCGTTGAAGTGGTCATGTATGGGCGATTAGCTTGGTAAATTGCGAAGGGTTGCTTGAGCGAGGGGAAAACTTTTGGCATGCTTCGCAAGACCTCGTGACTCGATTCATAGCATAGATTATTGTAGGCCAATAAAATCCTTGACGGATCACCTTGGCCGCGAGGGCCCTGGGTCCTGAGTGGGAGCCGCAAGTTCCGCTGTGGACTTCGTGAAGGATTTGAATGCCTTCGGTTTCAGTCACGCATTTTAGCATGGGCTGACTGATCCCCTTCTTGTACAGCTCACCCCCGAGTAGTGCGAAGTCCCGGCTTCGGTGCTTCAGGCGTTTGGCCTCATTGATATCACTTGGATGGTAATGGCCTTGCAGATACAAAGTTATTGGGGCCCGCCAATCTTTAGCCATGATGGGATTGACAATGCGATGGCCGTCGGCGTCATTAGTTATTTGTAAGCCTTCTGGGTTGCGGACAACTGGTGTGCCGATGACGTGGTAGAACACGTCGGAGGGCAAGACCTCGCCTTTGGCCGCTGCCTTAGCCAACGCGTCTGCCTCTTCGTTCCTAGCGCGGTCCACATGCTGTATAGTGAAGCCCTTGAATTGTTTCTCGAGATTGCGGACAGTTGTGAGATATTGCATGAGCGCGGGGTCTTTTGCTGAGTATTCTTTTTCGACCTGGCCGGCAACTACTTTGGAATCTGTCCTGATTATGCATGTGGTGACACTGAGTGCTCGCAGTTTGTGAAGGCCCAGGATGACGGCTTCATATTCTGCTATATTGTTGGTGTATCTGTTAGACTCCAAGGCAAAGCTATGGCGTGCCGCGTATCTGTACTTGATGCCTTCGGGTGACTGATAATAGCCGCTGCGCCTACCCCCGCATGACACCACGCGCCATCGCAGTGGATGGTCCACACCTTCTCTGGAGACTCTTCTTGCTGCCATGTTGGCCCTGTCCAGTCAACGATGAAGTCTGCCGGGACCTACGACTTGATCGTTGTCCTGGGTTCAAAGGTGATGTGGTACCTAGAGAGTTCGACTGCCCATTTAGCGATTCGGACGGACGCCTCTGGGTTTATGAACAGTTCTCCCAAACCTCTGTCCGAGGTGACCCGTACCTTGAATGCCTCAAAGTAGTGGCACAGCTTGCGCGATGCCATGACAACTGCGTATGAAATTTTTTCTAGTTCAGTCATGTTGCACTTGGAGGTCGTGAGGACTTTGGAGATGTAGTAGATCGGGCATTGTCGGGCCATGCCCTCCCTGTCTTGCTCCTGGACTAGCGCTGCGCTGACTGCACATGGCGAGGCTGCAATGTAGAGTAGCAGAGGCAGCGAGGGGTCGGGGCTGACAAGAGTTGCCAAGTCTGACAGGTGTTGCTTAAGTGACTCAAAGGTTGCCGCCTGCTCTGGTCCCCACGCAAAGTCTTTTGCGTCGCGCGGTGTCTTGAGAAAGGGTAGGCTTCGCTCTGCGGACTTGGAAATGAATCTGTTCAAGGCGGCCAGTCTGCCTGTTAATCGCTGGACATCCCTGGCTGATCGTGGGGGTGCCATGTTGATGATTGCTTGGATCTTGGTTGGGTTGGCCTCGATCCCGCGGTGAGACACCAGGTAGCCAAGTATTTTTCCCTGGCAAACTCCGAAAACACACTTCTAAGGGTTGAGACGAAGTCGTGCGTCCCGCATATTAGCGAACGTCTCTGTGAGGTCGGCCAAGTGGTCTTCTTTATTTTTGCTCGCGACAACGATGTCGTCCACGTATGTGAAAATGTTGCGGCCCACTTGGCTCTCGAGCACCTTCTTGGTGAGATGGGAGAAGGTTGACCCGGCGTTCTTGAGTCCCTTTAGCATCCTGATGAAGCAATACGTGCCGAAGGGTGTGATGAAGCTGGTGTTGGCCTTGTCTTCCTCTTTCATGTATATTTGGTGGTAGCCAGAGAAGCAGTCGAGGAGGGACATGACTTCGCATCCGGCTACGCATCGACTATTTTGTCGATCTGTGGCATCGGGGAGTTGTCCTTGGGGCAGGCCTTATTGAGGCTGGTGAAGTCGATGCACATGCGCCACTTGCCGCTTTTCTTCTGCACCATGACCACATTAGCAAGCCATGCAGGATAAGCAATTGGTTCGATGAAGTTAGCTTCCAGCAAGTGGTGCACCTCGGCTTTGGTGGCTTCTGTCTTTTCGTCGGACATTTTGCATAGTCACTGCTTTTTTGGGCGCACCGAAGGGTCGATGCCCAGACTGTGCTCAATGATGGTGCGGCTGACTCCGACCAGGTCAAGGGCGGACCAAGCGAAGACATCCTTGTTGCGGGAGAGATAGGAGATGGGCTCTTCCTCGTCCTGCGGGGTCAGGTCTTTGCTTATTACGACCGTTTGCTTGGGCGTTGCCGGATCAGCTGTGCCTTTACTGTTTCGTCGGCGACTAGGCAGGTCCCTTCTAAGACTTCGCGTTGTGCTGTGAAGCAGTGTATGTTCCATTGGCCTGGAATGAAGTCTCTTTCAATATTGCGCGCAGTCTGCTGTTTACCATAAACTGTTATCACGCCTTGCGGACCCGGGATTTTCATGCAAAGGTAAAGTTCGTGAATGGCCACTTCAAATTTATTGATGTAGCCCCGGCCCATTATGGCGTTGTACGGGTAAACCATGTCGACGATGTCGAAGGTGACCTGCTCACTTCGCGCATTGGGTGCTACGTCAAATAACAGGGGTAGTTCTATCTTGCCGACGGGGAAGGTGCCCTTGCCGCCGAAGCCATATAAGGGGTTATCCAAAGGCTTGAGTAAGCTATGGCTGATACCCCTACGGTCGAAGGCGTGTAGGAAGATGATGTCAGCTTGGCTGCCGTTGTCAACCAGGACTTTGTGTAGGTCCCAGCCTGCTACGCTGTAGTTGATCACCATGGCGTCGACGTGGGGTGCGCTGCACAAATCAACATCTCTGGCGTCGAAGGTTAGTGGCACATGTGACCACCTCGTTTGTACCACTGGGCCAGTGAGAGCGACGTGGTTGACGCTCCGGTAATGATCCCTCTTCTGCCGCTTCGTTTCGAAGTCGACGCTGGACCCTCTGGTGATCATGTGGATGGCTCCGCGATATGGCTGCTCGGTGATGTCTTCCTGCTTTGGTGGTTGGGGGTGGTTTGGGTGGTGTGGATTTGGGTGATGCGGAGGTGGAGGCGGGGGTGGGAGGACTTGCACTTCCTGGTGGTGTTGGTACGCATGGTTGGGTGGATGCTGGGCATGGTCGTTATTGTATGGTTGTTGTTGGTGGTGGTGGTATGTGTGCGTGACGACTCTTTGGTTGTCGGCTGGCTGTGCTCGAGACATCCTGTCCCTAGTGGCCTTCGTTTTCGGGCAATCTCTTGTTGGGTGTGCACAATCCTCGCCATGAAACATACAGTAAAATATGTGTGGTTGTTGTGCCCGTCCCCGGCCCTGCCCTCTCGTGCCATTACCGCGGCCCTAGGGGGATATTCCTGACAGCGAGCGGCCTCGCCTGCGGGGTGCTGGTTGGGTATGTTGTGCACCTGCTGCTGACTGTGGCTGTCCCGTCCGGAGTCTGGCTGCGAAGGCCTGGTCTAGGTTCTGCTGGACTGTGGAGGGTCCTTAGGCTTTCTCTGAGATTCGACCTTTCGCTGATGTAGCTCTTCGGATCTAGCGTACTTCTCGAATAACTGATATAGCTCTTGGAGGTTTTTGGGTGGGTCCCTGATGCAGGGACTGTATAGGACACCGGCCCGAAGGCCACTGATGGTGTAATGGATCGTGATGTGGTCGTAGACCGATGGCAGTTGTGACTTGCGAGTGAGGAACTTTCGGTAGTACTCCCGAAGGGTTTCCTTCTCCTGCTGCTTGCAGAGTGACAGCTCGGCCAAGGCGTCAGTATCGGGTCGGTACCCTTGGAAGTTGAGCAGGAACTTGTCCCAGAGTCCTTTCTAGGAGTCGATGGACAGTGGCGGCAACCTAGTGTACTAGGTCAAGGCCGGACCCTCGAGCGTGATGATAAAAGATTTGGCCATTGTGGCGTCATCCCCTCCGGACGATGCGATGATGACTTGGTAGCTCATGATGTATCGTGCTGGGTCAGTGCTGCCGTTGTACTTAGGGTAGGTCCCTGCCCTAAAGTTGGCGGGCCAAGGTGACGCTTGGAGTTGCGGAGCCAGGGGGCTTCGCTCATCAAGGTAGTTGATCCCTTGGAATGCTGTGACATGCGGGACGAAGGGCGCGCGCTGAGGTATGAATTGGTCTCCGGCTGGGACGCGCTGTTGGAGGGGCGATCTGTGCCGCAGATCATGCTGGCCTTCGCGCTGCATGAGCGCGATTTCTTGCTCGAGCTCCCGAGCTCTCTACTCCTCATCTCGTATCATCTGGCGCACCTTGGCCTGCACGGTGACACGTTGGCGCTTGGCCTCGAGGATGTCTTTCTATTTTTAGAGGTTGTGGTTCTTGATGCGCAGGGCCCGCAGTTGTAGCTGTTCTTCGGCTGATATGCCGATGACTTCGCCGTCTTCTATTGTGCCTTCGCCCTCTGGTGGAGCAAAGCCTGGAGGGGGTGCTTGTGGTAGTCCTCTGGAGCTACAAGTGCGTAGGGTGCCTTCGGGGGTGGGGTGCTCTTGACACTGTCTTTTGTTGATAGCTTCGTCTTCGGAGGCTGCTTGATGGGTGTTGTTCGCGAGGGCCTTGCCTTTTTTTCTCAGCCAGCAGCGCTGCCTTCGCTGCTTCGTCGATGGATGGGGTTGCCTTCGAACTAGCTCGCTTAGGTGCCATCGCGGGTTGTTTGTTCGTAGCATGAACGGTGGGCGCCAAATGCTGGTACTTGCTTTTCTAGGCAAGTAGATCCAACAGGAGAGTGGAAAGAGAATTTGCAAGGTTCAACGGAGAATAGTGATTGCTCTGTTAATCTGGCCACTCGAGGGAACTATATGGGGGTATTTATAGGCACCCAAGTGCCCACCATCCCCTAGCAAGGACGTTTATGCCCTCGGGTACCCGGACTATCCTCAGAATATTCCCACATGGGGAGGTTACAGACCGTCATTACAGAAAAGGCTATTATAGATGAGGCCCGCAACATGCTTATCCGTGCGGGGCCCGTTACGGTGGGCCGAATCCTACATGGGCCTCCGGACGCGATGAGGATGTGGGATTGGCAGACTTCGACGGAGCCCTACCTTCGTCTTGCATTGAAGGGGACGAAGGCCGACCGCGTCGGTCTTCATCCGGCGGGCGCCCTCGGCTCATTCAGGGGCGGTCTTCGATGGTGTAGCGAATCGACGAAGGCATCAAGCGAAGGGTAGCGTCTCCGCCTTCGCCCCAACACGAGGAGCCATGCATCGGGGGCTCGACGGGGGCAAGATCCGCGATGACTGCTCAGGAGTGGGCGAGATCTGTGGTTGCCTGCTCGGGCATGGGACAGGATCCAGCGGGAGCCGTGGCTACCTGCTCGAGCATGGGGCAGGGGCACGGTGTGCGTTGGGCGACATCAGCGGGTATGGGGGCGAGATACGCGAGCGCAGGGGCACGACGGTGGCGGAGCCTAGGTGTGGACGCTGACGTGGGCGGGGCAGACGGAGGCACGCGAGCGGGGGCATGGGAGTGTGGACGCTGACGTTACTAAATTAATATAGTAGTATTGATTGTTCCACAATTTTCGTTGTCATCGTGATGTCTTAAAAAGTACTAAAATTATACTCACCCGTTCATAAATATATAATACCGTTGACTTTTTTAAAAAATTGACTACTCGTCTTATTCAAAAAATAATGAGTTGTCATTTTTTAGATTTGTTTTATCACTTAAGGTAGTTTGTGCTTGACTTAAAATTTTATATTTTTGAATAAGACGAGTGGTTAAAATTTTCGAAAAAAATCAATGGTGTCATATATTTATGAACGGAGATGGTATATAAATAGGGATTTGAACCATAATTGTTGGCTCTAAACTCACATTCATATTTACCTAGCCAATAGAACACACATAACTTTGTTTTCTATATTCTATACTTAAATATAAATGGAAATTATAGCAACATGATGTTACTTTGCTAGTCTTCTCAAAATATTACTTCAGATGTAGATTTTCCTTAAAATAATATTTTAATCTTTTTTGATTTGAAATATTGTAAAATATATGAATTCTATTTTAAAAGTAAAAGAAGATGAGAAATTATAATTCTAATCAGTTTATACGCAGCTTCTTAACTGAAATTTTAGAATTCAACTAGAGAGCATGAGCTCTGTATTTGTTAGTATCTAGAAAAAATAAACAATAGTCCCCATCTTTTTTGTCTTGTTTTCTACTTTCATATTGTTTTCAAATATAAAGAGAGAAAAGTCATAGGGACGGGCTCTTCACGAAAAATCTCTCTTTACGACTTTCTATATTTATTGTCTCTTGACTCAATTTATGATCTAAGGGGGAGAAGATCCCCGAGCCTCTAGGACCCGAAAGGTCCACCCTGGAAGCTCTCGTCCCTAGATAGCCCGAGGCACCGAGCCCTAGATCGAGTGAGGCAGAGCCAGAAGGGGGTCAAGCGAATCGAGAGTAAGCCATTTGAGTGGATTTTGCGTCTGACCCAGAACTGACCCATCGTAGTGACTGACTGCATTAACTACGCCTAGCACCAGGTCGTTGTGAGAGAGAGTCGGTCCCCCTTCCACTCATGATCTATAGACCCAAGGCCTGTAGCCCACGACCTATCGACCCTAGGCTTGAGTACACTGGCCGTTTATAGGACCCACAACACGACGAGTCACGCCGAGCCCCAAGCTACGAGGGCAGGGGTCAGCATGGCACAAAGACGATAATGATGGTGCTAGAGCTCTTCATCGTCCATGTCGCCAGTCTTAAAGAGCGAGGCCAGAGAAGCCCAGACGACCGAGCACAAACTAACAAGCATGACTTTACCGAGGTTGAACGCCTCATTTTACCATGACGCAGTAGCTCCTTCCATGAGAAGCTACTAGTAATCGACCCCCGCCTTGGTCTATAAAAGGGGAGGGTCGATTGATACACAGACAACTAGGCTAGAACACATGGAGGACTAAGAAGGCCGAAGCCAAGGAGCACGCTGCCACGACGCCCAAGGCTTAGCTAGGTTGAGAGCACCAGATTCGTAGTCCTTAGGTCATTCCACGCATAAGAGACTTGAGAGCCTCCTCACTCTTTCACCCGCAGACCTGCTTGTAACCCCAACTACAAGCATTGAGCAACAAGGTGTCGGTAGCGCGAGCCATCGAAGACTGGATGTAGGGACATTCTATCTGAACCAGTTTAAATCTCAAGCCCAATAAGCACACCATCCAGACCCCGGAACACGCACAGACAATTTACTTGTTGGAGTTGGTTCAAAATTAAACACCGACAATTTACGCGCTAGATAGGGGCCTTGCGTGTTCTCGATGAAGTACTTGATCGACATTGTCCGGGGCCTCGGAGGCCTCCAGCTCAGCTCCCCTCAAGGGAACGATGGGTGATGGTGCACAACATGACCTGCTTGTGTTGAGTTCATGGGAGTGACGCACGGACGAGACCACCCTTTGAATCGCTCCTGCACGGGAAATGAAGCAAACACCAAGACCCCCTTTCCGGTAAGACCCCGAACTTGTTCATTTCCTTTGGTAGGGACCAAAAAATCTGTAGAGGGCTCGTAGTTTCTCCAACGAAAAATGGAGCAAGGGACAGTGGGTGACGGGCACACTAGCGGACAGGACCCTGACATGTGGAGCATTAAGGGCATCACTAGCTCGTGTTGAAGTCCTGGGAAGGTCTGACTCATGGTTTATCACAAAGAGAGGTAGCGAGCCATCGGTTTTGGACGAACCGGAGTGGCAACTATATGAGTCAATGCCAAGGAGTATGAGAACTAGGGATGGCAATTCGACCCGTGGATTTGGATATCCGTAGGATATCCGACCCAATGGAGCCGGGTATGGATACATGTTTTGACCCGTGGGTCAGATCCAAATCCGATCCGAAGTCGGGCGGGCACGGATTAGGATATTACCTTCTACCCGTGGGTTATCCGTTGGATATCCGAAATCGACCCATAGTGTATTTTTAGGCCTATACCATATTACATAGCAAAGAACAGATCCTAACACCATCAAACCCACGCCTAACACTCCCAATTTCCCATTGTTGGTTGCCCCTTATAGCAGTGCTGGCTTCCTGCGCTGTGCCTCGTGGTCCAAGTCTCATAGACCGTAGCACCACTTATGGCTGGCCCTTCCAAGCTCTAGTGCTCCTAACCAAGGCAGGTAGGCCCATAATAATTCTTTTATTAAGTTTTAATTGTGTATGATGGTGAATTGGGAAGAAATTTGACTAATTATGCTATTAAATTGTTGAATAAATGATTGTGTCTGTCATATCCGACGGATATCCGAAACCCGTCCGAAATCCGATGGGCACGGGCATGGATATAAATTTCTACCCGCGGGTACGGTCGCGGGTGGATATTGGTAGTAACCACGGATATAGTTGCGGACGGATATTTGCAATATCCAATCCAAATCCGATCCGTTGCCATCCCTAATGAGAACGGTCCCCAGTAGACCCTGTGTTTGGATCACACGGAAGGAACCAAGGCCTCACTTGAATTACCCGTTTGTAGCTCACCGAACTCTATTGCTAGCCCATCAAGAAAAGTGTGGTACGACTCACCTTCCCTCATCCCTGTGAAGGGGATGTGCGGGGAGAGTAAACTAAAAATACGAGACAACCCCCAGATAGATCTCTGCATTGAGTAGAGACTCGGGGCTCGCCCACGCGAGTGTGGCGGACGGGTGTAAATCTCAAGAAAAGCACCCCCTCAAAAAGGAAAAAACATGGGACAATCCAAGATATGGGGGACCCGAACCCCACACATGTTAACAATCCAAACGGGCCACGATAACAAGTGTCCAGGCCAAAAGGATCATAAGCAAAGTTATGGAAGGTTGTGGATTATCTCTTCCACAGACACCTCACCAAGTACAACATTTGTGAAAGCATCGAATTCGCCCGCCAAACAGTTTAGGTCTTCCGCCGATGAACCCTCTAGTAGGCTCATAGCGTTGTGAAGGTTGCTTCTAGTATGCAATTGCACAATAACCAATACCATGACTGTGCCTCGATGAATCCCGAACTCCACCGCCTCACGGACGCCATTAGGAATGTCGAGAAGGCGTAAGTCATGATTCCTACCTCAGGTGCAGAGGAATCCCTTGGCATGGTTAGTGCACAGGTAAATGCTCAGGGTCTCGAGCTGCAACTCTGAAAGTATAGAGAACTTAGTAACTCAAAAGTGTTGCAAGAGATCAGGCAACCAAAGCTTACTGACCCCATAATTGTTGAGAGCCTCTAGGCGAGCCCGCAGATGCTGGATTTCGGTGTTGGCTGCCCCCACGGCGGCACGAGATACACCTAGATCCCTCTAGAGATATTCCACCAATGATCCCATAGATGCCAAAGAGCCGGATGACCTGGATGGAGCACCGCGACCTCCCCACGTCCTAGGGGGCCAACCGCCACCCTGAGAAAGGCCGAGGAAGATTGAAAAAGTTCTCACAAAGAGGGATAGAAGCGCCTGTGCTGCCACCTTGAAGGGTTGCCTTTTAAAAAACACCCTAATCCATGACGAAGAGGGATTGGGCAAGAGCCAAGCTCATTAATGTAAGCCACACAACACAAGCATGTGTTCGAGTAAATAAGCCCAGAACTCACGCCTCTTTTAAGAGGGGTGGATGTCGTGGGGATAGGCCCACGGACGCCGGCAAGGGGAACAAATTGATAGAGGGAGTGCCAAGTGCCCCACAAACATAGTATCAAGTAGGTCGAAAAAATACAACATGAGAAAAATAAAAATTGTTTTTTATTTAGTAGCGACGGGATGTGATACATCACAGGGTCAATGGGCGCTGCACACGATGTCGTCTCTGCACAATCGGTCCACGACGCGGCTGTCTGCCTCATCATAGCCCTCTAGGATTACCTCTAGTCCCTCGTCTTACAAAGACAAGGGAGGCTCGAGGATGTCCCAAAGAGTAGAGCCTGACTGAAGCTCCCCGGCGAGTAGCACTACGGCAACCCCTTGGTGTACACCGAAGTCGATAATATCCCGAACACGACATGTGATATTGTTCAGGTGCTCCACCATGGAAGAACCACGGGCCCCGACGTACTCTGCAACCTGACCCACCTAATGGCGCAACTTCTCTAGCTCTTTTTCAAGAGCTGAGGGGCGAAAGAAGAAAAATGATAAAGGAATTAAAATGTAATACAAAATAAAAAGGCAATGGGACATCGACCTTACCAACCACGTGATCGTACGATTTAGTGAGTTGGTCCCAAAGGAGTCATGCTTTAGCCTCAGTCATGTCTAATGTCACACGAAGAGCACCATGGTCCTCCCGAGACTCCGAGAGGAGAGGGTCCTTTGGGCCCGGCCGCCATGACCCAATAGATGAGCACACCTCATGACCGGGAGCAATGGAGGTCACCCTGCATTGGAAAGACACAAGTCAGAAGGGCTCCTATAAGAGTGGAAAAGAAAGACTCAAAGAAGGAGAAGCCATGTGCTGACCCTGGCTCTATGCGGCGTGGCCTCCTTGTGACTAGAGATCGATCGATTGACCCGTTGACGGAGCCCATCTAAGGAGTAAGTAAGAAATGAGGGCCATGGGGTGGCTACAAATAACACCAACTAGAGCTTATAAATAATGCGAGGTGCTCATCCCCGCCCCTAGAACATAGGGAAAACTGAGTAGGTGGCGTTCTAACTCCTGAGAAGTAAGTGTCGCGCATGAACTAAAAGATGCCCCATAGGGGCCAGCGAGAGCGAAACCCAAGAGGACGGAACAATCTTCGTCCGACCCTGGCAAAGCCACCAAAGTGGAGACACTCTCCCCTTGGGGGCTACTATCGATGAAAAGATCACCAGGCCCCTAGGGCCCGCTGGTCAGTAGATGGATAAGGGAAAGATCTGCCCCAGAAGCACCTCTCCCCAGATAGTCCCAAGGCACCGAGCTTAGGATTGTTCGAGGCAGAGCCAAAAGGGGTGTCGGGGGAATCGGGAGGAAGCCACTCAAGTGGATTCCACGCCTGACCTGGGACTAACCCACCATAAGTGATTGACTGCATTAACTCCGCCTAGCACCGGGTCATGGTGGGAGAGTCGGTCCTCCTTCCACTCATGACCTACAAACCTAAGGCCTGCAGCCCACTCATGATCTATGAACCCTAGGTCTGAGTACACTGGCCATCTACAAGACCCGCAACATGACGAGCCACGCTGAGCCCCAAGCTATAAAGGCTAGGGATTGGCACGGCGCAGAGACAATATTGATGGTGTCAGAGTTCTTTGTCGCTCACGCCGCTAGCCTTATAGAGCGTGGCTAGAGAAGCCAGACGACCGAGGCACATATCTACAAGCATGACTTTACCGAGGTAGAACACCCTGTTATACCACGGCACAGTAGATCCTTCCATGAGAAGCTACCAGTAACTGACCCCCCACCTTGGCCTATAAAATCTTGTGCCCACTAAGCACACCATCCAGACCCCGGAACGTGCACAAACAATTTACTTGTCAGAGCTGTTTCGAAACATTGACATGCTCAACATTGTATCATGCAGTCTCTTAGATGTCACTTGTATTTAGAAAACCATTCTAGGGTCTTTAGGTTGTACATGCCCTAACAACTAATTGACTAATTTATTACATGTTATCACAAGCTCTAGGTCAACATTATCATTAAAGCTATCGTTATTCTCAACATGTACACTTGTGCCGATATTCCAACTATGACTAATTCGACAATATAGGTGTCCCGGTATTATTATCGAAACATATATATTAGCTTTATGGCTTTATCTGCAATTAATTTGTACTACATCGACATACAATATTATCATCAAATAGTTAGTTCTACAATAATGTCCAAATGACCTATGCACTTTTGAAATCTCCCTTGTGGGTTTTTGTGGTTTGGATGACAACCCAATTAAAGGACTGACGTGTGTGGCTAAGTATTGAACATGTGCTTAGTGCAAAGCTTATAGGTTCGACACAAGTGATCAAGTGTGATGGTACAGAGGCTGAGATTACTATGGATAATGGACATCACAATCTAAGTATAGGATGGTCATTGGCAATCTGGAACTCGGTGTGCATAACTTAGAGACAACTGGTCAAGTCAAGGATGGAGGCAAGAAGAACTTCGAGGTACCGGGTGCACGAGAGAAGGACAAGGAGACCAAGGTACCTAAACTCAGGGGTGAAGAAGAAGGCTTACAACTTAAGGACATGATTACAACCAATTAGGTTGATCGAGTTGAGAATATCTATGGTGCATCAAGGATCACAACTTAAGGACATGATTCACAACCAATTAGGTAATGGATATGGTTGTGTTGTGTAATTCATAAGGCTCGAGATCAGCCTCAAGAAGTACGGCAAGGTCACTAGAAGGAGAAGTGTCAAAGCTAGAACCTAGAAACGACCAAAAAGAGCTAAGTTCACTCTAACATTTAGTTTGGGTTATTCCAATGTTTGGATATGTTCTATGTGACCATTGCAGAGTGTTGGAGCTCATGGATAGCAATCTAGACCAAGTTAAGCTAACTTGGTGCTTTGGAGTCCAACACCAACCTCAAACAAGCAAAAAAAGGGAAAATCGATGAAAAAGGTTAATTATGTATGGTTTGAGCGCTTGGATAAGTTGCATACACCTTTTACTATGTGTTTGGTAATTTGGTTTGGCTACTAACTCATTTCTGAAAGAAAAGTGCATTTTGAGCTTAGGTTGAACTAAATTTCAAATCCTGGTGAAACTAAGGTGAAACGGTGAGTTTCCAACACTTGGTTCAGTTCATTATGTGCTAATAATGTTTGTCTAAGTCGTAGAGAAGCTCTCAAAAAAGTCCAAGTTAAAACATAGAAAACCCTAGTTCAACTCGCCTTGTACCCCACCTCAACTAGGGTTAGGTAGGTTCAACCGGGGTCAGGTAGGTTGAACCGACCACTTCAATTGGGGTCAGGTATGTTGAACCGGCCACTTCAACCGGAGTCAGGCAGGTTGAACCGACCACTTGAACCTGGATTGGCTTTGCATAATCCCGCTTCAACCAGTCCTTCATGCGGTTCAACTGCTTTTGCACAGATTTGTTTACAGATCTTGTCTCCAACGTCTCTCCTGTGATGGGGGATTTATAAAGGAAGGACCCCCAACCTGGTGACGTATGAAACTAATATTCAGACATCCCTAAGAGCCGCCACAACATTTCTATGCATCCCTGAGACATCCTGAAGCAATCCGAGCGCCAGATTTGTGAGTCCTTGTGTTGATTTTTTGAAGCACGTTCGTGTTGCATTCTTGTGCGGTGTTTTTGGGCTTTTGTGTTGTATTTCTCTCCTCTCCCTTTTGGTGCTAATTTGGAGTCGATAGTCCCATTAATTTGTCGGGTGCAAGTGACTCCAACTTGTGGAGATCCTTGCGAGGAGATTGATTTTGATATAAGGAAGATTGTGGCACTTAAGTTTGATCTTTGGATCACTTAAGAGGGGTTGAGTGCAACCCATGTCCATTAGGACACCACAACGTGGATGTAGGCAAGCATTTTAGGCTCGGCCGAATCACGAGATAAATTATTTGTCTCCTTGTCTCTTGTTCTGTTTGCTTTCTACTTGCACTTCTCTTCTCATCTTAGATATAAGTTGTCTGTGAAGTACAAATTCTATTTTGAGACAAGCACTATAATTCTGATGTGATCTACTCGACTCAATCACTCCGCTGCATACACTGCTTCGAGTAGAGTAAGAAGTTCTAAGTTTTTAGTGATAATTTTTATTCGCCTATTCGGCCCCCTCTAGGCGACATCTAGATCTGTGTTCCCGGGCAAAGGGAATTTTCAACTTTATACTCAGTGTTCTATGCCACATATGAGGTAGATCTATATTAGATATTGATGGTCCCTAGGAACGAGGTACCTTGAGTAGGCCATTACCTTTGGCGACCCAACAAGGACAAGGGCCATGAGAATAAGATTGGCCTAACTCTTGCCGAGTAACTGGGTGAGGTAGATAGCCCGACCAACTCTCGTCGAGCAACTGGGCGAGGCAGACGGCCCGACAAACTCCCACCGAGCAACCCAGCGAGGTGAATGGCTCGACCAACTCCCAAAGAGCAACTAGATGGGCAAAGACACAAAGACTTGTAATGGAGGCTAGTACACACGAGTCCATGACAGGGAGCCTAAGAGAGATGCGGTGGAGCAACACACCATACCGAGCGTGCGCTCACCCATGTGTCAGAAGTCGATGTCACTAGGACTCCTGTAGATGATGGGCCCCACCCTCAAATATTTCAGCCAACCCATATCTTTGTAAACCTTCCCCTTGAACTATAAATGGGGCCGACAAAAAAGGAACCAGAAGAGGCAAGATCGATTAGTAGAAGTCTTCTCCTTCCTCGCTTTCTCGCTCTCACCTGCACCCCATGTTACACATTTTGGACCACTGCCCCAAGAGCAATACAAGATCAAAACTACACTGGAAATATGGCACCTGCCCAAACCAGTATAACCCTCATGAGTCACCCGATTCACCATTCGAAGTACGTCCACGCTAGCACCCCCTACTGAACCATAAATTTTACCATGTTCTCAGTTTTTGAAACCACGATAGTTGGTGCGCCAAGTAGTAGGACCGTTAGCATGCCAAGAGACATCTCCACTTTGATGGCCCTATCGTTCGCTATCACTACTAGCGAGACTTTCGTGCCAGGGAGCCGCATCACCTTCGGCTCTCTCAACTTCTTTGCCACCACAACCGGTGAGCTTGGCTTAGCCGGTTCCACCTCATCCATCAATACCCTCACCCAGGGCATGGGTGGTCTTCGCCTCACAGGAATCACCCACATCACCACGACAGAGGAGGAAGGGCACACCACCCTCCCCGATATCGAGGCACTTGCTGACTACGCAAATGTGTTCCTCAGTTAATCCTCTACAAGTGAGGACCGAGAGCAAGTGCACTACACATTTATCAACATGGTGCCTCCCAGGTAGTGCATCGCTTCCCCACCAAAACTGCCTCACACCGGAGTCATCCTTTCCCCTTCATCTCCCTATCGCTAGCACGCGCCGACCGACCATTTTTTGTAACATCCTGAATTTGGGGGTATAAAATTTCTTCTCTAATATCCACCAAATTAAGGTGTTACCTCTCTCTTATCCTCTCTCCCAATCTCCTTTTTCTCGTTCCTATAGAAGAGGAGTGGTTATTTTATTTGGAAATGTAATTATACTCTAGTAGGCAAAACTCCAAGGAAGTATGAAATGTTGCATCATGCTGAGCACCAAACTTTACTTCTGTTTAATGCATATGCTTGGGGTGTTCTAATTTGAGTTTGTGTTATATTTGATTTTGACTCCAAAGGAGAAAATAAAAAAGAAAAGGGAAAATAAATTTAGAAGAAAAATAAAAAAGGGAAAGAAGCCTACACCCCCTACTCGGTCATTCGGCCCACTCCTGCTTCCCCTCGCCCGCGCGCCCTCCCCTCTCTTGCTGGCCGCTGGGCCGCCCTATCAGCGTCGCCTCGCTCGCCCTCGCGCCCCGCCCTCTCTCTCTATGTGTGTGTGTTGTGGGCCGCCCTGTTGGTGCCCGTTGCCCGCGCGCCTGTGTCGACCCGATGATGCCCTAACCCCACCCGTCAGCCCCGTCCCTCCAATCGCCCGCCCCCGCACACGTCGAGGACTCAACGCCCACATAGTACGTCGAGCCCACAACCGACCCACCCTTGGCCACTTGAAACCCCCCAGAGCCGCACTCCCTCTCCCCCTTGAAAGTCGCCTAGAGGGGGGTGAATAGGGTGAAACTGAAATTTACAAAGTTAATCACAACTACAAGCCGGGTTAGCGTTAGAAATATAAGCGAGTCCGAGAGTGAGGGTGAAAAACAAATCGCAAGCAAATAAGGAATGAGACACAAGGATTTGTTTTACCGAGGTTCGGTTCTTGCAAACCTACTCCCCGTTGAGGTGGTCACAAAGAGCGGGTCTCTTTCAACCCTTTCCCTCTCTCAAATGGTCACTTAGACCGAGTGAGCTTCTCTTCTCAATCACACGGGACACTAAGTCCCCGCAAGGACCACCACACAATTGGTGTCTCTTGCCTTGGTTACAATTGAGTTTGATCACAAGAAGAATGAGAAAGAAAAGAAGCAATCCAAGCGCAAGAGCTCAAATGAACACAAGTCACTCTCTCACTAGTCACTATTGATTGGAATTGTACTAGGGACTTGGGAGAGGATTTGATCTCTTTGGTGTGTCTTGTATTGAATGCTATAGCTCTTGTAATGTGTAGAATGTTGGAAACTTGGATGCCATTGAATGTGGGGTGGTTGGGGTATTTATAGCCCCAACCACCAAAATGTGGCCGTTGGAAGCTTGCTGTCGCATGGCGCACCGGACAGTCCGGTGCGCCACCGGACACTGTCCGGTGCGCCAGCCACGTCAGCCAGTCGTTGGGGTTCGACCGTTGGAGCTCTGACTTGTGGGGCCTCTGGGCTGTCCGGTGGTGCACCGGACATCTACTGTAGACTGTCCGGTGCGCCAACTGCGCGTGCTCTAACCTCTGCGCGCGCAGGTGCGCATTAAATGCGTTGCAGTCGACCGTTGCGCTTGAAGTAGCCGTTGCTCCGCTGGCACACCGGACAGTCCGGTGCGCCACCGGACACTGTCCGGTGCGTCACCGGACGGTCCGGTGAATTATAGCAGAGCGCCCTCTGATTTTCTCGAAGGTAGCGAGTTCAGCGTCGGGTTCCCTGGTGCACTGGACACTGTCCGGTGGCACACCGGACAGTCCGGTGCGCCAGACCAGGGTGCCTTTGGGATTTCTTTAGCTCTCTTTATTTGAACCCATCTTTGGTCTTTTTATTGGCTTGTTGTGAACCTTTGGCACCTGTAGAACTTATAGACTAGAGCAAACTAGTTAGTCCAATTATTTGTGTTGGGCAATTCAACCACCAAAATCTATTTAGGAAAAGGTGTAAGCCTATTTCGCTTTCACCCCTCCCTCATTTGCATGCCCGCAGAGCCCTCGCCCCAGGCTAGAGCCGTGCGCACGCCAGGAAGGAGTCGCCACAATTCACCGCCATCCCGAGCCCGTTCCTCCACCGACGTTGAGGCCCTGCCGTGCTCTTTGCCATGGTAAGCTCTACCTCGACGTCCGCAACTCAGGACACTCCCCAAATTCTCCCCTCCCCCTCTATTACCCCCTCCCCGCACTCACTCGCCCTCCTCCACGTAGCTCTGGTGCCGCCATCGTTGACCCGAGCCATCGCGTCCTTGCACCACGTCGGGACCCACGAGCACACCATGTCGCGCCTTGCTTCCTCGTGCTCGAAACTCCGCCATCGACCGTTCCTCGTCATCCACCGCCCGTGCACCAAATCGCGCGCCGCCGAGCCGAGCTTCATCGTTGTTGATGACCCCTCGGGTGAGAGTCTACCCTCCCCTTTCTTTCTCTCCAACTACCTCCCCCTTCTCCTTCTCTCTGGCCATGACCACTAGGCTGAGTGGTCGAGCCTCTGTGACCCACGCTCGCGCTCGTGGCCACGCTAGTGAGCTCCCAGGCGAGGGCTCGGACACTGTCATGCATGCCCGGCCAAGCAAGACGGGGACCCTAACATCAGGGGCCTACTTGGTAGTCCTCGTGCCAGTTACCCCTCTTCTCCCCCTCTCTCGGTCGCTGATTGATGGACCTCGTCCGTCGGCACGACCCCTACGCCCCACCGCACTCACGCTCAGCTTGTGCCGCTAACTAGTGGGCCCGACCACACCTTGGCCCCGCCCTTCATCTGTCCCATGCGCTAACGCCTCACCGTGCGCCCCATCACCCGCCCGTGTCGCTGACCCATGGGCCCCGCGTGTTAGCCGCACGCGTCCCATGCCTGCCCGCCTGCCCCCGTCGGTCTAATCTCGACCGTTGATCCGAGATCCAGCGGCCGAGGGAGCCCGATACCCCTTCGCTCGCGTTTTTCACTAAAGAGCCCCCAGGTTTCTGAGAATAGAACCCGCCATCCTTGTTTCTTTTATCTGAGCCCCTAGAATCTTACAGTTAGGCCCTTGGGTCTTTATTTAATCAGAGAAATGTGCATAAAATAGAGTTTTAAATTCCAAAACTTCCAAAATTCATAACTTTGTCATATGAAATCAAAATTAGGTGCTTCAAATTGCATGTTGTCCATTTTGTTTTTGTCTATTTACTAAAAATATAGCCATTCACTATTTTGATGTCTCAATTTATAATTGATCTCTAATTTAAAGATGATGCTACCGGAACCCTAATAGAAATAAAATAAAGATAGGAAAACCTTACAAATGTTCAAACACTCAAGTTTATAGACTTAACACTATCTAATGAGTAATCCCATTACTGAACTACTTATACTTGAGCAGATGTCATAACAACATGGACATGGCTAGTGAACAACAAACCACCCTGTGTGGTGATCTCCCCTAGACCTAGGAAGCACCACATAGTCTATACCTCTCTATTGAACCGATGATTACTCTCTTGCAAATGTTTGGTGTATTTTTCTTTTGCTATTCCCCAAGTGTGTTGAATGAATGATTGCCTTGCGTAGACAACGAGCAATCTGTGTTTCCCGAGTGAGTTACAGGAGAAGTCCCTGAGCAGCAACTTGATGAAGGCAAGTGTCCTCTGACCCACTATGTCCTACTTACTTTATAATTTACTCTCCCGCATACCATGATAAACCTAAGGATTGACTAGTTATCTATTATTCTATCCTTGAATTACCTTTTTGGGTTTGAGCTATTATGATTAATTTCGTGCTAGTGCTTTACTTTAATCAAAGAACATGATGAGAATATTCTATGATACGATGATGTTATTCTGGATATGATGTGAACTTGTGACACTAAAGGGGACTCGGGTTGTTTCCCGAGTACCTCTCCATAAGGACCTGTTCATTGGACGACCACCCGGGAAAACTGTACAACCATGAGGGTGGTATGTGACGAGCTTAGCTGACTAATTAGAGGAACTTGAGGTGTAGTCTGCTTTGCCATCGTTCCGTCAATGGCGTCCAGGCACAGTACTTGCTTTGCCGAGGCTAGATGTTGAGGTTCTTTTTGTTTTGTTTTTGTTAGTCATCCTTCCTATGGAGAGAGGTATGTGTTTATCAAATTGGAGAAACCTAACGGGCGGGTATGACCTCTAGAGAATCCTTGTAAAAGTTACATAGTGAAACCTTGCCGACTCACCTTGGGAGTGTTTAAGGGTTTGTATAACCTGAGGAAAAAAGGGATCACGACTTGTGGGTAAAGTGTGTGACCTCTGCAAAGGGTTAGAAACTGGTATATCAGTCGTGCTCACGGTTATGAGCGGCCTTGGGAGCTCCTTTGATTAGAGACATTCTGGATAAATTTAAGATGATAGTTTAATGATGATGATTATAATTATGAATCATCTTGTATTTCCTCTCTGAGGGAGTACATTTTGGGATAATAACTTGGGGTTATTGCTAAAACTTGGCTTCTACTAATAATAAATATCTGACAAACTAAAAGCAACTGCTTGGAGCTTCACCCCACATAAACCTAGCCCACTTTAGCCAAACGAGACATTTGTTGAGTATGTTGATGTGTACTCACCCTTGCTTAAACATCAAACACTAGGTTGTCCCCATTGCAACCCCTGCTCAGGAGAAGATGAAGGTCATGCGGAGGACTTTAAGGGGTTTCAGGACTTTGAGGACTTTTAGATTAGATTAGCGGCAAACCCCCAGTCAATTGCATGTGAAGGCCTTATCTTTAATGTGTTTCGCTTTAGCACTTTGATTACTGTTTAAATTAATGACTATGTGTATGTCTCTGACATCATGATGTAATAAAGTAATACTTCTTTATGTTGTTATTCAAGCACAGTGCGACGATGTTCAGTTATGTAATCATTGTGTACGTGAATTTCTGATCCTGGCACATACATGGTTCACACTCGGTTTGTCTTCTAAAACCGGGTGTGACATTTACTCTCTCCCGTTCGCGGCCACCACTAATGTCGATCGTCGACGTTTCTTCTACCCCTTGGTGACTGTCCCTCTACCTCCCTCACCACTATAAATCGCATGTTCGTGCCTCGTGGAACCAGCTCTCGGCCTCCTTGCTGCTCTGTGTTTCAGGCCCGATGCCCGCATAGATGTCGCGACCGCCACGTCGGAGTTTGTTGTTTGACTTCTCTGAGCCACCCCACCCTCGGTGACTAGGGATGAAAACGGATGAAAAAAATCTCATTTTGTCCGATATCGTATTCCATTTTTATCCAGACCGCTTTTGTATTTGTGGGGAAAAACGAGAATGAGATGAAAAAAATGGTATATTGCGGGAATGGGAATGAAAACAATTCAATGTTTTTTCATTCGTATTTCTGAAATCCTGTTTTTTACAAAAATATTCTCGTTTTCCCATTTCTAGAATCCTGTTTTAGATGGAACATAAAACAATATAAAAAGTATCGCATTAGCCCTACCGTGGGATGCTTGATTAATATGTGTTTCTCTATTTTTATTTATTGAAGACTATTGTCGGCGTTCCGAGACCGGGGGGTCCCCGAGCCGACGAGTGAGAGTGCCGCGTGCCCCAGCCCAGATGGGTCGAGCGCGTGGGCGAGCGCGAAGGGGGGAATAGAGAGAGCGAGAGGTCGGTGGCCGGAGCCGGGTCGTGAGGGAGTCGGAGAATTCCCGCGGCCTTCGTGTTCGTCCCGCGCCCAGGTCGGGTGCGCTTGCAGTAGGGGGTTACAAGCGTCCGCGCGAGGTGAGGGGAGCGAGCGGCCCCGAGAGAGCGCCTGCCCCTGCCCTTCGTCCCCGCGAGGCCCACCTTCTCTAAGAAGGCCCTGGTCCTTCCTTTTATAGTCGTAAGGAGAGGATCCAGGTGTACAAAATGGGGGTGTAGCAAGGTGCTACGTGTCTAGCGAGGGAGAGCTAGCGCCCTAAGTACATGCCAAGGTGGCAGCCGGAGAGATCTTGGCACCCTGTTGGTGTGGCGTCGTGGCTGTTGGAGAAGCAACGGAGCCTGATGGAGGGACAGCTGTTGGAACAGCGGTGCTCTTGCTGACGTCTCCCTGCTTGCGTAAGGGAGCTGAGAGTCGCCGTCGTCATGGTCTAGTGAGGCGCCATCATTGCCTATCTGGCGGAGCTGGCCAGATGGGACGCCGGTCTTGTTCTCTGCGACCCGAGTCGGCTCAGGGCAGGGTGATGATGACGCTTCCCGTTGACATGGCGGTCTTGTGTCCTAGGTCGGGCGTCGTGGAGGCTCCTCCGAAGTCGGGGTCGAGTCCGTCCTGCATGACAGAGGCCGAGCCCGAACTCCTGGGTCGGGCGAGGCGGAGGTCGTTTGGCAGAGGCCAAGGCGGAGTCCGAGCCCTGGGTCGGGCGAGGCGGAGGTCGTCGTCTTCCGAGGCCTTAGCCCGAGTCCGAGCCCTGGGCAGAGCGGAGTTCGCCGTCTTCCGGGGCCTTAGCCCGAGTCCGAGCCCTGGGTCGGGCGGAGCGGAGTTCGCCGTCTTCCGGGGCCTTAGCCCGAGTCCGAGCCCTGGGTCGGGCGGAGCGGAGTTCGCCGTCTTCCGGGGCCTTAGCCCAAGTCCGAGCCCTGGGTCGGGCGGAGCGGAGTTCGCCGTCTTCCGGGGCCTCAGCCCAAGTCCGAGCCCTGGGTCGGGCAGAGCCTCCTATGGCACCTCTGGCGAAGTCTGGTCGCCCGTCGGTCTTACCTTTTGCGTTAAACGCCCCGGTGACTTGGTCGGTTGGCGCGGTGATTTAGTCAGGGTTACTTCTTATAGAAGGCGGGGCCTCGGGCGAGTCGGTGATGCGTCTGCCGTGAAAGAGGAGGCCTCAGGCGAGACGGAGTCATCTTAGGGTCGGCTGCCCTCGCCCGAGGCTAGGCTCGGGCGTGGCGTGATCGAGTCGCTCGTATGGACTGATCCCTGACTTAATCAAACCCATCAGGCCTCTGCAGCTTTATGCTGATGGGGGTTACCAGCTGAGAATTAGGCGTCTTGAGGGTACCCCTAATTATGGTCCCCGACAGTAGCCCCCGAGCCTCGAAGAGAGTGTTAACACTCGCTTGGAGGCTTGCGTCGCACTTTTTTGCAAGGGGACCAGCCTTTCTCGGTGGTACTTTGTTCCGGTGGGTGCGCGCGAGCGCACCCGCCGGGTGTAGCCCCCGAGGCCTCGGAGGAGTGGTTTCACTCCTTCGAGGTCTTAATGCCTTGCGTAATGCCTCGGCTGGTCTGGCGGTTCCCTCATGCGAGCAGGGCGTAGCCCAGGTGCACTGTCGGGGCCCAAGTTCTCGGGCTGGTATGTTGACGCTGTCAACGGTTCGGCCGGAGCTGGGTTTGCGAGAGCAGCCCCCGAGCCTCCGCACGGAGCGAGAGGACGATCAGGGACAGACTCGGCTTTTTTATATACGCCCCTACGTCGCCTTTCCGCAAGGAGGAGGGGGGGAGTGCGCCATGTTACCTTCGATGGGCACCGAACATGGTGTCTCCGGTGAGCTGCAATCGGGTAATCCGAGTGGACGTCCGTGCCCCATTCGTTGGGGGTCGGCTAGGGGCCCGGAGGCACGCCCAAAAGTACCTGCGGGTGATCTGCCGGACCCGGTCCCCTAGCGACGGGGTCCGAGGGCTCGTTGCCTCCCTCCGATGGGATTCCGTTACAGAGTCGTTCCCGCTGGTCTCGGAAATGTCCTAGGGTACCTCGGGAGCGTAGCCCGAGCCTTGGTTATGTATCGAACGTACCCCTGGTCATCCCTCGCTCGGCGTCTGAGGCGACTGTGAACCCTTCGACAGGCCAGCCTTCGAACCCCTGATCAGTAATGGGCGCGGAGCCCTAGTAGCCTGAGGCGGTCGTGGAACCTTTTGGGAGGCCGACCTTCGAACCCCTGACCAGTAGTGGGTGTCGGGCCCACGCGATCTGAGGCGGCTGTTGAACCCCTCGGGGGGCCAGCCTTCGAACCCCTGATCAGTAGGGAGGCTCGGAGCCTAGTTCCTTCACGGGGAAGGATCCCTTTGGGGGTATCCCCTTTCCCGGTCCCTGTTGCAAGAGATAGAGAAAGAAGGAAAAGGGAAAAAGGATTCGAAATTGAACGTCGTGGCGTACCTTTTTTGGTGTGGTCGTGTTTTGGCGAAGGCGAAACGTCGCCAGCCGCTCCCGTCCGTAGCGCTGTCCGTTGGGCCGCGGAGTTAATGCGCCGGGGTGAGTAGTTGGCGAGGTTGCCGTTGCGCGTGCGCGAGCCGTTCGAGGTACGGGTCACGGGCGTGTCGTCTTCACACCGTGAGAGGGGGTTCTCTTGCTGCCTCCGGATGGGACATGAGCTTGGCAGATGGCGTGACCGCTGCTCTCGCGCGCCTGCCACCGTCATTACTGCCGGCCCATTTTTGACCGCGTTTGACCGCTGCGCCAGGCTGGCGCTGCTGGGCCGCGCGCTGGGCCGCCTCGGGTCGCGGTATTGGTTCCGCAACCGAGGAGGTGCGGTGGTGGCGTAAGTGGCATAGTGGCTCGCATGCAGCACCCGGCGCGCCAGTTGCACGACGCGTGGGCTTGAGCCGTCGCGCTGGCCTGTCAGGAGTCGGAGAGGCGCGTCCACTTGGCGCGGTTGCATGCCGCCTGCATGGCCGCCTGCCCCTTTCGCCCGCTGGTCTGGGCAAAAGTGGAGGGTTACTTGTAACCGCTGGGTGGTTGCGTGCGTCGTGCGCGGCGGTTCGGCTTCTTCTGCTTGGAGCCGGTCTGCATGACAGGCGGGCCCCAGCCCCCGCGCCGCAGGGGAGGACTTTGGAGGCGTGTTGGAGAAGACTCAGCCCGTGACGTTTGAGGGCGCAAGCAGGGGGAGTTGCCTTTAAAAGGAGGGCGACCCCCTTCGCAAGGTGACCACGTCTCCTTCCTCCCCTATGCATTGTGTCTCTCCATCTTCCGAGCCCCCGGATGGGGGGAACCGCCGTCTTTTCGCTCCATCGCTGGAGGAACGCAACTCCGTGGGAGTTGGTACCTTTCAGCCATCGTTCGGCTTCAAGGATTTTCATCATGCAGCCCGACTGCACCCCTCCACCGGCGGTCACCCAGGGTGGTGACCTCCGTCTTGATGGTGGGGGAAAGCGAGCCGGGCTGCGGCATCCGCCCCTTCCTCAGCCTCAAGGATTTTCATCACCAGGGCTGAGGAGGGGCGTGTGCCGGGTCGGGGTTGGCCCCTGCGCGGGTGGTGACCCGCTCCTTCCCTCAGTGATCGGGGGGAAGGGCGGGAGTCGTCCGTGGCGCCAACAGCTGCAGCGTGCCCGGCTCTCTGAGCCGAGCAATCTCGGAGCCGCCCCCGGTGTCGCCTCCCGCCACGGCAGCTGGAAGAGGTTCTTCCGCCGACGCGACAGCCGAGGTTGGCCACGGACCGACCTCCGACTCTACGGCCTTCTGCCCGTCCTTGCCTCTCGAGTTTGGGCAAGGGCGGGGGCCTCCCAGCAGCAGCATCCGCCCTGAGGCCATCATTGCTGCTGTTCGGCCCCCCGGGGCAGAAGTCTTCATCGTCGCCGCTGTCGGGGCGGTCGGCGACCTGCCGTTCGTCGGTCTTCTGTTGCCCCGCGGGCCCACCCCTATCGAGTGGGGTTGTTCGTACCCGCGGGGGGGGGGGGGGAACTAGAGTTCCGTTTGTAATGGCACTCCGAGTGCCGGGTTTTTTGTTCATTTTGGCTTTCGGGGCCTGAACATGTATGTAATTTCGGCACGGAGCCGTGTTTTTTCCTCATTTTCGAGCACTAAGACTCGCCTGCTGATTATCTGAACCGCTTCACCAAGCGTGAGTTGCCCCGTGTCAAGGTGACGAGTGAGGTATCCGTATCCCGGAGGCGTAGGAGTCCCTCGGCTCGGTCGGACCTGTTGTTCGAGGCTCCTCTAGCTTAGTTAAAGAGACCCCTCGGCCGCTCTTCGACGAGCCGAGGCCGGGGGTAGCGATATCAGCACGAGCAGAGGCAGAGTCGGCTCGAAAGTGAAACCTGGTTGGCCGGAGCCTAGCCGGGTTGTCTGTTGGCAGGATTGTCGTCGGAGTTGCTCAGCCGAGGCTTCGGATCGAGCTGGCGCCCTCGGAGGGCGGTCGGCCGAGGCCCCGGAGGTGGCCGGCCGAGCCGTCCGCTCGGGCCGGGTTCTCGGAGAAGTCCCTGGCAGAGATCGCTCGAGCGTGGTGATGACGTTGTCCTTCGGAGCGGAGGCCCTCGGACCGCGTCGCCGTCCGAGGCTAGGTCGGGCCTTGCCGAAGGTGCTGTCGATGCCGAGGGTGCCAGCGCCCTCTTCCAGCATCAAGATCCGAGCCTGCAGGGTCAAATCGTCTTGTAGCGTGGGCCTTGTGCGGCCGTCGAGGCCAGAACACACACCCTTGCTGCGTTATAAAGCTGCGTCTCTTTTCCTCTTGTTTCGAGTATCTGGACTTTTTGTCGGTAGCAGGGACGTTAGTGCGAGCGAGAGTTGCTTCTCGCGGAAGGTGATGAGTGAGGTATCCGTATCCCGGAGGCGTGGGAGTCCCTCGGCTCGGTCGGCCTTGCCGCTTACGCGTACTTTTACCCGTCCATGAGGCCCTGTCACCGACTCGGTCGAGAAGGCTCGAAGAATCGCTTCGACAGAAGAGCTTTCGAACGTAGAGACTTGTTCGATCCGCGGAGTCACTTTATCCGAGCGCGAGTTACTTATCGCAGAAGGTGATGAGTGAGGTATCCGTATCCCGGAGGCGTAGGAGTCCCTCGGCTCGGTCAGCCTTGGCTGCTTACGTGTACTCTGTCGTTTCCAGGACCCACTTTTCGAAGTAGTCAAAAAGCACGAAAGATATTCTGATAAAAGAGATTTTTTGTTCGAGGAAAATTTTGACGCAGAGGGGGTTCCCCCCCTTTTAGCCCCCGAGGGAGGGTCGGGCTTTGCCGAGGCGAGGCCGACCCTTCCTTGTTGACTAAACTTTGCGTGGGTGCGAAGTATATGAATAACTTGGAAACATCTTAAGGGTAGAAGCGACGTAGCTGTTGGATGTTCCAAGCGTTGCCGTAGACCTCGCCCTGACTGTTGGCCAGCTTGTACGTTCCGGGCTTCAGAACTTTGGCGATGATGAACGGCCCCTCCCAGGGGGGCGTGAGCTTGTGCCTCCCTCGGGCGTCCTGCCGCAGCCGAAGCACCAGATCGCCCACCTGGAGATCTCGGGGTCGGACCCCTCGGGCGTGGTAGCGTCGCAGGGACTGCTGATACCGCGCCGAGTGTAGTAAGGCCCTGTCCCGAGCCTCGTCCAGCTGGTCCAGCGAGTCTTCTCGGCTAGCTTGGTTGCTTTCTTCGTTGTAGGCCCTCGTCCTCGGGGAGCCGTATTCCAGGTCGGTGGGCAGGATGGCCTCGGCCCCGTAGACCAGGAAGAACGGCGTGAAACCCGTGGCTCGGCTTGGCGTCGTCCTCAGGCTCCAGACCACCGAGGGGAGTTCCTTCATCCACCGCTTGCCGAACTTGTTGAGGTTGTTGTAGATCCGAGGCTTGAGCCCTTGTAGGATCATGCCATTGGCGCGCTCTACTTGCCCATTCGACATGGGATGAGCTACGGCGGCCCAGTCCACCCGGATGCTGTGATCGTCGCAAAAATCCAAGAATTTTTTGCTGGTGAACTGGGTGCCGTTGTCGGTGATGATGGAGTTCGGGATCCCGAAGCGATGGATGATGTTGGTGAAGAACGCCACCGCCTGCTCAGACCTGATGCTGTTTAGGGGTCGGACCTCGATCCACTTGGAGAATTTGTCGATGGCGACCAGCAGGTGCGTGTAGCCCCCGGGCGCCTTCTGCAGAGGGCCGACGAGGTCCAGACCCCACACAGCGAAGGGCCAGGTGATGGGTATCGTTTGCAGAGCCTGAGCGGGCAGGTGGGTCTGCTTCGCATAGAATTGGCACCCTTCGCAGGCGCGGACAATTCTAGTGGCGTCAGCCACCGCCGTTGGCCAGTAGAAGCCTTGGCGGAAAGCGTTCCCGACGAGGGTTCGAGGTGCTGCATGATGGCCGCAAGCCCCCGAGTGTATTTCCCGCAGGAGTTCCTGACCTTCGGCGATGGAGATGCATCGCTGGAGGATGCCCGAGGGGCTACGGTGGTAGAGCTCCTTCTCATCGCCCAGCAAGACGAACGATTTGGCGCGTCGCGCTACCCGCCGAGCCTCGGCTCGGTCGAGGGGCAGTTCTCCTTAGCGGAGATATTGCAGGTACGGGGTTTGCCAATTTTGATCTGGCCTGACCCCGCTCTGCTCCTCCTCGATGCGCAGTGCTTCGCCCTCGGGCTCCGAGGGTTCCTCGGGTTGAGCCGAGGATGGCTCGGGCTGGGCCGAGGTCACCTCGGACGAGGCCGAGGGTGCCTCGTGCTCGGGCGCGTCGCCTATCTTGACGGAGGGTTGGTGCAGATCCCGGGAGAAGACGTCTGGGGGAACCGTCGTTCGCCCCGAGGCTATCTTCGCCAGCTCGTCCGCAGTCTCGTTGTAGCGCCGGGCGATGTGATTAAGCTCGAGCCCGTAGAACTTGTCTTCCAGGCGTCGAACCTCCTCACAGTAGGCCTCCATCTTCGGGTCGCGGCAGAGGGAGTTCTTCATGACTTGGTCGATGACGAGTTGCGAGTCGCCGCGTGCATCGAGGCGTCGGACCCCTAGCTCGATGGCGATTCGCAATCCGTTGATCAGAGCCTCGTACTCAGCCACATTGTTGGACGCCGGGAAATGGAGGCGGAGCACGTAGCGCAGGTGCTTCCCGAGGGGCGAGACGAAGAGCAGGCCCGCGCCAGCTCCCGTCTTCATCAGCGACCCGTCGAAAAACATGGTCCAGAGCTCTGGTTGGATCGGAGCCGTTGGCAACTGGGTATCGACCCATTCGGCTACGAAATCCGCCAGTACCTGGGACTTGATGGCCTTCCGAGGGGCGAACGAGATTGCCTCGCCCATGATTTCCACCGCCCACTTCGCGATCCGCCCTGAGGCTTCTCGGCACTGGATGATCTCCCCCAGGGGGAAGGATGACACCACAGTCACCGGATGGGACTCGAAGTAATGTCGCAGCTTTCGCCTCGTCAGGATCACTGCATATAGCAGCTTCTGGACTTGTGGGTAGCGGATCTTGGTCTCGGACAGCACTTCGCTGACGAAGTAAACTGGCCTCTGAATGGGCAAAGCATGCCCCTCTTCCTGCCTTTCGACCACGATCGCGGCGCTGACCACCTGAGTGGTTGCGGCGACGTAGACCAGGAGGGCTTCTCCATCAGCTGGGGGTACCAAGATGGGCGCCTGGGTGAGGAGCGCCTTCAGGTTCCCGAGGGCTTCCTCGGCCTCGGGAGTCCAAGTGAAGCACTCGGCCTTCCTTAAGAGACGGTACAGGGGCAGGCCTCTTTCGCCGAGGCGCGAGATGAAACGGCTCAAGGCCGCGAGGCATCCCATGACCCTCTGTACGCCTTTTAAGTCCTTGATGGGCCCCATGTTTGTGATGGCCGCGATCTTCTCCGGGTTGGCTTCGATGCCCCGCTCGGAGACGATGAATCCCAAAAGCATGCCCCGGGGCACCCCGAAGACGCACTTCTCGGGATTGAGCTTGACGCCCTTCGCCTTGAGACACCGGAATGTCAGTTCGAGGTCGGAGAGAAGGTCGGAGGCTTTCCTCGTCTTGACTACGATGTCATCGACGTAGGCCTCGACCGTGCGACCGATGTGTTCGCCGAACACATGGTTCATGCACCGCTGGTACGTTGCACCCGCGTTCCTCAAACCGAACGGCATTGTGACATAACAGTACATGCCGAAGGGCGTGATGAAAGAAGTCGCGAGCTGGTCGGACTCTTTCATCTTGATTTGATGATACCCTGAGTAGGCATCGAGGAAAGACAGGGTTTCGCACCCTGCAGTGGAGTCCACGATTTGATCGATGCGAGGTAGAGGGTAGGGGACTTTCGGACATGCTTTGTTGAGACCAGTGTAGTCTACACACATCCGCCATTTCCCCCCTTTTTTCCTCACAAGTACAGGGTTGGCAAGCCATTCGGGATGGAATACCTCTTTAATGAACCCTGCTGCCATCAGCTTGTGGATCTCCTCGCCTATCACCCTGCGCCTTTCCTCGTCGAATCGGCGCAGAGGCTGTTTGACCGGTCGGGCCCCGGCCCGAATATCCAGCGAGTGCTCGGCGACATCCCTCGGTATGCCGGGCATGTCCGAGGGACTCCACGCAAAGACGTCGGCGTTTGCGCGGAGAAAGTCGACGAGCACTGCTTCCTATTTGGGGTCGAGCCCGGATCCGATTCGAATCTGCTTGGAGGTGTCGCCACTGGGGTCGAGAGGGACGGCCTTAACCGTCTCCGCTGGCTCGAAGTTGCCGGCATGTCGCTTCACGTCCGGCACCTCTCGGGAGAGGCTTTCCAGGTCGGCAATGAGGGCCTCGGACTCGGCGAGGGCCTCGGCGTACTCCACGCACTCCACATCGCATTCGAATGCGTGCTTGTACGTGGGGCCGACGGTGATGACCCCGTTGGGGCCCGGCATCTTGAGCTTCAGGTAGGTGTAGTTGGGGACGGCCATGAACTTCGCGTAGCAAGGCCTTCCCAACACTGCGTGATAGGTTCCTCGGAACCCGACCACCTCGAACGTCAAGGTCTCCCTTCGGAAGTTGGAGGGTGTTCCGAAGCAGACAGGAAGGTCGATCTGCCCGAGGGGCTGGACGCGCTTCCCAGGGATGATCCCATGGAGGGCGCAGCGCCTGCTCGGACGGATGACAGACCGACGCGCAGGAGCCTGAGGGTCTCAGCGTAGATGATGTTGAGGCAGCTGCCCCCATCCATTAAGACCTTGGTGAGCCTGACGTCGCCGATGACGGGGTCGACGACGAGCGGGTACTTCCCCGGGCTCGGCACGTGGTCGGGGCGGTCGTCCCGGTCGAAGGTGATGGGCTTGTCGGACCAGTCTAGGTAGACTGGTGCCGCCACCTTCACCGAGCAGACCTCCCGACGCTCTTGCTTATGATGCCGAGCCGTGGCATTCGCCGCATGCCCTCCGTAGATCATGAAGCAGTCGCGGACCTCTGGGAACTCTCCTGCTTGGCGATCCTCCCTTTTGTCGTCGTCGCGGGCCCTGTCACCCTCTGCGGGTGGCCCGGCCCGGTGGAAGTGGCGCCGAAGCATGACGCACTCTTCGAGGGTGTGCTTGACGGGCCCCTGATGGTAGGGGCACGTCTCCTTGAGTGCCTTGTCGAAGAGGTTAGCACCTCCGGGGGGCTTCCGAGGGTTCCTGTGCTCGGCGGCGGCGACAAGGTCTGCATCGGGAACGTCGCGTTTCGCTTGCGACTTCCTCGTGCCTTTCTTCTTGGCGCCGCGCGGAGTAGACGCCTCGGGAGCATCTTCCGACGGGCGGCCCTGGGGCTGCTTGTCCTTTCGGAAGATGGCCTCTACCGCCTCCTGGCCGGAGGCGAACTTGGTGGCGATGTCCATCAGCTCGCTCGCCCTGGTGGGGGTCTTGCGACCCAACTTGCTCACCAGGTCACGGCAGGTGGTGCCGGCGAGGAACGCGCCGATGACATCGGAGTCGGTGATGTTGGGCAGCTCGGTGCGCTGCTTCGAGAACCGCCGGATGTAGTCCCGGAGAGATTCTCCCGGCAGTTGTCGACAGCTTCAGAGGTCCCAGGAATTCCCGGGGCGCACGTACGTGCCCTGGAAGTTGCCGGCGAAAGCTTGGACCAGATCCTCCCAGTTGGAGATCTGCCCCGGAGGCAGGTGCTCCAACCAGGCACGAGCGGTGTCGGAGAGGAACAGGGGGAGGTTGCGGATGATGAGGTTGTCAACGTCCGTCCCACCCAGTTGACAGGCCAGGCGGTAGTCCGCGAGCCACAATTTCGGTCTCGTTTCCCCCGAGTACTTCGTGATAGTAGTCGGGGGTCGGAATCGGGTCGGGAACGGCGCCCGCCGAATGGCTCGGCTGAAGACCTGCGGACCGGGTGGTTCGGGCGAGGGACTCCGATCCTCCCCGCTGTCGTAGCGTCCCCCACGCCTGGGGTGATAGCCTCGGCGCACCCTTTCGTCGAGGCGGGCCCGACGGTCGCGATGAGGGTGCTCGTCGCCGAGGTGGCCCGGGGCCGCAGGCGCGGTGTTGCGCGTGCGCCCGGTGAAGACCGAGGCTTCCCGCGTGAGTCGGGAAGTCGCGGCACGAGGTTCCGAGGGGTATCCCTGCCTTCGGGAGGCAGAGCTCTCGGCCCGCCGGGCCGCAGCGCCTTCCAGGAGATGCTTGAGTTCTCCCTGGATTCGCCGACCCTCGGTGGTTGATGACTCCGGCATCGCGCGGAGGAGCATCGCTGCGGCTGCCAGGTCCTGACCGGTTCCGCCGGATGCGGGTGGCGGTCTGTCCCTAGCATCGTTGGCGATGCGGTGCTGGAGACCTTGGGGCAGGTGACGTATTCCTCCGGCTGGGGGCTGGCTCGCCCATACCTGCCCGATGTTCTGGCGGATTGCCTCGAGCGCTCCTGCTTCCTCATCGAGCCCGGCCTGCGCCCCGCGGACTTGCTCGAGCTGTGGGTCGTGACCCCCCGCCGGAACGGGGACCACAGCTAGCTCCCGCGGGATGTCGGCGCGAGGCGCTGGCCTAGGGGGATCACCATCCTCCGGCATGCCGAGACAGCCGCCTCCGGAGGGATCCCCTAGCTCGATGTGGAAACATTCGCGGCTCAGGCCGCAGTCCTTGTCGTCAAGGCTGCGGCTGCCGTCGGAACAGTCGGAGAGGCAGTAGTCACATGCGGTCATGAAGTCCCGCATGGCACTGGGGTTGCCAAATCCGGAGAGATCCCAGCAGATGCTGGGGTCGTCATCTTCCTCGGACCCAGAGGGTCCGTAGGTCGAGACACCCGTCAATCGGTCCCAAGGCGACCGCACGCGAAACCCCAGAGAGGTTGCACTCGCCTCAACGTGAGCGTCCGCCAAAGCGAGGTCGCCAGGCGGGTTGAGGTCGAGTCGAAATGACGAAAGATGGGGAGCAGTTGGTACCTTTTTGTCGACGAGGAGCGACGAAGTCATGTCGGGGGCTGATCGCGCCGTCGTCTTGGGTACGAGGGCGACGTCCTGCAGGCCCTTCGTGAGCGCGCCGGCGTCGTCCACCTGCTCGGGGTCGACGTGTTGCGGGGGGATGCTGCTCGCCTTTGCCTCGAACGCGAGGGCGACGCTTGGCGTGTCCTCCGTTGGGGCGCCGGGGATGTCGATTTGCTCGACAGCCGTCGGAGCGCGGCCTCCCGCTCGGCCCTGGTTGCCCCGCCTCCTCCTCCTCCGATGGCGAGGGAGAGGATGGGGCGAGCTCGAAAGTTGTCCTTCCCCCACGCGGGAAAGACGTCGTTGGTTCCGCCGCCGGCGAGCGGGCTGTCCGCCACCATTGTCGCTGTCACGCGGCGGTGGAAGGAGTATCATGTCGTAGTTGCCGTCGAGAGACATGAACTCAAGACTCCCGAAACGGAGCACCGTCCCGGGTTGAAGAGGTCGTTGGAGACTGCCCATCTGGAGCTTGACGGGAATCTGCTCGTCAACACGCAGCAGGCCCCTACCTGGCGCGCCAACTGTCGGCGTTCCGAGACCGGGAGGTCCCCGAGCCGACGAGTGAGAGTGCCGCGTGCCCCAGCCCAGATGGGTCGAGCGCGTGGGCGAGCGCGAAGGGGGGAATAGAGAGAGCGAGAGGTCGGTGGCCGGAGCCGGGTCGTGAGGGAGTCGGAGAATTCCCGCGGCCTTCGTGTTCGTCCCGCGCCCAGGTCGGGTGCGCTTGCAGTAGGGGGTTACAAGCGTCCACGCGAGGTGAGGGGAGCGAGCGGCCCCGAGAGAGCGCCTGCCCCTGCCCTTCGTCCCCGCGAGGCCCACCTTCTCTAAGAAGGCCCTGGTCCTTCCTTTTATAGTCGTAAGGAGAGGATCCAGGTGTACAAAATGGGGGTGTAGCAAGGTGCTACGTGTCTAGCGAGGGAGAGCTAGCGCCCTAAGTACATGCCAAGGTGGCAGCCGGAGAGATCTTGGCACCCTGTTGGTGTGGCGTCGTGGCTGTTGGAGAAGCAACGGAGCCTGATGGAGGGACAGCTATTGGAACAGCGGTGCTCTTGCTGACGTCTCCCTGCTTGCGTAAGGGAGCTGAGAGTCGCCATCGTCATGGTCTAGTGAGGCGCCATCATTGCCTATCTGGCGGAGCTGGCCAGATGGGACGCCGGTCTTATTCTCTGCGACCCGAGTCGGCTCAGGGCAGGGTGATGATGACGCTTCCCGTTGACGTGGCGGTCTTGTGTCCTAGGTCGGGCGTCGTGGAGGCTCCTCCGAAGTCGGGGTCGAGTCCGTCCTGCATGACAGAGGCCGAGCCCGAACTCCTGGGTCGGGCGAGGCGGAGGTCGTTTGGCAGAGGCCGAGGCGGAGTCCGAGCCCTGGGTCGGGCGAGGCGGAGGTCGTCGTCTTCCGGGGCCTTAGCCCGAGTCCGAGCCCTGGGCGGAGCGGAGTTCGCCGTCTTCCGGGGCCTTAGCCCGAGTCCGAGCCCTGGGTCGGGCGGAGCGGAGTTCGCCGTCTTCCGGGGCCTTAGCCCGAGTCCGAGCCCTGGGTCGGGCGGAGCGGAG
Organism: Zea luxurians; assembly: GCA_029449295.1. Classification (NCBI taxonomy): domain Eukaryota; kingdom Viridiplantae; phylum Streptophyta; class Magnoliopsida; order Poales; family Poaceae; genus Zea; species Zea luxurians. Next base: position 10,289,846 of record JAOPSE010000081.1, on the reverse strand, counting down.
TTCGCCGTCTTCCGGGGCCTTAGCCCAAGTCCGAGCCCTGGGTCGGGCGGAGCGGAGTTCGCCGTCTTCCGGGGCCTCAGCCCAAGTCCGAGCCCTGGGTCGGGCAGAGCCTCCTATGGCACCTCTGGCGAAGTCTGGTCGCCCGTCGGTCTTACCTTTTGCGTTAAACGCCCTGGTGACTTGGTCGGTTGGCGCGGTGATTTAGTCAGGGTTACTTCTTATCGAAGGCGGGGCCTCGGGCGAGCCGGTGATGCGTCTGCCGTGAAAGAGGAGGCCTCAGGCGAGACAGAGTCATCTTAGGGTCGGCTGCCCTCGCCCGAGGCTAGGCTCGGGTGTGGCGTGATCGAGTCGCTCGTATGGACTGATCCCTGACTTAATCAAACCCATCAGGCCTCTGCAGCTTTATGCTGATGGGGGTTACCAGCTGAGAATTAGGCGTCTTGAGGGTACCCCTAATTATGGTCCCCGACAACTATAATGGTATGAACAAACTTTGATGGATAATTTTTTGGTCTAAACTTTATTGGACTATCTTACGCAGATTGTGATGGATAATTGTATTGTTTTTTTGTTTTTTGCATGTGAACAATGATGTCTTTGAAACTGGAGCCTGCGAGTTGTAATGCTTGTGTAGGTCTACACTACACAAAAATGATTTAAGTGCATCGTCCTAAGGAAACCGAAGTTCTTAAGTATGTGGTCATCACCAATGTTCTTAATTTAGTCACCAATTTTTAACGTTTTTATTTAGTGCTAATGGATTTGGACTTGCTTGCATAATCTTTTATGTTATCATGTTACATACAACTGTACATGGTACTTTCTCTTGTCTTATATATCCATAAGTTAGAATTCATGATTGAAGAATGTTGACGAAAAAGTGTTGCCTTTGCACAAGACGTTGATCTTTAAAAAACATATGTTTTTTGCCAATTTTTCTATATATCTATATTAATCTATTAAGAACATAATGTAGTCACCTGGTGCTACCATGACTTTACCCTCCTCACGTCCATGCAACACATGCAAAAAATAGTGCCAGCACTTGAACCCACGCCCCTTGCTCTAGAAATTTGGGGTTAACCACAAAACCACACATAACTTAGTGTTTAGAAATAAACAATAATTATATTTGTAGTCTAGGAACCGCTCCATCGCTTCTCCGCTTGTGGCAACGCACGCGCATATACCTAGTAAACTTATAAAATTGCAATTTGTAGTGTCTTAAACATCTAATATTGTCGTTTGCTAAGTGACTATACATATACAATATTACATATTCCGGTAAAGTTTTCGGTTACCGAACATTTTTGTTGCATATTCGTCCGTTTTAATTCATTTTCATGTAATCGTATATCCCGCAACTGTTTCTGTTTCGAGCAATACCGCTCCCGATTCCGTTTTTGGTAGAAAACTATGATAACAGAAATGGGAGATGACTTTTTCCGAGTGCTTCCGTCCATTTTCAGTCCTACCGGTGACCTCCACGCCGAGTACCCCACGCCCTCCTCCGCGTTCCCCTGCCCAGAGCCACTCCCATGCCGTAGTATCGGAGTCCTCACCATAAACAGAGATGCAGCAAGGAGGAAGAAGGTGCTTTGCGATTTACCCTCATTCTTGTTATATTTCCTACCCAGGTTTCTATAGTACAAAAGTATTAAAAAGAAGCCCTGGTTTCTTTCACGCTACCCCCTAATGTCTATATCTAATAGAAAACTAGTCCCCACAAATTAGTTTTTGATATAAAATGCATATTTCAAATCTAAATAAAATGACATTTGTTGTGTTAGTCTTATAATATTGTGCTAAGCATATTAAAATAGTATTTGAGGTAGTTTCATGTTTGTGTTATGTAATTTAATAATGTTGTTTAAAATATAGTTTTTAAATAAAAGTTAAAAGAAATTGTAGAACACATATTTCTTAAGGAAAAAATAAAGACAATCAATTATTTAAATACCCTTTTCCATAAAGTATGAGTTCGTTTTAATATTCAAGTTTTCATTAATATATATTGTATGTTTAAAACTTTTCTAAAAGAAATGCTAAAATGATATAATTAGTATTTATGATTTTATATCAAATATATATATATATATACTGTTTTTATATATTACACCTGGGTGCATTCAATATAGAGAATGCACCCAGGCCGAACCTACGCGCCAGGTCCGAGCCAACCGTCCCACCCAGGTCGTCTTCGTCCGTCTTCGTCCCTCCCGCACGTCTTCGTCGCTCCTGCCCGCTCCCGACAGAACTTTTTCACTTTCCCGCCCACGCCCCTCTTTCTCTACGAACGACTCAACCTCTTCACATAAGTTGCAATCACACCAGACTTGCAGTTGCAATCACACCAGACCAGCCGTTGCAATTACACCAGACAGCAGTTGCAATCATTGTTTGTTTAACAGATTTTTGGACATAGTTATATAAAAGTTGCAATCACACCAGACCAGAAGTTGCAATTACACCAGACCAGCAGTTGCAATCTTGTTTGTTTAATAGATTTTTGGACATAGTTATATAGAAGTTGCAATCACACCAGACCCACAGTTACAATTACACCAGACCAGCAGTTGCAATCTTGTTTGTTTAATAGATTTTTGGACATAGTTATATAGAAGTTGCAATCACACCAGACCCACAGTTGCAATTACACCAGACCAGCAGTTGCAATCTTGTTTGTTTAATAGATTTTTGGACATAGTTATATAGAAGTTGCAATCACACCAGACCCACAGTTGCAATTACATCAGACCAGCAGTTGCAATCTTGTTTATTTAATAGATTTTTGGACATAGTTATATAGAAGTTGCAATCACACCAGACCAGCAGTTGCAATTACATCAGACCAGCAGTTGCAATCATATTTTTTAACAAAATTTCTCAGAGTTATTCAAATGCGGGGGACAGAGACACGCTGACAGAGAGGCGCGCGGCGGCGCGGGGACAGGGAGACGCGCGGCGGCGCGAGAACAGGGAGGCGCTCGGCGGCGCGAGGACAGGGAGGCGCTCGGCGGCGGTGGGATTTAGGGGAGGAGCATCGAGGAGGCGGCGGCGGCGCGGGGAAAGGGATGCGCGCGGCGGCGGCGGCGGCGGGGGGCTAGGAGGCGCGCGAAAACGCCTGGGTGCATTCAATATAGAGAATGCACCCAGGTGCATTTTAGCAGCGCCGTATATATATATATAGCTGAATGCCCGTGCGTTGCAACGGGAATATATAATACGAGTATACTACGATAATTTATATACAAAATGTGTGTTATACCGTTATGAGAAAATGTTTCATAATCAATTTGTGATTCTGACTATACATAAATTTTGTTATTTATAATTGTCGGGGACCGTAATTAGGGGTACCCCCAAGGCTCCTAATCTCAGCTGGTAACCCCCATCAGCATAAAAGCTGCAAAGGCCTGATGGGCGCAATTTCGGTTAAGGCTCCGTCCACTCAAGGGACACGATCTCGCCTCGCCCGAGCCCAGCCTCGGGCAGGAACGGAAGACCAAGGCAGATTCACGCCTCGCCCGAGGGTCTCCTCAAGCAACGGGCGCACCTTCGACTCGCCCGAGGCCCAGCTCGGGTAGGCTTCACGGAGAAGCAACCTTGGCCAGATCGCCTCGCCAGCCGACCGGATCGCAGGAGCATTCAATGCAAGGATCGTTTGACACCTTATCCTGACGAGCGCTTTCCAGTCGACAAGGCCGAAGTGACCGCAGTCACTTCACCCCTCCACTGACTGACTTGATAGGAAAACAGCGCCGCCTACGCTGCTCCGACTGCTGTGCCACCCGCCAGGGTGAGGCTGACAGCAACCAAGTCCAGCCTCGGGCGCCATAGGAATCTCCGCCTCGCCCGACCCCAGGGCTCGGACTCGACCTCGCCTCGGACGACGATCTCCGCCTCGCCCGACCCCCGGGCTCGGACTCAGCCTCAACTCCGGAAGACGGTCTCCGCCTCGCCCAACCCCAGGGCTCGGACTCGACCTCGACTCCGGAAGAAGGTCTCCGCCTCGCCCGACCCCCGGGGCTCGGACTCAGCCTCGACCTCGGAGGAGTCACCACCTCGCTCGGGCCGACCACGCCACAAGGAGAGGCCATCATTACCCTACCCCTAGCTAGCCCAGGCTACGGGGAACAAGACCGGCGTCCCATCTGGCTCGCCCCGGTAAAACAAGTAATGATGGCACCCCGCGTGCTCCATGACAACGGTGGTTCTCAGCCCCCTACGGAAGCAAGGATACGTCAGCAAGGATCCGACAGCCCCGACAGCTGTGCTTCTACATGGCTCAAGCACTCCTCCGACGGCCACGACGCCACATGAATAGGGCTCCAACACCTCTCCGACAGCCACATCGGCACGTACATAGGGCTCTAGCTCCTCTCTGCTAGACACGTTAGCACACTGCTACACCTCCCGTTGTACACCTGGACCCTCTCCTTACGTCTATAAAAGGAAGGTCCAGGGCTCTCATACAAAAAAGGTGGCCGCGCGGGAGAACGGGCAGCCTCACGCCCCCTGTCTCTCTCTCCCCCGCGAACGCTTGTAACCCCCTACTGCATGCGCATCCGCCCTGGGCGTAGGACAACACGAGGCCACGGGTTCCCCTTACTGTTTTCCCCCCTTGTGTCTCTGTCTCGCGCCGACCTATCTGGGCTGGGACACGCAGCGACAATTTACTCGTAGGTCCAGGGACCCCCCGGGGTCGAAACACCGACAGTTGGCGCGCCAGGTAGGGGCCTGTTGCGTGTTGACGAACAGCTTCCCGTCAAGCTCTAGATGGGGAGTCTCCAGCAACCTCTCCAACCCGGGACGAAGCTCCATTTCGGGAGTCTCGAGTTCATGTCCCTCGACGGCAGCTACGACATGATACTCCTTCCTCCGCCGCGCGACAACGATAATGGCGGCCGTCAGCCCGCCCGCCGGCGGCGGAATCGACAACGTCTTCCCCGCGTGGCGGAAGAACAGCATCCGAGTCTGTCCCGTCACCTTCCCCGTCGACGGGGAAGGAGGCGGGGCAATCATGACCAAGCAGAAGGCGGCGCCTCGTCGGCTGTCGAGCGAGTCGGCGACGCCGACGCCCCAGCCGGGGACACGTCGGGCGTTGACCTCACGTTTGAGACGAAGACGAGCGTCGTTTCCCCGCAACACGCCAACCCCAAGCATACGATGGGTGACGCCAGCACGCTCATGAAGGACTTGCTGGGTGTTAGCCTCGTACCTGAGATGACGGTGCAGTCCGTCCCCGACGCGACTTCGTCACCGTCCATCGATCAAGAGGTACCGTCCGTTTCCCATCCTGTGCCTTTTAGATTCAGCTTCGACCCACCAAGCAACCCCGCTTCGGTGGACGCTTTCATAAAGGCATATCCAAACCTCCCGGGGTACCATATGTGGTCAACCTAGGACAGATTGACGGCCGTCTCGACCTACAGGCCCCCGGGTTCCGAGGAAGACAACGAGCCCAACTCTGGTTGGGATTTCTCCGGGCTCGGTAACTCTAGTGCCATGCGGGACTTCATGACCGCATGTGACTACTGCCTCTCCGATTGCTCCGATGATAGCCACAGCCTCGGCGACGAGGACTGTGGCCCAAGTCACGAATATTTCCACGTCGATCTAGAGGGTCTCGACGAAGGCAACCACCTTGGTATGCCGGAGGACGGCGATCCCTCTAGGCTTGTGCCTCGCGTTGACATCCTTCGGGAGCTAGCTGTGGTCCCAGTCCCTGCGGGGGGGGGGGGGGGGGGGGTCAGGACACATAGCTCAAGAAAATCCGTGAGATGCAGGCCAGGCTCGACGAGGAAGCAGGACAACTTGTGCAGCTCCGGCAGAACATCGGGCAGGAGCGGGTAGGCCGAGCACCAGCCGAAGAAGTGTGTCATCTGGCCTAGGACGTCCAGCGCCGCATCACCGACGATGCCAGGGCAAGGCTGCCCCCGGCTTCTAGTGGGGTCGGCCAGAACCTGGTTGCAGCCGCAATACTGCTCCGAGCGATGCTGGAACCATCCACCACCGAGGGGCGGCGTATCCAGGGAGAACTCAAGAATCTCCTGGAGGATGCCACGGTCCGACGGGCCGAAAGCTCTGCCTCCCGAAGGTAGGGATACCCCCCAGAGCATCGCACCGCGACTTCCCGATTCATGCGGGAGGCCTCGGTCCACACCAGGCGCACGCGGGACACAGCGCCTGTGGCCCCGGGCCGCCTCGGCAACGAGCACCATCGCCGCGACCGTCGAGCCCACCTCAACGAGAGGGTGCGCCGAGGCTACCACCCCAGGCGTGGGGGACGCTACGACAGCGGGGAGGATCGGAGCCCTTCGCCCGAACCACCCGGTCCGCAAGCTTTCAGTCGGGCCATACGACGGGCGCCGTTCCCGACCCGCATCTAGGCCTCGACTACCATCACCAAGTACTCGGGGGAGACGAGGCCTAAACTGTGGATCACGGACTACTGGCTGGCCTGCCAGCTGGGTGGAACGAACGATGACAACCTCATCATCCGCAACCTCCCCCTGTTCCTCTCCGACGCCGCCCGAGCATGGCTGGAGCATCTGCCTCCTGCGCAGATCTCCAACTGGGACGACCTGGTCAAAGCCTTTGTCGGCAACTTCTAGGGCACATACGTGCGCCCTGGGAACTCCTGGGATCTCCGAAGCTGCCGCCAGCAGCCGGGAGAATCCCTGCGGGACTACATCCGGTGATTTTCGAAGCAGCGCACCGAGCTACCCAATATGACCGACTCCGATGTCATCGACGCGTTCCTCGCCGGCACCACTTGCCGAGACCTGGTGAGCAAGCTGGGTCACAAGACTCCCACCAGGGCGAGCGAGCTGATGGACATCGCCACCAAGTTCGCCTCTGGCCAGGAGGCGGTCGAGGCCATCTTCTGGAAGGACAAGCAGCCTCAGGGGCGCCAGCCGGATGACGCCCCCAAAGCGTCCGCTCAGCGCGGCACGAGGAAGAAGGGCAAGAAGAAGTCGCAAGCGAAACGCGACGCCGCCGACGCAGACCATGTCACCGCCGCTGAGCACAAGAACCCTCAAAAACCTCCCGGAGGCGCCAACTTGTTCGACAAGATGCTCAAGGAGTCATGCCCCTATCATCAGGGTCCCGTAAAGCACACCCTTGAGGATTGCGTCATGCTTCGGCGCTACTTCCACAAGGCCGGGCCACCGGTGGAAGGTGGCAGGGCCCCCGACAACGACAAGAGGGAAGCTCACAAGGCAGAGGAGTTCCCCGAGGTCCATGACTGCTTCATGATCTACGGTGGGCGGGTGGCGAATGCCTCGGCTCGGCACCGCAAGCAGGAGCGCCGGGAGGTCTGCTCGGTAAAGGTGGTGGCGCCAGTCTATCTAGACTGGTCCGACAAGCCCATCACCTTCGACCAAGACGACCACCCCGACCGCGTGCCGAGCCCGGGGAAGTACCCGCTCATTGTTGATCCCGTCATCGGCAACGTCAGGCTTACCAAGGTCCTCATGGACAAAGGCAGCAGCCTCAACATCATCTACGTCGACACCCTCGGGCTCCTGCAGATCGATCTGTCCTTGATCCGAGCCGGTGCGGCGCCCTTTCACGGGATCATTCCTGGGAAGCACGTCCAGCCCCTTGGACAACTCGATCTGCCCATCTGCTTCGGGACTCCCTCCAACTTCCAAAAGGAAACCCTCACGTTCGAGGTGGTCGGGTTCCGAGGAACATACCACACAGTGATGGGGAGACCATGTTACGCCAAGTTCATGGTCGTCCCCAACTACACCTACCTCAAGCTCAAGATGCCGGGCCCCAACGGGGTCATCACCGTCGGCCCCACGTACCGACACGCGTACGAATGCGACGTGGAGTGCGTGGAGTACGCCGAGGCCCTCGCCGAATCCGAGGCCCTCATCGCCGACATGGAAAACCTCTCCAAGGAGGTTCCAGATGCGAAGCGCCATGCTGGCAACTTCGAACCAGCAGAGGCGGTTAAGTCCGTCCCTCTCGACCCCAGCAACGACGCCTCCAAGCAGATCCAGATCGGCTCCGAGCTCGACCCCAAATAGGAAGAAGTGCTCGTTGACTTTCTCCGCGCGAACGCCGAGGTTTTTGCGTGGAGTCCCTCAGACATGCCTGACATACCGAGGGACGTCGCCGAGCACTCACTGGATATCCGAGCTGGAGCCCAACCCGTGAAGCAGCCTCTGCGCTGATTCGACGAAGAAAAGCGCAGAGCCATAGGCGAGGAGATCCACAAGCTGATGGCTGCTGGGTTCATTAAAGAGGTATTCTATCCCGAATGGCTAGCCAACCCTGTGCTTGTGAAAAAGAAAGGTGGGAAATGGCGGATGTGTGTAGACTACACTGGTCTAAACAAAGCATGTCCGAAGGTTCCCTACCCTCTGCCTCGTATCGATTAAATCGTGGATTCCACTGCTGGGTGCGAAACCCTGTCATTCCTTGATGCCTACTCAGGGTATCACCAAATCAGGATGAAAGAGTCCGACCAGCTCGCGACTTCTTTCATCACACCTTTTGGCATGTACTGCTACATTACTATGCTATTCGGTTTGAGGAATGCGGGTGCGACATACCAAAGGTGCATGAACCACGTGTTCGGTGAGCACATTGGTCGAACGGTCGAGGCCTACGTCGATGACACCATAGTCAAGACGAGGAAAGCCTCCGACCTCCTCTCTGACCTTGAAACGACATTCAAGTGTCTCAAGGCGAAAGGCGTAAAACTCAATCCCGAGAAGTGTGTCTTCGGAGTCCCCCGAGGCATGCTCCTAGGGTTCATCGTCTTCGAGTGGGGCATCGAGGCCAACCCAGAGAAAATCGCGGCCATCACCAACGTGGGGCCTATCAAGAACTTGAAAGGAGTACAGAGGGTCATGGGATGCCTTGCGGCTCTGAGCCGCTTCATCTCACGCCTCGGCGAAAGAGGTCTGCCCCTGTATCGCCTCTTAAGGAAGACCGAGCGCTTTACTTGGACCCCCGAGGCCGAGGAAGCCCTCGGGAACTTGAAGGCGCTCCTTACAAGCGCGCCCATCCTGGTGCCCCCCGCTACCGGAGAAGCCCTCTTGATCTACATCGTCGCTACCACTCAGGTGGTCACGCCACGATCGTGGTCGAGAGACGAGAAGAAGGGCACGCACTGCCCTTCCAGAGGCCGGTTTACTTCATCAGTGAGGTACTGTCCGAGACCAAGATCCGCTACTCGCAAATTCAGAAGCTGTTGTACGCGGTGATTCTGACACGGCGAAAGTTGCGACACTACTTCGAGTCTCATCCGGTGACTATGGTGTCATCCTTCCCCCTGGGGGAGATCATCCAGTGCCGAGAGGCCTCAGGTAGGGTTGCAAAGTGGGCGGTGGAGATCATGGGCGAGACAATCTCGTTCGCCCCTCGGAAGGCCACCAAGTCCCAAGTCTTGGCGGACTTTGTGGCTGAATGGGTCGACACCCAGCTTCCAACAGCTCCGATCCAACCGGACCTCTGGACTATGTTTTTCGACGGGTCGCTGATGAAAACAGGAGCGGGTGCGGGCCTGCTCTTCATCTCACCCCTCGGGAAGCACCTCCGCTACGTGCTGCGCATCCATTTCCCGGCGTCCAACAACGTGGCCGAGTATGAGGCTCTGGTTAACGGGTTGCGCATCGCCATCGAGCTAGGGGTCCGACGCCTCGACGCTCGCGGCGACTCGCAGCTTGTCATTGACCAAGTCATGAAGAACTCCCACTGCAGCGACCCGAAGATGGAAGCCTACTGCGATGAGGTTCGGCGCCTGGAGGACAAGTTCTATGGGCTCGAGCTCAACCACGTCGCTCGACGATACAACGAGACTGCAGACGAGCTGGCTAAGATAGCCTCGGGGCGGACAACGGTTCCTCCGGACGTCTTCTCCCGAGACCTACATCAACCCTCCGTCAAGACCGACGACACGCCCGAGCCCGAGAAGGCCTCAGCTCTGCCCGAGGCACCCTCGGCTCAGCCCGAGGCACCCTCGGCCCCCGAGGGTGAGGCACTGCGCGTCGAGGAAGAGCGAAATGGGGTCACGCCTAATCGAAACTGGCAGACCCCATACCTGCAATATCTCCACCGAGGAGAGCTACCCCTCGATAGAGCCGAAGCTCGGCGACTGGCGCGGCGCGCCAAGTCGTTCGTCTTGCTGGGTGACGAAAAGGAGCTCTACCACCACAGCCCCTCAGGCATCCTCCAACGATGCATATCCATCGCCGAAGGTCAAGAGTTATTGCAAGAAATACACTTGGGGGCTTGCGGTCACCACGCAGCACCTTGGGTCCTCGTGGGAAACGCCTTCCGATAGGGTTTCTACTGGCCAACCACGGTGGCCGACGCCACTAGGATTGCACGCACCTGCCAAGGGTGTCAATTCTACGCAAAGCAGACCCACCTACCCGCTCAGGCTCTGCAAACAATACCCATCACCTGGCCGTTTGCTGTGTGGGGTCTGGACCTCGTCGGTCCCTTGCAGAAGGCACCCGGGGGCTTCACACACCTGCTGGTCGCCATCGACAAATTCTCCAAGTGGATCGAGGTTCGACCCCTAAACAGCATCAGGTCTGAACAGGTGGTGGCGTTCTTCACCAACATCATCCATCGCTTTGGGGTCCCGAACTCCATCATCACCGACAACGGCACCTAGTTCACTGGCAGAAAGTTCCTGGACTTCTGTGAGGACCACCACATCCGGGTGGACTGGGCCGCCGTAGCTCACCCCATGACGAATGGGCAGGTAGCGCGTGCCAACGGCGTGATTCTACAGGGGCTCAAGCCGAGGATCTACAACGACCTCAACAAGTTCGGCAGGCGGTGGATGAAGGAACTCCCCTCGGTGGTCTGGAGTCTAAGGACGACACCAAGCCGAGCCACGGGCTTCACGCCGTTTTTTCTAGTCTATGGGGCCGAGGCTATCTTGCCCACAGACTTAGAACACGGCTCCCCGAGGACGAGGGCATACGACGCCCGAAGCAACCAGACAAACTGAGAAGACTCACTTGACCAGCTGGAAGAGGCTCGGGACATGGCCTTACTACACTCGGCGCGGTATCAGCAGTCCCTGCGACGCTACCACGACCGAGGGGTTCGGTCCCGAGACCTCCAGATGGGCGACTTGGTGCTTCGGCTACGACAAGACGCCCGAGGGCGCCACAAGCTCACGCCTCCCTGGGAAGGGCCGTTCATCATCGCCAAGATTCTGAAGCCCGGAACATACAAGCTGGCCAACAGTCAAGGCGAGGTCTACAGCAACGCTTGGAACATCCGACAGCTACGTCGCTTCTACCCTTAAGATGTTTTCAAGTCGTTCATGTACCTTGTTTACATACCCAAGCAAAGTCTAACCTTCAAGGAAGGGTCAACCTTGCCTCGGCAAAGCTCGACCCTCCCTCGGGGGCTAGAAGGGGGGAACCCCCTCTGCGTCAAAATTTTCCTCGAAAAAAGTCTTTCTGCCAGAACATCTTTTCGTGCTTATCGACAACTTCGATAGCGGAGTCCTGAAAACGATGGAGTACACGTAAGCAGGCAAGGCCGACCGAGCCGAGGGACTCCTACACCTCCGGGATACGGATACCTCACTCATCACCTTCTGCGAGAAGTAACTCACGCTCGGACAAGGGATTCCGCTGACCGAACAAGTCTTAACGCTCGAAAACTTTTTCTGCCGAAACGATTTTTCGTGCCATCTCGACTATATCGATAACAGAATCTTATGAACGAGTAAGAGTACACGTAAGCAGGCAAGGCCGACCGAGCCGAGGGATTCCTACGCCTCCGGGATACGGATACCTCACTCATCACCTTCTGCGATAAGTAACTCACGCTCGGATAAACGATTCTGTTACCAACGAACAAGTCCTGATACTCGAAACAAGGGGAAAAGAAACGCAGCTTTACAACACGACGACGGTATGTTTTGGCCTCGGCGGCCGCAAAAAACATACGCACGCTACAGACAAACTGTTCCTGCAGGTTCAGACGTCAGCAGGGGGAGCAGCAGCGCCCTCGGCATCGACTCCACCCTCGGCGGAATCCGACCCGGCCTCGAACAGCGACATGGTCGGAGGATCTCCACCTCGAAGGAAGATGTCAGCACCACGCCTGGGCCATCGCCGCCAGGGTCTCCTCCAGGAACCCGGCCCAAGCAGACGGCCAGACCGGCCGCTCCGTAGCCTCAGCCAGCTGTCCCCCGAGGACACCAGCCCGGCTTATGGCCTCGGCAGCCCGACTCCAGGGTTGGTCCCGCCAGTGGACGACCTGGCCAGGTCCCAGCCGCTACTGCAACGCCTCGTCGGCCTAGGAAGTCCCCTACTCCCGGGCCGACGAAGTTTCTTCTCCAGCCAACTCTGCCTCTGTCCATGCTGACACCGCTGCCTCCGGCTTCGGCTCGTCGTAGAGCAGCCGAAGTTTCCTTCACTAAGCAAGAGGAGCCTCGAGCGGCAAGGCCGACCGAGCCGAGGGACTCCTACGCCTCTGGGATACGGATACCTCACTCGTCACCTTCCGCACAGGGCAACTCACGCTTGGTTAAGCGGTCCAGCTAGCCAACAGGCGAGTTCTGGTGCGCAAAATGGAGAAGAAACACGGCTTTACGCCCAAATACACAAATGTTCAGGCCCCGACAGCCGCAATGAACATACGCCAGCACTCAAGGTGCCATTACAAACGGGACTCCGGTTCCGTTCCCGCGGGTATGAACAACCTCCACACCAGGAGGCCTGCAGGACGACAAACTCCAAGCGGCTCACCGCCACCTGCTCCGATAGCAGCAACAACGACCTCCGTCCCAGGCGGCAAGACAGCTGCAGCAACGGCTTCCGGGCAAACGCTGTGGCAAAAAGGCTCTCGCCCATGAAGGACGAGAACCAGCCATTCGAGCCAGGGGGACAGAGGCCCGGAGTGCAGATGGCACCGACGATCTCGTCGGCGACGAGGACTCCTCCAGCTGCCACCACCTCAGCACCGACGGTGGCGTCCACCTGTCCGCCAACACCGCACCAGGGGGCGTCGGGCACCCCAAAGTGCATCGACAGGTCCTCACTCTCGTCCTTGCCACGAGAACGAGAATGGGATCGTCCCGGAACACGAGTACCGCCCTCACGGCGTACGACGTGTTGTGAGACCCCCCCGGTGCGGTTGGCCACCGTCACCCGGACAGAGGACGGAATGTTGCACCTTGGCCGGGCAGCAGCAGTTCGCCTCCCCCTGCATGGCTGGAGGACGCCTCCTCCGCAGAGCTGGAGGATGGTTTCCACCCCTAGAAGCTGGAGGAAGAAGCGGGACGCCAGCCCAAGCCAAGGTAGGGCTCCGGCTCAGCTCGCCCTCCGCCCTAGCTCGGATGACGAAAATCCTTGAAGCTGAGGGCGGGGCAGAGGCTGTAGCCCGGCTTGCTTCTCCCCACCATCGAACTGGTGGTCACCGTCTTGGGTGAACATCGGCGAGGGGATGCAGCCAGGCTGCCTGACAAAATTCCTTGAAGCCGAGCGATGGCTGAAAGGTACAACCTCCACAAGGTTGCGCTCCTTCCACAACAAGACGAAGACAACGCGGGTGCTCCCCATCCGGGGGCTCGGAAGGTGGAAGGATGCGATGCATGAGGAAAGTGTGAAGGCATGGCTACCACCCAGGAGGTTGATCCCTTTTTAAATGGCGACTCACCCCACTCGCGTTCTCAAGTCGTCGCGGACTAAGTCTTCACCAACACGCTTCAAGGTTCTCCCCGTACGACACAGGGGCTGGGCTCCACGCGTCATGCGAGCTGCCCCAGGACAGAAGAAGCCAAACCACTGCGCACGGAGCATGTAACCGCCCAGCGGTTACAAGCATTCCTCCGTCTTCGCCCAAACCAGCGGGTGAAAGGGCGGACCGCCATGCAGGCGGCATGCAACTGCACCAAGGGGGCGCACCCTTTCGACTTTAACGCATCCAGCATGGAGGCCTAGGCCCACACGTCATGTAACCGGCGCGCCGGTTACTACGTGCAAAAAACTGCAGCGCCACTTGCGCCAGCGTCGTGCCTTCTCGATTATGGAACCGGTGCCGCGACTCGAGGCAACCCTGCGCACGGCCCAGCAGTGCCAACCAGGCACGCCGGTCACGGGTCAGTCAGCCGCGGGAGAAGGCGCGACGGTCAACATGGCAAAGTGGGCCGGCAGTAATGGCGGTGGCAGGCGAGCGGAAGAAGCAGTCAAATCGTCTGCAGGCTCATGTCCCCTCCTGGAACAGTGAGAGAGCTCTCTCCCACGGCGTGGAGACAATGCGCCCGTGTTCCGTTCCTCGAACGGCCCACACAATGGCTGCCCCGCGAACCACTCGTCCCATCGCATTAACTCTACGGCAGGACAGGCGACACCTTTGGCAGGCGAAGTGGGCGACGCTTCACCTCCGCCATAATGACCGCGTCAAAAAAGGTGCGCCACGTCGTTCAATTTCGTATCCTTTTCCTCTTCCCCTTTCTCTCTCTTGCTACAGGGACCGGGAAAGGGGATACTCCGAAAGGGATTCTTCTCCGCGAAGGAAGCGGGCCCCAAGCCCCCTACTGATCAGAGGTTCGAAGGCTGGCCCCTCGGAAGGGTTCGATAGCCGCCTCAGAGCACTCGGGCTCCGCGCCCACTACTGGTCAGAGGTTCGAAGGCTGGCCCCTCGGAAGGGTTCGACAGCCGCCTCAGGCCACTCGGGCTCCGCGCCCACTACTGATCAGGGGTTCGTAGGCTGGCCCCCCGACAGGTTCGACAGTCACCCCAGAGCACGCAGAGTGAGGGATGACTCTGGGTACGTTCGATACATAACCAAGGCTCGGGCTACGCTCACGAGGTACCCTAGGACATTTCCGAGACCAGCAGGAACGATTCTGTAACGGAATCCCATCAGAGGGAGGCATCGAGCCCTCGGACCCAATCGAACGGGACCAGGTTCGGCAAATCACCTGCAGGTACTTTTGGAGCGCGCCTCTGGGCCACTAGCCGACCCTTATCGAACGGGGCACGGGCGTCCACTCGGATCACCCGTTAGCAACTCACTGGAGACAACATGTTCGGCGCCCACCGAGGGCAACATGGCGCTTTCCCCCCTCCTCCTTGCGGAAAGGCGACACAGGGGTGTATGAAAAAAGCCGAGTCTGCCCTTGACTGTCCTCTCGCCCTGTGCAGAGGCTCAGGGGCTGCTCTCGCAAACCCGGCTCCGGCCAAACCGTTGACAGCGTCAACATACCAGCCCGAGAACTCGGAACCTGACTATGCACCCGGGCAACGACCAGTTCGCATGAGGGAACAACCAGACCGGCCGAGCCATCACGAAAGGCATTAAGACCTCAAAGGAGTCAAACCACTCCTCCGAGGCCTCAGGGGCTATACCCGGCGGGTGCGCTCGCGCGCACCCACCGGAACAAAATGCAACCGAGAAAGGCGGGCCCCCTTGCAAAAAAGTGCGACAAAGCCTCCAAGCGAGTACCCACACTCCCTTTGAGGCTCGGGGGCTACTGTCGGGGACCGTAATTAGGGGTACCCCCAAGGCTCCTAATCTCAGCTGGTAACCCCCATCAGCGCAAAGCTGCAAAGGCCTGATGGGCGCAATTCCGGTTAAGGATCCGTCCACTCAAGGGACACGATCTCGACTCGCCCGAGCCCAGCCTCGGGCAGGAACGGAAGACCAAGGCAGATTCACGCCTCGCCCGAGGGTCTCCTCAAGCAACGGGCGCACCTTCGACTCGCCCGAGGCCCAGCTCGGGTAGGCTTCACGAAGAAGCAACCTTGGCCAGATCGCCTCGCCAGCCGACCAGATCGCAGGAGCATTCAATGCAAGGATCGTCTGACACCTTATCCTGACGACCACTTTCCAGTCGACAAGGCCGAAGTGACCGCAATCACTTTTCCCCTCCACTGACTGACCTGACAGGAAAACAGCGCCGCCTGCGCTGCTCCGACTGCTGTGCCACTCGCCAGGGTGAGGCTGACATCAACCAAGTCCAACCTCGGGCGCCATAGGAGTCTCCGCCTCGCCCGACCTCAGGGCTCGGACTCGACCTCGCCTCGGACGACGATCTCCGCCTTGCCCGACCCCCGGGCTCAGACTCAGCCTCAACTCCGGAAGACGGTCTCCGCCTCGCCCGACCCCAGGGCTCGGACTCGACCTCGACTCCGGAAGAAGGTCTCCGCCTCGCCCGACCCCCGGGGCTCGGACTCAGCCTCGACCTCGGAGGAGTCACCACCTCGCTCGGGCCGACCACGCCACAAGGGGAGGCCATCATTACCCTACCCCTAGCTAGCCCAGGCTACGGGGAACAAGACCGGCGTCCCATCTGGCTCGCCCCGGTAAAACAAGTAATGATGGCACCCCGCGTGCTCCATGACAACGGTGGTTCTCAGCCCCCTACGGAAGCAAGGATCCGACAGCCCCGACAGCTGTGCTTCTACAGGGCTCAAGCACTCCTCCGATGGCCACGACGCCACATGAATAGGGCTCCAACACCTCTCCGACAGCCACATCGGCACGTACATAGGGCTCTAGCTCCTCTCTGCTAGACACGTTAGCACACTGCTATACCCCCCGTTGTACACCTGGACCCTCTCCTTACGTCTATAAAAGGAAGGTCCAGGGCTCTCATACAAAAAAAGGTGGCCGCGCGGGAGAACGGGCAGCCTCACGCCCCCTGTCTCTCTCTCCACCGCGAACGCTTGTAACCCCCTACTGCAAGCGTATCCGCCCTGGGCGCAGGACAACACGAGGCCGCGGGTTCCCCTTACTGTTTTCCCCCCTTGTGTCTCCGTCTCGCGCCGACCCATCTGGGCTGGGACACGCAGCGACAATTTACTCGTCGGTCCAGGGACCCCCCGGGGTCGAAACGCCAACAATAATCTATCTGTTTCACCACTACATTGCAACCATCAGTATCATGTGACTTCGATATATGTCATGATTTGCATGGTCTCATCATTATAGAGCACGTTCCACACATACCGGAAAAAATTCTATCGTACATCGTTAGTCATCAGACACGTACCACCATACGCTTTTGCTTAAACAAAAAGGCAAGTGTGTGTTTGCGAAGAGAATTAAAGGCAAGCCGACATAAAAGCTACCCCAACGGTGGCGAGGATGACGAACTGGTCATTGTTGTCGGTCCTCCTCTGCGTCACCTCTGGCGCCAAGATGACGCCACAGTCCTCGATATAGTAGTCGTCGAACGCGCGCGACATACCGAGTACTGATGACTCTTGACTGGGCTGTAAAACGAAGTGCACCCCGGGCTCATCAGCAAGGTAGTACCCTTATCGTTGCACCACCAGATGCGCTACTCCTCTACATACATCGTGTTCAAGGACACTCATACAACATCAGCAACGGCCATCGTCTCAGCGCACAAGAATTCATGGCCAGTCAGTAGCGACTTACGTGGCATGTTGGGCTTCAGGTGGACGATGAGCTGGACGACGTGATGGCGTCGTCGTTGAATGCGGTGCCCAGAACAACCCGAGAGTCGCCGATGTTGGCGATGACCATGAGGTCCCCTGCTTGACAATGGACAGCGCGGAGCAGCCGCTCTGCACCGCGTCCAAGCGGCGGCTGCGCCAAAGCTTGTCGTACATAGCGGCACATGTGGCCACGTAGGGCTGTTTCTAGAGGTCGAACTGGCAGTCGCCAAGTTTCTTCTTGTCGTCGATGAGCGACCTCAACGCAAGTGCCTCCTGCTAATGATGTTTGTTCGGGGTTTTCATGTAAGAAACATGGATTCATGTTTGGCGTTGGTTTATAAAAATGACTCACAAGTCAGATCCATGGAAAAATATTACGAAGAATAAATGTCACACATGCAAAAAAGGAATTTAAGTTGAAAATATTATTCAAACAAAAGAAATTGCATGTAAGGCTCTTTTTTAAATATTACTCCCTCCATCCAAAAATATAGTTCAAGAATCTCGGTGATACTTATCTAATACTACACATTGTGCAAAGATAGCATGTGGGCTTGGGGAGAGATGTGGTAGATGTGTTTTCTGTTATAGATGTAGATATAAACACACATGTTGTGTAGTGGTAGCTACTGCTAGCATTTGCTTGAGAGGTTGTGGGTTCGAATCCCCTTTGCTTGAGAGGTTGTGGGTTCGAATCCCCTTGGGGCCATGTGTATTTTTTTTAATTTTAGCTAGGCGCCGACTGTACGGGGGAATGAGAATGGGAATGGGCTGTGCGCAAGGAGAAGGGAATCGGTATGGCAGAACACGGAATGAGCAGAACAGGGAATAGCAGAACGCGGAATGACAGACTACTATTGCAGCCTTAATAAGTAGTAGAGAAGATTATTTGGAATATAACTTTCTTAATCAATAATATAGGCTGTGTTTTCTTAAATAAAAGTTAAGACAATTAATTGTATCATTGTCTCTCGCATAAAGATCTATTTAGGCCATGCATTTTCTTAATAAAAATAAAGATAAGTATTTGTTAAATTATCTGTCGCATAAAGATCAGGTTTATTAATGTGTTTTATAACCTTGTGGATCCATAACCTTGGATAATCCTTATGGCTTTTTTAAAAAGGTTTAAAATGGTTCACCTAATGTTTATATATTTATAATTCAAATATTTTCAGGTTTATATCATGTTTTATAAAACATAGACCAATCCTTTTTAAAAGAAGTGTCTTGTTATTATAACCTTTATTTTGAATATATTTAAGAAAATGAGTAATTATGTTTTATTTGTTTTGTCTATGGTGATTGATGTATGTTTCTTGTTTGTTCATGTATTGTTCAGTGATTGATCCCATAATTGAGAATCAAGATTCTATTTTGAGAACGAGCGTCAAGCTTTCTTTAAGCAAGGCAAGTGGACTTCTCCCTTGCATACTATGTTTGATCCTAAATTACACATGATAACTAAGTTTATATTTATTCTATGCATAATTTGATGGGTTACTTATTCAGATACACCTAACTCTTCCAACCTTATCCCTTATTTAACTTGGGTTATTATTTAATAAAGTAGCTATGATATTGCTTAACTTAGCTTTATGCCATCACTCCTTTACGATATTAATGTTCCAAGATTATTTATTATTTTTATTGATGCTTCATAAATTAAACAAGATCATGCATGTTAATTAGAACATGGAGTGACCACCCATGAAAACAAGGTAACCACGAGTGCTAATATGGCTCTGACTTTCGTAATTAGCTTTATATGCCTAGTGCATAGCAACCTTTTCTAAAATATGGTCAAGAGGGAGCGATCATTGGTGCTGTTCAGTTGGATGCATCCATAGTTGTCACCATCCCGACTCGAAACCTTAGCATGTTGCTTTGTATTACGTGTATTCTGTGAAAGCCTCATAGTGGATTCGTGACCATTTACCTCGGAAGTGAATACGAGTTTGGTCGACCCAGACTAGAAGGGATATACGACTTGTGGGTAAAGTTGTGCCGCTTCTACAAAGTGTAAAACTGATATATTAGTCGTGCTCATGGTTAAGAGTGGCTTGGACCCTCACATGATAATTGAATATGAAGATAGAAATAAATCGTGTTCTATTCTACTTAATTGGTTTTGAGCTTCATGCTGGTGATATATATGCTAAAGCTTATTCTTATGCTTAATGGGTTTTGTATATACTTATACTTAGGCCCTGTTTGGAAGCAAACCAGTTTTAAGAAATCAGTTTTTATCTTTTAGCTAGGAGAGACCAGCTTCTTGGTTTTTAAGAAACTAGGAATCTAATTTCTATAAACTGATAAGTTTGGAACCACCTCAATATATATAAACCAGATTCTTAAAAATTGGGTGCTTCCAAACATGGCCTTAGTAATCATGTGTTGTTAATAAAACTTTGACCAACTAAAATGCTATCCGCAATAAACCTTAGCATTTCCTCGCTAGCTTTGCATTTTTTTCACCCCACTTGCTGGGTACCAACCATAAGTGTACTCACCCTTGCTTAATTTTGATCAGAAGGTTATGCAGATGAAGATTATGATAGTGAACTCGATGGATGCTATTCTAGTGATTCCCCCGATCATCTTCATGTGAAGAATATTATCAGAGAGGAAATTCTCCGGCCGGGTGGCGGAGTGCACCCGCCCTAAGTCCTAAGATGCGGAGGGGGCTTAAGCGTTTTGCCTGTTGGAGATTGGAGGGATGAACACAAGAACACGCAAGGGTTTAGAGTGGTTCGGGCCGCCGGAGCGTAATACCTTACTCCTTTGTATGTTGTATTGCTTCTTGAGCTTGAGTTGCGTGTAAGCCTGAATGTCTTGTGTATATTCCTGTTTACGTCGCATGCCTCCCCTTTTATAGTTCAAGGGGGGCATGCACAAGGGTTCTGAGCCCCGACATGTGGGCTCAGGGACAAATAGAAGGATGGAACTTTTGCTTGCCATGCCCGTGTAATCTTCGTGCGCCCTGACACCAGAGATCTGCATCGTCTCGGCGTGCAGGGGGAAGCTTCTCGTATAAGGGATGAGTATAGTGCACCACGTAGCACGGGGCACACTGTTTCGACAACGGACTGGACAGGTGCGCTGTCTGCAGGGTGGCCCTATCGCCGCCTACCAGCGGAATGGACAGGACACAATAAATGCTGTGGGGACACATCATCTGTCAGAAGGGCGGACAGGCGGCGCGTCCTCTCCACAATAAATGCGGAAGCCGCGCGGCCTAGAGCCCTTACGTCATGTTTCGCCCGTCGGCCTATGTCACGGACAATAAGCCATGTGGCTACATTAGATCCTCGGCCGAGCGGGGGGGGGGGGGGGAGGCGCTACGAATAGAGCCAGGACACGCGTCAACTCCGGACCCATGCCTAGGTTATGACACTTCCTTTTCCGGGACCTTGTTATGGGTGGTCCGGAGCTCACTTGTTGGGGACCGAACCTCATCAAATGGTTTCGGGCTGCTTTACTTCGGGGGTCCGAGTTGTGCGCACAGGAGTCCCGAGCCTACTGGGCCCGAGGGCGTCGTCTCTGAGAGCGCCATCTTAACTGCCCACGAGATACCCCTGGGGCTGTTCTCCATGCGGCTAAGGGTAGCCGCACAGGCATTGTGCCTTCATACCGTAGTAAGGGATACCCCGAATCCAGGGTACCGACAGTGGCCCCCGGGCCCGCCTCAGGGGAGGATGCGAGCCTGGAGGCGGGGCCAGAGTTTGGCTAACGATCGGCTCGCTGCTCCTGTGCGCCCGTTGATGTAGTTACTGCCAGCCCGCTTATGGTCACGCCGACTGCCACGCCTCCCTCGAGGCTAACTGGCCCGTGACCTTCGTACTTAATGCCTTTGTTGGGCCATGCGCGGGGTGCCTCGAGTCGCTGCATTGGTTCTTTGGAAATTTATCTTCTTGGTCTCGAGGAGGGGCGGTATTGGCGCGAGCGGTGGTGCAAGTTTCCTGTATCTAGGAACCGGCGTGCCGGGTGTATGACATGTGGGCCTGGCCCCCCACACTAGAGGTTGAACCACCGGTTGCAGCAAAGCTTAGGGGGCGTGCCACTGTAGGGTGGTTGCATGCTCCTTGTGCGGCAGTTCGCCTTCTTGACAGCTGGTTATGGTGGAGATGAAAGGGCATATAACCGCAGGGCGGTTGCGCGCTCCTGGTGCGGCGGTTCGCCCTCTTGATCGCTGGTCGTGGTGAAGATGGAAGGGCATATAACTGCAGGGCGGTTGCACGCGAGTTATGTAGGGTCGGGACCCCATGCCATAGGCTGGGTGCCTTGGTGTGCGTTGGGGGAGACTTGCCCGTGACGCTTCGGGGCACGAGCGGGGAAATCAGCATTTAAAAAGGGGCTCCCACTGGGCAGTAGCCATGCCTCGCATTTCTTTGCATTCACCGCACCCTTCCGCCTTCCGAGCCTCTGGATGGGACGCGCCGGTGTTTGCTGGGGGAATCCGCATCAGGGTGTAGCATCCCAAAAATTCAAATCTTTAAATTTTCTCAAACTCGCACTAAATTCAAAATGAATTTCAAATTTCATTTCAAGATGTTTGTTTGCGAGTTGATATCAACAAATAAATTATAGTGGTCTATATTATCTCCAAAATCCTCCTCAAAATATCCTACAAATATTTCCCCAGTGATCCCCCTTCAAGTTCTTTCCAGAAATACTGCCCAAATATTCCACCGATATATCTCCAGGTATTTTCTTCTTGAGAAATACCTTCAGAATCATTTTTCAAGTCCCTACAAATATTTTCTTCATAACTTTCCTCATGCTCATACGTATACGTATGCCTCCGGTGTCATACGTTGAGCTCTACAAGCTAATTACACTCATATAAGACAAATCCATGCTAGTCTCCCACTAATCCTCTCATCCTCCCACTAATCCTCTCATCCCTCCCCCTAATCCCCCCAACATGGCTATAAATAGAGGGGCAAGGGCCTCCTCTAATCCCACCCCAAGCCATTTCATGGCAACTCCCTCCCCCCCCACACGCCCACTCCCACTCCACTTCCCACACAAGCACACAGTAGCACAAGGATCGTTCGGTCGTTCTTCGATCGTTCGTCCACCTGTTCTTAGTTTGTTCGTTCGTTCGTCCGATCGTTCGATCGTTCGTCCGATCGTTCATGGTTCGTTCGTTCGATCGTTCGATCGTTCGTCCGTTCGTTCGTCCAAATAATCTTTTTCCTGCCATTATGCTGCCGAAATTCCGATCGTTCGTTCGTTCGATCATTCGATCGTTCATCGTTCGTTCATAGTTCCTATTCATCGTTCATCGTTCGTTCATCGTCACTATTCATCGTTCATTCATACGAATTATTCACCATCACTATTCACCGTCACTATTCATTGTAACTATTCATCGATCATCTGATTACCCCAAATTTCAACTACTCATCCGTCATGCTGTCCTGTCCACCTAAGACCAGCCAGACCCATATTCCAATCATACGAACTCCGGTGACTGTGATTTTCCTTCCAGTAGGGAACTTCCCATCTGGTCATCCATCCCAGATTTCTCCAAGTTGAGAACGCTTAACTTTGGGATTCTTTCAAGCTAGACTTCCAAAAAGAAAGGCGAACCATGTTTGTATGGATACGTCTTCAATCCTATAAAACCTGGCCCAAGATACCACAGCCCACTCGGACCAGAATACCATAGCATTCCAGCTATTTGGGTCCCGCCTTACTGTTGTCTGATGAGACACAGTAGGTAGGAACAGTTTCCACCAACATAAACCTCCGCCCAAGAAAAGCCCAAAAATAATTCCTCGCACCCCGCTCAAAAATACATTTGTATTTTTGATTTTCCAAATATCTCTAAATATTCAATTCTAGAATATTCCTTTCCTTTTCTTTTTCTTCCTATGATTATAAAATCCAAAACTCCTCCATCCAAACTCAGATTCCAGTCATTCTTGTTTCTAAATGCTTGTCAAATTATTCCCTATCCAACCATGTCATACCTTAAGCATGGTTCATATTTCATAAAACTCCCAAAATACTCTTGTCCCATATTCTGCCTATAACTCTCCTATCCATGCTAAGTCAGACGATTCTTTCGTCACTATTCTCACCAATAGTGAACTTCACTGTGCTACACCACATACACCCAGCTATAAATACACCCAGCTACCCTCTCCCACTCCACACACTCAACACCCTCAGCCAAGGCAAACACCCCACCCACTCAGTTACTCCGCTCTGCCGGCTACACGCATAGTGTCGCTTCGCCTCCAGTCCACCCTCCTGGTAAGCACCTCCGCTCCACCACTAGTAGTACCTCAACACCACATGACACAGATTCTACTCAAGACTCTACCCATCCATATATCGCTATTCTGACCACTATACTAAATATTTGTTGGTATACTTGCTGGTTTGTATGTTTGCTTGTTCATGTCGCATAGTTATCGGAGCGTTTGTATCGTCTCGTGGAGGCCAGATCTGCAAGTCTACGCCAGGCAGTGGAGCTAGAAGCCAGTTCCGCGAGCTCCCCTTCCCCCTTCGCTGGATAAGCACGGCAAGCTCACTGGATCCCTTTGATGCATAAATTACCTATGATTTTTCAACCACAACCCTCAGCCTGTTATTTTATGCATGATATGATTTTGAGACAAGTTATTATGGCCACCCAGCCGCTTGCCACAATCAATACTTGATATATTTGTTACAAATGATTTGAGAAAAGGTGTGAGTTTTCAAAAGAAAATGTTTTTCAAAATGTGTATGATGAAGGGTTTCCACCCTTATCACCTTTGAGTAGGGATGATCAGGGACTCCCTGGTTTAGGGGAGGGCCTAAGGTGATGGCTCAGCTGGTTTAGGTGTGAGCAGAAGGATTGTCCCCTCACATAAGGACCGGTTTGTCATCCTTCACTACCTGTACTCATGATAAGTACAACCACTCGAGACTGTGTGGGCAGTCACTCAATCTGAACTCGTACGGTCCAACCCCAGGGTTATGAAGGCTGGGGAGCACCGGGAGGATAAGGAGGGGGAATGTTTTGTCCGGTTTGGGCATGGCGGTGGCCTGACTCCTTCCGGTATAACCGTTAAGGTTAGGACGTGCGAGGAAAGAAAGAGATTCGGCATTCGGGTCTCACGACGATGAGATCGCAGAAACCGGACTAGTGGGTAAAGTGTACCCCTCTGCGCAGAGTTTGAAAACCTATTCGAATAGTCCGTGTCCACTGGTATGGACGAGTCTGGTATGGTATGGCAATTAATGTTTTGTTTTCAAAAAAGGGTGCGTTTGAGAAAATTGGTTTTTAAAAGGTCCGACGGTTGAGCCGTGAGCTATGGTGGACGGGAAGTCCAGTAGCTATTTTTGAAAATGAAAACCAGTGGGAAACTGTTGAGATACCTGGATGGTTTAGTCCAGGGGATTTTATTTTATATTGAAAAACTTCCTGCTCCTTTGGGAGAGGATGCGCTTTGCAAAATACAAAATGTTTTACAAAACAACCCTGCATAAAATATTGCTATTTCTGCAAAATATCCTGAGCTCCAGATATTCCATGCATTATATCTGATTTCCCCATTCTGCAGGTGAAGGTGGGCTGCTGAGTACGTTTGTACTCACCCTTGCTTATTTGTTGTTTTTCAGAAAAAGGAGATCGGGTAAGAGTTACGACTGTTCCCAACCTTGCCTGTGGCTGTTGGACCGCTGATTTGCTTCGATGCGTATATCGGGCTGCTTCAGCCCCACTCTAATGATATGTCTCGAGTTGTGGACCAACTCTTAAAGTTGTTCGCCACCTTTATAGGTTTGTCTCGTTTAAGCAGATCTGTAATCATCTGATGTATAAATGTGTTTACTAGCCTCCTGGGACTAGTAATTGTATCACATTTGAGTCCCAGAGGATTGGGGACGCTTTAGGTGGTATTAGAGCTCTTAGGTTGGCCGCAGGACGTAACCCTTAGCCTGATCCAAAAGTTTTTGAGTCAAAACTATTTTCTTAAAAAAATTCTTGCTCTTATCCCTTCATTTCAAAAATGGTTTCCTCCTTCCCTTCTCTCAGAAGTCAGATGGAGGTTTGCTGCCAAACCAGCTTTTGCCAGAATGAAGATGGTTTCCCCAAGTTGTTGAGAGCATGCACAGTCCGCCTCGGAATCAGGAGCCAGCCAGAGTATGATGGTCGTGAATTCGTCGAGCATGGCACAGACAAGTGTGTCGTGATTGTATACATTGGATCCAGTCCGCACCATGTGGAATGGAGTGTCACTGCTGCTGGGCACAGATTCAAAGACACCTGCTAAGTCGTCGCTCGCAAGGCATTGAGGACCCTGTGTCAGATCTATGAAGAAGAAGTGGCCGACACCCCGCTCAGATTCTTTCCGCCCTTTCAGAGAGATCGTCCAGTCTGGATGGCCAGGATGCGTGCATTGGAAGGGCAGCAGCTGCTTGAGGACAACCCCTCAGTCGTGTACCTCACTGCCTAGCTGCTCACCCTGGATGCACAGCATGATTTCTTGGCTCGACACCACCGTCAGATGATTGCCCGAGCAGAAGATGCAGAGAAGCGCAACCGTCAGCTCCATGTGGATCTCACCTCAGCTCAAGCCCATGTAGCTGCCTTGGAAAGTCATGAAGCCATTGCTGTTGAAGCCCTGAAGCAAGCTAAGGATGAGCACGTCCAGAAGCTGATGGAGGCCTACTTGGTAACCCATAACCAACGTAGAGCCCTACGAATCCAAGAGCCCGCTTCATCCAACCCTGTTCAACCCAGGAGAGCTGAAGACCCCCAGATTCTTGAAGGTCACCCAGTCTCTATCAGAGGAGATAAGAAGGCTTGGGAACTCCCGGAAGGAGCCATAGTCTTGGAAGGAATTCCAGTCTTCCCTCAGGCTATGGATAAGCAAGAGCACCTCAAATCCTCCCAAGATCCCCCGCCAGAGTTGTTTGAGCCCCTCACCTTGAAGAAGATTCCAGCACCGTCCCGTGAGATCAAAGAAGAAGCTGCAAGCACCCCGCTAGCACCGCCGCCCTCTGAGGAGCTACAAGAGCCAGTCCAGCTAGAAGAAGAGTTCGACCCCGTCTTGCCATCTCAGTCTCTGCCAGAAGAAATCATCAACATCAGCTCCCTGTTGACCCATCCAGGAGATGTCTCAGATTGAAGTTGTGTGCTAGCCTTGCCAGAAGAGAAGCTGTCAGATTTGAAGTTAGTTATGCCCAGTCCTCTGCATGCATTGGGTAGTGAAGTTTTTCTTCACTTTGGCTAGAGCCCTGCATGTATGAGAGGTAATCGTGTAGACTCGTGTTTTGCAAAACTCTAATTGTGTGGCCCCCTAGGGCATTTCAAAACGAATTTCGCTTGATGTTTTCTCCCCTTTTGAGTGCATATGTGATGCTTTAACGTTAGTGCTCATAAGTTGCATAGTTCTCAATTCAGGAGCCAAGCAATAGTAGTTATGCTTAGCCCCCGAATCTGAGTAGTTCGTGCTTTGGAAAAACTCTATTCTTCCCTTATTCAAAACATTTGATTTGTTTGTGCTTATCATTGCTGAGCTTGTGTGTTTTCTTATTTTTTTCTTAAAAAGGTTTTCTCTAAAAACATAGATAACAAATTAGAGCTAATCCTCACCTTATGCTTCCATTCTCATCTTAACCCATCTCAAGAGAAAAGTGCCTTACCCAAGAAGATACCGAGAAGCTTTCCCTTGAAGCCTGGAATAAGCTACAGAAGAAACCTATCCAACCGCTCAGTCAAAAGGACCGACCGTGAGAATCAAAGCACTGCCCCTGAGTCAAAGTAAACAGGAAAAGAGGGCAAAAGGAGTTATTACCATACAGAGAGGCAAGGATTCTTGGAACCAGAGACCACAAACATCAGGGTCATCGACCCCACCACTCACCCGTGCCCCCCGCACTCGTGCCTCGCCTCCATGCGCACTACCACCGCCACCCATGCCCCCTTTGCAGCGCACTACTGCCGCCCATGCCCCATTTGCAATGCACCCACCGCCATTACCGCTAGCGACACCATCCCCCCTCCATCACACTTGCTGCCTCGTGTCACCTGCTCCATCATCACCACTCCTCGCTCGAGCACCCCACTCGCCTATAACCCCCCACCAGCTCCCTCAGTTCCCATTCCACTCAAAGCAAAACACTCCTGATAAAATCCCCTCTGCCAAATCGCAAGCAACTCCATTTTCCACTCCCTTGCTCCTAAGATCACAATGCTTGGTGATTCTTGGGTTGAAGACTATTGCACATGGTTCATAGCCTTTGGTTTCCTCATCTATATGATGGTAATACTGTTTGATAGAATCCTCCAGTGGGAAGAGCAAAGAGAAAGAAAGAGGTAGTGAAAAGTGAAAAGTGAGAAGAGAAAAGAAGATAGTGAAGAGAAGGTGAGAAGAAGGTTCTCCCAAAATCAACCCTGTGTCAGCCATCTCTCCGCAGTCTGCTCAAGCAACAGTAGAAGAAGGCCCCGTAACACCCTTGTTATGTGGTACTTCAAGGAGTTCAAATCCCCGAGATTCAAGAGTTCTACCCTCATTCCTTTTAAGTGGGGTAGTGTTCCAGTAAGGTTCCCGCCATGGAGAAAAAGAAGAAGGCCTTAGCAAGCTGGTGGAGGACTAGATCATCAAAGCTTATAAGTTTATGGATGAGAAGTGGTCGCCCAAGTCTTGTTGATGAAGCACTAGAAGACCAATCAATGAAGGAATCCATGTGGGAGTTTGCAAGAGAAAGGTTTGTGTGTTGGCATCGATGCTTCTTTAATAAGCTAGCTGCCAAGCGAAACCTAGAAGCCTGAAGATGATCCTTGAGTAGCTAGAATCAGCATTTGCAATCAGCAACCGGATGCTCCTCAAGGCCAGATTTTGTTGAAGCTAAATCTCCTCGAAGAATCTGCAAGGCGAAGATATGTAGCTGAAGTAAAGCTATATCCATAACCCTTATAAGTCGAATCTCGAGGACGAGATTCCTTTTAAGTGGGGTAGATTTGTAGCGTCCCAAAAATTCAAATCTTGAAATTTTCTCAAACTCGCTCTAAATTCAAAATGAATTTCAAATTTCATTTCAAGATGTTTGTTTGCGAGTTGATATCAACAAATAAATTATAGTGGTCTATATTATCTCCAAAATCCTCCTCAAAATATCCTACAAATATTTCCCCAGTGATCCCCCTTCAAGTTCTTTCCAGAAATACTGCCCAAATATTCCACCGATATATCTCCAGGTATTTTCTTCTTGAGAAATACCTTCAGAATCATTTTTCAAGTCCCTACAAATATTTTCTTCATAACTTTCCTCATGCTCATACGTATACGTATGCCTCCGGTGTCATACGTTGAGCTCTACAAGCTAATTACACTCATATAAGACAAATCCATGCTAGTCTCCCACTAATCCTCTCATCCTCCCACTAATCCTCTCATCCCTCCCCCTAATCCCCCCAACATGGCTATAAATAGAGGGGCAAGGGCCTCCTCTCATCCCACCCCAAGCCATTTCATGGCAACTCCCTCCCCCTCCCCACACGCCCACTCCCACTCCACTTCCCACACAAGCACACACTAGCACAAGGATCGTTCGGTCGTTCTTCGATCGTTCGTCCACCTGTTCTTAGTTTGTTCGTTCGTTCGTCCGATCGTTCGATCGTTCGTCCGATCGTTCATGGTTCGTTCGTCCTTTCGTCCGATCGTTCGATCGTTCGTCCGTTCGTTCGTCCAAATAATCTTTTTCCTGCCATTATGCTGCCAAAGTTCCGATCGTTCGTTCGTTCGATCATTCGATCGTTCATCGTTCGTTCATAGTTCCTATTCATCATTCATCGTTCGTTCATCGTCACTATTCATCGTTCATCGTTCATTCATACGAACTATTCACCGTCACTATTCATCGTTACTATTCATCGTTACTATTCATCGATCATCTGATTACCCCAAATTTCAACTACTCATCCATCATGCTGTCCAGTCCACCTAAGACCAGCCAGACCCATATTCCAGTCGTACAAACTCCGGTGACTGTGATTTTCCTTCCAGTAGGGAACTTCCCATCTGGTTACCCATCCCAGATTTCTCCAAGTTGAGCACGCTTAACTTTGGGATTCTTTCAAGCCACACTTCCAAAAATAAAGGCGAACCATGTTTGTATGGATACGTCTTCAATCCTATAAAACCTGGCCCAAGATACCACAGCCCACTCGGACCAGAATACCACAACATTCCAGCTATTTGGGTCCCGCCTTACTGTTGTCTGATGAGACACAGTAGGTAGGAACAGTTTCCACCAACATAAACCTCTGCCCAAGAAAAGCCCAAAAATAATTCCTCGCACCCCGCTCAAAAATACATTTGTATTTTTGATTTTCCAAATATCTCTAAATATTCAAATTCTAGAATATTCCAAGAATATTCCTTTCCTTTTCTTTTTCTTCCTATGATTATAAAATCCAAAACTCCTCCATCCAAACTCAGATTCCAGTCATTCTTGTTTCTAAATTCTTGTCAAATTATTCCCTATCCAACCATGTCATACCTTAAGCATGGTTCATATTTCATAAAACTCCCAAAATACTCTTGTCCCATATTCTGCCTATAACTCTCCTGTCCATGCTAAGTCAGACGATTCTTTCGTCACTATTCTCACCAATAGTAAACTTCACTGTGCTACACCACATACACCCAACTATAAATACACCCAGCTACCCTCTCCCACTCCACACACTCAACACCCTCAGCCAAGGCAAACACCCCACCCACTCAGTTACTCCGCTCTGCCGGCTACACGCATAGTGTCGCTTCGCCTCCAGTCCACCCTCCTGGTAAGCACCTCCGCTCCACCACTAGTAGTACCTCAACACCACATGACACAGATTCTACTCAAGACTCTACCCATCCATATATCGCTATTCTGACCACTATACTAAATATTTGTTGGTATACTTGCTGGTTTGTATGTTTGCTTGTTCATGTCGCATAGTTATCGGAGCGTTCGTATCGTCTCGTGGAGGCCAGATCTGCAAGTCTACGCCAGGCAGTGGAGCTAGAAGCCAGTTCCGCGAGCTCCCCTTCCCCCCTTCGCTGGATAAGCACGGCAAGCTCACTGGATCCCTTTGATGCATAAATTACCTATGATTTTTCAACCACAACCCTCAGCCTGTTATTTTATGCATGATATGATTTTGAGACAAGTTATTATGGCCACCCAGCCGCTTGCCACAATCAATACTTGATATATTTGTAACAAATGATTTGAGAAAAGGTGTGAGTTTTCAAAAGAAAATGCTTTTCAAAATGTGTATGATGAAGGGTTTCCACCCTTATCACCTTTGAGTAGGGATGATCAGGGACTCCCTGGTTTAGGGGAGGGCCTAAGGTGATGGCTCAGCTGGTTTAGGTGTGAGCAGAAGGATTGTCCCCTCACATAAGGACCGGTTCGTCATCCTTCACTACCTGTACTCATGATAAGTACAACCACTCGAGACTGTGTGGGCAGTCACTCAATCTGAACTCGTACGGTCCAACCCTAGGGTTATGAAGGCTGGGGAGCACCGGGAGGATAAGGAGGGGGAATGTTTTGTCCGGTTTGGGCATGGCGGTGGCTTGACTCCTTCTGGTATAACCGTTAAGGTTAGGACGTGCGAGGAAAGAAAGAGATTCGGCATTCGAGTCTCATGACGATGAGATCGCAGAAACCGGACTAGTGGGTAAAGTGTACCCCTCTGCGCAGAGTTTGAAAACCTATTCGAATAGTCCGTGTCCACTGGTATGGACGAGTCTGGTATGGTATGGCAATTAATGTTTTGTTTTCAAAAAAGGGTGCGTTTGAGAAAATTGGTTTTTAAAAGGTCCGGCGGTTGAGCCGTGAGCTATGGTGGACGGGAAGTCCAGTAGATGTTTTTGAAAATGAAAACTAGTGGGAAACTACTGAGATACCTGGATGGTTTAGTCCAGGGGATTTTATTCTATATTGAAAAACTTCCTGCTCCTTTGGGAGAGGATGCGCTTTGCAAAATACAAAATGTTTTACAAAACAACCCTGCATAAAATATTGTTGTTTCTGCAAAATATCCTGAGCTCCAGATATTCCATGCATTATATCTGATTTCCCCATTCCGCGGGTGAAGGTGGGCTGTTGAGTACGTTTGTACTCACCCTTGCTTATTTGTTGTTTTTTAGAAAAAAGGAGATCAGATAAGAGTTACGACTGTTCCCAACTTTGCCTGTGGTTGTTGGACCGCTGATTTGCTTCGCTGCGTATATCGGGCTGCTTCAGCCCCACTCTAATGATATGTCTCGAGTTGTGGACCAACTCTTAAAGTTGTTCGCCACCTTTATAGGTTTGTCTCGTTTAAGCAGATCTGTAATCATCTGATGTATAAATGTGTTTACTAGCCTCCTGGGACTAGTAATTGTATCACATTTGAGTCCCAGAGGATTGGGGACGCTTCACAGGGTCACCCCCCCAGCGGTCTCACTGCAGGGGATCTCGCGCTCTTTGTTTCCCGCGTGGTGGTGTTGCCGATCTTGTCTTCTTCTTGTTGCTGTTGGAGGGGCGTGACCTCGTGGGGGTTGGCGCTCTTTTGCCATCGCTCAGCTTCAAGTATTTTCATCATGCAGCCCGGCTGCAGTCTCCTGCCAGTGGTCATCTACAAGGATGACCACCAGCCTCGTGGTGGAGAGAAGCGAGCCGGGCTGCGGCCTCCCCCCTGCCCTCAGCTTCAAGAATGTTCATCATCCTTGCTGGGGTCAAAGGCGAGCCGAGTCGGGGTCCTACCTTCCGCATGGGCTGGTGACCGCCTTCTTCCTCCAGCATTTGGAGGAGAAGGATGTTCACCAGCCTTGCGGAGGCGAACCTCGGCTACGCGGGGCCGGCCGGCTGCAGGCGCCGTTAGCTGCCGCGTGTCTGGCCCCTTGGGCTGGATGGCTTTGGTGCCGCCTCCAACGCTGCCTTCTGCCGCCAAGCGGGGCGTGGCTGTCCGTCCACCGCACGGGCGACAGTCGCGCCGTGCGCAGGTCCGCCGCACCCGTAGTGTCCCTTGCGCTGCCGGCCACGCTATTTCGACGCTGCCTGGGGGCTGTACAAGACGTCGTACGCCGTGGAGGTGGCGGCCACGTTCTTGGATGGTCTTGTCCTCACCCTCTCAGGAGGACAGGGGCGAGGACCTTTCTGCATGCGCTGAGGCATCCGTCGTCACCGGTAAGCCACTGGTACAAAGGTGGCCGCTGTCGTCGGTGCTGAGGTGGTCGCCTCCGCTGGCGGGACTGCCCGCTGCAGAGGTGGTCGCTGCCGCTGGTGAGGCTGCCCAGCACAGAGGTGGTTGCCTCTGCTGGCGAGACCACCAGCGCCACCTCTCGCCGAGCCTCCAACTCTTTGGCTTTAATGGCCTCGTTGTCGTCCCCCGTAGGAGGACGGGGGCGAGGACCTCTTCACAATGGCGCACGCATTGAGGCGGCCATCACTGCTGTCACGCCGTCTTGGAGGGTTCCGCAAGGACAGCGACCGCAAACTTCCAACGTGACTTCACTGGCATCTGGTAGTTTATACTTGCAGAGTAGAGATGGAACTAGGATTCCGCTTGAAGGCGGATGTAATACTTTTCCTTTTTGTAAGGTACTTTTGAATACTACTTAAGCGGCATTAGCACTTATCTGTGTATCGCCTGTTCTTGCTGTGTGTGATGATGTTGACTCCTCCCTGGTACCTGGCCCCCGCCTAGGATGCAGGCTTGGTGTGTCGAGGCTTGATACCAGCGTATCTGAAAGGGTTGTCAACAACTCCCGGGAGGCAGCCTCGGCCGGGATCCGGACCTGTACACAGCTTTAGCTACGGAGCGTTAGTAGTACACCCATAGGGTCCCTTGTCTGATATTAGCCATCCTTTGATTCATGCTCGGGACTCGCAGGGTTTAGACCGGGTGGCCAAGTTGCGTGTCTGGACCCCCTTGGGTCACGGCCCTAGATACTAGGATTCTCGTCGCAGGGTGGTGGAGTGTGCAGGCTTACGGTACAGGACCAGGCTAAGCGGCTACACGGCTCCGGACCACCCCAGGAGACAAGTGCCCATTCTCCTGAGCCGGACCCCAGGTTGTCGGACCCGCAGAACTATAGCTCCAAATACTAAGGCACCCATCATAGAATGGTGGGCTGTGTAGTCTTATGGTACGGGACCAGGCTAAGCGGCTACACTGCGCCGGACCACTCCATGGAACGGGCTCCTGTTCTTTGGAACCGGCCCCCAGGCTGTCGGACCCCCCAGCTTTCGTAAAGGAGGTCCTAAACTGCAAGCCTGGCTACTCAATCCGGATGTCGTCATGTCAGAGCAGATGGGAACCGTGCGGGTGGGTTAGATAAAAGGTATTATCTGAAAAACTGCAAGGTAAAACCATGGAGTAGCTAGATGGAACAATCATAGGGGCACATCTGAGGGGGTAATTCTTTTCTTTATAACTTATCATGCATGGGTGCAGACCAGTAGGTCGGGTTTATGGGGACGGACCTCACTGGGTTGGCGTACACGTATGTGTTACCTAGTTACAAAAGGGAAATAAATTCGACCCCTCAGACTTGCTCCTATGGATAGAACTTACAGAGATGCTCCAGCACCGAGGGAAGGTACTCCTTCAGTCATAGCTAGACGGTCACCCTCGGGTCGGCGTATTCCTGTTACCTTGAAGGGTCCTTCCCAGCTGGGGGAGAGTTGCGGAGCCCTTCTTGGTTTGGTACTTGCCGTAGGACTAGGTCCCGACCCTGGGTCCCCATCTGCGTTTGACGAGGGAGCCCTTGTCTTCGGTTGCGGTTATTTCTGCATGGATCTGTCGGAAGTCTGGACCCGTGGGGAGTCTAGAAGGGTCTTTGGGGAAAGGCAGGCTTCTGCCCCATAGACCGGGGAGCACGGGGTCCCGCTGGGGGTCCATCTAGTTATCTCCACCGCAGTAGGAGCCTCCGGTGAAGACATCCTTCAGGTCCCCCTCGGGCGATTGATACCCGAGGTCCCGTTCAGTTGTGGCCACCTCGCCATCGTCGGTCTTTTCTTTGCCAGGCCGGCGATGAGGTGGAGAGCCGTCCTTGGAAGACTGCTCACGTCGCTCGCTGACACGTTTCGCGAGATCAATGATCTCGTGACACTCCACGGCGTTGTGGCGACCATTGGGGTGCACAGGGCATGGGCCGCTGTTACCCCTCTGCGGTCGTGGGCGCTTGTAGCGGTCGCCCCGGCCCCCGGTCGCGCCTGCAACAACTAGAGCGGTGGACCATGATCTCTGGAAGTCGCAGTCCTTCTTCTTTTTCTTCTTACCGTCCCGGGGGCGGCACCCGAGCCTCCCGACTGGGCAACTCCGGTTTGTGGGGCCGAGTGCCATGCCTAGCCCTCGGTGGCTCTGGCGCATTTGTCGGCCAGAGCAAAGAGCATGGGGACAGTCTCCACGTCATGCGTGGCCAACTTCTCCAGCATTTTCTCATCACATACTCCCTGTTGGAATGCCGTGATGATGGAAGCATCGAAAATGCGAGGTATAGTACCTCGCACCTTGGTGAAGCGGGAGATGAATGTTCGGAGAGTCTCCCCGGGCTCCTGCCTCACCGCATGGAGGTGGGCCTCCACACTGTGCTACTGGTAAGCACTGGCGAAGTTCGCAACGAACCGTGCGCAGAGCTCTTCCCAGGAGTAGACTGACCCTGGGACGAGGTTCATGAGCCAAGTCCGGGCAGGTCCAGACAAGGCGACATGAAAATATGTCGCCACCATAGCGGTGTTTCTACCTGCTGCCGTGATGGCGGTGACATACACCTGCAGGAACTCCGACGGGTTTGACGTCTTGTCATACTTTTCCGGCAGGTGTGGCTGGAACTTGGGCGTCCATGATGCCGCGTGGAGATGATCAGCGAGAGCGGCTCAGCCCATGCCGGCCAAGGGGACACCCGCTTGGGACCGAGTGCCCATCGGTGTCTGTGGTGCTACCGCAGCAAAGTCTTGATCGAGGTTGCAGCCCTCGATGTTTTGACGGTGCTCACGTGCCCTCTCCAGAGAGACTCGAGCGTCATCACGACCATCGGAGATTTGTCGGCGCTCCCGCGCCCTCTCCAGAGATACCCGGGCGTCCTCCCCCGCACGCCTGCGGTTGAGCTCTGCCCGGATGTCGTTGGTCTGTGTGCCCCTCGCTGAGGGTGAGCGCACAGACGCTGACGCCTCATGTTGGCGCCGGGATGACCGTGGCCTCGACCTGGTCGAGGTAGAATGTGCCATACTGAGCAACCAGTCGACGTCATCCCGCCATTGCTTCATGGCCCCTGGCGAGGACGTAGAGCTTGGAGGGTGTCGCAGCAACTCCCTGGCTGCTGACAACGCTCTTGGGGCCACCCTTGACGGAGTCCGAGATGTTTGTGCAGCTGTTTGCTGCTGTGCGGTGTGTATAGCAGCAGTGCCCGCCACGAGGTGGTTGGGAGCCTGTGGCATGGAAGAAGCAGCTTCTTCCTCCACCACAAAATCCACCAAAGTCTCGGCGCGATGCTCAATGATTTGCACCATCATGCTGAGCGAGAAAACAAGCAAAAACTTCAAGCCTAACCCCTACCTGACGCGCCAAATGTCGGAGAGGAAATTCTCTGGCCGGGTGGCGGAGTGCACCCGCCCTAAGTCCTAAGATGCGGAGGGGGCTTAAGCGTTTTGCCTGTTGGAGTTTGGAGGGATGAACACAAGAACACGCAAGGGTTTAGAGTGGTTCGGGCCGCTGGAGCGTAATACCCTACTCCACTGTGTGTTGTATTGCTTCTTGAGCTTGAGTTGAGTGTAAGCCTGAATGTCTTGTGTCTGTTCCTGTTTACGTCGCATGCCTCCCTTTTATAGTTCAAGGGGGGCATGCACAAGGGTTCTGAGCCCCGACATGTGGGCTCGGGGACAAATAGAAGGATGGAACTTTTGCTTGCCATGCCCGTGTAATCTTCATGCGCCCTGACACCAGAGATCTGCGTCGTCTCGGCGTGCAGGGGGAAGCTTCTCGTATAAGGGATGAGTACAGTGCACCGCGTAGCATGGGCACACTGTTTCGACAACGGACTGGACAGGTGCGCCGTCTGCAGGGTGGCCCTGTCGCCGCCTGCCAGCAAAATGGACAGGACACAATAAATGCTGTGGGGACACATCATCTATCAGAAGGGCGGACAGGCGGCGCGTCCTCTCCGCAATAAATGCGGAGGCCGCGCGGCCCAGAGCCCTTACGTCATGCTCCGCCCGTCGGCCTACATCACGGACAATAAGCCATGTGGCTGCATTAGATCCTCGGCCGAGCAGGGGGGCGGAGGCGCTACGGATAGAGCCAGGACATGCATCAACTCCGGACCCATGCCTAGGTTATGACACTTCCTTTCCCGGGACCTTGTTATGGGTGGTCCGGAGCTCACTTGGTGGGGAACGAACCTCATCAAATGGTTTCGGGCTGCTTTACTTCGGGGGTCCGGGTTGTGCGCATAGGGGTCCCGAGCCTACTGGGCCCGAGGGCGTCGTCTTTGAGAGCGCCATCTTAACTGCCCACGAGATACCCCTAGGGTTGTTCTCCGTGCGGCTAAGGGTAGCCGCATAGGCATCGTGCCTTCATACCGCAGTAAGGGGTACCCCTAATCTAGGGTACCGACAGATATCCATGTTCTATTGTACTTTGATGAATAAAGGTTAAGACATTAAGTCTGTTCAAAGTGTAATATGTTATTATAAATCTTAATTTATGCATTGTTCCTTTGATATTTTACATTTGTGACGTTAGCATATGTGTGGAACTATATCCTAGCACGCATATGCTATGCATTCGGTTTGGCCCTTAAAACCGGGTGTGACACTCCCTATTTTACACTTCACTCTAGACAGTGTAGTCTAGAGTGCAAAACCGTGTTTTGCACGACCATATGCAAAACAACGCAGTATAGAGTGCAAAACAGTGCAATCTAGAGTGCGGTCTAGAGTACAAAACTATGTAGTATAGAGTGCAAAACAATGCAATCTAGAGTGTGGTCTAAGGGAGAAGGAATGAACCACTTTGGAGTAGGCGGAGCGAAAGGGTTTAGGACTGTGCATGTGAGATTGAGAAGATTGTAAACAATGAGAAAAACTTATATTGGACTCTTTTTGATACACTAGAAATAGTAGTTAGTTGGCTAATAAGTTGATAGTTGAATTAACTTAATCTAGTACTACTTATTAAGGCTCTAAAGGTAGCCTGCCTTTTCTCGTTCTGCCATTCTACGATCTCAACCATTCGTTCTACAATTCTATAATCCCAGTCGTCCGATCCTACGTTTCAGTCTAGCTCCCCGATCCCGCACAGGCGCACACCGATCCCACTCCTATCGCGCCCTAAAACCCTCTCGTCTAGAAACCGTCGCCCCCGACCTCCCATCTCCTCCCTCGAAACCCTCTCCTTGCCCTCAACGTCGTCCCTCCTGCAATCCCACCCCCGCCCGCCGTCCCTTCCCTCCATCCCACCCCCGCCCGCGCCTGCATCCCGCGCCGCCCCCGCGCTCCCATTCGCTATCCCATCTATCTCGCCGTCGACCTCGCCCACCCTGCCTCCCACGATGGGGAGCGCCATCAGCGACCGCCACATCCGCGACCTAGCCCACCCTGCCTCCCACGATGGGGAGCCACAGCCGGCGCTCGACCGGCGGTCGCAGATCCACCACCGGCTCAAGGCGCGCGCCGCGTGGAGCGGGGGTGTCCACCTGTCACACCCGGTTTTGGAAGGTAAACCGAATGCGAACTATGTACGTGCCAGGATCAGAACTCACGTACACAGCGATTACATAAATGAACATCATCGCACAGTGCTCGAATAATAACATAAAAGAGTATTAACTTATTACATCACAGAGTCAGAGACATCCACATAGTCATCAACTTAACGGATAAATCAAAGTGCTAAGCGAAACGTAGTAAAGGTAAGGCCTTCACAGGCAGCTGACTGGGGGTTGCCGCCAACCCACACCTAAAACTCGTCGTAGTCTTGGAACTCCTGGAAGTCTCCTTCCACGACTTCATCTTCTCCTGAGCAGTGGTTGCAATGTGGACAACCTGGTGTTTTGTGGTAAAGCAAGGATGAGTACACATCAACGTACTCAGCAAATGCCCCGTTTGGCTGAAGTGGACTAGCTTTTATGTGGGGTTAGGCTCAAGCAGTTGCTTTTAGTTGGTCAGGTATTTATTATTTGTAGAAGCCAAGTTTTATCATAAAGCCCAAGTTATAATCCCAAAAAGTACATCCTCAGAGAGGAAATACTAGAATACATAATTAAAGTCACCATCACTAACCATCATCATTAAAGTCATCATCTGAGGTGTATCCGGAGTATCTCTAATCAAAGAGGATCCCAAGGCTGCTCTTAACCGTGAGCACGGCTGATATATCAGTTTCATTACCCTCTGCAGAGGTCGCACACTTTACCCATGAGCCGTGATTCCCTTTTTGCCCGGGGATCATGACTCCCCATTGATCACTTCCTAGGTGGTCCGGCCGGGTATCACTACGTAGCTTTTACAAAGATTCCCTAGAGGTCATAGCCGCCCGTTAGGTTTCTCCAGTTTGATAAACACAGTACCTCTCCCCGCAGGAGGGTGACTAACAAAAGCAAAATGAAAGAACCTCGGCACTCAGCCTCGGCAGAGCAAGCACTGTGCCTGGACCCCATCGACAGCACGACGGTGAAGCAACTACACCTCTAGTTCCTCTAATTAATTAGCTAAGGGCATCCCATTTCACCCTCATGGTTGCACTGTTATCCCGGGTGGTCTCTCAACGAACAGGTCCTTACGGAGAGGCACTCGAGAAACTGCTCGAGCCCCCTTAAAGGCCACAAGTATATCATCATATCCAGAATAAAATCATAGTATCATCATTGTATCTCATCATGTTCATTGATTAAAGTGAAGCGCTAGCATGTAGCTAACCATAGTAGCCCAAAAGGTAATCAAGGACCAGGTAAATAGAAAGCTAGTCAATCCTTAGGTTGTTCATAGTATGCGGGACAGTGTATTATAAAGTAAATGGAACGTAATGGGTCAGAGGACACTTGCCTTCACCAAATATATGCTCAGGGTCTTCAATCTCGTAGAACTTGAAGAGCTTGCTCACTTGGTCACCAATGCTTGACCGTCGATTCCTCGAAGCTCGGAAACGAATCGCGATCTATTCACGACCCATAGCGAATACAAACAAGAACAAACAAACAAACATATATATACTCATAAGAACATTACACCATACAAGATAAAATGTTATAAAAACATGCAACATAAAATAGAGCTCGACACTACGGTCACGCGAGAAAAAGGAAACGTCGAACTCGAAGCTACGGTTGAGAGATTAGCGTGTTATCACTAAACAAGTATTAACTATAACTTTTAGTTCGACATTATCAAATATAAATATTATATACCGTTTAGTTCGATTAATCTGCTACACTAACAAATGTTAGTTAATTAAGTAATTTTAATTAAAATGGAAGATTCTAAGCGAGTCGAATTTACGACGCGTGAAACAGCACGACTGTACGCGACCTAGCGCGCACCACGCGCGGCACGCACAGACAACGTGACGTCGGCGAACCCAACACGACAGCGTGCAAACGATGCGCGGACACGCGCGACATAGCACGCTGACAATACACGGAACATCGCGCGCGACCGGCGCAAATGACGCGCGAATCAGCATGCCACCACGAGCACATCACGCGCGAATAGCGCGCAGACAGTGCGACGACGCGCGATGATCGCTAACAAATAACGCGATTACACTAAACAAGTATTGATTAGAATATTTAATTTGACGTAATTATATTACTCGCTATTTATGAAATATAAATTAAAACTACTTAGTTTTTACTAACTTACTATTTTAACTGTGGATGACTAAATAAATAACGAATTAACTGACATGGGTGATTATCAGTGAACCTTTTAATATCGTGCGTGGACAGCGCGCGGACAGCGCGCTACAACGTGCACGAACAGCACACGCGACACACGAGAACTACTAAATAGATGTCGCGTTTACATTTAACAAATATTAGTCGAAAAACATTTGAGTTGGCATAATCACTCTAACATATATTTATAACGAGCAAATAAACTATAAATTAGTTTTAGTACACCGCTACTTTCATAGCTATTGGATAAATAAATAACGAATCAATTACTTAAAATGTGTATCACGACAAAATAATGTTACTAACAGGTAGGTGATGAGGTTACAGATTTAACGTGACTTAAATGAGTCGAAACAGATTTTTAACGCAAAAGGTATTGAGTAAATAATGATTCACGGATTATAAGAGACGAGACACACGAGAACTGTTAAACACATGTTGCGATTAAACTAGGCGAGCACTGAATCAAAATATTTGAGTTGATATTAATTATGTTAATGCATTTTTATAAAAACACAGCTTAAAATTATAAGTTAGTTTTAATTAAAATGCTATTTTAGTAACCAACGGACAAACAAATTATTAATTAATTAAAACATGTGAAACGATGCAGCAATATTTATACAACGTTATTATGAAGCTAATGCCACGTGAATAGGTTGAAACAGAATTATAACGTGAAAGCTCATGCTTAATTAATAATTTCAGATTTCATACGACGTGTCACAACACGATTGGCCGGAGCTATAACACATGAAAAGCCACTAAGTTTGTAGCTACAGAAGGTCCCGCAAAGTGGGACCCGGTGTGTAAGAAGCAGTCCTATCCACTCACGTACGTGAGATTGCTCCGTTCTTTTTCAACGCACCGCGCAAGTATCACGGATGGAGTGTACTGCTTGCGTCTTCCTCGGCAACAACCGCACGGGCGGTTCCCCACACGATGGTGCACTGCAAACGCACGGTTGGGAAGGGAGCAGGACGCTGGTCAAGTGGGACTCGTCGGCCAGGAGGCAACTCCGGCGGCTCGCTGGAGCGTGGCCGACGGCGCAGCGCACGTCGCAGAGGCCAGGGTAGGGCGCACACGCGTGGAGAACTTCAACGGAGGCCAAAGTGCGCCGCAATGGTGTTACGGCAAAGTGGGCAGCATGGAGGCTCGCTGACAGGAAAAGGAGAGGAGGCGCTCGCATACACAGAATGCGTCAAGGGGCTAGGGAAGGGCTGGGCGCAGAGCTTACCAGAGCTTCGGTGCCGGCGTGCTGCAGTTGGTGTTTCGGTGCAGAGCGGATGTGACGACTCTACGTTGAGGTGGTGGTGATGCTGCGAGCTCCGTGGCGGCGTGGAGTACTCCGGTGGCTGCCAGCCCATGATCATGGCGGCGTCATGGATGGGGATGAGTGCGAGAGGTTGGGGAAAGGAATGATATGGGTGGGTCCCATGGCGGTTTCCCTAGCGATGTTTTGTGGTTGTGGGGGAAGCTCGCTGACGTGTGGGCTCCTAGCGAGCACGACATTGCAGGCGCAAACGTGCAACTACCAGGTAGACCCCATAGGACAGTGGCAGGCTGAACGGGATTCCTCAGTTGCGGGCGCCGACGAGTGGTTCCCACGACGCGACGTGATGGCGAGCACGCGTGAAATGGTTTAAGAATTTGGGATATGCTCCATGAGAGAAATAGCAAGATGTATAGAGAGGAGTGGACGCAGGAGGCGGTTGGCAAATTCGTCGTCAATTGTGTCGTGACCGAGTGAAAGATGCGGTTGCGAGCACGACGAGGGTAGACACGAGCAGCACGTCGTTTGCGAGGAAAGACATTTTAACGATCCCGCGAAAAGGATACGAGATCTAGAACGGGCTCGGTGAGAGGAATATTATCGGGTTCCAAGATTTTGTAGTTTTCGCAAATACAAAATTTTAGGTATTTAATTAATATTAGAAAAACTAAAATTCATTTTATACTCGAAGAAATGTTTCGAAGGTTCCCGAAAGCTTCCGAAAACAAGATCAAGATAATTCGGTTTAGTTTGAAAAACCTTTGCACTCATAAACACTGTGCAACGACATGAATGCAACAATCAAAGCTTCTTCAGGATTTTATTTTACTACGCCAAAAACTCATATATATATATAATAATAATAATAATAATAATAAAGTTATTGTCCATTATCTAAAAACACAGAAGAAAAGCAAGTAAAGAAGAGGGTAACACCTGAATTTGGTGAATATTAGAAAATAAATTTTATACACCCAAATTCAGGGTGTTACACCACCGGCGGTACTACAAGACGAGCGGGTACGACCGGTGCTACGGCAACAGCACGGGCCCGCCATGCGCGGGGTGGGTGGAGATGATGGTGTCCGTGTTCTCGCGCGCGTCGTGGCAGTGCGCGTGGCACATGATCCAGAACGACCTCATCTACGCCTGGGGCATGGACTACATGCTCGGCTACTGCGCGCAGGGCGACCGGAGCCGTAACTTCGGGGTCATCGACAGCCAGTACGTGCTCCACCGGGGCATCCCTACGCTCGACGACAGCGGCAAGGCGACGACGACGGCTGCCACGTCGGCATTGGGGACGGCAGACCGGTTAGCGGTCAGGCAGCGGTCCTACACCGAGCTGCAGCCGTTCAACAGGAGGTGGAAGAAGGCCGTGGCGGAGGACTGGTGCTGGACCGACCCTTACCCGAACCCGGCGACGACCACCAGCTGACCATTGGACGGAGCGAGGCAGCGCAGGGAAGTACAGTAGTTGGTAGCTGTCAGATTGACCTTGCCTAGAAGATGGTAGTAGATCATACACCCGCATTAATTTACAGGTTCACAGAGAGCTATACATATGAGGCCTAGATGTGATCGACAGTGAGAAGGCCTAGGTAGGGGTGTAATCGGATCAAATACGGACGGATATCAATGAAATCATATTTGTTTTCATAT
Organism: Zea luxurians; assembly: GCA_029449295.1. NCBI lineage: Eukaryota > Viridiplantae > Streptophyta > Magnoliopsida > Poales > Poaceae > Zea > Zea luxurians. The sequence continues at coordinate 10,246,617 of JAOPSE010000081.1, read as the reverse complement.
TTTTAGTCGGATTCGAATTCGAATATGGATAGCTTCGAATACGAATACAAATACGGATGTTCTCGAATATAAATACGGATAGTCGTGGATCGAATACGGAGCTAATCGGACACGGATAGCGTCGGTAACGAATATTTTTGTCGGATATCGTGTAAGACATCATTCCACACATATCATAGTTGTAATCATTTAGCCCCTCCTTTAGTCCAAATATTTTTGAGGATTATATGTGCACATATGCTACACCTCCATAAAAATCCATGAATTTCTAAGGCTATTTTGAGTATTATTAATTTCTTTATGTAGAAAATCATTAAAATACAATTAAATTCATAAAATATTGATAACTATGATATGTGGTTTCATGTGTTATTATGATATGTGGTTTCACTTATTATTATGGTGGTTTCACATGTAATCATTACGGGTTTCACAAATAAGTGGAAATGAAATGAAATAATTGATGACATCTTGTGGTTTTTATGGTTCAAACATTTTTGAGGATGCTATATGGACATATGTTACTCATACGCCAAATTTCGTGAATTTCTGAGACTATTTGTATATTATTAATTTCTTTTTGCATAAAATCATCAAAATGCATTTAAATCCATAAAATATTATAGTATCGACCAAAAATTGCAAATAAGTTATCAAGACTAATAAACATTCCATAAGAAGATAATCTCAAGTCCCTACATGAAAATGAGAAAGTGAAGTAAAGGTTATGTTGAAACTTGGATACTTAAGCTGATTTCACGTGTAACTCACACAACAAGTGTAAGAAAATGAAAAGAATCACTGGCATCTTATGGACTTTATGGCCCAAACATTTTTTAGAATTTTATGTAGACAAATGTTAACCCTCCGTCAAATTTTATGAATTTCTAAGGCTATTTGTGTATTATTAATTTCTTTCTACAAAAAATCATCAAAATGTAATTAAAAGCATAAAATAATCTAGTGTCTACCAAAAACTGCAAATAAGTTACCAGGACCAATAAACATTCTATTAAAGATAATATGAAGTACCTATGTGAAAATGATAAAGTGAACTATTAATTATGTTAAAATTTGGATAGTTAAGGTGATATCACATGTAACTCACGTAATAAGTGAAAGTGATTTGAAAGAAATGTTGGAAATCTTTAGATTTTATGGCCCAAACATTTTTGAGGATGCTATATGGGCATATATTGCTCCTCCGTCAAATTTCATGATTTTTTGAGACTATTTGTGTATTATTATATTTTTTCTACAGAAAATTATCAAAATGCATTTAAATTCATAAAATATTCCACTATCGATCGAAAATTGCAAATATGTTACCAGGAACAATAAACATTATATAAGAACATAACCTCAAATCCTGATATGAAAATGATAAAGTGAAGTATTGATTATGTTGAAACTTGGATATTTAGGGTGATTTCACATGTAACTATCTGAATATCTGAAATCTGAAATCTGGTAAGATATCTGGGTAGATGTCTGGATATCCGAAATATGAAATCCGGATAGTTATCCGAGAAGATATCCGGATATCCGAAATCCGACGGATATCGGTCATACCATATCCGTATCCGATATCCGAACTATAGTATCCGAATTCGAATCCGAAATCCGAAAATTCTGCGGATATCCGAAAAAAAACCTATTCAACCGAATAATTAGCCTCTTCGGACGGTCGGATGGTCGGATAATATCTGTACCGTTTACACCCCTAGGCCTAGGGGAGAAGATGGCTACAGAAATGGTGAAGGCGGCGATGAGTGGCAAGCTCAAGGAGATGGATTGGGAAAAGAAGATCAAAATCTGCGAGCTTATGGAGCAAGATCCTGGGTATGACTGCCACCCCCTGTTTTTTTCATTCGGAACCCTTGTTTACTGAGTAGCATTGCCTAAAATACAGACAGGGGTTACACTGTTTAATCAAGTGCAATAGTTTTTATATGATGCTCGCTGCCTAAAGAAGTGTAGTTGTGGATATTGTTTTTCTGTGACCTGTTTAGTTTCAGTTTTCAGTGTATCAGGTTGCATTGTTGAAGTGAAAACACGATGTTTTAGATTTTAGAGAGTGTAACCTGTGTCGTTTAAGATTTTAGACAATCTGCTGGAACTGAGTTGTACATTCTGCAACCTGATGGTGCGCACGAGGTGGATGCGGTGGCATTGCAATGGGGGAAGGAGACACACGAGGACAGCAAGGCAAAGGCGAAACAGAGGGATTGCGAAGGCAGAACCCTCTTAATGTAAGTAGAGATTTACTCTTTTCTCTGATTCGATGCTTAATCTAAGTAGAGAATCTAGCCAATCACATGCCGACATGTCCTCCCTTGGCCTGCAGCTAGCAAAGGCATCAACAAACTATTCCACAATCTCCTCCATCGTGTGTGCTAGATACCAATATCAACATAGATATATATTTGCATTCCTATTTTCTTTTTATCGGCTAACAACAACTAACTAAATTTGTGTCAATGCACAGACTGAAACTTAAAGCAAACAAAGAAAAACAATCCATCTAGAAATCAAGAAGATGAACTACATGCGTATGGAGAAGGGGTAGATGGAATATGTAATTTTTTTGATAAAAATGCACAGACTGCTGCACTAATAGTTGCTAAATATATTAAGTTCATAACTGAGCAGGTCATTGGTCTTCATCTTGCAAATGACAATGGGACTTCTGCAAAGCACATCAGGAAGAACTAGCTGGTACATTTCTGAAATTTGCGTTACATTACACACTCCATAGGTTGATAATAAAGATTATGTGGTTTTAACTGGATAATATGTATCCTTCCCAATCCTCATCATTCTTTTTTGACGTATCTCTCCTTTGTCCTTGTTTGTACTGTGTAGGGCCTATGCAAGGAAGAAGGGAAGAAATAATGTGACACTAGATGATCTCATTCATGTTATTACTCTGAAAGGAAGATGTCAGTTGTCTTTTCTGTCCCTTGATTTCTTTTTTTTATTGCAACTTGATTTGTTCCCACAAATTTCATTGTATCGAAATATAATTCAATATGTGCCTTTGCATGATTCGTCTTTATTTGCCTACTACGACTAAACCTGTAGCTAAACAAATGGACAATTGTTGAGATATTATGCTTGAAAGTTTCCCATCTTTCTTGTCCCATGAAATGTTCATTGTCGGGCAGTTTTACACTTCTACTTCCATGGTTGTGATATAGATTATTTTGTTGGGCTGCAATACCAGAGTAATAGGGTGTCTGCAAACCTAACCCTCTGGTATCTCCCTAAACTTATTCTGATGAAAACCACCAGAAGGCTACAGTTCATGTCAAGCCTGTGCATCTGTTGCCTGACATTGGCTCATGGTTTTGTTCATATTTTTTAAAGATAGTATTAGATCCTTGCACACCAAGCGATTGCCCCCTCAGTGCTTATCAGTATGCCATTTCGCTCGAATAAAATGAACTGGAACACTTGGGATTGGAAAACAAATACATTGTTACAGCATAACTCTGCGGATTCGAATTTGAACAATGTTATGTTGTTAACTCTTTCTTATCTTTTGCAGAGTGTTATTACTTGCTAAAGGCACTGCCATATATAAATCTTTTTCTTGTGCCATTTTTTGATCTTATTTGATACCGGTGTTTATTATCTTCCTTTGTCTGCAATAAGATATGGATGCTTCTTATTTTTGGTGAAAGTACTATATTATGCCTAATTATTTTATGTTACCGACAACCATATTTAGGGGTGACTATGGTGAGTGGATTACTTTTCTTGCTCTGTTGATGCGTCTATTTTTCTTCTTTGCGGGTAGAGTAGCAAACATGGTTCACATATGAGTACTTTTTAGATTTTTTTATGTCCGCTAATAATCAAATTTGTACTTGTTTTCGAGATAACTGAATGCTACATTTTTTAAGGGAACAAAATATACCTTGCGCCCAACCTGAACAAATTTTATTACTTACTGGAATCATTCATTTGTATGACTGAAGAAAAAGAAAAGGGACACTTCACATCTTTGTAGCATTGATTCTGAACGATTTATATTTAGGTCTACCCAGTTTATTATGCCTAAAATATGATTATTGTAGCTTAATTGGAGCTTCCGCTGTCAACAATTATTCTTGTGAGTGTTGATCCTTACCAATTCATCGATATGAGGTATGGAAGATTTCAACATTTGCCGTGATGCATATCCAGATGAAGTTTTGTTTACACAACTTTTTATTAACTAAAATATATGAACATTGCAGTTAAACGAATAGTAATCATTTTTTCAATGCAGTACTGAATTGTGTTCTACATGATTATCAGGCTTATGTCTACATATCTGTTCAGTAATTGATATAGAACCAATCTACAATTTTTTAAGGTTGACATCCTAATTATGAGGCATACAACTTACCTTGACCCCACATTTTATTTAATAATGACATTTAACCTACATGCCATTAAGACTTTTTACAGGGGTGGGGTGGGTACACCTTGAGACTTAGTGGTAGCATATTTTAAAGTATTATCATGCTGAATTTCATATTGTCAAGTTTACCTTATAAAAACTGCTCATTTTTATGAACCGGAAAAATCACTATTTGTTTGTGAATGAACTTTCGTGTTTTTTCTCAAGGTGAATCCTGACTGTACTACTTCTAAACCATCTTATCAAGCTTATTTCAAGAACAAACGAACCACACATCTTTGATGATGAATTTGCACTGCCCTCTGATAGTTCATTTCATCCTTGTGATAATGTGAAGCTTTGTTCATTTTTTGAAATTATAGTGTGAATTTTTATACATAGAATAATGATGCTAAATCGATTCTGAGGGATCAAAATTCATGAACTGAAACATGCATGTTTAGAGAGGCATGCATTCCATCAGTTTCACTGTGTTTTTCTGTTCTAGAATTTCATGAACTTGAAACCTGTTTAGAGAGGCCCTCAATCAGTTTGACTCGGATTTATTTCTGCTCTAGAAATTTCGTCGCACATTTAGCAATTCTTTGAGTACTGTATACTATTTATTATTGTGTTATCGTATTCAGTAACACTTGACTGACTATTACGTTGTCTATTAACACTTGACTGACTATTAATCCTTACCACTTTACCAGCCCAGCAAGGATGAGTAATTGAGGATCCTGCTGGAAGGATAGGATGAAAACACACATGATGCAGGCCGTCGTGACTAAGTGTGAAGGTCGCGCACAAAGCCTTTGCTGTTGTTTTGTTTCCGATGTTGGCCGTGAGCAGACAAGAGCGTAGACGGGGATTCAAGTCTTTTTCTGATCACAAACTACCATATATGCTTTCTACTGTACTTTGTATTCTGTGTTGTTGATGGGTTATCAACTACTGGATCTACTTGTGGTCTCAGACCTTTTATTGTTGATGGTGGGCGAAAGAAATTTCCAGCCCAAACATGAAGAATCCACTGGTGGTTTTGCTGAGTGGCCTCATCTTCTTTCTCCTCTTTTATTTTATTTTATTTCAATGACATAGATTCAAGCTGGATCTTGCCCTGGCAATTGAACATCAATCAAACATGCAGCAGGATTAACTACGTGATTTCCTGGAGGTGCTACATCTTCAGCCTAATCACAGCATTCTGCCTGCAATTCAGAAAAGCCCCCAATATAAAAGCTCCAGCTAGAACTCCTAAGGATGATATTATGTGTTTTGTCATTTTGTTCACCTTATTTCTGAACTCCTTAGGATGCAAGTAAAACTCAGCCTGCCAAGAGAGCTGCTTCAAAAATGAAAGATGAACCAAGTGATGACTCAATAACGGTTGATGATGAAGAACCTCCTCAAAAGAAGCAGAAGGTGTTGCAAATACTATAACTTGTTTATTTTTCTTTGCACATTTTCATTATTTTTCTCAGGATGTTCCATTGTTCACATTGTATTTCTTCTGTTAATAGGAAGCACTTTCAGCTGCAAAAAAAGAAAGCAGCAGTGAGGATGAAGATGACAGTAGTGAGGAAAGTTCGGATGATGAGCCAACAAAAGTTGAAGAAAAGAAGGTACATACAAATTCTTGGATGTAGGCAATGTATTATTAATATTAACCAGTATTAACTAGATGCTTTATCAGGCTCCAAAAGTATCAGAAAACATTGGATCTAAGGATGAATCTTCTGAAGACGAGAGTGATAAAGACAGTGAAGAGCCTCAGGCATGCCATCATTTAACACCTCAGGCATGCCATCATTTTTGTTTCACAACTCAAAAGTAAAGGAAAACACTAAAAGTATGCAGGCAGTATGAGGGACACATTTCTTGGTCAGTTTTTTCATAAACATGATAGTTTTTTTTCAGAAATACTTGTTGAGTGCCCGTGCGTTGCTACGGAAATCATATAAAGTTATGGCATCTAATAATGTCTCAGTGATTGTTTTCTTCAGACATTTATTTACGTGATAAAATATCGACGTCTATGAGTGGTAGTTTTACTAATTTGAGATTGACATTCATAGAGTTTAGGTACAATAGCGGACCCACTTAAGGTGTCGAGCATATTAACCTACTTGGACTATTTGTAGTTTGACCTGTCTACCCATGGCAGCGAGTGCCAGTGACTGAGAATCTAGACGAGTGAACGCTGGTGCTGTATCATTTGTTGTTCTTCCGCAAACTGATGGGGTTGCAATTTGATATAGTTTTTTGGGCATGTTCTTCTCAAGTTTGTTTGTCTGGACAAGTTATGGCATGACTATAATAGCTAGAAAATACTTTCTTCTGAAAATGCAGGTTGATGTCCACTACGAAATGAGGACCTAAGAATCGATAGTTCGATACCTACAGATCAGGTGGCTTTGGATGTCAGTTTGTCAATACAACCGATAGTGATGTTAGGATAACTCAGATTCCAACCAGAATCGTTGTTTCAATCCAAGATGATAGATCATAGCACATGGTAAGGGTCTTGGTTTTACAAACTTCCTGAAATAATTTTTATGTGCAAAATAAATGCCATATCTTTGGGTTTCCCTTTTAAAACCTGTAAAACATCTGTTCCTAAAGCTCAATTTCACGTATTTTCTCATGTTTAATCCATATTTACTACTTTAATCATACCCTTGTTTTATTTGCAGTCGCATTATTCGTAGGTCTCATGTTCAATGAACCGGGTCTGTGCTTGGGTGGACCATTTATTTTAGTTGGCGCATATTGTTAGCAAATTGTAATAACAAAATGGAAATAAAAGAAAGAGAATTTATCTGCTCTAAGTCATAGTACATAATGGATTATGTATTATATGTTGTTATTTTTTCCTTATATTATATCCTTACATCGATCAACATAAATGTCTTTTCCCCTCTACTTTCAGATATAACCATAGTTGACCTCAATGTTCAAAGGATGGCCAGGTATTTCTTTTTTCCTGTCTCTATTCAACTGTTGTCGCATAGCTAATCTTGAACTACGGATTGCGACAGCCATTAGAATCCAATTATATATACTTTGCTGCAGTGAGCAGGGCCATAGACCGAACAATCTCATGTTCATGATGAAAAAGAAAAAATGAGGGATTTAGAGTTTTGGAACCCAATCTGTTTTTACCTTTCGAGCTTGGTTGCAATGAACAGGAAGTGACTTCAACCCTTTATAGTGCAGGGTTGCAGGCTGTAGTTTCTTTTTAATTGTTTGCATGTATGCAGTGATGATGCATGACAAATCAAAGGTGCTATTTGCTTTTGACCTACCTTATGTAGGAATTTATGATGTGTAAACAGGCTACCTAATTCCCTTCCATCACATAAAATTGTTACCTGTTTGTATAGCACATAACTGCATTCTAGAAGATCACAGATAGTCAATAACATAAACTGCTCGTTCTTGGATTCGGAATTTTTTAAACCCAATGTGCAATGTAATAACTATGGACACCCCATCCATGCATTTAAATATGTATATTAAAAATATTAATGTGGTTTATGTCCAATGCATTTCTTAACTAACTACCTTCATCTAACACAATATTTAGGGCTACATCATCTTGTTGTTGACGGGTTCCGTGTGTTCAATCGCCGAGCAGAAAGCCAGGAACAGAACTTAGGCGTTGGCGATTGGCATCTCCCTCCCCTAAGCCATGGCCACCGGGCGGCCCGTACGACTCGTGCTGGATGCCTCCCTCCTCCTTGACCCCTCCTCCACCAGGGAGGCGGTGGCGGTGGCTCTGCGGCCCGGGGTAGAGGAGCTGTTGCGGCGGTTGCGCTACTCCAACCTGACTGTGGTATGAGTGGCTTGGTTTTGTGTCTATTCGCGCGATTCGTCATTGTTTTGCTAAATGAGTTGGTTGAGGTCTTACTGTTTAATAGTGTCGTACTGTTCAAGGAAATGCTCTCGCTGATAGATTGTCCTAGGAACTTGGCTAAAAGCTCAACTTTTCCGTTTTTCTCTCCTGTTGATTAATGTCATATGCTCGAATGTTTAGGATCCTTGATGTCTTTTTAGGAACTTGGCTAAAAGCTCAACTTTGCAGTAATCCTTGATATCTGCATTTAGGATCCCGTTTAGGGCTACATCATCTTATTGTTGATGGGTTCCCTGTGTTCAAGTTTTAGCCCAATAAATAGTTCAAATGCTTGCTGCTACTGGATCAGTAGAGCTTACAAGAGTTCATAAACTGAGCAAGTGATGGGCATCTGATTATATCCTCTTCTATCCTTTTTCAGGCAATCTGCTATGCAGAGGGCATGCCAACTAATGAGGTGCTCTACTTATCTACATTATTATTACATCCCTCTGAAGTTGTATCTTTAGAAGTTCACATTGACAGTATTTGCTTCCTCTTGCCATACTTACCCATCATGGCCCATGGGGTGTCTATCTTATCATGCCATCTTCAAAGAATGGCATCATGTTAACAAAAATGAATGAGAAATCAGTCATTTCTAATGGAAAGGCAGTTTTTTACTGCTGATCTGGTGGCAATTTCCTGTTAAACTTCTGCTTACTAGCATATGTTTCAATAATCTTTAGGCATGGTCAAATGTTTCTATCTTATGTCCTGATATAATCAAGTGCATGATAACCCATGTCAAGTTCATCATGAAATATGGGACCATTGAATTTTGAATTTATCTTATGTAATTGTTATCCTTCATATCAGAAATAATGGTTTTTTTGTCACTGCCTTTGAGTTTTGAACATTTAAGACACTTGTTGGCTATTTGCTTGAGTACAACAGATTTCTTAACTGTCGAAGCTTCTTGCTTCAGCACAAAAGATTTCTTAACTATCGAAACTTCCATACCAACCCTATGCGCCCTTATGAAATTGCTGTGAAAATAATGTTGTTCTAATATTTAACAGCTGTATATTTTAGTAAAAAAAGATCATAATAGGCACTCACAAAATAAATAAATAAATAAATATGCTTACAAGTTCCCCCTATTTCCTTTTATTAGTCAGGCTTTCTTGAAAAGGTCGCAAGCTCACACTTGTCTGGCTCTATAGCACTTCTTGCGAAAAGTGGGAATCTTTCTCTAACTGAATTAATGTTAGAATGGAGCCGAACAAGTTTATGTTTTTATGCGACTTCAAGAGTTGACAAAGGTTTAAGTTCTGAGCTCCAGAATCAGAATTGGAGAGTTCTTTCTGTAGGTAAGCCTATACACTGGGACTGAAAAGCCATGTTTTATTTTCAGGCTATTTTTAGCAAGTCATTTTTGTATTAGAACTTTACTCAAGATAGAATGTGGCAATTTCTATATTACATAATGGAACATTTGTCCTTGTGTGGGATGATGGGAACTGATACACTTCACTGGTCCAGCTAATGAATGTAGCATAGAGGTTCCTGGTGTTTTAAATGTTCAAAGGCTTCAGCAGTTGCTTCTCACCTTGGCTACTCTAATAAAAAGGGTAAGTTTGCCCTTGCTTTCTTCTTAAACACTTATTGTAATTACAGAGTGCATTGATTTGGAGTGTCTCCCTCTTTGATGTAGGAACTATGTGACTCATCTGTTCTGGTGATTGGATATATAATGAAAATATCCTATGAGGAAGACTTCGTAAGGGCAAGTTACTTTAGAGTTTACAGTGTAAATGAATATTAACAGCTACTTATGTATTGTTTAACAACATGAACATCACACTTTTTCATCTTGCTTACTTATAGAGATGTGGTTCTGTCACTTATGTGACCGTTGCCGTGTATGGAGACGAGGACAAGCCAGCGCTTATAATGTTTACAGAGATGTGGTTCTGTGACTGTTGCCGTGTACTCAGGCTTTATTTCAACAGGATTTAAATATGAGATGTAGAGTGATTGATGTACATCACTTCACTAATCATGAAATCTGTAGAAGGCGAAACTACTAGCCATATATGATATGCATAACCCGTGTGGTAAACATTATCAATATCACATAAATTATTTCTAATGGGTTTTGCATTATCACAGTGATTGTTGTCGTTCCGTTGTTATGTTTCATACAAATTTTTTACTCCCGTCGCAACACACGGGCACTCACCTAGTTATTAGCTAAGAATTGTTTAGAACCCTAGCTAATAGATTGACTAAAGTAATATTGAATGGGAAATGTGTCATAGGACCATTTCTACCTGTTTTGGTGATTAAGTGCCCAACACACCATTTAGAACTAACTTGCTTGATATGAGTATGAGCACATGTCCAATGAAGGCAATATGAAGGTTCCAAGTCCAAAAGAGTAGAAACCAGGGCCCAAAAATGCAACTTGAAATGAAATGGTAAATCTGTGAGGTTTGCACACTTAGATATGTTGCATAGGTTCATTACAATGCTTCTAGAACTTGCACTTGGTCTCTAACCCTTTGTGTAGCAAGAAGTGCATTTTAGATTTTGGTTTGGTCCAAATCAAGAACCCTGGTGAAAATCCGTGAAAGAGGTGAGTTTCCCACGCTTAGTCAATTGGATTATATGCTAACTATGTTTGTCTAAAATGTAGGGAAGTCCTTGAGAACAACCAAGAAGAATTAGAGAAGATAGGCCCAAAAGAGCCTAACTTGGCCAGTTCTTGGCCTCACCGGACTGGTCCGATGGTGCACCAGACCGAGTCTACAGGGGCCAGGACTTAGCCGGTTTGGCAGTCTAGTGCATCAAACCGGGTCCATATGTGCCGGACCGCCTATACAACTGAACTCGGTGGTGTCAATAAATTATTCTTAAAATTCATCGGACCGTCATTGTTCATGATCGAGTGGCGTACTGGATCGCTCTCTAAAGGCTACTTCGTGGGAGAGTGGATGAGCCAACGACTAGCAGGTGTGGCACCTAGTCCATAGGTGCACCACAGACCACTACGGTGCCCATCAACTAAGAAAATTGCCAATCAGAATCCTAGACTCAGGGCACGTGGACACGGTTCGATGATGCACCAGACCAATCCGATGCGCCCGCAGATAGCCAGATTTTGGCATCTTTTTGCAAAGAAGGAACAATGGCTATGGGTCCTTTTGGGGCTATAAAAGGACCCCTATGGTGACCTCCTTCAGCACACAAGCATACCAAGAGCCTCTCTACACTCCAACACTCTGCCACAACGCATTTTAGTGATTCTAGCGAGATCCGAGCGTCGTTCTTGTGTTGTTCATGGCATACTATGTGTTGTGCTCTTGTGATTCTCTTTTTTTTGTGTTGTGTTGTTGGTTTTGACTCTTTTGCTTGTACTCTCGCCCCTCTCTTACTCTAAGTTGTAACTCTAATCATGTGTAAGGCCGCAAAAGACTCCAATTTATGGAGATTCCTTGCGAATGGGGATACTATTGATATAAGGAAGGCAGTGTTGGTCCCTGTTCTCGAATGCTATACACCAAGAACAAGGCAACATAATTGTTAACGATTAAAGACCTTCGTCCTTCGAAGCATTATTTCCCTTAGGATATAATGATCTTCGACGAAGGTCATGGACATACCGTCATCATTTTAGTGAACAAAAAAATGTAAACAAGGACATATAAGACACAAAAAGAATATAAACAATTGTTCCAAATCATTGAATTATTATACTTATTTCATAAACATGGATAAACATCAATAATATTCATATTACATTTGTACCTTCGGCTCGGCAGAAGGTGAAAATGCGAGTGTGACGCAAGAGTGATTACAAGTCAGCGTGAACAGTACGGTGTTACTGTTCATCTATTTATAGGCACAGGACACGGCTTAGACAAAATTACATTTATGTCCCTGACATTTAGTAATGGCCATAAAGTCAGCTGTCGAGGGCTAAACAGTCTTTTCTCCTTTAGGTCAGTTCCATCTTCCACCTTTGTCATTGTGTTAAGCCGAAGCTTCTTCGGCCACAGCTTCGGTGCCCGTTCATCCTACTCCTGGGTTGTTTTTCCATATCAAGCATGCTTTCATCCCAAAGTCGAAGCTTCCTGAGATAGTATATTATACTGGAAAACATGTTAGTTATGTTTTTGAGGACCTTCAGAAGAAGAAGGCCCCCAACAGTAGCCCCTCACAGTATTAATTTGTTTTTGCATTTAACAAATTCAGACTGTAACATGAATGAAGGCCTTTAGCCGAAGGTTCAAAAAACACCTTCCCTTCGCTAGAATAGCGAAAGTCAATGACGTATAGTGTCGGTGTTTTGGGTCCGACCGCACACCCGGGGTTGCCCCTCGAGGTGTCTTTAGGAGTAGGGCGGTGTCGCCGACTGTAGCAAAATGGTTCGTGCTGGATGCACGAGAGACAAGAGACAACGTTTACAGGTTCGGACCGCTTAGAGATGCGTAACACCCTACGTCCTGGCGAAGATGCTTTGTGTAATGGGTTACAAGGTGGTTCTCTAGAGCGGGGATGTGGAAAGTGTAGGTAGATGGCTGGATAGTGTGTTCGATCGTTCTGAAGGGGTGCCCCCTGGGCCTTATATATTCGGCCGTGGGGCGATACATGCGGATATGATAACAACGTGCACCTAAAGGATAGTGAACTGTTTGAGTCTATCTTCCTATGATTCAGCCGACCTATCCTCGCCTGGTTCTACTGCATGGTGCTCCAGCGCGGGAAAGTCGGATCTTCTGTTGTAATTTCTTCGCTCATCGTTGTGAGGCCATCTGAACTTGCGTCGACCCGGCCTTACGTTGATTTGCTTTGCTGATTGTCCTCTCCCCCAGGCCCATGAAGGAATGACCTTACGACTTATTGGGCCTATGGGCCCTTCGTGAGGTCTTTTACCCTGCTAGTGGACCCGGGGGATATCTGTCCCCCACATATAGGGCCCGCCAAGTTGCAATACGCTGGGCATATAAATAGGAACCCGCAGCGGTAGCATTTGTTGCGCCTTTCAATTGCTTGTGCTATTGTTTCAAGCTTGAAATTTCTTGCTGTCAAATTTCGCTTGATTTGTGAGCTTCATCATTTACATAAGTGCTTGTTAGATGCATGAAGAGAAGATGTATGAGGAGAAGAAGGTTGTGGACCCTGCTCTAGCTAGGTTTTATGAAGCTATGGAAAAGACAAACTCATAAAAGATTACGAATGAAATATTAGCCGGGTTGTCTGAGGATTCTGATGATAGCGAGAACTTTGATGTGGAAAATGGGAACGAAGATGCCGAAGATCGGCCCTGGCGGCCAAGTCATACTATCTTCAAAAAGTCGTCCATCAAACAAAGTCAGATTGATGCTATGAAGGGAAGATATTTTCGAGATATGTCCATTGTGAGAGCTGGAGGGGATAGTGTCGCCCCTGCTCCCGAAGAAGATGAAGTGGTTGTTTATAGGAGCTTCATGAAGGCAGGGCTTTGGTTCCGGTTAAGCAAATTCCTGGTTGAAGTGCTGAAGACCTTTGAAATTTTCTTCATCAGATTACCCCTGAAGCCATTATCAGGATGGGGGTTTTGTTTGGGTGGTGAGGAGCCAAGGGCTAGAATCGAGCACAAAGTGCTTCTGTAACATGCATGAGCTACTGTACGAGACGAAGGCCACTGGCAAGGAGCAATATCACAACAATTTCGGTTGCTATGGCTTCGTTCCTCGTTCTGATGTAAGTTATCCAATTCCAACATTTCAAAAAAGGTGGCCCAAGGCCTAGATGGAGGAATGGTTTTATGTAAAGAATAATCTGATTGAAAGGGAAGACATAAAAGGGATTATCCAACACCCTATCTGGTCTCGCTTTGGCATCAGAAGGCCGGCTACTATGCTTGGGAACGATATCGAGGCCTGCTAGAAGGCTTTCAACAATGTTTGCGCCTTTATTGGCACAAGAGACCTAGTTTAGGAGCACACAGCTTATAGAGTGTGGCCTCTTGTGAATGACTGGGAGATGCCGAAGGAGACTGCTGTCGGGTCTAGTAAAGGTGGTTTGGTTTACTAGAAATACACCTTCAGATATAGAGACCAGTTTGACAAACTGAATGATGACTGGCTGACCTGTGTTGAGGCGACTAGCGATGAGTTACTTGGGGCGTACACGAGAGCCAAAGATGATGCCATGACCTTAGCCTTCAGAGGACGAGGCAAGAAAAGGTTGAACAGAGTTTTCGACGTTATCGGCTTCATGTATCCGGACTACACTTACCCCTCGCGAAAGCAAGGAAAGAAAAGGAAAACTACCGCTTCGGCTATCTCTGTTGTGCCGAAAGGCAAAAAGATTAAGGTTTTAACGCACCGTCCTAGGTATATTGAAACGTCCACGGTGCCGAAGTTTGGTGAAGGGACATCTTCCATTGTGGAGCCAGGACAGTCTACTCTTGCCGGCCGAAGCGCCAAAGAATCATCTGAAGTGCCAAAGATTCCTGCAATCGGATCGGCCGAAGCGCCGAAACATACTGCCGAAGCTAAAGGAAAGACAGCCGAAGAGCCAGACCGAGAGGAAACGGTAGGACCACCAAAAATCTTAAGTCCGCCACCGGAGCCAGAATTGTCGAATGTGTCAAAAGCTCCTGCAATAACTCCGAAGAGGAGGAGGATGGCAAGCGTGATGGACGCTGTCATGGAGTCGACAAGGGCATTAACTCCTGCACCTGCAAAGAAGGTTGTTGAAGCTGCTATAGCTCGCGTTGAAGCCGAAGCTAGGCCCTTAGTGTCCACTGAGGCAGAGCCTGCTGGAACTGAACAAGAATCTTCAGATGCTGGCTTGGCTCTGGAGAAGAAAGACGCACCTGAAAAAGTTAAATCTCCTACTCCCGAAGCACGCTTCGAAGATCTTGACTCTATTATATGACATGCTTCGGGTAAAAGGTTGTCTGAAGAAGAAATCGCGGAAGCCACACACTACGCCCGGGAATTGAAGTATCCGAAGGGGCCCTAGTGTACAATGGAACCAACGAAGATTATTTTCTATACTGTCTCCCGGACAATAAGGAAATATCTGTTTGTCGGGAGATGGCAAAAAAACATGGGATTTTCGAAGCTTGAAGCTGGCCTTTCTGCCATGTCAAAGGATGACCTCGCAGACAACCTTGCGTACAATAGTCTGAAGGTACGGAAGTTATGGACTTATAAATAGATTATCTTTTGTCTTTTATTCTTATGCTGATCCTTTGTCTCCCTTCTTTTTGTAGGGCTTAATTCTTAGCAACGCTTTGAGGGCGCAGAAAAATGCTAAGGATGAAAGTTGCCAGATAGCCCTTAGCAACCTTCGGTCGGAGGTTATCAGACTGAGGAACAAAGCTGCAAAAAAAGACAAAATTTTGCTTTCCTTAGTGGACATAATGAAGAAAGATGAGGCAAAATTCAATGCTCAATCTGAAGTCCATAAAGCAGAAGTTGAGAACCTTCAGAAAAAACTTGCCGAAGCTAATGAAAATTTTGAACTTGCAAAAGTAAAGCAAGAAATAAGTGAATGGTCGAATGCCGGGCTAGAAAAGAATGTTAAGGAGCTTCGTGAATCCAAAGAAAGATGCTTTGAGAAATCCTTGGGTTGCGTAAGAAAACTGAAAATTAGCTTTGCCAAGGTGGGTGCGTACTCTTCGGAAGAAAAGTTCATTCGAGGTGACCCCGAAGGCATCATTGATTGGATAGGTGAAGAAGCCAAAGCCATTGAAGAGATCCTTAGTGATCACAGGGACATTTGTGCCTTCGTCGGCGCCTGAGGGGTTGCAGCAATTCTGGAGAAAGCTGGTTGTGACCATGTTAAAGCTGTAGCCCAGACCGAAACCGTCTTCTCTATAGACGAAACGAAAGACCCCTCGACCGAAGCCACTTTGGTGGACGGGAAATTTTATTCCAATGTCTAGGTGAACGGTGGCCGAGAAATGGCCAACGAAATTATAAATAAAAATGAAAAAGAATCCCATGATGCTCGAGAAGAAGCTAAGCGAGCCGAAGAAGCTACCGAGCGCGCAAGGCGTATATGTATTATTATTGAATTCTTGTTTTGGTGTTTGTTTTCTACCTTTGGACTAACGATTTGCTTACTACAGTTGAACTTTCACCGCTACCTGAGTCGTACGACCCCCAGGCCGATCCCGTTATGAAAGAGGCTCTGGATGTGATGAGTGTTGCCAATACCATCGTCGACGAAGTCATCAATAGACTACTGAATGAGGCCGTTGAAAAAATTCTCAAAGAAGACTAGGCTTTTGTTATGATGATACAATGTAGCATTTGTGTATGAAACAATTATCATACATGTATATTAATGTAATATATTTCTTTGCGATGCATGAAATTTACGCACATACCATTTTTGAGCCTTCGGCGAAAAAACACCTTTTCTTCTTTTCATGCTTCGTAAACAAAAACCCTTTTATAGCAAAGCTGTTGTGACGCTGTTGTCAAAGGTCTTTCTAGGTAAGATTGCATTTGCTGAAGGTTTGCTTCGTGCCTTAGTACACTTTCATTCATCAAGTTATTGCATGAAGATTTGCTTCGTGCTCAATCTTTGTTGTCGATGCGGTATGATGTATGATGTATTGCTATGCGAAATGATGCAACATGATGTTTATGACGGATACACACACCCACACTGAAACACTCAAGACTCTGCATCCCCTTGGAGACGTCTTTAGAGTCTTTAAGCTCTGCATCCCCTTAGGAACGACTTTGGAGCTTCTTCACTTTATATTTCGGTGGTATTTAAGCTCTGCATCCCCTTAGGAACGACTTTGGAGCTTCTTCACCTTCTATTTCGGTGGTATTTAAGCTCTGCATCCCCTTAGGAACGACTTTGGAGCTTCTTCACCTTCTATTTCTGTGGAATTTTTGGCTCTGCATTCCCTTAGGAACGACTTTTGAGCTTCGGAACTTACTCTGCGCTCCCTTAGGAACGACTTTTGTAGCTTCGGAAGTTTGTTAGGAGGAATCATTTTACTCAATGATACAGGCACAATTATTACATGAAATCTGAATTCAGTCCTTCGTGACTTGTTTTTCATACAAGAAAAATAAAATGACAGAAAAGATAAAGATACGCCAAGGGTAGGATATTCTTTAGTAGATGTGCTTGGATTCAGGCACGGTGAAAGGGAAATAGGCTTACACCTTTTCCTAAATAGATTTTAGTGGTTGAATTGCCCAACACAAATAATTGGACTAACTAGTTTGCTCTAGTCTATAAGTTTTACAGGTGCCAAAAGGTTCACAATAGACCAATAAAAAGACCAAGAAAGGGTTCAAACAAAGAGAGCTAAAGAAATCCCAAAGGCACCCTGGTCTGGCGCACCGGACTGTCCGGTGTGCCACCGGACAGTGTCCGGTGCACCACCGGACAGTGTCCGGTGCACCAGGGAACTCGACGCTGAACTCTTCACCTTCGGGAAAATCAGAGGGCGCTCCGCTATAATTCACCGAACCATTCGGTGTGGCACCGGACAGTCCGGTGTGCCAGCGGAGCAACGGCTACTTAAAGCGCAACGGTCGACTGCAACGCATTAAATGCGCGCCAGCGCGCGCAGAGGTCAGAGCACACGCAGTTGGCGCACCGGACAGTCTACAGGAGATGTTCGGTGCGCCACCGGACAGCCTAGAGGCCCCACAAGTTAGAGCTCCAATGGTCGAACCCCAACGGCTGGCTGACGTGGCTGGCGCACCGGACTGTCCGGTGCGCCATGCGACAGCAAGCTTCCAACGGCCACATTTTGGTGGTTGGGGCTATAAATACCCCAACCACCCCACATTCAATGGCATCCAAGTTTCTACACTTCTACACCTTACAAGAGCTATAGCATTCAATACAAGACACATCAAGAGATCAAATCCTCTCCCAACTCCACACAAAGCTTTAGTGATTAGAGAGAGAGATTTGTTGTGTTCATTTGAGCTCTTGCGCTTGGATTGCTTCTTTTCTTTCTCATTCTTCTTGTGATCAAGCTCAATTGTAACCAAGGCAAGAGACACCAATTGTGTGGTGGTCCTTGCAGGGACTTTGTGTCCCGTGTGATTGAGAAGAGAAGCTCACTCGGTCTAATTGACCGTTTGAGAGAGGGAAAGGGTTGAAAGAGACCCGGTTTTTGTGACCACCTCAACGGGGAGTAGGTTTGCAAGAACCGAACCTCGGTAAAACAAATCCTTGTGTCTCATTCCTTATTTGCTTGCGATTTGTTTTTTCACCCTCTCTCTCGAACTCGATTATATTTCTAACGCTAACCCGGCTTGTAGTTGTGATTAACTTTGTAAATTTCAGTTTCGCCCTATTCACCCCCCTCTAGGCGACTTTTAATTGGTATCAGAGCCCGGTGCTTCATTAGAGCCTAACCGCTCGAAGTGATGTCGGGAGATCACGCCAAGAAGGAGATGGAGACCGGCGACAAGCCCACTACAAGCCACAGGAAGACTTCATCGGAAGAGTCCCGCAACAAATGAAAGGGGAAGGAAAAGAAATCCCCTTCACACAAGTCACGTCGGAGCGGTGACAAAAAGAAGAAGATGAGGAAGGTGGTCTACTATGAGACCGACTCTTCATCACCATCGACCTCCGGCTCCGACGCGCCGTCCGTAACTTCTAAGCGCCATGAGCGCAAGAAGTTTAGTAAGATCCCCCTACGCTATCCTCGCATTCCTAAACATACGCCTTTACTTTCCGTCCCATTAGGCAAACCACCAACGTTTGATGGTGAAGATTATGCTAGGTGGAGTGATATGATGTGACATCACCTAACCTCACTCCACAAAAGTATATGGGATGTTGTTGAGTTTGGTGTACAGGTACCATCCGTAGGAGATGAAGATTATGATGAGGACGAAGTGGCCCAAATCGTGCACTTCAACTCATAAGCCACCACTATACTCCTCACCTCTCTAAGTCGAGAGGAGTATAACAAGGTGCAAGGATTGAAGAGTGCCAAGGAGATTTGGGACGTACTCAAGACCGCGCACGAAGGAGACGAGGTGACCAAAATCACCAAACGGGAGACGATCGAGGGGGAGCTCGGTCGCTTTCGACTTCGCCAAGGGGAAGAGCCACAAGAAATGTACAACCGGCTCAAGACTTTGGTGAACCAAGTGCGCAACCTCGGGAGTAAGAAATGGGATGACCATGAGATGGTTAAGGTTATTCTAAGATCCCTTGTTTTCCTTAACCCTACTCAAGTTCAATTAATTCGTGGTAATCCTAGATATACACAAATGACCCCCGAGGAAGTAATAGGTAATTTTGTGAGCTTTGAGTTGATGATCAAAGGCTCAAAGAAGATCATCGAGCTAGATGGCCCCTCTGCGCCCGAAGCACAACCGGTTGCATTCAAGGCGACGGAGGAGAAGAAGGAAGAGTCTACATCAAGTAGACAACCAATCGACGCCTCTAAGCTCGACAATGAGGAGATGGCGCTCATCATCAAGAGCTTCCGCCAAATCCTCAAGCAAAGGAGGGGGAAGGATTACAAGTCCCGCTCCAAGAAGGTTTGCTACAAGTGTGGTAAGCCCGATCACTTTATTGCCAAATGTCCTATTTCTAGTGACAGTGACAGGGGCGACGACAAGAAGGGGAGAAGAAAGGAAAAGAAGAGGTACCACAAGAAGAAGGGTGGCGATGCCCATGTGTGCCGCGAGTGGGACTCCGACGAGAGCTCCACCGACTCCTCCTCCGATGAGGACGTTGCCAACATCGCCGTCACCAAGGGACTCCTCTTCCCCAACGTCGGCCACAAGTGCCTCATGGCAAAGGACGACAAAAGGAAGAAGGTAAAATCTAAATCCTCCACCAAATATGAATTCTCTAGTGATGATAATGCTAGTGATGAGGAGGATAATTTACGTACCCTTTTTGCCAACCTCAACATGCAACAAAAAGAAAAACTAAATGAACTAATTAGTGCTATTCATGAGAAGGATGATCTCTTGGACTCCCAAGAGGATTTCCTAATTAAAGAAAATAAGAAGCATGTTAAGGTTAAAAATGCTTATGCTCTAGAAGTAGAAAAGTGTGAAAAATTATCTAGTGAGCTAAGCACATGCCATGATATTATCACCAACCTTAGAAATGAGAATGCTAGTTTAATTGCTAAGGTTGATTCAAATGTTTGTGATGCTTCAATTTCCAATCTTAGAGATGATAATGTTGAATTACTTGCTAAGATTGAAGAATTAAATGTTTCTCTTGCTAGCCTTAGAAATGAAAATGAAAATTTGATTACTAAGGCTAAAGAATTAGATGTTTGCAATGCTTCCATTTCTGATCTTAGAAGTGAAAATGATATATTACATGCTAAGATTGTTGAACTAAAAACTTGCAAACCCTCTACATCTACCGTTGAGCATGTTTCTATTTGCACTAGATGTAGAGATGTTGACATTGATGCTATTCATGATCATATGACTTTAATTAAACAACAAAATGATCATATAGCAAAATTAGATGCTAAAATTGCCGAGCATGAACTTGAAAATGAAAAATTTAAATTTGCTCGTAGTATGCTTTATAGTGGGAGACGCCCTGGCATCAAGGATGGCATTGGCTTCCAAAAGGGAGACAATGTCAAACTTAATGCTCCTCCTAAGAAATTGTCTAACTTTGTTAAGGGCAAGGCTCCCATGCCTTAGGATAACGAGGGTTACATTTTATACCCTGCCGGTTATCCCGAGCACAAAATTAGGAGAATTCACTCTAGGAAGTCTCACTCTGGCCCAAATCATGCTTCTATATATAAGGGTGAGACATCTAGCTCTAGGCAATCAACCCGTGCTAAATTGCCTAAGAAGAAAGCTCCTATTGCATCAAATGATCACAATGTTTCATTTAAAACTTTTGATGCATCTTATGTTTGACTAACAAATCTGGCAAAGTTGTTGCCAAGTATGCTGGGGGCAAACACAAGGGAGCAAAGACTTGTGTTTGGGTACCCAAAGTTCTTGTCTCTAATGTTAAAGGACCCAAAACTGTTTGGGTACCTAAAGTCAAGAACTAAACTTGTTTTGTAGGTTTATGCATCCGGGGGCTCAAGTTGGATCATTGATAGCGGGTGCACAAACCACATGACAGGGGAGAAGAAAATGTTCTCCTCTTATGAGAAAAACCAAGATCCCCAACGAGCTATCACATTCGGGGATGGAAACCAAGGTTTGGTCAAAGGTTTGGGTAAAATTGCTATATCCCCTGACCATTCCATTTCCAATGTTTTTCTTGTTGATTCATTAGATTACAATTTGCTTTTCGTTTCGTAATTATGTCAAATGGGCTACAACTATCTATTTACTGATGTAGGTGTCACTGTCTTTAGAAGCAGTGATGATTCAGTAGCATTTAAGGGAGTGTTAGAGGGTCAGCTATACTTAGTTGATTTCAATAGAGCTGAACTCGACACTTGCTTAATTGCTAAGACTAACATGGGTTGGCTCTGGCACCGCCGACTAGCCCATGTTGGGATGAAGAATCTTCATAAGCTTCTAAAGGGAGAGCACATTTTAGGATTAACAAATGTTCATTTTGAGAAAGACAGGATTTGTAGCGCATGCTAAGCAGGGAAGCAAGTTGGTATTCATCATCCACACAAGAACATCTTGACGACTGACAGGCCACTCGAGCTCTTCCACATGGACCTATTCGGCCCGATCGCTTACATAAGCATCGACGGGAGTAAGTATTGTCTTATTATTGTGGATGACTATTCTAGCTTCACTTGGGTGTTCTTTTTGCAGGAAAAATCACAAACCCAAGAGACTTTAAAGGGATTCTTGAGACGAGCTCAAAATGAGTTCGGCCTGAGGATCAAGAAAATTAGAAGCGATAATGGGACGGAGTTCAAGAATTCCCAAATTGAAGGCTTCCTTGAGGAGGAGGGCATCAAGCATGAGTTCTCTTCTCCCTACACGCCACAACAAAATGGTGTAGTGGAGAGGAAGAATAGAACTCTATTGGACATGGCGAGGACCATGCTTGATGAATACAAGACATCGGATCGGTTTTGGGCCGAGGCAGTCAACACCGCTTGCTACGCCATCAACCGGTTATACCTTCACCGAATCCTCAAGAAGACATCATACGAACTCCTAACCGGTAAAAAGCCCAATATTTCATATTTTAGAGTCTTTGGTAGCAAATGTTTTATACTTGTTAAAAGAGGTAGAAAGTCCAAATTTGCTCCTAAGGCTGTAGAAGGCTTTTTACTAGGATATGATTCAAACACAAGGGCATATAGAGTCTTTAACAAGTCCATTGGACTAGTTGAAGTTTCTTGTGACGCTGTGTTTGATGAGACTAACGGCTCTCAAGTAGAGCAAGTTGATCTTGATGAATTAGATGATGAAGAGGCTCCATGCGTCGCGCTAAGGAACATGTCCATTGGGGATGTGTGTCCTAAGGAATCCGAAGAGCCCATTCAAGCACAAGATCAACCATCCTCCTCCGTGCAAGCATCTCCACCAACCCAAGACGAGGATGAGGCTCAAGATGATGAAGAGGAAGATCAAGAAGATGAGCCACCTCAAGAAGACGGCAATGATCAAGGGGGAGATGCAAATGATCAAGACAAGGAGGATGAGCAAGTTGCAAGGCCGCCACACCCAAGAGTCCACCAAGCAATCCAACGAGATCACCCCGTGAACACCATCCTCGGCGACATTCATAAGGGGGTAACCACTAGATCTCGTGTTGCACATTTTTGTGAGCATTACTCTTTTGTTTCCTCTATTGAGCCACACAGGGTAGAGGAAGCACTTCAAGATTCGAATTGGGTGATGGCGATGCAAGAGGAGCTCAACAACTTCACGAGGAATGAGGTATGGCATTTGGTTCCACGTCCTAACCAAAATGTTGTAGGAACCAAGTGGGTCTTCCGCAACAAACAAGATGAGCATGGTGTGGTGACAAGGAACAAAGCCCGACTTGTGGCCAAGGGATATTCACAAGTCGAAGGTTTGGATTTCGGTGAAACCTATGCACCCGTAGCTAGGCTTGAGTCAATTCGCATTTTACTTGCCTATGCTACTTACCATGGCTTCAAGCTTTATCAAATGGATGTTAAAAGTGCCTTCCTCAACGGACCAATCAAGGAAGAGGTCTATGTTGAGCAACCTCCCGGCTTTGAAGATAGTGAGTATCCTAACCATGTCTATAGGCTCTCTAAGGCGCTTTATGGGCTCAAGCAAGCCCCAAGAGCATGGTATGAATGCCTAAGAGATTTCCTTATTGCTAATGGCTTCAAAGTCGGCAAGGCCGATCCTACTTTATTTACTAAAAATCTTGCAAATGATTTGTTCGTATGCCAAATTTATGTTGATGATATTATATTTGGGTCTACTAACGAATCTACATGTGAGAAATTTAGTAGGATCATGACATAGAAATTCGAGATGTCAATGATGGGGGAGTTGAAGTACTTCTTAGGATTTCAAGTGAAGCAACTCCAAGAGGGCACCTTCATTAGCCAAACTAAGTACATTCAAGACATTCTAAACAAGTTTGGGATGAAGGACGCCAAGCCCATCAAGACACCCATGGGAATAAATGGGCATCTTGACCTCGACACGGGAGGTAAATCCGTAGATCAAAAGGTATACCAGTCGATGATAGGTTCTTTACTCTATTTATGTGCTTCACGACCGGATATTATGCTTTCCGTATGCATGTGTGCAAGATTCCAAGCCGATCATAAGGAAGCTCACCTTAGGGCCGTAAAACGAATCTTGAGATATTTAGTTTATACTCCTAAGTTTGGCCTTTGGTACCCCAGGGGATCTACATTTGATTTAATTGGTGTTGGGGCTATGCTTCGTCGCGCCGAAGGTCTTGTAGGAAGAAGCAGCTTCGGATGAAGCTGTCCGCAGGAGATGACCGAAGGTTCTTTTTCATGAAGCTTCGGTATTATAAACCGACTTAAAGATAGAATGACCTTTTAATCCATAGAGGTCTGA
Source organism: Zea luxurians (assembly GCA_029449295.1). Taxonomy (NCBI): domain Eukaryota; kingdom Viridiplantae; phylum Streptophyta; class Magnoliopsida; order Poales; family Poaceae; genus Zea; species Zea luxurians. Next base: position 10,222,388 of record JAOPSE010000081.1, on the reverse strand, counting down.
GTCAATGTTGTAAACTTTTATGAGGGGTATAATTGTAATTCTTCACAGGCTGTGTCCTGTGTCTATAAATAGATAAACAGTACCCCCGTACTGTTCACGCTGACCTGTATACGTTCGTACGTCACGCTTGTGTTCTTGCCTTCTACCAAACCGAAGGTACAAATGTAATTCAATATTGTTCTTATTTTTTCATGATTATATAATAAGGACATATAACAATGTTATATGATTATTCACGTTATTCTCTCATGTTTTATATGCTTCTCCCTTTATCGGTGCAAACTATAATGATGAAGGTATGACCTTCATGATCTTCGTCTGAAGATCGTTATATCCTAAGGGAAATAACGCTTCGAAGGACGAAGAATATTTACCATTAACTTTTTTCTGTGTTGCCTTGTTCTTAATTTATAGCATTTGAGAACAAGTCCCCAACATTGGCGCCCACCTCCGGTGAACTCACTTCCACTTTTTTGAGCTGATGGCTTCGTTCAACGATCAAGCTGGAGCTGCTTCGGCTCCGAAGCTGCTTCTTCCGATAACAGGCGGTTCATATTCAGAGCCAGCCAACAAGAAGCAGAAGAAGGAAGCACAGAGAAGGGTACAGCATGTTGGGGTGCAAGGACCCTTCATCAAGTCGAGATGGTCTCACATTCCTATTACCTTCTCCCAAGAAGACCTTCAACTCAAGGATTACCCACACAACGATGCCATGGTTATCTCTTGTGTTATCAAAGGATTTCTGGTCCACAATGTCTTGGTTGATACAGGCAGTGCAGCTGATATCATATTTGCTAAGGCCTTCAGGCAAATGCAAGAGCCAGAAGATAAGATTCATGATGCTACGCACCCTCTCTGTGGCTTCGGAGGAAGACAGATTGTAGCGCTGGGCAAGATCACCATGTCAGTGACCTTCGGGTTCATCAACAACACTAGAACTGAGCAAGTTGTGTTTGACATTGTTGACATGGAATACCCTTACAATGCAATTATTGGTCGTGGCACCCTCAATGCTTTCGAAGCAATTCTTCATCCTGCCTATCTTTGCATGAAGATACCTTCGGATCAAGGACCCATCGCTATTCATGGAAGTCAGGAAGCTGCCAGAAGGGTCGAAGGAAGCTGGACTGACTCAAAAGCAATCCATAACATAGATGGAGCTGAAGCTTGTGAACAGTACAAATTCAGAAGGGAGAAAGCAGCCTCAGCAGATCAGCCGAAGCCCATGCTCTTATGTGAGGACATAGCAGAGCAGAAGGTGCTGTTGGGCTCGCAATTATCCGAAGAGCAGGAGAAAACCTTGATAAGGTTTTTGTTCAACAACAAAGATGTTTTCGCATGGTCAGCCAATGACCTCTGCGGAGTAAATAGGGATGTTATTGAACACTCGCTCAATGTTGACCCATCCTTCAGACCCAGAAAGCAGAGGCTTCGGAAAATGTCTGATGATAAGGCCGAAGGTGCTCGTAATGAAGTAAAAAGACTCCTCAGTGCAGGAGTTATCAGAGAAGTAAAGTACCCAGAATTGCTAGCTAACACTGTTATGGTAAAGAAGGCCAATGGCAAGTGCAGAATGTGTACGATTTTACAGATCTCAACAAGGCTTGTCCGAAGGACGAATTCCCATTGCCAAGGATAGACTCTTTAGTTGATGCAGCTGCGTCTTCAGAGCTCATGAGTCTGCTAGACTGTTACTCAGGTTATCACCAAATCTGGATGAAGAAGGAAGATGAGCCGAAGACTAGCTTCATAACCCCAAGTGGCACATATTGCTATCTTCGGATGCCTGAGGGGCTCAAAAACGCTGGAGGAAGTTTCAGCAGAATGACTGCGAAGGTCCTCCAGTCACAGATAGGCAGAAATGTGTTAACTTATGTTGATGACATCATTGTAAAAAGCACGAAACAGGAAAATCATATTGCTGATTTGCAGGAGACCTTCGCCAATTTCAGACAAGCTGGCTTAAAGTTGAATCCGGAAAAATGTGTCTTCGGAGCAAAGAAGGGGAAATTTCTTGGATGCTTGGTTTCAACAAAGGGAATTGAAGCTAATCCAAGTAAAATTGAAGCAATACTTCGAATGGAGCCACCAACTACAAGAAAGGGGGCCCAAAGATTGACAGGGAGGCTGGCATCTCTCAATAGATTCATATCCAGATCAGCAGAAAGAAATTTACCATTCTTCGAAGTGCTGAAGTCAGCTGAAGTCTTTCAATGGGGACCAAGCCAACAAAAAGCCTTTGAAGAGCTGAAGCAATATTTGATAGATTTAACAACATTAACTCCACCAACGCCAGGGGCTCCTTTGTTGTTATACGTGGCAGCTTCGCACTCAGCAGTAAGTGCAGCACTTGTCCAGGAGAAGCTCGTTGGCCAAGTCAAGAAGCAGGTTCCAGTGTATTTTGTATCTGAAGTCCTTAGTGTATCAAAGAAAAACTATACAGAACTGGAGAAGGTATTATATGCCGTTTTGATGGCATCCAGGAAGCTTCGGCATTATTTTCAAGCATACAATATTGTTGTTCCTTCTTCGCAGCCGTTGAAGGATATTATGAGAAATAGAGAAGCTACTGGACGGATTGGAAAATGGGCTGCAGAGCTCAATGAATTTTGCATTGATTATGTGCATAGATCTTCGATCCAGTCTCAAGCATTGGCAGATTTTATTGCCGATTGGACGCCAGGGGCTCACGATGAAGAAACAAATAAAGATGCCGAAGTGTGGACAGTGTTCTGCGATGGGTCCTGGGGAACCTTCGGAGCAGGAGCAGCCGCTGTGTTGATCTCACCATCCAAAGTTAAAACTTGTTATGCGGCAAGACTCGATTTTAGCTGTACAAACAATATTACTGAGTACGAAGCCCTGCTTTTGGGCCTTCGGAAATTAAAAGCAATGGGAATCAGAAGGGCCATCCTTAAAACTGATTCCCAGGTTGTTTCGGGTCATATCGACAAGAGTTGCAAGGCTAAAGATCCGAAGCTTGAAAAATATCTAGACACGGTCCGGAGAATCGAAGCTTCCTTCAAAGGATTTTCTGTCAAAAATATCTCTCGAGGACAAAATGAGCATGCTGATTTGCTAGCTAAGTCAGCAGCACAGGGGCTGCCTTTACCTTCGGATGTGTTTTTCGAAACAATAAAGGCACCTTCAGTGGAACTCCTTGAAAGAGCAGTCCTCAACATATCTCCTGTTTATAGCGAAGATTGGAGAACTGAGATCATCTCTTACCTTCAGGGTAAGTTCCTTTCAGATGACGAAGCTTATAACAGGAGGATAGAGGCAAGAGCTCGTCCATATGTCATGATAGAAGGGGAGTTGTACAAGCATGGAGTTTGTGCTCCGCTACTCAAGTGTTTATCTAGAACCGAAGGTATAGAGTTGATGAAAGAAATACATGCAGGCCTGTGTGGATCTCACATTGGATCTAGGCCGTTACTTGGAAAAGTTTTCCGCCAAGGGTTTTATTGGCCGAAGGCAGCTTCGGATGCAGCGGAATTAGTTCAAAAGTGCGAAGGCTGTCAGAAATGTGCAAGAGATCAAAAACAACCTTCGTCTTTAACACAGCTCATACAACCCATCTGGCCATTGCAAAGGTGGGGCCTTGACTTGTTAGGTCCATTACCACTGGCTCAAGGGAATTTAAGATATGTTATAGTGGCTGTGGAGTATTTTTCTAAATGGATTGAGGCAAAGCCATTAGCCACAATAACTTCGGCCACTGTCCAAAAGTTTTTCTGGCAGAATATTGTTTGTCGTTTCGGGGTACCGAAGGCCATCACTGTAGATAATGGAACACAATTCGACTCCGAAGCTTTCAGAAATTTCTGTGATCAAATTGGTACGAAGATCCATTTTGCATCAGTCAGGCATCCGGAGTCAAATGGGCTCGTTGAAAGAGCCAACGGCATTATAATGACAGGAATAATGAAGTTAATCTTCAATCAACCCAGGGGAAAGTGGCCAGATCAGTTAACCAAAGTGGTGTGGAGCCACAATACAACAACATCAAGGTCTACAGGCTTTACTCCATTCAAGTTATTATTCGGTGACGAAGCAATAACTCCGGAAGAAGCTAAAACTGGATCAATAAGAGTAGTAGCTTCGACAGAATCAGGTCCTGAAGATGCTTGTTTTGTGGAAAAGATGCTTTAGAAGGGATCAGGCTTCAAGCTGTGGAGAATATCAATAAATACCAAGCCGAAACAGTCAAATGGCGAGATAGAAAAGTTCGGCTAAAGAATATTGAGCCGGGACACTTGGTGCTTCGGAGAGTGGCCAACCCAGACACAGTGGGCAAGTTACAGTTGAAATGGGAGGGACCTTTCTTAGTAGCATCTTCGTCAAGACCTGGTTCATACAAATTGAAGGACATGGACGGCAACGATATTCCAAGATCTTGGAATGCGGATGAGCTTCGGCGATATTATGTGTAACTTGATGTAACTTTTTATGTCTTTTCTTTTTCATGGCACCCTTTTCCTTTCTAAAGGGGGAGAAAGGTTTTTAATGGGGCCATCATATGTAATTTCCTTTTTTAGTTCTATAAGAGCAGAATCCCCCAAGGAATGTAAATGTAAAAGCTGAGAACGCACCATTGAGTGCCGAAAACTGAAAAAGCGAAGAAGCTCCAAAGTCGTTCCTAAGGGAATGCAGAGCTTACAGCGAAAAGTCAACGCTGATTCCGCCGAAAGTAAAAGGCGAAGAAGCTCCAAAGTCGTTCCTAAGGGAATGCAGAGTTTACAGCGAAAAGTCAACGCTGATTACGCCGAAAGTAAAAGGCGAAGAAGCTCCAAAGTCGTTCCTAAGGGAATGCAGAGCTGATGTGTGATTGTTTCTAAGGAAATATTGGCTGAGGGTATGGCTTCGGATATGTGTTTGGACATCCATTCGCACATCACATTACATCATAGCATTTGCATTCATAAACATTCATCCAGGCATATATAGGATAATCGTCATCATGGCATAAATGGTTGCTTCGGCATAAGAGAAGAGCTTCTTCGCGTACAAAAAGGAGAGCTTCGGAAGAAAGGGCAATGTTGTTTTTTATGCTTCGCTGTGTACGAAAAGAAGGGAAGGTATTTTTTCGCCTTCGGCTCAAAAAAGATAATTTCGTCCACAACAAAGCACTTCACATACATCAATAGAAGGGTAAGAGCATAATACAAGGTATGAGCAAAACTCATTAAAGACAAGTTTAGTTACATTTACACAAGTTATCTCAAAAGTTTCCTGAGTCCGTCTACAGTCTACTCCTACTTGATCTTCGAGGGATTTTAGCTTCGGCGTCACTCTTTTTAATCATCAATTTCGGCTTCGACATCCTACATGAATTAAGTTGTTGTGGGTCAAAACCAAGATTGAAGGAAAAGGTAAGCACAAGGTATGATTTCTTACCGGTTCAAGATGACTCCGAGCTTCGTCTCCAGCCTTTTCTCGCCCGCCTTTTGTCCATATCATCTTTACAAATCTGTTAGAAATGCTTCGGGCGAGGTCAGGAATATCATCTAAAATTGTTGGTGATAGAGTGAAATTGGGCCTATTGACAATTTTTCCATGATCACAGCCAGCTTTTAGGAAGGCAGCAGCAGTGCCCCGAGAAGCTACCCAGGCACAGAAGTCACTGTGCCCGGCTATAACTTCGTCAAGCTCATCAATTTCACCTTCAATATGTTCGAAGGTCTTTGGTAAATCTTCAGCTGACGGGGTAAATTTCTCACTGCTAGCTCCAACTGAGTGGAAGATTTTTCTCAGTCGTTCAATACATTTGTTGCTAAATTCCAAACATTTATCTTGAAGGCTCGCCAATAATTTTTTCAAAACTGAATTTTCTTGGACTTCGGCTTCAAGTTTCGCATTTAGTTCTTGTTTTTCTTGTTCAAACTGTTCAGATTGGCAGTGAAGCTTCGTATTCAATTCCACTATTTTAGCTTCGGCTTCTGCCAATAAGCCTTCAGTTGCCTGAAGCTCAAAGTTCTTCTTTTCAATAGTAGCTAATTGCTCTTTTATTTTGCTCTCTAAATATTCAATTATAACCTCGTGCTTTTTGTCTTCCAGATCTTGCTGCATTTTCAAAGCCTTGCTCAGCAGCATACTCTGCACGTAAACAACCTTCGTTAAGACAGGTCTACATTATTGAAAACAATAAAAGTTAAGGGAATAGTAGTTCACCTTGAAATTGGAATAAAATAAACTACCAACGATATGTTGTCGTCGGTAGCGGCTAATGTCCATTTCCAGCTTCGGAAAACCGATACTCTTTGATAGAGTACCGATGACCTTAGCTCCAGTTTGATCCCGGATGCAGTCCAATTTTTCATCGTTAATACCCCCGAAGAGGAGTGCTCCTGGTTTATATCCGCAGGATTTGGCATACTCTTTAAGCTCTTCTATTTCGGTTTTTGACAATTCTTCTCCAACCAAATTTTGGAACATGAAGGCTTCGTCCTCTGAAGCTTCGTCAGCGATTTCCTTTTCTTTCCTAGACACTGCGGCCATGGCCTCTTCGGCGGCAGCAGTAGCTTCTTCTGTGGCCATGTCTAGCAGTATTTTGTCAATGTGCTCAATTGTGCTTTCCAAGTTCAAACCTTCAGGTGAGGTAGCTTCGGCAGCCGTGACCTCCGAAGGTGTGATTTCAATATTTGTTATTTCTTCAGCCGCTGGTATCTTTTGAGCTGAAGCTCTCGGTGGTGTCTTGTCAATGACTTCTGTCACTGCGATGATTCTTTGTCTCTTTGTTTTAGTTGTTTTCTTCGTTTTTTCGGGCTCCTTTTCCTTCTGAAAAAACTTTGTCAGTTGAGGCCCCAATGGACTTAGCTTCGCAGGCAGGGATTCAGTCATTACCTTTAAAATCTCTTCCACGTCAGTGGCAGAGCGTGATGCGGGAGTCTCCTCTTCGTCAGATACTTTTCGCTTCGGAGATGATATTTTCTTCTTCGGAATATTCTTCTTTTTTGGTGGTTCTTCCTCATCTTCATTTAAAGCTTCGGCTCCCCTTTTCCTTTTTCGACCTTCGGCACCTTTATTCAGATTTTCGTAGTCAGGGTATTCAAAACCCAGGGCGTCCAGCACTCGATTCAGTCTTCGCTTCGGACGGGTACCGAAGGCCGCGGTCATCAACTGATCTTCTTTTTTGGAGTAATTACCGAGTATTTCATTGCACATTATTTCAACTGTGTCCAGCCATTCTTGGCAAGGTTTTTTAAAGTATTTCTTAAACTTGTAATAGTAAGGTAACCGCACAAGTTCCCCTTCTTTCTTCTCCCCCTCTAGCTTCGGCATTTCCCATTCTTTTAAAGTAGGAAAAACCCTGAAGGCCAAGAACTCTTGAACCAGGTCCCTAGTACTGATATGCTCTGAAATAATTTTAAACTCAGCCAGTGCAGCCCAAGTGGAACCTTCTAATGACATTTGGCATCGTGGTCTTGTTTCTCTGAAGATCAATTCAAGAGGGCTTTGTACCAGCTTCTCTTTGTCTTCGTTAGGGGTGTAAACGGATATCCGAACTGTTAGGACAAATTTAATAATTTAAAATAGATATGTATGAAACTTGATGCTAATCTCTTCTTATTTTATGAAGCACATTATTATAAATAAGAATAAAATTTTGTATAAATTATTTCATACATTATTTACTCCATAAAACAAAAAAGGTAAAAAAATATCTGTATCCGTATTCGATTTGTATCCGAAATTTATATTTATTATTTGAGAAGATATATGATAGATTTGAGGTTTACCTTTCATGAATCTTTATAAGCTCAATACTAAAAACAAGAATATAAATTTGCATAGTAGATTCTATATTCTATTAATTCACAATCAAAGAAAAAAGACCAAAAAACTGATATCCGAATAAGTATCCGTTTACACCCCTAGTCTTCGTCAACCTTCACATAAAACCATTCTGATTTCCAGCCTGCCGGCCATTTGCTTCGGTAGCTGATTACAGGAAACTTTGTGGTTTTCCGATAGGCAAAATTGTAGCAACCAAAGTTATCATGTAATCCATCTTTTCTAGCCTTCGTCTGGTAATGCAGCTCATGAACTCGACAAAAGCTGTCGGCAAACGGCTCCACCGCCTGGCTTCGGAGGGCCCAGATATAAACACTAAGCCTGACGATAGCGTTAGGAGTCAACTGATGAAAGTAGATACCAAACCTCTTCAATACATCTGCAATAATCCTATGAAGGGGGAATCTCAACCCATCCTTTAGAAAGCTCTTGAAAATGACTATTTCATCCTTCTCTGGCTTCGGGGTAGTTTCTTCCCCCCCCCCGAAGCGAAGTAGCTTCTTCTGACTTTCACTGAAATAACCTGACTTTACCATCTTGGAGAGATCAGCCTTCGAAACGGTCGACTTTCCGAAGTCCAAGTGGCTGGGCTTACTTGGCATGGCAATACGATAATCATCTTCGGGATCAGTTTCTTCAATGTTCTCATCTTCTGCTTCGGCAGTTGCTTGTTCTGCTTCAACAGTGGGGATTTCTTCCGAAGTTACCAGTCCGGATCGTTGCATTGCTTCGGAGATGGGAATAGTCTCCGAGCCTTCAGCTTCGCCTCCCTCACGCTCAACCCTAGCGGTAGATCGCACTCTGGCCATTTAATTCTGAGTTTGTGGAAATTGAATACTTTTTTCTTCCGAAGTCTTTCTTTCTGACGAAGCAGACTTCAAGTTGGAGCTTCGTTCGATTCCGAGAGTCAAGCTTCGGCTATGGTTAAAAATTTTGGCAGCAAAACAGTGCAAATAGCAATGAATGCTGTGGTAACTTCACACCTACTCGTCTGTTTATATAGTGCTGCAGGTAAGAAGGCGAAACGCCAGGATTTTTACACCAGGCGGACAGTCGCCTGCACTCGCTGCGCGGTGGACCGCAGAGACCAAACAGTAACTCTGCAAAGTGGGACTGCTACGCGCTCGGAAGCTGAATCGTTTCTCGACAACGAGCTCAGGGAAGGTGTTTTTTTGGACCTTCAGCTTCCCGAAGCTTAAGAGACTTTTTTCACGGATCAAGCTCGTTACGAAAAACGATCTAGCACCGTGAAAAGGGGCTACTGTTGGGGCTATGCTTCGTCGCGCCGAAGGTCTTGTAGGAAGAAGCAGCTTCGGATGAAGCTGTCCGCAGGAGATGACCGAAGGTTCTTTTTCATGAAGCTTCGGTATTATAAACCGACTTAAAGATAGAATGACCTTTTAATCCATAGAGGTCTGAGTCAATGTTGTAAACTTTTATGAGGGGTATAATTGTAATTCTTCACAGGCTGTGTCCTGTGTCTATAAATAGATAAACAGTACCCCCGTACTGTTCACGCTGACCTGTATACGTTCGTACGTCACGCTTGTGTTCTTGCCTTCTACCAAACCGAAGGTACAAATGTAATTCAATATTGTTCTTATTTTTTCATGATTATATAATAAGGACATATAACAATGTTATATGATTATTCACGTTATTCTCTCATGTTTTATATGCTTCTCCCTTTATCGGTGCAAACTATAATGATGAAGGTATGACCTTCATGATCTTCGTCTGAAGATCGTTATATCCTAAGGGAAATAACGCTTCGAAGGACGAAGAATATTTACCATTAACTTTTTTCTGTGTTGCCTTGTTCTTAATTTATAGCATTTGAGAACAAGTCCCCAACAATTGGTTATTCCAATGCCGATTGGGCAGGGTGCAAAATTAATAGAAAGAGCACATCGGGGACTTGCCAGTTCTTGGGAAGATCCTTGGTGTCTTGGGCTTCAAAGAAGCAAAATTTTGTGGCTCTTTCAACCGCCGAAGCCGAGTATATTGCGCAGGTCATTGTTGCGCACAATTGCTTTGGATGAGGCAAACCCTTAGGGACTATGGTTACAAATTAACCAAAGTTCCTCTTCTATGTGATAATGAGAGTGCAATCCGCATGGCGGATAATCCCGTTGAGCATAGCCGCACTAAACACATAGCCATTCGGTGTCATTTTCTAAGGGATCACTAACAAAAGGGGAATATCGAGATTGCATATGTTAGCACCAAAGAACAATTAGCCGATATCTTTACCAAACCATTGGATGAACAAACTTTTACCAAACTTAGGCATGAGCTAAATATTCTTGATTCTAGGAATTTTTATTGATGTCTTGCATACATAGCTCATATATATACCTTTGATCATATCTTTCATGTGCTATGACTAATGTGTTCTTTCAAGTCCATTTCATGATAAGTCATAGATTGAAAGGGAAAAGGAGTCTTCGGCGAAGACAAGGCTTCCACTCCGCTTCATCGACTCATTCATCTTTCGCCGTCGCTCCACCTCTCCAACTTTGGTATAATCTTCACTCCTTTATTTTTGTCCAAAGGGGGAGAAAGTAGTTTAACAAGGGCTTATATTTCACTCAAATATCCGTTTTTGGCGATTCATGCCAAAGGGGGAGAGAGTATTAGCCCAAAGCAAAAGGACTGCACCACCACCAATTTTAAAAATATAGTTTATTTGGTATGGAGTCTATTAATTGGTGAAGTTTTATAATTGATATCTTATTTTGATATAATTTCCAATTAGTAATACCCTCTTCAAAATTAATATCTAAAACCCTCTTGAACACTAAGAGGAGGATTTCATTAAGGGGGAGTTTTGTTTAGTCAAAGGAAAAGCATTTGAAACAGGGGGAGAAAATTTCAAAACTTGAAAATGCTTCTCAAAATCTTATTCATTTACCTTTGACTATTTGCAAAAGAACTTTGAAAAGAATTTCTAAAACTTTTTGCAAAATCAAAACATGTGGTGCAAGCGTGGTCCAAAATGTTAATAAAAAGAAAAGACATCCATGCGCATCTGTAAGTATTATTGGTTTCATTCCAAGCAACCTTTGCACTTACATTATGCAAACTAGTTCAACTCTGCACTTCCATACTTGCTTTGGTTTGTGTTGGCATCAATCACCAAAAAGGGGGAGATTGAAAGGGAAATAGGCTTACACCTTTTCCTAAATAGATTTTGGTGGTTGAATTGCCCAACACAAATAATTGGACTAACTAGTTTGCTCTAGTCTATAAGTTTTACAGGTGCCAAAAGGTTCACAATAGACCAATAAAAAGACCAAGAAAGGGTTCAAACAAAGAGAGCTAAAGAAATCCCAAAGGCACCCTGATCTGGCGCACCAGACTGTCCGGTGCGCCACCGGACAGTGTCCGGTGCACCAGGGAACTCGACGCTGAACTCTTCACCTTCGGGAAAATCAGAGGGCGCTCCGCTATAATTCACCGGACCGTCCGGTGTGGCACCGGACAGTGTCCGGTGTGCCAGCGGAGCAACGGCTACTTCAAGCGCAACTGTCGACTGCAACGCATTAAATGCGCGCCAACGCGCACAGAGGTCAGAGCACGCGCAGTTGGCGCACCGGACAGTCTACAGGAGATGTCCGGTGCGCCACCGGACAGCCCAGAGGCCCCACAAGTCAGAGCTCCAACGGTCGAACCCCAACGACTGGCTGACGTGGCTGGCGCACCGGACTGTCCGGTGCGCCATGCGACAGCAAGCTTCCAACGGCCACATTTTGGTGGTTGGGGCTATAAATACCCCAACCACCCCACATTCAATGGCATCCAAGTTTCTACACTTCTACACCTTACAAGAGCTATAGCATTCAATACAAGACACATCAAGAGATCAAATCCTCTCCCAACTCCACACAAAGCTTTAGTGATTAGAGAGAGAGAGATTTGTTGTGTTCATTTGAGCTCTTGCGCTTAGATTGCTTCTTTTCTTTCTCATTCTTCTTGTGATCAAGCTCAATTGTAACCAAGGCAAGAGACACCAATTGTGTGGTGGTCCTTGCAGGGACTTTGTGTCCCGTGTGATTGAGAAGAGAAGCTCACTCGGTCTAAGTGACCGTTTGAGAGAGGGAAAGGGTTGAAAGAGACCCGGTCTTTGTGACCACCTCAATGGGGAGTAGGTTTGCAAGAACCGAACCTCGGTAAAACAAATCCTTGTGTCTCATTCCTTATTTGCTTGCGATTTGTTTTTTCACCCTCTCTCTCGGACTCGATTATATTTCTAACGCTAACCCGGCTTGTAGTTGTGATTAACTTTGTAAATTTCAGTTTTGCCCTATTCACCCCCTCTAGGCGACTTTCACACAGTACTATTGACTGTGCGAGCTTCGGACTCCTCACGAAAATGCGCTGCTGTTGAGCATGTTGGTGCCCTTCTGGCTACTGGCTTCGGGTCAGAGTAGGTGGTAGCGGTGGTGGTAGCTGGGCCCAGGAAGCTTGAGAGTGGCTTGCCGAAGCGACAGAAGTCGTAGGCTGTTGATTACCTACGTACTTTGGGATATAAGGAGAATAACACAAAGCAGTATGTAGGACCTGCTTCAACTGATTATGTCGTGCCTCAGCTTCGGCAATCTCTTTTTGTTTCTGAATTGTGACTTGACATGTTCTTGTGGTGTGGCCTTTATCTTCGCCGCGAACAAGCAAAACAGTCTTCTGGGCTGATCTTCGTATCTTCCTCCAAAGCTTCTGCCACCTCTGCCTCTTAGGGCTAATGGCCTGAAGGAGCTTTGTTGTGGCCCTGAAGACTGCGAGCTGTGTTGCTGCCTTTGAGGTTGACTTCCTCTATCATCACTCGGGTTGGAATTATGGATCGACCTGACGTGCCTGGGGTGAAATCTTCCTCCGAAGCCCCTGGTCATCTCAGAAAACATGTATGCTTCTTCCCTTCTTTGACGGAAATCATTGTCAGCCCGGATATACTCATCCATCTTTTGAAGAAGCTTCTCCAAGGTTTGTGGGGGCTTCCTGGCAAAATATTGAGCCGTAGGTCCTGGCCAAAGCCCCTTGATCATGGCCTCAATGACAATTTCATTGGGCACTGTAGGCGCTTGTGCTCTTAGACACAGGAACCTTCGGACATACGCCTGAAGGTACTCCTCATGGTCTTGCGTGCACTAAAACAAAGCCTGAGCAGTGACTGGCTTCGTCTGAAAGCCTTAGAAGCTAGTGATTAGCATATCCTTAAGCTTCTGCCATGATGTGATTGCCCCTGTCCAAAGAGAAGACTACCAAGTTTGTGCTACGCTTTTGACTACCATGACGAAGGATTTTGCCATGACCGCAATATTGCCCCCATATGAAGATATGGTTGCTTCGTAGCTCATCAAAAATTGTTTGGGGTTTGAATGACCATCATACATAGGAAGCTGAGGTGGGTTGTATGATGGGGGCCATGGGATAGCCTACAACTCTGCTGCCAAAGGAGAAGCATCATCAAAAGCAAAATTGCCACAATGAAAATTATCATACCATTCATCATCATTGTATGAATTCTCTTGCCGAAGCTCCCTGTGATGGGGCCTTCGGTCTTCCTCGGTGAGATGGCACATTTCTTCGGCGACCTCATCAATCTTTCTCTGGAGATCGGCAAGCCGAAGCATTTTCTCTCTCTTCTTTTGAACCTATTGATGGATAGCTTCAAGGTCCCTGATCTCTTGGTCCAGTTCCTCCTCCTGAGATGTTGGGCTGGTAGCCTTCCTCATCTGACTCCTAGCTTCGCATAGCGTCTCCTAATTAACATCAAGTGGCTGTAGTGCAGCCCCTGGCCTGGATGTCTTCTTCGACGGCACGACGAAGGTCGATGCTTGTCGAAGGTGGTCGGATGAGTTCACCGGAGATGGGCGCCAATGTTGGTCCCTGTTCTCGAATGCTATACACCAAGAACAAGGCATCATAATTGTTAACGATTAAAGACCTTCGTCCTTCGAAGCATTATTTCCCTTGGGATATAATGATCTTCAGACGAAGGTTATGGACATACTGTCATCATTTTAGTGAACAAAAAATGTAAACAAGGACATATAAGACACAAAAAGAATATAAACAATTGTTCCAAATCATTGAATTATTTATACTTATTTCATAAACATGGATAAACATCAATAATATTCATATTACATTTGTACCTTCGGCTCGGCAGAATGTGAAAATGCGAGAGTGACGCAAGAATGATTACAAGTCAACGTGAACAGTACTGTGTTATTGTTCTATTTATAGGTACAAGACACAACCTGGACAAAATTACATTCATGTCCTTGACATTTAGTAATGGCCATAAAGTCAACTGTCGAGGGCTAAGCAGTCTTTTCTCCTTTAGGTCGGTTCCATCTTCCACCTTTGTCATTGTGTTAAGTCGAAGCTTCTTCGGCCACAGCTTCGGCGCCCATTCATCCTACTCCTAGGTTGTTTTTCCATATCAAGCATGCTTTCATCCCAAAGTCGAAGCTTCCTGAGACAGTATATTATACTGGAAAACATGTTAGTTATGTTTTTGAGGACCTTCGGAAGAAGAAGGCCCCCAACAGGCAGTGACACTCAAGTTGGATCTTTGGATCACTTGAGAAGGGTTGAGTGCAACCATTGTCCGTTGGGACACCATAACGTGGATGTAGACAAGCATTTTGGGCTTGACCAAACTATGTGATAAAATTGATTGTGTCTATTGTGCATTGCTTTCTTGTGATTTTATCTCTTCCTTAGTTCTCCTCGTTCATTTGGAATATTGCTCTTAGACAATCTACTATTTTTGAAGAGCAATCAAGTGAAGAGAATTTTTCTCTCTTCTTCTCACCCAAATTTGGTTTAAGTTTTGCACTAATACTCGTTTTAGACCAAGTTTATGTTTTTAGTGACTATTTTGCAGGATCTCCTATTCACCTCGCTCTAGGTTCTCTCAGATATATGACCACAATATCCTTAATTAATTAAAAGTGGTATTCGACAGGCACATGACGAGCTACGTCAGGATTAGCCCAGACCCATTGATGTAGAGAATGAAAATACTCGGTGGCGCTACGGGAGAAGATATCAATCGATGTAGGAAACCGAGGAGGGGAATGACGATTGCGGCAAACTTGATCCAACGATGGCATCAAGTCGACCTGCACTAGTGTGTAGCTAAAGTGTTTGGTTCCAGAGCCTAGTTGGACGGGGCAGCTCTGTTCTAGATTCTGAGGACAGAACGACTCTGTTGTGTGTTCGGTAGTCAGAACGAAGTAGCTCTATTTTTTGTTTGGTTCTAGAGTGAAGCAGAAGAGAAAAGGAGGTTATTACAGAATCAGGGAGAGGAATGTTGGACTCGCGAGCGCGCATGTTCAGTCGTTTTTGGATAGCCCAGAGATACAACATATTGGAGGACTATTCTATTTTTGAAGCGTCTCGGTTTGATTTGGAATCGAACCAATTGTGCTATATGGTGGAACAGAGCTTTTGCTGGTTCTACCTAACTCTGCAACCAAACACCAGTCACCACATCTGATAGACTTCAGTGTAATTGGAATCGACAAAAGAGAGAAGTAATTATGTATTTAACTAGTTATTAACTAATATTATCTAGATTGAGCCAACTAATAAACTAATAGACGGTTGGAAATGTAACTACCAATTACTAAATGGGCCATTAGTTGAATTGTTTGGAGATCTCTTGCTAATATTAACATTTATTTATTAGGTTTAGTGGATTCAAACAGTTCCTTAATCTAAATTTTTAGCTCATGTTTCATGAACAAATAAAGTACTAGACTTTGACTCTTATGTTGTTCTCAATGAGAATTTCGTAGCACTCTTTTCAACACTGACACACCATCAAAAGTGCTATAAAAGTATGAATGAAACAATACCTTTCAATACAATATTTTACCTTACTATTTCATATACTAGCATACTAATTAAATATTATGAAGATGAAATAAATCATTCTCAATAGAGGTTTCACACGGTTTCCAAGACTTTGGAACAATTTGACATGGTTTCATTCCCATAAAACTAATTTCACCCCATGAAACTAAATCCACTTAAATATTGTACTATGTCATTAAAAAATATGATGTGACACACTATTAAATGAGGACAAAACTAGAATAGCGAGCTCATCCGTCTCTACTTTCTTGAACTGTAGAAACACTTCAAATATAACCCCTTTAGAGATTATTTTTTACAACATTTTTTTTATAAGTATTAACCTTAGACTCCCTATTTATAGACATTTACTATATTTATTATACCCGTATATATAAGAGCGTGTATATATGCCACATTTTAAATATGAAGTTTAACGGTTGTTGTTTATACATTTTTCCATGAATCAAATGGTAGATTAGTTTTGATTTTTTTTCTATGCTTTGAATTTAATTTTGAAAAAAAATGCTAATGCAACCCTGTTATGGATTTTATACCATGTATTTGCAAAAAAATAAAACTTTGAATAATTGCACTAGAACCATGGTACACGGTTTATGAATTCTCTAAATCCTGCACAATTTAGACCTATCGCTATTCAGGATTTCATATTTGTTTTCCTAACATAGTGAGTTTTTGGATGAACGAATGATTGGTATTAATCTTGAGAATTTATATATATCACGATCCTAAAAAATACCAGGGTGTTTATAATAGCATTTTGCCTAACTATTCATTCTATTTTTGTGCCTTACTACTCGTTTACACGTAGTAAACCTATATGCACATGATTCAGATATATGCATACCTTCATAAACAAGGCATATTCCGGACTTCCATAATGGCAACATCATATAGGACAGTCATTGTTAAATCCTAGTAGGGATGAAAACGGGCCGGATACAGGGTCATCTTGTATCCTACCCTAATGTATTTCTTTCGGATACGGGACCGGATACGGGTAGTTAAGATTCGGGACGGATACAGGACGGGACCGGGTAATAATCCGGACGGGTAAGAAACGGATAACGGATACTACTCGGGTAGGTACCGGATAATTATCGGGTAGTTCATCCGATGATATTAATTGTCCAACCATCCATAAGTTAAGCAATACATAATCATGTATATGGTAGATCAGATGTAAGAAAGAAAACCGGTAAAATTGACATCATGCAGTTCAAAGTTGCTTATCACAAGGACATTATAGAACTAACACCGCAATATTTAAAATTCATAAATATTCTAGTTTCACTAAAAATTGCAAATAAGTTACAAAAACTAATAAACATTTTATATGAAGATAACTCAAGTCCTCGTATGAAAATGATAAAGTGAAGTACTGATTATGTTGAAACTTGGATACTTACACTAATTTCACATGTAACTTATACAAATAAGTGAAAGTGAAAGAAAAGAAACGTGGGCATCTTATAGATCTTATGATCCAAACATTTTTTATGGTTACATATAGACATATGTTGTATCTCTATAAAATTTCACGATTT
This sequence comes from Zea luxurians, assembly GCA_029449295.1. Taxonomy (NCBI): domain Eukaryota; kingdom Viridiplantae; phylum Streptophyta; class Magnoliopsida; order Poales; family Poaceae; genus Zea; species Zea luxurians. The sequence continues at coordinate 10,205,160 of JAOPSE010000081.1, read as the reverse complement.
TTTGAGGCTATTTATGTATTACTAATTTCTTGTCATAGAAAATCATCAAAATACAATTAAATCATTAAAATATTGTTTAAACAAAAAATTGATGTATTACAAAGTCATAGATCTCTTCAAACTCTACAATTTTCATATAAACTTTATCTGCATCCGATTTCATTTGTAAAAGTTATGATTTTATAACTATATTATGCAGAAAAAGAAAAAAACGGGTACCCGAATCCGACCCGGGATTTTCGGGTACTGACCGGGTATTAGTGATTCCGTATCCTACCCGTATCCGAGGTTCAATATCCGGGTAATACCCGTATCCGTCCCGACAAACAAACTACTCGTATCCGTATCCGAAATTACGTCCCGTTTTGTTACCCGTATCCGATACCCGTTCTGGGTACCCGTCCTGTTTTCGTCCCTAAATCCTAGTATGCTATTCAACTGTCACACAGGAGTGTGGAGTGGGGACCTTAAGTATTATAGCTTCTGATATTACTCTCAATGAATGAGTATGCGATCAAAGTTAAATCATAAAATTATTATGTGACTCAGTGCATGAGAAAAATATAGAAGATAACCTGTGTTATGTTTGCATGATAATAGAAATACTTTATGTATTCTAGCTCACATCATTTAATATATAGTAATTCCTATATTTGAATATATGTGTGGATATTTTTCGTAAAATTTTATTATAGAATGTATAAATGGGTCTCGGCTAGTCGGGGATAGGTAAGGATTATTTTGGAACTAGCAATTTTAGAGAAATCATACAGAAATTTCATACAGTTAGTTTATTTTCATAGAAAAAAAGGCAGGAAACAAAAAAATTCTCTCATTTCAAAGAAGCCCTAAATTCTGATTTATATTAAGGTCATGATATCTTACATCTCTGCATCTTTGGTATCTACCCCTGTGGGACGGTAAAGGCCATCGCGACCGCGCCGTGGCGAGCTGCGCCAAAATGCCGCGGCGCCGGCCGCGTGGACGCCCTTTTGGCTTTTTGCACTGTCAGTGTCAGGGGATGGCGCCTGCTGGCTGTGAGATCAGGTTGCCAAAGATGTTTGTCGCGTCGCGTGCGCCATATTTTCCACGGCAATGTTGTCGTGCACCACCAGCACCAAAACCGGGTCAAGACGAAAAAGTAGATTATAGATCCATCACGCCCGGTCGTCAATCGCTGACCATTCGTGCGTGCCACCTACACAGTCCCATCGCGATCCCGTATAGTGGCCGATCCCTCGCTGTCTCTGTCCCCTTTCGGCCTTTCCCGTTGTTCATGAGCGCGGCATGTCAATGCAGCTCGCACAGCGTCGCGTTTGGACTTTGGAGCGGCTCGCCCGGTTGCTGAACACGACAGAGACCTGCACAAGCGTTCGATTCTGACAGCTGCTGTGTAAATACGAGAACGCCAGTGTACCAGAGGAAGCCAAAAAAATACGTATCGTAAAACAATATATAATAATGCATGTAAACACGACATCTACAACAGGCTTTAAAAAATATGTTTTTCCTCTGAACATCCTAGATTTATTATTTCAATGGTTTCGTTTCTTTTCTTTCTATGATCCGCCTCAGGCGTTCCCCATTTCCTTCGTGTACTGTTATTTGTTTATTGGATTTATTTAAAGCATAATTATCCGATGTGGTAGGTGGGTCCTACTAGTCAGTTGAAAGCTATAAAATCGCGCTTCAAAGACCTGTCCTCTCTCCACTCCTTGCGATTGCGGCGACGAGAGAGAGAGGTGCCCCCGAAAGAGGAAAAAAAAAACGGACAAGAGAGGGCGGCGAAGTTAACAGGGAGGGCAGACGGAGAACCAGGAGCGGCGTCGAGCTAAAAGCCCCGGCGGCGGTCATGGCCACCGCAGACCAGAGCCGTACTTTCATGAAGGACGTCAAACGCGTCATCATCAAGGTGATTGGGTGATGATGATTGGATCGTTCGATTGGCGCGGCCGAACTGTTAGATCTAAATCGAGATTTTTTTTGGTTCTATCCGCATTGCGTTGTTCATATCTGAAGGAACGCTGTGTTTTATATAATCGTGCTTTAGCACGAATAGTTCTTGAATAACCGTGTTCGATTTTTGGTTCTCTTCGTCTAGTCAGGCAGCAGGGTTTTGTCTGGGTTTAAATTTTTTTTGCTTCTATCATTATAGTCGAGTTGACGGGTCGATGGTGGAAGTTGATACGTTGACTCCTGCGTTTGGAATTTGGTTGCCGTAATCTTTACTTTGTGATTTGTGTCAGATGGGAAATGCGTAGAGAAGCCATCCTTTCTGAATCTGATGTGCTCTTTTTTCGTATGCGAATCAACTCGTTCGAATTCCCTGATTGTTTCGTCTCTGTTTTTTTTGGGGGAATGTCGGGTGGCAGCTGGGGAATATCCTATTCCTATCTACAATGTCTGGGTTTAAACATGTGTTGGTATTGCCATCGCTGAAAGCATTTGTGAATTACCTTATCCGTCTGAGATCTTCTTTGGTTGGTTTTGATTACAGCTGATTCTTGCCTTGTTCACAACAGGTGGGCACTGCAGTTGTCACGAGGCATGATGGGCGAGTATCCACAGGCAATTTTGGTGTTCTTTGTGAACAGGTAGCAATTCTAGTCCAAACTTTCATAATGTTCCATCAAAGATTCTTAGCCGAATATGTTAGTTTATAGGATCCTCTGTGGAGGACACCCTAACAAAATATTCTCCGCAATGCTTTGCAGGTGAAAGAGATAAATGCTCTAGGATACGAGGTGATCATTGTGTCCTCAGGTGCTGTTGGTGTGGGGAAGCAGAGGCTCAATTACAGGAAGCTTGTCAATAGCAGTTTTGCTGATATGCAAAAGCCACAGACGGAGCTGGATGGAAAGGCTTGCGCTGCCGTTGGACAGAGTGGCCTCATGGCTCTCTATGATATGCTATTTACTCAAGTGTGTTTGTTAACTTGCTATCGAAATTTGTCGTCAGTTCTGCGCCTTGTCCATATTTTAATGTTGAGCTTCCCATGATGCAGCTTGATGTATCCTCTTCCCAACTTCTTGTGACAGACAGTGATTTTGAGAATCCAAACTTCCGGGAGAGGCTTCGTGAAACTGTTGAGTCACTATTAGATCTTAAAGTTGTACCAATATTTAATGAAAATGATGCCATCAGCACTAGAAAGGCTCCGTATGAGGTTTGTGTTGTACCATGCATGACATTGAAAATTTCAACAAGATTTGCTGCACTGCTTGATAAATGTGATATTGTGCTACTTATGCACCTTGACCTTAACCAATGCATGAGTCTGTTGATTTTTTAAAAGCATTTTCGATGTCATACTCATTAACAGTTTGTTTTTGCAGGATTCATCGGGTATATTTTGGGATAATGACAGTTTAGCCGGTCTTTTGGCTATAGAACTTAAAGCAGATCTTCTTGTTCTACTCAGTGACGTGGATGGCCTCTACAGTGGTCCACCTAGTGAACCTCAATCAAAGATGATACATACATACATCAAAGATAAATATCATAACGAAATTACTTTTGGGGATAAGTCACGTGTAGGTAGAGGAGGAATGACAGCTAAAGTGAAGGCTGCTCTCGTGGCTTCAAACAGTGGCACGCCTGTTGTTATAACAAGGTATGTTCTTTAAACAGTGGCACACCTGTTCTCGTAACAAGGTATGTTCTTTAGCAAGAGAACAATAACTATCCTTCGTTAGGTATGTTCTTTAGCAAGAGAATAATAATTGCTCTTTTTTACTCATTTATATATTCAGTGTTAGTAATAAGTATAATAGTGGAGAGTGGGTTTGAATGGTAGTAATAAGTATATAATAGTGGATAGGTGGTTTGACTTACTATATTTGGTGTAAACTGCATTTTGACTTAAGTGCTTACATCTGAAATGATGTGAGAATTGATTTTCAGACATGCAGTATATCCTTGGTGTTAGGCTGAATCTTGCTTGCGATGTTCACTTTTTTTTGGCGTTGGATTTTATTTACCTATAATAATATGTGCTGTTGAAACCCAAATACCTGATCCATTTTACAATTTTTGTCCATGGCCTTAGGAAAATACTCTGCACAATGCTTGTCCATCGAGAATATCAATATTGTAGTTATTGTTTGTTTACACTCTATCCTAATTAAACGCGCTGAAAGAAGAGTAATTGTATCATGTTATTTATGGTACGGCTGGTCATATTGAATTAACTTCTTTCTTGGAAAGGATACTTTGTTAATCCCTGCACTTGGTGTGTTATGGACAAACATTGCAATATGGATGTAGTAGTTAGCTTGTCATAATAGTGTTCATTTGTCACCTTGACAGAACAAGTAAAGTTCATATGCTGTAAACTATGTTTGTCTCTACGAGGAATAGCGAAGCGGTTTAACTTTCTTTTTATCCTTGCAGTGGATTAGCAAAGTGGTTTAACTTTCGTTTTTTTATCCTTGCAGTGGATCTGCATCTGGGAGCATCATTAGAGTTCTCCAAGGAGAGAAGATTGGTACTCTCTTTCATAAGGACGCGAGTTTGTGGGAACCATCCAGTGATGTTAGTGCATGTGAGATGGCTGTTACTGCAAGAGAATGTTCAAGGCGTCTGCAGGTGTGTTATCAAGACTATACCACACAAATTGCTAGCCCATAATTTTTTTGCTGAAAATTTTATACTAACTTTAGACATTTATGAAATAGAATTTGTCGTCGGATGAGCGCAATAAAATATTGCTAGACGTGGCGGATGCTTTGGAGAAAAATGAGAATCTAATTAGGACCGAGAATGAAGCCGATGTAGCTGCAGCACAAGATGCTGGATATGAGAAATTTTTGGTTGATAGATTGACCCTAAAGCCAGGAAAGGTAGCGCCATTATACATTTCAGCATATATTTTAACCGCAACTCTATTAATTTTATGTTCCTTGCATTTTGATTTGTTGGACTGTTCTGCATTTTTTCTTGGTGTTTTTATTTTCATCTGATTCACCTTTTGGTGTTTTTATTTTCATCCAATTCACCTTAATATTTCATCATGTTACAGATATCAGTCCTCGCGAAATCCATTCGCACTCTTGCACGTATGGAAGACCCAATCAACCAAATACTCAAAAGAACAGAGGTGAGTTCTTACAAACTCTAACTAATGAAAAGCTGACATTTTCCAAAGATAAATACTACATCTGCAAGAGTACCTTTTTCAGGTTGCTGAAAATTTAATTCTTGAGAAAACATCATGTCCTTTGGGTGTCCTATTGGTTATTTTTGAGTCCAGGCCTGATGCCTTGGTCCAGGTAGTTTTTTATTGTAATTTACCAGTTACTTTTCACCATGTGATTTGTTCATGCTTAGTACTTAGGCATATTTATAAGCTATCTTTAAGCTTTCATATCATTATGTAGATTGCATCTTTAGCGATTCGAAGTGGCAATGGTCTTCTCTTGAAAGGTGGAAAAGAAGCCATGAGATCAAACAAAGTATTGCATAAGGTATTTTCTCATGCTGATATGACATGTTTTTAGATTCGTTTCCTGAAAAAAATTCTTATAGGTTATAACTGGTGCCATTCCTAGCAACGTGGGTGAAAAACTTATTGGCCTTGTTACAAGTAGAGACGAAATTGCTGATTTACTAAAGGTGAGCGTAATATATTATGAAAATGATGATTGTACCATTATGCCTAATAAGCCTAAACTCATAATACACTCTACAGCTTCATGATGTAATTGATCTTGTCATTCCAAGAGGCAGCAATAAGCTGGTTTCACAAATCAAGGCATCAACTAAGATCCCTGTTCTTGGTCATGCTGGTAAATTTATCTTCCAATAGCATGTTTTGGTACAAACGTTTCACTACAATATCAAAATATGCAGACTAGTTTGATTTCTGAATCTTTCCTCTATAGATGGTATCTGTCATGTATACATCGACAAATCAGCTAACATGAATATGGCAAAACAAATAGTGATGGATGCCAAAATTGATTACCCAGCAGCCTGCAATGCTATGGTATGTCTAATTTGTTACAATTTATAGTATTTAACATGTCTCTTTTCAGCTTGCATACTTAACTACTCTTGACACATCCTTACTCAAGAGAACCAAGTGATACCTTTACACACTAGCATATAGCCCGGGTTAACGCTATGATCCTAGGGAGGGGAAGGGAGGGTTGATGGCGGCGGTGGTGTTGGCGTGAGGGGTTGACGGCAGTGGCGGTGGCGGCACAAGTGAGGGGGCGGTGGGGGAGGGAGAGGGGGAGGGATGGGGTATTATCCAAATAATATTGTCCATTGGATTTGAGTAAGGGAGAGGGCTTATCCAGCAATTTGAACTGTTGGTTTTGATTGTATGTTAAGTCTGGGTGCAATTTGGGGTATTATCCAAATAATATTGTCCATTGGATTTGAGTAAGGGATAGGGCTTATCCAGCAATTTGAACTGTTGGTTTTGATTGTATGTTAAGTCTGGGTGCAATTTGTTTGGTGGATTTAGTGGAGACTATGGATGTGGGGATGATTTAGTTGGGTACTTGGGTGGGTTTTGCAAAGTTTAAACTAGTGGCTTATATAGTGCATTAAATTAGACAACTTAAGAGCATACTCGACATCCTAGTATGTTATGTTTTTCTTTTATAATGAAAATCCTTCGCAATCATACATGGACATGTCATCCTTGATTCACTATTAAGATTTTTCTCTTTAAAATTAATTTAATATATAACTAGTCTATCAAGATGTTTATTCCTTGTAATCCACCTTCTCTTTTTTATAGCACATTTACTTTCATAGTAGAAATCTTTGTGACATATATGATATTTTCAGCACAATTCATGATACTCTTACTTTTTTCGGTAAGTCTAGATAAACTTATTTCATATTCAGATATAACATAATTTGCCTTTGTTTTCTGCAGGAGACATTGCTTGTTCATAAAGATCTTATAAAGGCTCCAGGTCTTGATGACTTACTGCTATCACTCAAAACAGAAGGTTTGCATTTCACTTTACTTGCGCATCCTTAAGGCTTAAACTATTGATGTATAGTTGCTCCTTGTTTCTCGATGCAACTTTGGGCTAGTTTGGCTGCACTCCAATCCACCCCAATAAACATTTGGTGGTGTGGTTCCACCCCATACATGTGGATTAGGGTAGATTAGAGTGCAGCCAAACAAGGCCTAATGTGTATCCTGAATCAGGAGAGGATACTTGCTACTTTTGCATTGTTCTACCTTGTGTTCAGATGTGGAGTCAAGTGAGCTGTACCGTTATAGTTAATCTTTTGTAATTCTTAGAATATGTCTTTGTTAAGATTGCAAAATAAGTTGTTAGTACATGAAAAGAAGTTTATTTGCGGGGAAGAATAAAACACATGCAAATAATACGTTCAACTCACATGCAAGAAATATGTTAACTCTTTGTTAGAATTTTGTTGGCAGATGCCTACATCTCTTATATGTTTGCAAATTATTATTGTTTTGGATAAATCAGGTCATGTTGAGCTTAAATGCTTGTTATTTGAAATCCATTGGTTCACTTTCATCAAAGTCATATATGAACTTGTGGATTGCTTCGCCTTACTTAAAAAATAAACTTATGATGTGTTGCAGGAGTTGCTATTTTTGGGGGGCCTGTTGCACATGAAGTATTGTGCATTCCAGAAGCAAATTCATTCCATCATGAATATAGCTCTATGGCCTGCACAATTGAGTTTGTTGATGATGTACAGTCAGCGATTGACCATATACATTGTTATGGAAGGTACTTAGACTCTCTCTCCCCCCTCTCCCTCATTATTGAAAATCTAGTAAACCGGACATTCACTGCTGTTCTTTTATTTCAGTGCACATACAGATTGCATTGTCACTACAGATGATAAAGTAGCAGAAACTTTTCTGCGTCAAGTTGATAGGTACGTTTAAACATCAGCACCTCCTCTTTCTATTCATTTTTACTGTTTGTGCAATCAATTAAATGTGTTTTATTCTTGCTGTCACTGCGCGATGTTCTTTTGTTCTGAATTCAATGATGATTAGATATCTCACTGATGGTATATTTTACTTCTACAATTGCAACAGTGCTGCTGTGTTTCATAATGCAAGCACACGATTCTCTGACGGGGCTCGTTTTGGATTGGGTGCTGAGGTAGGTCCTATCTTTTTATATGGCATTTGAGTGAACTCTTTGGAAGAGAATGTCTTGGCATAAGTTACTTTTTTTTATCTTTTCTCATGATTGTTTACCGTTATCTTCATATTTCTACCTTTGAAATATCTTAAATAGGTTGGCATAAGCACAGGGCGTATACATGCTCGTGGGCCCGTGGGTGTTGAAGGTCTCTTAACAACGCGCTGGTAAGTGACTTTCCATTCAATCGTTACCCTTCAGTTATTCTTCTGTTGAAGTAATCACTATTTCTCTACTATCTGCACAGTCCTGCGTATTATGATATACGGGCTGCTTGTGTTTGCGCATTTGAGTCCTCAATATACAAAACATTGATAACTCGTGGTTCATTCTGTATGAGTTTGGGGGCCCCACCTCCCTAATAAAGAGTAATAGAGCACCGATGGACCAAAGATATGTCAGTTCCCGTGACATATGATCGATCTGGTGGGTCTTTCTGTGTGAGCTTGGAGACCCCACCTCCCCAATAATGCAGTTCTCGAACAATTTACGAAGTGTAGATGCTCTTGAATAATGTATTTTCTAAATTGTACTTGTACACTCTGGTAGGGATCTGTTTAATTCTCCTGCTATTTTGAATGATTACTGCGATACTGTATATTTATGGATGAACATTGAACAAATTTAACCTATAGGATCATGCGAGGGAGCGGGCAAGTGGTGAACGGTGACAATGATATCGCATACACCCATAAGAACCTTCCATTGCCATGAGGCAAGTAATTATTTATTTTTCTATAAAGCTGTTGCAATTTTTTTTTGTTATAAAGTACTGTCAAATGATAGTGGTAAGCGCAACTATGCAGGCCGTTTTTTGTGCTTCATCAGGATTCGTGTCTATCCAGTGATGTTTGATAGTGTCGTCAGACAGGAGCAGAGAGTGGTGAATCTTTTTTCGATTGAGGGACGGTGAACTGCAATGTCCACTTGTCCAGTCATTTTTATCTAGAACATTCTGGTGAGACACCCACCACCCCGATAAAGCAGTGCTGGGAGTAGTAGAGCACTATTGTACCGAGGCTGTGTCTAGTCTAGGTTAAACAAGAGAAATCGGTTATATTGTTATATATTTTTTTAGTCTGGTTGAACATATATGTTGTCAGTTTTCGTAGTGATACATATATTTCTTTAAATCCTACTTGATCGCAAGATTTTTGAGCTATCCTAATTGGGTCACTTTGTAGTTGTTGTTTCTGATACATCTTGTATCACATATTCTCATATTACAGGCCACAATGTTAGCCAAATTTGCATTGTTAGACCTCCAGCAGTTCATGGTCTAAAACACTGTTTTGCACTGTAAGTAGAGTTTAAAGATAGGTATGGGTAAACTACTGAATATAGCCTTATACAATAGGCCACAGTGTTACCCAAGTTTGCATTGTTCTAGCCTTCTAGGCAATGATCTTTGTCTAAATAACCCTAGTTTCAGGAAACACTAGCCCGATTCAATTAATATATCACTTTCATTGCTTTAGCATTATGGCTGTTACATAGACTTCTCCAGCCGGCCTAGATCGCCTGAACTTCAGCACATCACGTCCTTGACACAAGCATAAACACTGCTACACAAGCAGCAGCCAAGGTTTCTTTTTTCAGGCATGCTTCGATCAAATTCAGTACACACGGCAACGCATCACCGATGAATGATGCCACGGTGAGGTGGTAGGTCGGCTAGGCGACCGGCGGCCAGTGTGCGGGGTCCTTGGTCGTGTCGAGGGACGTCGGCGGTATCCACTGCCAGAACGCAGCCGGCGGCGGGTAGCTGGGGTACGGGACGAACTTTCCAGCCTGAGCAAACGCCGCCGGGTGGTGGTGGTGGTGGAAAGATGGAGCGACCGCAGCAGGGTGCGGGACGAAGGGCCCCGGAGCAGCCACCGCGGCGTGGCTGACGACGCCCTTGAGCATCTGCTCCAACCTCTCCTTCTCAGCCTTGAGCCTCGTCTTCTCGTCTCGCAGCTCGGACTTCTCAGCCTGCAGCGCCACATATTGAACAGGCAAATCTATGGAGTAGAGTTCCATACACTTTGGACGGATGGTTGTCCAGGCGTTTTGCCAGTTGACATACCTTGAGACTCTTGATGGACTCCTGGAGCGATTCGTTCGATTGCTTAAGCTTCTGGGCCTCGCCCTGCAGCTGGTTCAGGAGACAGGCAGCGTCGCTTAGGATAGCGACTTTGTCGGCCTTGGGTGGCTTGCCGGGTTCCAAGATGGCACAGAGCTCGTTGAACCTGGATATAGGGAATGGTCATACTCGGTGGACATCTTCTCTAGGGTGAAGCGGTGGCAACTGATAGTCTGAACTCTGAAACGCACCTTTCGTTGAGCCTGTCTCGCCGGAGCTTCTCACGGCAAGCCTTGGTGCCGGGTGGCGCGCTGGACTCCGGCCGGGATCTGCGAAGAAGAAAGGGAAACAGGAAAACACAGCAAATTATGCCCACGGACTTCAGGGGCAACAGAATTGGACTTAAAGTATGTGCGATGTGGACACTTTTCCGCTTTATTTCGAGAGTACAGTCAAATTAATGGGACCATTGAATTCGCACAAGTAGTAAGTAGCTCTCAAAGTGGAGTTGATTACGAGAAAGCAAATTCGCTAGACGTGTCCGCAAGCACTGCATCCTTTCTGGACAACCTGAAATCTGTGAGTTTTCTTCTACAGCTACGGGCTTGACATGTTTGCCAATTCCTGAACCCCACTAGTTCTACCTCTCGTGTCAATCAGAGCGGAGTACTGGTAATCAAGTAATTTGTATGCCAGATTACTCCAGCACCACAAGGTAATAGTGATACTAGCGACAAACAAGAAACATCCCAACCCATTCGTGATTATATCTCTGCAAGCTCCTACTAGGCATGCGAAATTCACCAAGCTTAACTTTAAGTTGAGGGTCAACAGAAAGGAAGGAAGAAGAGAAAGATTGCCTCTTCTTGGCGCCGGGGTTGTCCTGGACGCCGTCCTCCTTCCTGGGAGCATCAAACCCCAGTATCACGCTGCAAGCACAAACCGAACCAATTAATCAATCAACCAATCAACAGCTACCCAACAACTCACCGGTAAGCCTAGCCACCAACCAAGCACAAGCATCAAAGACCAAAGAGGATCCCGCGAGAAGGCGGAGAGGCTCCCTCACCTGGAGACGGCCGGGTCGTCGACCATGTAGATGAACTCGGAGCCCTGGATCTCCTCCTCCACCAGCGCGTAGTCGAGCAGCCACCCGCCGGCCTGCCCCGCGCAGCTCATCGGCACCCCCACGCGGCGGCGCGGCGCGAGCGAGCGAACCAGCACAGATCTTTCGCGGGTCGCGGGGCGAGCACGAGCCCTGGGCGTTGCTTGCCGTGTGTGGATCGCGTGGCGCGCTTGTGCTTGATGAGCCTCCTCCACGCTTTTGCCTTTTGGCGCGTCTAAACAACACGCAACATGGACGGCCTCCCCATCCCCTTGGCTCTTGGCGAATAGAATACGCCAACGCGGGCGCGTGTATGTGTTGCCCGGCTGGACCCCGGCGAGCGGGCGGATGGTTCCGACGGAATCTATATTCAAATAATCGAAGGAGTCGGGTGCGGTGGGACTACGTGTTGCATTGGCTGCCTCTGAAAAATATATAGGCTGGAATTCGGTGGTAGCATGGTAAGTATAGATGATGGTCACCTGAGCTATGCTAGGTGTGTGTTTCGTTACTAAAGCTGAGTTCGTATTAAATTAGATGTTCAAATGACTAGGAATATTAAATATAGTCTAATTAAAATATTTAATATATAGATAAAAACTATAAGACAAAATAAATTCATTAAGCCTAATTAAACTATAATTAGCAAATGTTTTCTATGGCATTACATGGATGAATCATAGACTAATTAGATTTAATAGATTCATCTTGCTTTTTAGTCTCATCTATGTAATCAAGTTTGTAATTAGACTATATTTAACATTTATAACTAGCATTCGAACATTAAGTAGTTGGCATTACATGTGACAGGAATTAAAACTTAGTCAGAGGATCCAAACACCTCCTAAATAGGTTGATACTAAACACGATATGATCTGTAGTGCTTCAACACAATCTACATAGTGCTCGTACTGGCACAAGGTTCAATATCGTGTCTAGATTGTGCATGCTGAACTGACACAAATATGGCACCACTAAGTAGTTGGCACAATTAAACACGACTTAAACTATATTCACAAAAGGAGAAACAACATACACAAGTACGTTAGATTGTGCACGCTGAACTAGGATGTGTAGTCACTGAAATCATTTTTAGTGGCCGATGATCTGGCATTTTTTTTACAGGCCAATGCTATATCGCTAAATACATATTTTTAGCGATCGGTGCCTGATGTTTAATTCTGGTGTGTAGTAGAATGAATTTGTTAGGCTTGCGAGCATTATTTATCAGACCAGATGACATGGTAGAAAGTGGGCGCCATGCTACTTGCTCCACATCCACTGACGACATTTAAATATGTGCCATAGGGGTGTAACATATATAGAGCGTGGTGGCTTTCTCACTTTCTCGTAATCCCTTTGTTAGAAGGAAAGCAACACTAGGCTGACGACATTGGATGCTCATAGTGACTTCACGGTAGATCCACGAATGCTCGGCGTGGACAGTGGACGTTCTCTTTCCAAACCTAACACGTCTGGTCGTCGATCCACGAATACTTGGTGGCGGTCATTTTCTTTATCCAATGCATAAGGTGGCGGTCATTCTCACATAGCCTACGATACCGTTGTATATGAATAGAGCATAGGTTTATGAGTATACATGAAAAGATCTTTTTAATACAATGTCTGGAGGGTGCTTTATCCCCGCAGATCGAGTTTAGCCAATACACAATAATAACCATCCGTGCACAAGAACTGGTTCATACATCATACTTGGTTCATACATCATACATCATACTTGTACATGCATAACTAGTATTTTCGGTTAACTATTCTTTTCTAATTGCAAGGGACGTGGTTATTGAAAGTAAGACGCCTTTGGTGATTTGTTAATCATAGGATCTACTGGCCTGTTTTCTCGGAAGGGTTTATATTGATAGGTGTGTACGTGTACTTATGCAAGATTTTATTATGTCTTTAATATATATATATACTTTATTTTTAAAAGCAAGTTTGCATCCCTCGGTATTAAAACACTGACCAAACAAAAATTATACTATATCGCTCTGATGCACATGTTTTTCAACTAGCACAAGGAGCAACTAGGTTACACTACTAAACAATAGAGCTAGCTACAACAACAATTAGAGTTACCAAGCAACAACACAAGCACAAAATAGGAATTTAAAGTTGCAAGTAGAGATGTCAACGGGTACGTACCCGTCGGGTAACACCACCCCTTACCTGTACCTGACTCACAAGAATACACCCGTTATAAAACCCATTTACAGTCGCGGGTATTAAATTTCCCCATACCCGTGCGGGTATATTCACCCGACTGGTAACCCGTACCCGAGTACATCCCTTGTTTGTTCCTCCCTTGTTCGTTGGCTACAGGTGGCCAGTAACAGGCCAGGCGCTTAGTCCAGCGTCATGTACCCTGGCCCTTGCCCTTTCCGTTGAATGGTTAGGAGCCTGGGACAGAGAATACATAGCACAGCCGCACAAAACCATTGACAAATTACAGGTACATTGCCAATATTCAATAACTACTTTAACATTGCCAATAATAGCTACAATGATATATTAAGAGTGACAATTGCCAAAACACAAGCAAAGCAAATAGTGGGAGTACTTAAAAGGTTCAACTCATCACATAGTTTTGGGTACCAAAGCACTAGCAAGCTGCAACCTGCAAGCCAGACATGCACACAACAATCACAACTTCACAATCACCCAAATCACTAGCAAGCTGCAAGTCTGCAATCTCCAAACAACAATCCTTCATTCCTCATTGTTACATCATAAAATCATGTTGTTGTGTTGTTATATTGTTACTTCCTACAATTTTACACAATAGAGAATTTTATTCATGCAGTTCAGTTTATATTGATTGGTACAGGAAAATAAATCAATAGCTATCTGAAGGTCCTCTTGAATATCTTGAAGACAAGACTAGAAGGTAGTTGGGTGCTTCTCTTTGTCATCAACTATAAAAAATAGTTAGTTTGCAGCTAAAAAGAGTATATTTGTATACCCATAAAACATATATACCTTTGTATTTGTTTCGAGTCCAATCTTGTGAACACATAAGAGCTTCCAATATTTTAGGAGTAAGTCTACTGCGATGCTCACTAAGCACTCTCCCACTAGTGCTAAATGCAGACTCTGAAGCAACTGCAGTAACATGAATTGCATATATATCCATTGCTATCTTCCTCAAAGTAGGATAACGTGTTCTACCTACTTTCCACCAATCTAAAACCTGAAAAAAAATTTGTTGCTAATGGAACTAGTTCATCCTCAAGATAACGATCTAGCTCAGATTTAAAACAACATTTCCATTGCCCTTTTATTTGCAACACGAGCACTGAATGAAGATAGCAAGTCCATGTTGTCAAGTGAAGATGGAAGTTCTTCACTGCAATATTCACCCTCTTCCACATGATACCCATTCATCAAATCACTCAATAGTCCTTTTACTTCAGCAACCTTAAACTTTGTGTTCTAATTGTAAATTTGTTTTAATTGTAATTTTGTGTTGTTCGATGCCATGGTTTTAACTGTAAATTTGTGTTCTAACTATAAATTGTTTCAACTAACTATTACTCTACCCAGGCGATCTTAACTATTCATTACAGATCCTTTATAAGGAAGTGCAAGGACAAGCTATTAATAGCAAAGAACTCCAGTGGAAACTGATGAAGTCAAGAACAGAGAGCATTTAGCGGACTTCACAGAGGGGAGAAGAGAGAGGTCAAAGCTCCCTAGAAAGAATAGCAGGCAGCCGGAGCTCCCAACCGCGGGCGACGTCGGCTCCTTGTTGCGCTGGCCTTGGTCACAGGGGATGTCGCAAGCCCGCAAGTGGACCAGGGCATCTAGCTGAGTCAAGTCGTCGAACATCGAGGCATCTAGCCCTCGTGTTGGCCTATGGGGATGGTCTATTATTCTAGAGGGCTACTAGAAGTAAGTATCGCCGATCCGAGAATGGACGGGGTGTTATAGATGGTATTAGAACCGACCCACGTGATTTCACATGCGTGTGTGTCCTTGGGGTTCAGGCATATAGCACAAGGCACGTGTGGGCCTAGAATGGTCACATAGCATGGCATATAATGACACTGGACACACAAACGTGACCAAGAGGGGGAGGTTCCTGACTTGGGGTTGACCGACGAGGACGTCAGTCTTCTAAGGGGGGAGGATTGTTTTATCGTGGCCCAAGGCTTAATAGAATTGATAGAATACTAATACCAACAAGGTGCATCTTCTTTTTTGAAAGCCTACCTCAAAAGAACCTCTAGGTAAGCGTGCTTGACTTACATCAATCTTGGGATGGGTGACCGAACAGGAAGTCTTCTTGGGTGCGTAGGAGTTTAGACAAATTGCGCACAAAAGACTCATGTTGGTCTATGGGGATGGTCTATAATCCTATAGGGCTGCTAGGAGCAAATGCCACCAGTCAGAGAGCGGGCGATGTGTTACATGTTTATGACATAAATCCTATGCATCAGAAGGACTGGTTCATGGAGCAGCAACCAATGAAAACCATACAACCACGAGCTAAGTATGGACGTGGTGTAGCATAGTAAATTGTGGAGTCTAGTGATGGTGTGTGGCAAACAGCGGTACAAATTTGGTGTTGTACGCCACATCCATCAGAGAAGTGATGTGTGGAAGATAGGAGGGGTACTCCTGATTCCATTTGGGAAAAGACAGGGCTTCCAAAAAAGAGGTACTTTCCTATTGGTTGAAACCTCAATGGACACACACAACCTGGTTAAAACCATCAAAAAGTCTTATAGTGGTCTCCTGGTCATACACCATAGAAGTGCGCACCATCGAAATGTCTTGCAGTGGTCTCCTAGTCATACACTAAGTGTGTAGTGGTCTCCAAGGATGGGTGAAGTCACTTCTCGAGGGAAATGTGTACAACATCTGCGAAGTGAAAACTATCATGACAGTCGTGCTCATAGTTAAGAGCGACATTGTCGGGGACCATAATTAGGGGTACCCTCAGGGCTCCTAAATCTCAGTTGGTAACCCCCATCAGCACAAAGCTGCAAAGGCCTGATGGGTGCGATTAAGTCAAGGATCGGTCCATTCAAGGGACGCGATCACGCCTCGCCCGAGCCCAGCCTCGGGCAAGGGCAGCCGACCCCGGAGGACCTATGTCTCGCCCGAGGACCCCCTCCAGCAACGGACACACCTTCGGCTCGCTCGAGGCCCAGTCTTCACCAAGAAGCAACCTTGGCCAAATCGCCACGCCAACCGACCAAATCACAGGGGCATTTAATGCAAAGGTGGCCTGACACCTTTATCATGACGCACGCCCTCCAGTCGACAGAGCCTAAGTGACCGCAGTCACTTCGCCGCTCCACTGACCGGTCTGACAAGAGGACAGCGCCGCTTGCGCCGCTCCGACTGCTGAGCCACTCGACAGAGTGAGGCTGATAGCAGCCAAGTCCGGTCTCAGGCGTCATAGGAAACTCCGCTTCGCTCGACCCCAGGGCTCGGACTCGGGCTCAGCCCCGGAAGACGGCGAACTCCGCTCCGCCCGACCCCAGGGCTCGGACTTGGGCTCAGCCCCGGAAGACGGCGAACTCTGCTCTGCCCGACCCCAGGGCTCGGACTCGGGCTCAGCCCCGGAAGACGGCGAACTCCACTCCGCCCGACCCTAGGGCTCGGACTTGGGCTCAGCCCTGGAAGACGACGAACTCTGCTTCGCCCGACCCCAGGGCTCGGACTCGGGCTCAGCCCCAGAAGACGACGAACTCCGCTTCGCCCGACCCTAGGGCTCGGACTCAGCCCTGGCCTCAACCGACGGTCTCCGCCTCGTCCGACCCGGGGGCTCGGACTCGACCTCGACCTCGGAAGACAGACTCGACCTCGACCTCGGAGGAGCCTCCACCTCGCCCAGCCTAGGGCACGGACCGACCACGTCAACAGGAAGCGCCATCATTACCCTACCCCGAGCTGACTCAGGCTACGGGGAACAAGACCGACGTCCCATCTGGCTCGCTCTACTTTACAAGTAATGATGGCGCCCCGCATGCCCTGTGATGACGGCGACTCTCAGCCCCCTTACGGAAGCAAGAGGACGTCAGCAAGGACTCGACAGCCCCGACAGCTGTCCTTTCGCTAGGCTCCAGCGCTCCTCCGACGGCCACGACATCACACGAACTGGGTGCCAAAACCTCTCCGGCTGCCACGATGGCATGTACTTAGGGCGCTAGCTCTCCACCGCTAGACACGTTAGCACACTGATATACCCCCATTGTACACCTGGATCCTCTCCTTACACCTATAAAAGGGAGGTCCAGGGCCCTCTTACAGAGGGTGGGCCACGCGGGGAAGGACGGGACGCGCGCTCGCGCAAGGCCGCTCGCTCCCTCCCGCGTGGACGCTTGTAACCCCCTACTGCAAGCGCACCCGACCTGGGCGCGGGGCTAACACGAAGGCCGCGGGTTCCACCTCCCACGCCTGTCTCCCTCCGGCTGCTCTCTCCCCCCTTCGCGTTCCGCCTCGCGCCGACCCATCTGGGCTGGGGCACGCGGCAACAATTCACTCGTCGGTCCAGGGACCCCCCGGGTTTCAAAAACACCGACAGTTGGCGCGCCAGGTAGGGGCCTGCTGCGTGTTGACGAACAGCTTCCCGTAAAGCTCCAGATGGGCAGTCTCCAGCAACCTCTCCAACCCGGGACGGTGCTCCGTTTTGGGAGTCTTGAGTTCATGTCCCTCGATGGCAGCTACGACATGATACTCCTTCCCCCGCCGCGCGACAACGACAATGGCGGTCGACAACCCGCCCGCCGGCGGGGAAATCAACGACGCCTTCCCCATGTGGTGGAAGGACGACATTCGGGCTTGTCCCGTCCCCTCCCCCGCCGACGGAGGAGGAGGCGGGGCAACCAAGGCCAAGCAGGAGGCGGCACCTCGTTGGCTATTGAGCGAGTCGACGGCGCGGGCGCCCCAACGGAGAGCGCGTCGGGCATCGGTCTCACGTCTGAGACGAAGACGAGCGCCATCTCCCCGCAACACACCAACCTCAAGCAGACGGACGACGCCAGCACGCTCGCGAAGGACTTGCTGGGCGTCACCCTCGTACCTGAGACGACGGTGCAGTCAGTCCCTGACGTGACTTCGTCACCGCCCGTCGACCAAAAGGTACCGACCGATTCCCATCTCGCGTCTTTTGGATTCGGCCTCGACCCGCCAAGCAACTCCGCTTCGGTGGACATCCTCATAGAGGCGAGTCCAAACCCTCTGGGGTATCGTGTGCGGTCACCCCGGGACCGGCTGACGGCCGTCTCGACCTACGGGCCCTCGGGGTCCGAGGAAGACGGCGAGCCTGACTTCTATTGGGATTTCTCCGGACTTGGTAACCCCAATGCCATGCGGGACTTCATGACCGCATGCGACTATTGCCTTTCCGACTGTTCCGACGGTAGCCGCAGCCTCGACGACGAGGACTGCGGCCCAAGTCGCGAATGTTTCCACGTCGATCTAGGGGGTCCCGGCGAAGGCAACCATCTTGGTATGCCGAAGAACGGTGATCCCCCTAGGCCCGTGCCTCGCGTCGACATCCTTTGGGAGCTAGCTGTGGTCCCCGTTCCGGCGGGGGTCTTGACCCACAGCTCGAGCAAATCCGCGAGATGCAGGCCAGGCTCGACGAGGGAGCAGGAACGCTTGAGCCGATCCACCGGGACATCGGGCAGGAATGGGCGGGCCAACCTCCGGCCGGAGAAGCGCGTCATCTCCCCCAGGGCATCCAGCACCGCATTGCCGACGATGTCAGGGTAAGGCCGCCACTGGATTCCAGTAGAGTCGGCCAGAACCTGGCTGCAGCGGCAATACTTCTCCGCGTGATGCCGGAGCCATCAACCACCGAGGGGCGGCGTATCCAGGGAGAGCTCAAGAATCTCCTGGAGGACGCCGCGGTCCGACGGGCCAAGAGCTCCACCTCCTGAAGGCAGGGGCACCCCTCGGAACATCGCGCTGTGACTTCCCGATTCATGCGAGAAGCCTCGGTCCACACCGGGCGCACGCGCAACACAGCGCCTGCGGCCCCGGGTTGCCTCGGCAACGAGCACCATTATCACAGCCGTCGGGCCCACCTCGACGAGAGGGTACGCCGAGGCTACCACCCCAGGCGTGGGGGACGCTACGACAGCGGGGAGGATCGGAGTCCTTCGCCCGAACCGCCCGGTCCGCAGGCTTTCAGCTGTGCCATACGACGGGCGCCGTTCCTGACCCGGTTCCGAACCCCGACTACTATCACAAAGTATTCGGGGGAGACAAGACCGGAACTGTGGCTCGCGGACTATCGGCTAGCCTGCCAACTGGGTGGAACGGATGATGATAATCTCATCATCCGCAACCTCCCCCTGTTTCTCTCCGACACCGCTCGAGCCTGGCTGGAGCACCTGCCTCCGGGGCAGATCTCCAACTGGGACGACCTGGTCCAAGCCTTCGCCAGCAATTTCCAAGGCACGTACGTGCGTCCTGGAAACTCCTGGGATCTCCGAAGCTGCCGCCAGCAGCCGGGAGAGTCTCTCCGGGACTACATTCGGCGATTCTCGAAGCAGCGCACCGAGCTGCCTGTAACACCCGGATTTTAGGGGTCCAAAACCCGGGCGCGAACATAAACACCAGGTATGCTGGGACCAAGTCTCACACATATGATGTATAGTGGCACAGGATCGAATGTCACATCTTTATATATAACAGGAGTTCTATACAAAATAAATAATTACATTATAAGGAGACAACGGTCCAGCAACCCAAAGTTGACTGGGAGACGACGACCTAGGCCTCTCACGAACTCGTCACAGCATCCTCCAAGCGCCTCATCCTGCAGTACCTGTTCTTGACCTGTGGGGTGTGTGAGACAGCAAGAGTGAGCTCACATACGTTCATCGCTCAACAAGTTGTGGGGAATAATGTGCATGAACTCGCCAAAGGTGGGAGGTCACGTGAAGTGTAAGGCTTACCAAAGAGGATGGTTAGAGCTGAGCATTGCTTTTAAAGTTGGTCAAAATTTTATTAGCAGTTACTAAGTATAAGTAAATACCAAACCCAATTAAGTAGTAGAACAAAAATAACAACTTCACCTGCGATGCAATGCATATGACAAATTGAATTTAGTTCCATAATTTAAACATCAGAGAGTCCTGAGCTGCTCATGACCGTGAGCTCGGCTAGTATACCAGTTTTACACTCTGCAGAGGTTGTACCCTTTACCCACAAGTCGTGTATCCCATGTCTCCAGGGTTTGCAAGGCCCTTAGACACTACCGAGGTGAATGGCTAGGGATCCACTACGAGGCCTTTACAAAGTTCCACTAGCTTCCGAAAACCCGCTACAGTTTATAGGAAGTTCCAATGCAGGAATCCCTTGCAGGACCGCCATCGCAGCAAAATCCTCCCGAGGGCCTCCCTACACTGACCACTCCCCTACTGCCCTTGCCCCTTTCGGGTAAGGTAGTCTTCCACTAGCTTTCCTAATTAATCAGCCAAGGGGTCCCATTCCTCCCTTGTGGTGGCACGTGTTACTCAAGTTAAGCTCTATGTTCCAATTAACATTAATGATATCAACATGAACATAAACAGAAATACAACAAGAATTGGAACATAGAGGTAATAAATGATTATCCCAAAACCATATGAAGCAATAGCAAACTACCCAAGTGATTCGGGGGTAAACAAGGTAGTGAGATAAACAAATCTAGGGTGACCTATTGGGTCCCATCAAAATTAACCTATGCATGGATAATTGATATTAAAGAACATTATTGGGTAAAAAGTGGTCAAGGGCACAACTTGCCTGGGACTTGAGATTCCAGGTACCAGGATGATCTTCAGGTGACTCGTATCCTCACTGCTAGTCGTAGCAATTCAAACAAACATGGTATATGCAAAATTAACATTACACCAAACTTAAGGACAAAATACACATTAATAATATACATATTAAAATAAGATCATGGGAACAGGAATCATTAATTTTGGAGTTATAGATTTGAAGTTATGAATTTTCAAAGGTTTTATGTGCTTAAAATGGATTAAGTGAGAGATTAAATTTCCAATTGTTTTCATGACAAAACAGAGGCTCTAGGTGGTAAATAATATTAAAACAAAATTATTGCAACTGGAATGGGTCAAAAAGGAGCTAAAATGAATTAGTTATGAATTAAATAAGTTTCTGATTTATTTTAACACTAAAAATCATTTTCTAAATCATTTTCTATGATTTTCCTATCCACTGGACTGCGCCTCAATTAAACAGAAGCGCAGGGGGCTCGGGGATAAAATTCCTAAGACTCAGTGTACACCGTCAGAGGACGGCGGGTTGATTACACAAAACCCCGAGGGCTCTTTAACAAAAAGACCCGACCGAAGGGGTATGAGTTGTTTCTGGCCGCACGATCGAACTTGGACGCTCGAGATTAGGCCTGGATCGCGGCGAACCGGTACGCTGCGCGATCCGCTGGATCCAGATCCGACGCCCCTGGTTTAATGAAGCCCAGAGCGATGACCGCCATCCGATCCCGATCGGACGGACCAGATCCAAAGCGCGAAGGGGTAAGCCAGGATCTAATCCAGGCCGTTCCCCTCCGATCCAACGGCTGTAAGGACTCTTCCCCAACCCGACAGGGAACACGGCGGCGCCGCCCACCAGTCCCGGCGAACCTCGCCGGTGAAACTCCAATCCAGTGTTCCAGTGCTCTAAAACGCAATTAAAGACTGCTACACGATGCCTAGGGGATGGCGATCACACTGAGATGTACCTTACTGTTAGGGACGAAGCACAGAGGCCCGACCACGGCGCGCGGCGGACCGGCGGAGAAGCGTGCACGCCGGTGACGAATTCCGCGGTGCAGGAGCGCGATTCAACCCAAGAAAGGCGTCAACCACCTATCCTAGGCCCGAGCGAACCCCACCGGACACTTTTCACGAGTATGGCTGAGCTGGGCTTGTGATTCCGGTGCGGCGGCGGTGGTCACAGGGAAAACGCGGCAACGGCACAAGGTAGATGACGAGAGAGAGAGGGGTCGTCTTTATACCCAGGTGCAGGTGGAGTCCGTGCGAGGAACGAGGGAGTAGCGAGCTTTGCGGCGCTGACCGGCGAAGCATCCGCGGCGAGCATGGCGGGTTCTGTTGAGATGCGCACGGAGCAAGGAATAGGTGATGACAGGGCGGCCCCACCCGCAAGCGAGAGAGAAATCGGGAGTGCGTGTGAAAGAGACTGACAGGTAGGGCCCAATCGCCAGTGCTCCACCCGCGCAGGCACGAAGTCGGCCGCGCGCGTGCTCCGAAGACTGGGCGGTGGGCCCCATGCTCCAGTGAGTGCGCGTAAGGTGGGTGAAGTTGGGCCGCAGTGGAGTTAATCCGGTTGCTGGGCCGAATTTGGTGTTCTTGGCCCACATAAGGTTTTATTCCTTTCTCCTTTTTCTTTCTATTTTTCCTTTTCTATTTTCCTTTCCATTTGAATTTCAAATCAACACAAGTTTAAAGTTAAAACCCTTAATTTGGATACACATATAGAACTTCAGCATAGTGTGCAAAAACATATTTTTATATATTTCTTTATTTATTTTAGTTCTTTTAGACAAGCTTTTAATCATATAGTAGAGAATAATCCATACCTTATTAATTCTAGGGAAATCAAATTTATATTGTAGACTATATATATTAAGAAATAGTTTAATCATAATTCTTCTGTATAACCTAATCCAAAGGCAATTTAGATTATCTAAGTATCTTTAATTACATATTTTTAACATATTCATTTCGGGACTAGAAACTTCTAAATTATGATTATCTTTAAAGAAAGGTGTTTTGATTTAAAATTTTTGAGAAATTTTCCTTGTCTTCACAAAATTGAACTTTATGGTGTTACAAATCCTACCCCCCTTAAAAATAATCTCGTCCTCGAGATTTGTAAGAAAAGGGATGTATACTCATATTGTTCTCGGAACATATGCACAAACAAAGGAATCTCGGCATGATGCATAATCTTTTAACAAAACATAGGTTTAATAGACCTTACTATTATCACTAAAATAGTGATAGTACTAACTAATAGCTAAACTAATATTTAGGTCTTACAAATAGTAAATATATATATATATATATATATATATCTATGTTTATCTCTCTATTCTTGTTGCTCGTTGACTTCTTCACCGACTACTTCATCTCCAACTGGCGCTTCTTCTTGAATTTCAAGTTCACCGGGTTCAGCTTCTACTTCTGCATGATGGGCATATCCCCGGTTGATAGATAGGGGCTGACTCTTTCCTGCCGAGGCTTGTCCTTGCTTCATCGGAGCCGGTGTAGTATAGGCAGCTTTGTTGGGACAGTAGTTGGCGTAGTGTCCTGGTTGTCCACACTTGAAGCATGTCCTGATGGCGGTTGTGTTAGGAGCAACGGTTCCTACTGGAGTGCTTGCTTTTGGAGGAGCAGTTGGTGTCTGATGAGTTTGCTGTCCAGAACTGCCACTAGCTGGTGTACTTGGAGTGGTAGTATAGCGAGGACGGGAACTACTTCCAGCCTGCCCTTGGTTGACAGCCTTTCTTTTCTCTCCAAATATACTCCTCTTGTTTTCTACAGCAATAGCTTTGTCAAGTAGCCTTTGGAAGGATGGGAATGTGTGCGATACTAGTTGATATTGCAAGGGTCCAATCAAACCATCCAGAAAGAGCTCCTGCTTTTGCTCATCATCCTCAACATCTCTAGGAGCATATCGAGACAACTGGATGAATTTGTCCCTATATTCACTCACGGACATACTTCCTTGCTTGAGGGATAGAAACTCCTTCCTCTTAATCTTCATGAGTCCAGCAGGAATATGGTAATTCCTGAATTGTGCGGAAAATTCTGCCCAGGTAATTGTATCGGCAGCAGCATGAGCTGCACAGTACGCATCCCACCAATCTGCAGCGGGACCAGCAAGACGACCTGATGCATAGAGTACTTTCTCCCTATCCGAGCACTGAGCTATGTTGAGCATCTTCTCTATGGACTTTAACCAGTCATCTGCTTGCAGCGGATCTGCGGAGTTGGAGAAGGTTGGTGGTTTGTGGCTCATGAATTCCCGGTGCTTGTCCCGGGGTGGAACTGGTGGTGGAGGTGGAGGCAATGGCACTTGTTGTTGCTGCTGCTGTTGTTGAAGTTGTTGCTGCAGCTGCTGTTGTTGTACCCTCCTCTCCTGGCGTATCTCTTCCCGCTCTTGGCGCATTTCCCGACGTGCATCCTCTCTTTCCTGGTGCATTTCTTGGCGTTCTTGCTGCATTTGGGTGCGCATATCTGCCATAGTGTCAGCCATTTGCTGCATCATCCTCATTTGAGCTGCGACTAGTGGATCAACTCCGCCTGGTGGAGGATTAGGAGGATTCATCTCAGCTGGCTGTGGTTGGGGTTGTCGATATATCCACCGAGTGTGTCGATTAGCAGGTAAATCAATTCCACCACCCCGCCTGGTATTGACCATCTAAGTTAGAAGCATATGGTAAGATAGCTTTGCAAGGGAATCATTTAGTAGGCAGAATGAATAAGCTAATAGTTGGTTATGTACTAAAACTTTCTTTGGCAGGGCTGGGCCAGATATTAGTTGTACGAGGTGAATGTCCAAAGGTAAGATAGAATATGTCAAAATGAGATAGATACGGAATACTATACATATATTTTCTAAGGGGATAATCTAGATTGTCTAGTTATCTTACAAATGCTATCCTTTATGCCTAGATGTATATGCAGATGTGATTGTGGACATTACTCCACAACCCATCACACTCAAACAAAGACCCAAATCAGACAGATATCATAAGAACAAACATTCAAATACATAGACACTTATAAAAATAGTTTTGTTTTTGTTCCTAAGAGTAGGTCTCCTATTCCTAAAGGTCACTTTAGGCACAGGATTTCAGAGTGTGAAATCCACATTTGTCTTAGAAAAGAAAAGGTAAGAGTAATCAGAGTAAAGCGGAAATAGATGAGAAAAGATTAAGAAAAGTTTAGAAAAGAATCAGAGTAGCAAAAGGTAAGGTTAATCAGAGTAAGGTAAGTAAGTAAGGGTTGTCCAGTTCTATCTAGGTTTCGTCCTACAGTCAACATTCCTCTGATACCACTTCTGTAACACCCGGATTTTAGGGGTCCAAAAACCCGGGCGCGAACATAAACACCAGGTATGCTGGGACCAAGTCTCACACATATGATGTATAGTGGCACAGGATCGAATGTCACATCTTTATATATAACATGAGTTCTATACAAAATAAATAATTACATTATAAGGAGACAACGGTCCAGCAACCCAAAGTTGACTGGGAGACGACGACCTAGGCCTCTCACGAACTCGTCACAGCATCCTCCAAGCGCCTCATCCTGCAGTACCTGTTCTTGACCTGTGGGGTGTGTGAGACAGCAAGAGTGAGCTCACATACGTTCATCGCTCAACAAGTTGTGGGGAATAATGTGCATGAACTCGCCAAAGGTGGGAGGTCACGTGAAGTGTAAGGCTTACCAAAGAGGATGGTTAGAGCTGAGCATTGCTTTTAAAGTTGGTCAAAATTTTATTAGCAGTTACTAAGTATAAGTAAATACAAACCCAATTAAGTAGTAGAACAAAAATAACAACTTCACCTGCGATGCAATGCATATGACAAATTGAATTTAGTTCCATAATTTAAACATCAGAGAGTCCTGAGCTGCTCATGACCGTGAGCTCGGCTAGTATACCAGTTTTAACACTCTGCAGAGGTTGTACCTTTACCCACAAGTCGTGTATCCCTGTC